>JAODLD010000040.1:6181955-6208248 GCA_026781065.1 Mormyrops boulengeri | reverse complement strand
AGATACTGTACTGTACTACTATACTATACTAGTGATAGATCATTAGTGAACAGGGCTCGACAGTGGGTGATTCCTATATAAGAAAGGCCTGTAGATACTGTACTGTACTACTATACTATACTAGTGATAGATCATTAGTGAACAGGGCTCGACAGTGGGTGATTCCTATATAAGAAAGGCCTGTAGATATTCAGCCTGAGCACCACTATTGTCCTTCCACCCAATTACTAGTTGAAGCCCTCCTCAGCCAATATGCTGATGTATTGCATCTCTCATTTTAAAAAGGGCCTATCCAGCCTGTAGAACTTGCAGTCTCTATTGTGAGAGGCTATCTGCATCCAGCATGGCATCAATTTCAATCAACTGTTAGATTATAAGGATCTTCTGTTTCCTGTCTTTATTGGAGGATATGTTTCGCTATATAATCACATGACTCTATCAAGAGCAAATCAAGTCATTCATAAAATTTTTGACTAAAGTGCCCCATTGCATTTCTCGAAATGCCTTATGGGTGTTTAGAATGATAATACATTAATACAGCTGTTTGCATAGCTATTTTGTCATGTTCCATTTGAAATGCAGCGACCTTTTGCAAAACAGTTGAAGCGTTGACGCCGTTTTCTTCCAAGTACTCAGCATTTTTTTGACATGTTTATTAGCTAAGGAAGATTAATGGATGCTTGAATTAACCTTTACATAAAACTTTTTAAAAAGACTGCAGCAGTTCTCTGTCAGTGAATTTGATTGGAGAATAATCAGACTGCCTCAAATACAGAGGTACTTTATTTCGCATTTGAGGCCTAAATGAAGTGAACCGAAGCCTACTTAATCCATTGCCCAGCATGACAATTAAGCAATTTAATCAATTAAGTTAGATGTATAAAAAATAAGCAAACATAGATGGAGGCCAAACTGTATTTTTATTTACTGCCAACGTATTACACAACAATTATGTTCTGCATCATTGAAATTCACTATTTTTGTCATGCCATGTGAAACTTACTATTGTGCCATTGAATAATTTTGCTGTTGAGCGAGCTACTAAACTGAGTGGGAATGTGGGCTTAAGCCTAGCTATCAATTTCATGTCTACGGTACTTGTTAGGAAAGTTGTGATATTTTCTTATCTGATTGGCGCATTGTCATTCCGCTATAGCGTCACGTGGGAAGTGTTTGCTTCGTGGCAGCAATTACATATTCCTTTGGATGCTCTTATTCTTTTAAGTGCTCTTTCATTTTGCATTTGATATTTACTCTAATGCTACTATCCGGATTTATAATAGGTCAGAACATTCTGGTTCTTATAAAATGTCCAAATTGATCATCTGACATGCCATAAGTCTTCATAAGATCTTAGATGTGTGCAGTATATGTATAAAAACAAAAAAACATTTTGATTAAAATATTTTTTAAACCTCAGTGTCAATCTAATAATAATATACAGCATGTGGAGAAGTTAATCCTAAATTTAGATAAGTATGTGTTAAAAAGGTGCCTTTTTGCATTGCTTTATCTGGTTAAGCTAAGAAGAGCTGTTTTGCCCAAAAATGGCTCCCTATTCATCTTCATGCTGTACAAAGAATTCATGGCAGCAGATGGTAACCATGGTGACGAAGGTCATGAACTCCTGGAAGTCACATTCTGAGTCTCCATCCGTGTCCAAGCTCTCCATCAAATTGTCCATGGTGGCCTGGTCCTTGATTTGCTAAAAAAATAAAATGGTGAAGACAAACAGAGATCGTACATATTTAGCTGATTTCATGGATTTTTTTGTGAGGTACAAAAAAAATGCAAGGTCTCACCTCTAAGAAATTCGATAGCTCATTGTTAATCAAGTCTTTAAGTTCACTTTTTTTGAGTTTGTGCTTATCTCCCTCTTTTCTAGCATACTTGATGAATACTGTAACTATGGTGGCCAAGGAATTCTCAAAATCAGTCATTTTGAGGTTAATCTGGAACACAAAGAAAGCACAATTAGAATTGTACACAACGGGATCATTATTGCTCCATATAAAAATGTCCATTTTTTATTGTACCACCATTAAAAGGGTGAAGCGCAGAAAAGTCTTATAAGAAACACAAATAACGAAACCCATCTGGGCTTAATTGAACTAACAGGCCTTGTTAGAGATTCTGCTGGGTCAGCATAGGGGACTGAAGTGTCTGTGGTTCAGGGATGCTCAGGGCCGTGGAAGACACCTCTTCTACATGTGAGGGTTTGGGTGAATGTGTTTGAGAGGCTTTTTTATTTTCTTAAAGATACATTGTATGTCATCTTCTTTTCTTAAAGGGGCCCTGTCCTCTTTTTATTTGTCAGTGCTGACTTACAAAATGCCTTTGTTTGTTTGTTTTTTATTATTTGTCTGAACCCTCCAGCGTGTGGTCTCACCCTTCTGGAAGACCCCCACTCCCTAACATGTCACATGTATGTATAACAGGCATATTCATCCAAGGATATTTCAAAAGAAATTCATTGTCACTCTTAATGTCATAACCCATAATTGTTAAATATGGAGAACTCAAAATCTAAATCTAAACCAAAATCAGAACAAAACTTGACAAATTGGAAATTTGAGAGAATGCCATTTGTGAATTATCGACCAATTCAATATTAAAAGCAGTTCATTCTTTTCTACCAAGGCCGCAGTTTCTATCCACTTTATAATCTAATGGCTATCAGTGCAGAGAGAATACTGCCTGACTATGAACAGCAGGTGGCGATGTGGTTCAGCACTTGCATTCATCACGATATGGTTATCTGTTTACGTCTCAGTACTGCTCTACCCTTCAGCATTTAAAAGTCAGCTCTACCAGTCACATGTTAAACTGTAAGCCACTTCAAACTGAAATATCTTCTAACGAACTTGCTCACTTGCTCATATGTTGAATAATCTATGGTCATGAACCATAAAGGGAATGCATATAGCTTCCAGTCAGTACTGCCTGTTGGGTTACCAAGCCAGCTATTGATCTCAGAAGGTAATGCCCAATAGTATAGATCTTATAGCATACAATAACATCTGCCTTTCCTTAGATAACAGCAGTCAAGAATCAGTTATTTAACTAACAGAAGACTACAGATGGTGAAAGCACTTATGACCCATCATTAAGGCTTACTTTTTCTCAGCAATTCAGCAAAACAGAGCAGTGAGTATAGAGAGCACTACAATATCATCTTGCCATTGGGGAAGAAAATTAAACTTACCGTAGTGTTGCTGGGAGAAAGGAGGATATTTTCAGGACTGAGAAAGTGATATCAGGGAGAGGCAGAAAGAGCTTTTATACTAAGTATGATGGGGAGGGGGGGGGCAGTGCTCTGGACAGCACTCGTGTCAGTCCATCTCGCAGGCCAATGGGGAAGTTGGCCATGTGGGGCTGGCCTGTAGCGGAGCCACACTCTTAACTTTAATGGGCACACAGATAGACCCCTAACTGGCATCCAAAACTTTAACCAGGCTATAGATATGAATGTTTGCTCACGTTGCCTTTGATAAACGAAAAATATCATGTGTGCTTTTTTATGCAATAGTGAAATAGTTCCACAATATGACACTGAGGAATAATTGAATGTCTCTAAATTACCCATTGCACATGGCTGTGACTGTGCATGTGAGTGTGTGTGTGTGTTTGTGGCCTGCGATGGCATCCGGGGTGTAACCCAATCCTATGCCCTGCACTGCCTAGGATAGGCTCCAGTCCCCACCCCCACCCCCGCCTCCCCCCCCAACCCCCCGCCCAGACCATACCAGGATAAGATGTTGGAAGATAGATGGATAGATAGTTGTTTGGTCGGATGGGTGGTATAAAAATATGAACAAACAGCAATGCTATAAAGGTATAAGAAGAACTAAGAAGGAGAGACACATCTGGAAAATTAATTAAGCTGTTTATTGACGTTCCGTCACAGTTACTTAGATTAACATATTTTAGTAATCATATGCATGGTTTATTTTGTGCTTCAAATAAACATCATAAAACAGTCAATATGTGCCGACAGGTGACCTCTTTTCAGAAGGGCGCTTTTACTGTCTTTACGATGTATACATTGTGTTTCGCTCCCATTCCATTGAGCCTCTTTTATCTCGGTGCGCATAGAGAATTTTCAGCCTTGTGCTCTTTCTTTAATTGTCATGGAGCTTCTGGTCGCTGCGATTGGCACAAAAGGGCCGTTGTCAGGGGCGCCGGACAACAATGGCCTGCTTCAGAGGAAATGGATGGCAGCGCATGTTAATGAACAGGCCCCTTTTCTCCAGCAGAGTTGGCCAGACGTGTGCTCCCTCCATCCACAGACTGCAAAGTAGGCATTACTACTAGCATCACACTCTGGCTGCAGGGAAATAATGGCCATGTTTCTGCCTGTGTAGACTGTTGTAACTGTTTCAAGTATCTTAGCAGGTCATTTGAACGTCGGTAGTGCAGGCTGCTTCAAAACGTCAGCTCAGAAGTAAAATTTAAAAAGGAATTAACGTTATATATATATACATGTATATGCCATGTGCAGTCACCTAATTCGATGCCATCTTTCAACACTCCAGACAACATTATAAATAACTGAAATATAAATAGGTGATTATAAATCAATTGCTTCTTAAGATGTTTTACAATGAGGCTGAAAAATACATATCTTGCAGTATCATGTTACTTATTGCACTGCTGTTTGTCCTACTGTCCCCCCGGGCACCTGTCCCCTCCCCGGACACAAGTATCTGACTGTGTTCCTCTGAGCACATGTGACAATAAAACTGGAAACGCCAAATGAACACCAAAATCTCATGCGCCACTGGAGAGAGGGGGCCATTCTCACTCCCTCTGGTCCCTTATTTTAGCCTCTTGCTCCTGTCTTGCAGCCAGTTCAGGAAGCTCAGTGACAAAACACCCTCTATTGCATGATAGATGATTCTTTGTTGGATCCAAAATATATTGCACATACGTGGGACAACAAGAAACTCTTGTTGACTCTCCAACACTGATTCTTGTGTTGTTTCCTTTCAACAATGGGTCAGATGACTTTGCCGCCCAAATGCCCATCCATAATCCATAATAACCACTGTTCTCTCACTCCATCGCTACGACACGAATCCAACCAGACCACACAGAAGTGAAGCCAGTGCATATCGCCGTGGGAGGAAATTTACTCGTCACCCGTTAATTGTGCTTTTCTAACAGAATTTGGCGTAATAGTATTTTCTGCTTTAGCTCACTTTCTGGTAAACATCCTGCCATGGTCCGTAAGCACCTTATGAAACCTAGATAAACACAGGCAGTACATGCAAATTCAGAACCAATTACAAGGATCATTGCTGGAGGTTTGAGACTACACTAACCTAATCTTTGGGCTGTCATACCACCCTTACATTTCAAATGTTTCTTTATAATACCCATGGGAAACAGGAAAACACTGGAGGCCACTGAAAACACAGGTTAGTAGTAGTAGTAGTAGTAATACTTTATTGATCCTGTAGGAAATTCCAAAAGAGCTACAGCAGAGTATACAAAAGTGACATCAAACTGTACATATACAATAGAAAAAGACACAAAACAATACAAAAGATACGAAGCAATACTAAAATGTAATGTGCAGTGTACAACATTAAAAAATACAACAATAATCTCGAGGGCTGATGAGTGGTAAGGTGGAGATATATCTGTTAGCATATTATTTAGGTCTGAACAGTCATGCACCTGGTATTTCTTAACAAAACACGCCATTTTTTGGGATACAGCTGTATGAGTCTTGAGTGGCAGAGTAGCAGGTATCGCTGTTGCCTCAAACCTCCCCAGTCAGGGGTTTGAATTGCACACTTAGCTCCGTGTGTGTGAATTTTGTGTATTTCCCCTGAATTTGCATAGGTTTACTCTCACGGTTACAAAACAGGTGATATGTGTGCGTTGAGGCACTGGCATCCCATCCAAGATGTCCAATGTGCTCTTCCCTTCTGGGGACAGACTCCAGACTTACATCACAATGTACTGTCTTTAAGATAGATCAGACACACACACACGTCATTTATGTATCATTTGTAAGGTTGGGCGAAAAACAGAGGCAATTAAAAAAAACAGAGTCACCAATTCATTTAAGAAATAAAAACATAAAACGCAAAGTGTGGAAATTTTTTATATATTGCTGTAATGTAAATACATTTTCTTGTTAGTTATTTTATGAAAGATCTATGACAAGTAGACAACCTATGTGAACAAGTTGTGTTTCATTTGATCATAAACAATACAGATTATACAGAGTTCCATACTTGATATATACATATTAATTAACAGTATATTGTGCTTAATCTGATCTGCTATACAGGGCAATAAATAAGACATGACAACATGTATTTTGAAAGCACCTAAACACTAAACTAAATATTTTGCCTGGGGAAGACAGACATAGAGACGGTTACTCCTGGAACCCCCCGTTAAGCAACTCAGCACCAGAATAGTTGTAAATGGGTGCTTCATCCCTGAGCAGAAGAAGAGGGCTTTTGTTGCTGCAAGGTCTGGTGAGCCTGTACCGGGCGGCCTTTGTGACAGACGTACGACGAGCGGGTGACGAGGATGCTGGGAGACTGTAGACGGCCAAACAGATGGGCCGCTATGAAACGAGCAGCCAATCACGTGGCCCCATTGACTCCGTCTCAAGCAATGGGGACATAGTACCAGGGTGTGACTCCTTCTCCATAATGATAGTATCATCTGTGGTGAGGTCTTCTGGGACCAGAACAATAAATAAATATCCCATACAGCCCTATTGGAAAATCACAGAAACGTGCGATACTAGACATTGACCTTTTTGCAGATGATTGTATATGCAGAGGTACATGAACAATGCAATTTTATTGTATCAGGGCACAATATTATTATGCTATTGAAGTTATGATTATTCTAATTACACGATGCTATTATAAAAACACAAAAAAATCCTTCTCTATCCATGCCATGGCCCACCTAATCACAATTTTATTCATGATCAGTAATTTTTTATTGACTTGAAGGTAAGCATACATTTGTAACATCGTGTGGTTTCCACAGAACTGGCAGTCCCATTAAATGATTTGTATTTTTACTGTGTCTTCCAGTGCTCTGCAAATATTTTATCATGAAGCTGGTGGATCATACATTTTCAGAGGCTTTAAACTGTAGATGTTGTGTATTTTGCTGTCTTTGCTCTTTCTTCCTGAAATTCTTTGAACAGTAGCGATAAGACTGAAACAAGCTTGAATTTCTTTCTCGCTGTCTTTTCATTGGACTTTTGTTTTCCTGAACTTATCTCACAATAATAGCAGCTCCTTCCTGGCCCTGTTCCAGTTTGTGAGGTCATGTGGTACCTTGTGTTTGGATGTTTCTATGGCAATGCACATTTGCGGGAAGGCCTGCCCCCCATCATTGCCCACTAGGTTTGAAAGAAAGGTTTGCCAAGGATCTGACTCATCGTCTGGCAGCTGACCACAGGGGTTCTGATAAGGTGGCCTATAGTTCCTTAGTCCATAGCTGATGCCTTTTGAGATCCTAGTTTTCTGCTGACCTGTCTAATTCTTTTCTTGAGCGACTTAGAGTAGGAGCATTCCTTGCAAGTTTTGTTATTTTCTTTCTTTTCTTCCTTTCTAGTTGCGTAGCATCTAGTTTTCAGTTCGAGCAAGTTCTATGAGACAGCCACAAGAGGGCACTCACCCTTGAGAAAGATGAAGCCCATTACCACCAGAACTAATAAGTTTTAGCCTGAAATGTGTGAAAATGTCACTTTCTCACACTTGTTCTAATGTACTGGTGCAGGACTCACTGGGCTGCTTATAACAGACCCATTTTCTTCATAAGTGTTACTGAACAGGTTGTTAAAATGCATTTTTGTGAGTGAGGCCAGTAGAATTTGACAGAGAAATACTGGAACTGTAGCAGCAGGCTTAAGCCTATAAGAAGACTGCAGTGATGAAAAGTGCAGCTCCCTGTGTGACATACTTTGTATGTCGGTTTGAAAGCCCAAAATAGTGCAGTATAGAGTCATATGAGATTAAGCACATTCAAGCAAAATCCATTGCAATGATTGTATTAATTAACCAGAAACTAAGTATGTTATTTACTCATCTCATGTTTATTCATCATTAATGAATTGTGACACGATTTGTCTCAAGAAGTTACTATATTTGTTACTATGTCTGTTAATTAAAGATATCTCTATCTGTCAACTACTGAAGGAACAAGTCATGAATAACACAAGTTAAATACTGTCGTCATACTTGTTCATCATTAAAGAATTATGTTGCATGATGCATCCCAAGCAGTTACTAAGTTTGTTACTACATCGGTTAATTCTGTAAATTACTGAAGGAACAAGTAGTGAATAACACAAGTGAAATACTGATCTCATGTTTGTTCATCATGAATGAATTGTGACGCATCTTTTATCTCAAGTAGCGACTATATTTGTCCATAATTTGTACTTCAGTAGTAACCGAGTTATTACTAAGTATTTGTGCACTGTCCAGTAAAGTATTACTGAAATAGTTTAACTTCTTTTTTTAAAGCAGTGAATCCACAAGTTCATGCGGGTCTGTTATCAATGTTATTGCTGAACTTTCTTTCATAAACTCATTAAGGACAGCTTATAAGACTTCATTTCTCTCTCTCAGCATTTTCCCTTTGCCCCGTTTCCATCTTTATTTACTTTCATTTGCTATTATTGTTTTTTTTTGTATTTATATTTCTCTAGCTATACTGAATCATAATAGCGGTAAATTATATGAAAGCACAGACTGGGACCACAACAGTGATGTATTACAAATTCTGAATAAATAAATGAATCTATGATTAGCTGATTAAAAACAGTATTAATGCCTCTGGGCTATTAGTGTTATGAATCCTGAAAAGTAATTGGATCCACTATAATGAAGAGCCATATAAATCTACAAACCTTTTTTGAACTAGAAAGCTTTGACCTGGGGGTAGCTTGGAATAATTTTTGAATGTTAGGCAGCCTTTCTGTGCAAATCAAATGGGGATAAATTCCCTCAGACAATATGATTATGGTAAAGCTCATCAATATCAGGCTTTTGTGGAGACGTGTGTTTGAATTTCAGAGCAGGAGGAAGAGTAAACATCAATGTGGGGACAGCTTGTTGATGTCTTGTATAACAAACAGTACTTATTAATATTACCTACCCTTGCCCAAAATTGAATCTTTTTCATCTTTTGGATTATGGGAATAGTGTAGTTACTGTTGACTTCCTATTGCCAAAGTAGCAAATAAAACTTTTATTTGGGCTGTGCTTTCTTATCATTTGTGTTGCAAATCCATCATGTTTAATAATTTTAAACATCTTTACTGTTTCATCTTACACTTCAATATGGGACAATGTAGCTTTTTCTGCATAAGAGGATACGCAATATAAAGCAATGATAACAACTGCAAAATAACAAAAGCAAAATGATAAAATGGTTCTGGGGCGCCGTTCTATCTAGTCTTGAGGTTCTCTACTTCTTATTTGATTAATACTTATCTTAGCAGCCATAAGTTTGCATTTGCAAGTGTCCATATATTTTTTAGCTTATCATCTTGCTGCAAGGCTAAGATAAGTAGGCCTGTGCCCATCAAAAAAAAACAAATTAATTCTTTGAGCAGTCTCTGGTAAAGTGTTTTTTCTGGTTCCCATGGAACCTTGAAGTAGACACTTCCATCATGAAGAGCTGAGGCTCTGAGAAATCGTGTCTCCATTCAGGTTGGGCCATACCGTTGTTGGAGATCACCTTGAGCGGCACAAGTGGGCCCAGTGGCTCTGAGAAAGTCATTCAAGTCACCAATGCGTTGCCCTTGCTGGATTTGGGTTTCCCCCAGCTTATTTTATTTTTTTACCATGTGCTGAAATCTGAGTCAATACAGATCAAAACCCACGTGGGGCCCTTGGCAAGCACCTCCATCAGCGCCCCCTATAGGAGACAGAGTGAATTCGGCTGACTAAGTCAGTGTCTCCTCAGAATATGACACCCCAGGCAACTGCCTATGTTGCCTAATTGGTTGTCCAGCACTGATCTGAGTTCAGTATCAAGAGGAAGAAGATGCTCACTTCCATCATGAGCTTATCAGTGTTAGACTTCATTACCCACAGACCATAACTATCTCTACTAGGCTTGTAACGGTACATATATTCGTCGTGTGCAGTTTGCTACATCATTTTTGGTTCAGTACACACAATGAAACAAATGAATACATTTATAGACACGGCTGGAACTTAAATTCACAAATGGAGGTTCAACATGGATAACATTATGCTAATTTTAGCTGTGAGTTGGTTAAAGCTAATACTGGTTACAGTTGGTTATAACTGGCGCATTGGGAAGATTTTGGTTTCCCAGTAAAGTACACTAGAGAGAGAGAGATTAGCTGATAAGAGAGATAAGAGAACGACTGTGTGTCAGGTCTGTAATACTAAACTCAGATATGTTGCTGGAAACACTCCCAATGTGCAACCTCATTTGAGACGACCTTCCAAGTGCGTCTACAAGAGGAGCAAGGCAGAAACTGTCTATCCAAGTTAGCTTCCCCATGGCAAACGCGGCAGAAAAAGAAATCGGGCTGAAAAATAACTATAGGCTATACACCTGTTCCTAACTGTGTTTGCAGTTTTAATAATAATTTCAAAACAAATTCTGTTTTCCCTGCAGTACCAAGACCGTGAACCCCAAACTGAGGTTTGTACTGAACCATGAATTTTGTGTCTCGTTAAACTCCTACTGTATATCTCCTGTACTTGCTTTCTCATATGGAGTGGTATCTCTCCCTGAGAATCTCTTCTATGACAGGAACACTTGATTACCGGCATCTGCCTAGAGAAAATCCCATCTGTTATAAATCCCACTCGTCCAATGGAGTTGCTCTGCTTCTTCACCTGGGCATTTTGTCCATGGTATATATTGGTAGCCATTTCCAGTAACTCGAATCTAGTGATCTTCATGTGAGCCAGTATGCTGCTCTTCACCACTAAGCTTGGCCTCACCTTCCTGTTGCCCTGAAGCATGATCATCATTGCGAATTATGATTGTCCACAAGATGGCAATGAAGAACCACGTGAACTACACAGATTCTGTAGCCACCATTCTGTTCCTCCACAATGCACTTGATACTATTGCTAAGTTATCGGGTGAGTGCTCTGCTCTTTGTATCAATTTATGCAGTTGGCTGAGAGTCTTCATCTATGTGGTCCAGGAGATGATGTGGAGGGTCAAGGTGCCTTTGTTTGGCCAACAAGGTATGTTTGATAGCTTCCTCTGTGAGTCCAGCACAGAAGGTCACAACAACTCCAGTATGGCAATGGGGTGAAGCACAAGTTTTAAAATGCAGAGTTAATAAAAGTATAGGTACTGTATGTTTCTCAGCATTACTGGTTCATTCAAGTATAGAATCTACTTAGAGCGAGAAAGCTGAAAATTATTCCATAGGACAGACCATCACGTGTGGGTCATTGTCTCCAAAATATAAGGCAATGCATGCCTTTCAATGAAACGCTATTCCCTCGAACACTGTATACTTGTAAATCGTGTTTTGGTAAGTATAAAGCACTTGCTATTCAGTAAACATTTGGTGTGAATACTGTCAGAGATATTTATATTGATCTGATTTTGCATTTCGTGTATTGCTACTACATCGGTTAATTACTACATCAGCCGGATAATCCCATTAATCTGAAACCTTTTATGAATATGTAAGCCAAAGTCAGGATATATGATATACAGGCAAACCTTAATTTAAGTTTAAAGTAATTCTTGACGTAATTCAGTTGAGTCATCTGTTTCTATGGTTAGATTTGCAAATGTGGCTTTGACATTAAATCAGACATTAAATCTAGATATACAAGAAGTTGCATGTGTATGATAATTTTGAAATTAGAGAAAAACAAAATATATCCATCCATCCATCCATCCCTCATCCTCCACTTATCCGAGGTCGGGTCGCAGGGGCAGCAGTCTCAGCAGGGAAACCCAGACTTCCCTCTCCCCGGCCACTTCACGCAGCTCCTCCGGGGGAATCCCGAGGCCAGCCGAGAAACATCCCTCACCAGGGAGGCGTCCAAGAGGCATCCTGACCAGATGCCCGAGCCACCTCATCTGGCTCCTCTCAAAGCGGAGGAGCAGCGGCTGTACTCTGAGTCCCTCCCGAATGACCGAGCTCCTCACCCTATCTCTAAGGGAGAGCCCAGCCACCCTGCGGAGGAAACTCATTTCGGCCGCTTGCACTCGCGATCTCGTTCTTTTGGTCACTACCCATAGCTCATGACCATAGGTGAGGGTAGGAACGTAGATCGACTGGTAAATCGAGAGCTTTGCCTATTAAAGTGTTTTTCAAAGTGATTATTTTGCAGGCTGTTGAGAATCAGCCCCACAAACAGCCCAGGTACCATACTCCAGTTGACCCTAATTGTTCTCTTCCCCACATTGAGGTTTAAAGAGTTGCAGGATCCTTGTGAAGAGTCTGATATGTTCTGGGGTAGACACTGTCTAGAGATTAGGGTGACTTTCAGACTGTCAGCCATACATGTTTTCATCCTGAAAAGGAACGTTTCATTTTTTATTTTCCTATATTAGTATTTTTTTTTCTTTTTGATGGGTGCCTGTATTTCAGAGCTTTCAAACCTCCGAACACAACCTGCCACACAAGGTCATTTGAAATGTTTGATAAAGCAGCATCATTCCTATACTTTTTTGCAGCTTTCAAATCCTTTGCTTTCTTAAAGATATCAACATATGTAAGAATTGTGTGTGCTTCCTCTCCCATGCTATGCTCCCCGATTTAGTCTTCGGCGATTCAGTCGTGTGTGGAAATAATTGCTAAATAAATCCTGAAGGAACGTTAACATGGGTCCCTGAAAAGGGAAAACGGAAACATGTATCCAATTGACCAGCCTTTGAGAAGCTCACTAATACTGTGTTGTTCAATCTGACTCAGTTTTAATAGACCCCTATAGTTAGGAAAGTATGGTGACCTTCCATAGGGTCATTTAATGATCATTTTGTCATATCCAGTGACTGCATATTTTGTTCCACGTCATACGTAATAGTTCATTGTGACTGTTGTTTATAAGGCTGGATATTCTTAGGACACCATCCCAAAAAAAATTGGAAAGCTAAGACTGCCATCTAGTGGACAGCATTTCTGCAGCAAAGACAAACATTCTCCTATTATCTATAAACATACCATGGGTCCATTGCGCAATAGCGCTTTTACAAAAAATGTTTGCATTTATTTAATGGACTATTTAATTTACGTGAGCTTGTAATAAAATTTTATTTAAAGAAATTGCCTTAAGACACTAACCTATTAAATATTCATAATATGATCTATATAAGCAGATAGTCACTTGTAAAATGTGTTTAATAGCAATTGATTACACATATCAGATAAGCCTATTCCTGCCTCCCTTCTGTTCCTTATTACGGTGTTTGCAGGGGCGGTTAAACCCTTTTCAGGGCCCTAAGCAAAATTTGATTAACCTAGTTGTCATCGTCCTTTCCATTCTGACAGGCTGATCAGATAGGGCACCCCCTGGTGGCTGCCTGGCTCTAAGCAGCCCCTTGGTTCGCTTATGCCTTGGGTCGGCCCTGAGTGTTTATCCTTGTTTTATGATTCATGATTCCTCATGATGTCCTTGATTCCTTGTGAGCAGTTTAACTGCTCTCATTAGTGCCACCCGGTAATCCTGTTATCCACAGCAAAATGTTTGAGTGGAGCAATTGAGGAAACCAGACTCTGGGGCTTTTGGCCTGAACAAGTGTGTCAGGGTATCATTCTATCTGTGGCCTGCGGCTCAGCAGGTTAGGATACCTGTGCCTGTGGCCTGCAGGTTCAAAGCTCCTGGTTGGCAGAGTAATTTCATTCTCGGGCCCCTGAGCAAGGCCCTTAAACCTCTATTGTTCCAGGGACTGTCTGACCCTACTTTCCAAAAATACTTCTTGTACATTTCAAACCTTTATTGTTTATACAGCTAGATTTTAGCAGAAGTAATTAATATTAAGTACTCTGCTATATTATGCTGGTATTTTAACCTTAAGGTGAAATGTGTAGTCATTCAACCAGCTCTGTTTAGAGTTTTCAACATCACTGCGGGGAGTCTAATAACAACATGGTTTGCGGTTCTTAGTAAAAGGCTTTGATTAATTTAACATAATGAAATTTATTATAGAAAATTTAACTGCCCTGGATAATATCTCATCTTCAGTCCCCATTAGAGAATTCTTTTACAGGCCTAGTAAATGCTCCACCTTGAGACCCTGTCCAATATAAGCACCTCAAAGAAGGATAGATGGATGGATGGATGGATGGATATGTCTCCATTTAAAATTATGGTTGTTTGCATTTTCCACTAGAGGCCTGCAGAAATGCAGTGTGCTAAATTTGCTAAATATCTGTTTCTATGTGGAAAAAAGATATTATGCTATCAAGTATCTTTAGATATCAAACTATCTTTACTTATTGGGCAAGTGTTTAGCTGCAACCAGAACTTAAAAAGGCATTTTATTTGCAGCTCTCATACAAATATTGATCATAAATTGTGTGTGACGTCCCTTGGCTCTCATTTAATACAAGCCTGCCAAGGAAGAGCATTGCATTAGCTTCGGCGTAATCTATGTATGCATCTGAGTCATTGATTATTTTCTCTGAAGTGAATTATATTGCCATTGTGGATAAACTGTAATAAACACTTAAGATGGCAACAAGTCCAAATGAAATATTTTTTGAAGAGGATACATTTTTGATGTATTTACTGTTATTGCTGTATTGTTATTGTTGCTACTATACCCAGGAATCAGTGCTGTTAACCATAGATCATGCCTCCTGTAGATATTTTATAGCCACTGTCTGAAAAGCGAATTCTCAGGCTCATGTAGTGGATGGTCTTAAATGATTGATGGAATGAAAGTCCAGGCGTGATGGAATGCCTATCTGCTTGCCGGGAACACACAAGGCTTTGAAGGCCATGGTGCTCCACACACACTCGAGATCTGCTGATTGACATTCCATTCCTGCTGCCTAATGACTTTGCAACAAGACGCGGTCCCAGATAGCTGCCCAGACCGATCCATGTTTATGTGTCACCCTCATCTCCCCATCGCTGCCGTGAGTCATCGTGTACCTCTGGCTTTTGCTGATAAGAGCATTTTCAACTGTATCAGCTACACTTGGCCCTGAGTGAAAGATCAGGTCACAATTCCCAGTCATGACGCAGAAGTACTCAAAACACATGAGCAATTTTCCAGCACGAACGAGAATTTCCCCATGGGATCAATAAAGTGCATCTTAATCTTAATATTAATCTGAATCAATGCCCTAGCATGCTAACAGCACCATCCTCTCAGTGAGCATAGGAGAGCGTGCTCACAGTGCCATCCCCTCAGTGAGCATAGGAGAGCGTACTCACAGCGCCATCCCTTCAGTGAGCATAGGAGAGCGTACTCACAGCGCCATCCCCTCAGTGAGCACAGGAGAGCGTACTCACAGCGCCATCTCCTCAGTGAGCATAGGAGAGCGTACTCACAGCGCCATACCCTCAGTGAGCACAAGAGAGCGTACTCACAGCGCCATACCCTCAGTGAGTATAGGAGAGCGTACTCACAGCACCATCCCCTCAGTGAGCACAGGAGAGCGTACTCACAGCGCCATCTCCTCAGTGAGCATAGGAGAGCGTACTCACAGTACCATACCCTCAGTGAGTATAGGAGAGCTTGCTAATACCATGTCTTACAGGAGACTGGGGCTGAGACATGTCCAGGCTTGTACCGCATTCCTCACTTGACTGATACCATATTCAGTATAACTGCGATCCCTGGGCAGCTGCAGCCTCCAGGAGATGAGATAGCATTAGTCTTAGGAGAAAACAACTACAAGGAGGAGGAGAACAGCATCTCCCTTTTTTCCATCTAGTCACGCTTCCCTGCGATTCTCCTACACTAATTTTGATATGGACATTGCTTTTCTGTTTTTATTTTGTAATTGACATTAAAACCAATTGTGGCACCTGGCTTGAATGAAGAAGCTTCCATAAACATTCCTGTAATGACTAGCGCCCAGTTATTCCTACTACTGTTATCTAAGGCTGGTTTCAAGTACATCCAAAATCTGCAAAAACACCCAGAAAAATATATAATGCATACCATGATTTGATGCTAAATCAAACCTTTTTAGAGGCTTTGATTGGTTTTAATTAGCTTATAAGTAATAACATAACAAATCCATTTGTGACCTTTACTGTACCGATTTAATTGAATATGGTAGTGAACAAGCTTGTCAGCATAACGCAATCAAGTGCGGCATCTAAACAGTTTATTTGGTGGAGCCTAGTTTCCTCTGCAAACCAAACTAATATCACATGCCTGTCTTTAAGGAAAGGCCAGCTGAAGGCCAGCCAAACCAATTACAGTAAGGACAAATAATTCTTTTGTGTCTTGCTGGTGCCGACCCACACCCACGCATTGGCCCAGACCTTATCTACACAGCACCTCGCATCCAGTCCAAACAAAACATCAAAGCAGAAAGAGCCATCATGGAGAATTAATCCGGGGACTGAGATCTCATTTTAGCGTATAGAAAGTGCTGTCATATAGGGGCAACCCTAACTGCATGTGGGAAAATTGGTATCAAGGCAGCCCCGTACATGTTCAGGGTCCATCTACCCCAGCATAATTTGACCTCCCCTGCCAAAATATATGGGGTGGTGTTATGACTCGCTGTGGACAGTAGGAGGAACTTTCAAGGATATGTGATGGATGGAATAGATGAACTCTATACCTACATTAAAACATAGCACAGGTAATGTGTTATTAAGAACTGATACGGGACCCTAATTATGATACTTGACCCAAATTGTTACAGTCAATTTCACTGAGTAAAGTATCAAGCTGTATTTACAGCTGATAGTGAAAGTTGCTTTGGACGGAAATGTCAGTTAAGCAATAGAAGAATAGCAGTAATGACAAGAACCCCCCTTTAGATAACATATCACCAGCTCATACTGCATATGCAGGGCAATGAGTGTATTTTTGAGATACAATGAACAGTCTGTCCACTTCTCACAGAAATAACAGATTGCTGACTCCCGCCGTGGTAATCGTGCTGTGGGACAGCTTCCAAGGCACAGTGGCACATTCCGGGGGATTTCCCAGATGTACAGAAGGAACGTATCATTGTAGAGTGACGTCTGCTGCTTTGGGAATGGGAAATATGCAAATGATCTAAACTGCAGCGTTATGGCTTTAATCTTTTACAGAAGTGTTGTGTACAGAGGTGTAGGTTATATGACCGAGCCATTGAAGAGTAATTTATGAGAAATATTACAGAGATGGCAGGTGCTATAAAGATTAAATAAGGATCCCATTGTAAAAGTGTTTGCATAGCCTGTAACAAAGCGAACAGGGCTCGGCAATATGCAGTGAGTGATGCCTCTGTTATCCAATCAAAGGCCTGGACAGCTAGCAGGGCTGTCCATGATTCGCTGCCATTGTTCTTGAGGAATGCAGGGACCCTCCCCTCAGAACGGCCTCTGCTGTGTATCCCGGGTAATGCGGCTGTCCCCTGGGGCTCACAGAAATAATCCCTGCAGGCTTAGCTCCATGGCCTTCAGTCACATCACACCACTGTTCTGTTCATTACTTTCCTCTCATCATCTACTGTACCTCTCTGACCCCTTCACCAGCCTAGGATCTCTTGTCATTCCTCCTCTCAGACCTATAATCTGATGGCATGATTCCCATCTGTGAATGAACTGTTGTATCATTATTCTTTGGTTTTGTTGTTATTCTCTATAGTTCCTTGTTTACTATGGAGTCTGCAGTGATTAGAAGGCTTCAAGTGCTCTTTTTCCTTTCTCGAGCTAAAGTTTAAAAATCCTTTTTAATCACCATTACATTTAAGTAATGTTGTGTAGCAAGATCACTATTTCTTAGTTCAATGTCCAAACTCTGGCTCTCATTTCTAGCTCAGCCTTTCCTGAGAATAGCCCACATTTAGCTGGATTTTTCAGATCCTTGGGTTTTTATGATCTCTTTGATGCTGAGTGTCTGTCTTTTACTTCAATGGAAGCCTGATTATAGATATCAATTCATCCATCCATCCATACATCAATCCATCTTCCAGCCTCTTATCACGGTCAGGGTCATGCGGAGGGGTTTGGAAGCCTGAATAAAGACATCCATCCATCCATCTATCCATCCATACATCAGTCCATCTCACAACCATTTATCACGGTCAGCCAGCACTGGGCACAAGGCGGGGATAAAGTCTGCATGGAATTCCAGTTCATTACAGGGCAACTCTGAATATATTTCACTTGTAATGAAGGTGACAATAATTTATTTTCCACAGCATTAAACTGCAGGATTTACAGGCCCAGATCAACTGGGCAACTTATCTGGCAGAGCAACTGCCGGAGAATGGAGGGGCAAATGGGAAACAGTGCATCCAAATACTCGACCTCTATTTCCCCGAAAGTGTAAGGAAAGCAGGAGGCAAGGGCTGGTTTACATCACTGTCTGACGAATGTGATAAAACTCAGAGCAGTTAATCCATTTTGCTGATTTTGAGCCCGATGAGCTAGTGAGTTAGCTGTCATTGTGATGTCCAGACATCACGTAGCCTGTCAGAGGATGAGGCTCCAACTGCTGTGCGGGTGAAGTAATTACAGGAACACACAAGGGCGCTGGGATTTTATTCTGATACACATTCCATCTGCCTCACGTCAGGTTCCTTCAGCTTGTTGATGCAAAACACGGCAATAGATCTAAGAAAAACCTCGCATGACAGAGATGAAATCTGTATCTTTTTAACATACAAAACATAAAGGGATCAGTGTGTAAAACCTAGCCCCCAGCCCCAGAGGCTAATGTCACATGGTTAGCGCCGCTACATCGTTGGCTTCTGCCAGCAATAATCCGTTTTTATAAGCTTCATCCAGTGTTTCACAAGGGTTGTTTGTTACACAGCTTCCGTGGCAACCACAACTGAGAGGTCGCCATGACGAAGTTGCCATGGTAAACTGAGTTATTTGAATAGGTGAAAAGGTGCTTGGAATATTTGCTGTAAGCTGCATCTGGAATAGGTGCAATAGGTAAAAGGCTAAAATGCACTGCTCATTAATTACCGAGGCAGCACTGAATTTCCCTTTTGAAAGCTATGCTTAGGCAGGCTTGGGACTCTGACATATTTTTTCTTTAATTTGTCACATGACAATTAAGTCTTTTTTGCACTATATGTCTGTATCTGTACACTTTATGAACCTTATTGTGTATGCTAACGATTTTCTTCCTGGCATAAAGTATCCATCCCATCCATCCATCCATTGTCTGTAACTGCCTGTCCTTTACAGAGTTGCGGGGGATCCGGAGCCTAAAGTATCTTATTTTGTTATCTTAAACAATAATATTTGTTTCTTCCTGTATTTTTTTTTTTTTGCTTCTTGCAAGGGGAAGTGCTAAAAACTTGAATTGCCCTACTAATTTCTGTACTGGACCACTCCCCGGTAAGTGTGTTTCCGGGTTTGTGCCCTACAATCAGTATTGTAGTGCTCTAGGCGAGTTTTACCGCTGACACCCCCCCCCCAGAAGCTACCGCCCTAGGCGGCGGCCAATGTCACTTAATGGCTGGAAGCGCACTGCCTGCAATTGACTGGCCGTCCCCCTGCCCTACACTGCCTGTGTTAGGCTCCAGCACCCCCCCACCCCCCACCCCGTACCTGCTAACTAGTTGGAAGATATTTCCGATATTGTAACACACGGCAGTGGGCCTGCACCTTAACCACTGCCCTGTACACATCTCCCCTACGGTGTGCATCATAGATTCAGGCTGGGAGATCGTAATAAAAGGGTGATATGGATTCACAGCATGAGCCTGGGCCTGTGAAGTACTCAGAGGGTCATGGAGAGACACAAAGGGTTGGACATCTCATTTCCAAGAAGTGTTCTTCAACATTCACACACATTCCTGTAATCAGAGTCTAGCCTGGGTACCGGATGTCGTCCTCTTGTTGAGCAGCAGTGGAGCAAATCACCCAGAACTTATTTTAATGCAGAGAAAATAGTGTGTGCTGATTATGGAGTGTTTAAGTATTTTTCATCTGAGCAGCTGTGTCACATCAGTGTCACCTCACGCCGTCTCAGTCCCTGATCCTTTAAGGTCACTCCGGGAAGCAGCTCGCCTTTGCTGCAGTATGTCTGGTGCCTTCCGTTAACTTATTTATTTAACAAATGCGGCAACATTAAAAAAATATCACTGATCCCATTTGATGTGAAGGTAATAATTACATGGCTGAAAATTCAGCTCGTGACCAGGTCACTGTGGTTTTGTGGTGAGTACACATGTAGCATAGCCGTGAAATGCAATGTGAACTACCTTAAGAATATATTCAGCTTGTCTGAAATATTAGGATTGCAACATCGCTGGCGTAAAATCCCATCTACCGAACCACATACTGTGTATATGTAATACAGAATATTATTTTATGACACCAATGGATGTAATACATGATAAAAATATTGTACCTGACAAAAACGCTATAGCAGAAGGTTAATACGGACTGACATTATTATGTCGAGAAGCAGCTGGGCGTAAAAAGAGTAATTATACCAAAGGCACTACAATGATAAATTGGTAATCTTAACAGTAAAATCTGGAATAGAATTGCTTGCATATCTTAAAATCCTTCCTGTTCTTTACATATTGTGTTACAATGTATCCCCTTAGGGGACAGACCCAATGGTCTCATTTAATATACCAGAAACTTTGTTTCAGTGAAAATTCATTATTTCACTACAGGTGTAAATTGCATTGCCACAGGCTTTCTTGAGCTGAACAAAACTGCTTTCACAACTGCAGAAACAATTAGTTTGTCAGAATCAGGGGAGTGACAGAATCTTTCTGATAGGTTTTAATTACTGAAAAGCAGGGGACTCTTAAAGGACGTACTTTTAAAATGGAATGACGTTATTTTACATACGGCAGCTAGGAATGGCAGTATTTCTCAAGGTTTCATCCCCTATGACATTGGCTGCCTGTCATGGTTGCCCCATGATATTGATGCTCTGTTTGCCTAAAAGGGCACTTGGCAACACCCTATACACACCCCACCCCTTTAAGATGGAATACTGATCATTCATGGATGCCGTGGTGATGGGCGCTATGGCAACTGGAATCTCAACCTGAACAAGGCAAAAGCTGCTTTTTTTTCCCCTAGAGACATGATAACTTCCAAACACTTTCAAAAATGTTCACAGCTTAACCATGTTTATTTACATCCCCAAAGGGAGCTGAATTATCACCACTGAAGCAAAGGATCAATATTTAATCATGTTTATTCTACGTCCTGCCAGCATTTCAGATTTTGATTGCTGCACAGATTACGTTTAACAGTTTGATAAATGAAAATATTAACCAGCAACTTAGTTAGCCAGTATTAGTAGCAAGACAGTTAGTGGTAAAGTCATTAAAACACGTTATAAAAGTATTTTTATTGTTGAAATACAGAACCATGTTTATTTATGAGGAAACCCAAACTAAAGATGAAAATGAAACATGCATTTCATATATATAGATATTTGTGTGTGTGTGTGTGTCTGTGTGCGTGTGTGTGTGTGCGCCTGCGTGTGTGTGTGCGTGCCTGTATGTGTGCGTATGTATCTAAAGAAATCAGGTCATATGCTGGAAACTTTAGGAAGACCTAACAGGGAACACTTACTGATTTATTTATAAATTTTCCCTTGTTGTGTTAGAGTCTCGAATAACCCTGCCAGAGATTAAGTGAAATTGGCTATAAGTGATGTTCCTTTCTTACAAAAATGCCACGTAATCAGTGGCCTTAATAAAATTCCTTATGCAGTACTGCCATGTGAGGGCCATGAAAGCCTTACTGAAAGGGGCCGCACTCGTCACCTGACTGACTCTGTGTCACAGAACTGCAGGCCTGCAGGCCCAAGCATGTGACTCTCTCCTGTGAGTGAAACGCCCGATAAGGTAATGTGCCACTGTTCCACGCTGAAACCACTGCAGCATGCATTCCATTCAACTTATGTGACAGCACTGGAACGAATGAGTCCAATAGCACTCAGCTGGGGTGGAGTACAGGGGCCCCTTTATACATTATAATGCTAAATTTTATGAATTTAATATACTATTACATAAGACAGCAGAGAGACAGACAGACAGACAGGCAGGCAACAGTGAAAGCTTCATAGCTGCTCATGGTTTAGACAATCACAGCCAGATTTAGCCATCCTACCAGAATTTGCTGGGGTCAGAGGTGAAGCAACTGGATAGTGTGAATGGAAGTTTAACTTGCTGACGTCAAATGTCAACGGAGAAGAATAAAATGTCTGGGATCCTTACTCATGAGCTTCTCTGGTCTCACAGCTGAAACGGATACATATTAATGAATATATATCATAAAATCTGCCTACTGCACACAAAGACAGCTATCAAGTAAGACTTTCCTTAGCTGATTATCAGAGCAGATTAAGGTGACATTGTCCAGGAGCAGACCAGCTCATTGGAGCTCATCGGTGTGGAATTTGTAACTTTTGTCTGTGCTAATACACAAACACCGTGAGACCTTCTCTTTGACGAAGCCTCCTCAGCAACTGGCTCTGAATTCTTTTGCAGCTGCAGTAGTGCTTAGCACTGCAGCACTCAGGGAAGCAGAGCTACAGTAATCACAGGCCATCACACCAGCCCAGGCAAACATGCCGGATCAACTCAATTCAAATCTGAAATAAGAAATATTAACTTGTCAGTTACCTACCAGAAATGCATTTAATAAAATTACAGTTTGGTATTTTGTTTATACCAGAGAAATGATAATATTCAGGGTCATAATATGTCTCAAAAACAATTGTAAATTCAGCACGTGCCCTAAATTTATCATTATAGCTTACACTGCCTGGTTTCATTCTAAGTTCAGTGAAACTTAAGAGAAGCCCTCACCAAAATCGAATCCATAATAAGATGTTGTTCGAGTGGCAAAGGGGCAAAATAGTAACACTGCGTAAATTAAATTATATTAATCGATTTAAAACGAATCGTTATGGTGGATGTGGAATACATTGTCATCAACACGTATATTCCGGCACTTAACTAGGCTACCTTGGATAGCTGCCTTCGTAAAGTATGCAAAGCCACTTATCCAGCTTTGTTTGACTGAGTGAACACTGTTATTCTGTATTGGGGCTTACATGCGAAATCCTACAGTCCAGTCATTATGGCCATTTATTAATAACGTGTATATTCCTTTCATAATTGTTGCAAATTAAAGCCACCAATTCGCAGAAAATATAAGAAAACAGAAGTGCGTGTGTCCATGTGTATGTGTGTATATACGGTAATTTGCTTATTATCAGTTAGCGTTCCTCTGTAAAATAGTAACAGAAAGTTAAAAATGTAACCCGAAACTGGCCAGGATGACCTCACGGACGGCGACTGGAGCGTCCCTCCCTCCCCGCCTCCCTGGATCCCTCCCCTCCCTCTAGTGAGATCACCAAAGCCGCTGCTTTCTTTCCCAAAGTCCTACAAAGGAGTAACGCCAGCCGTACCTGATGCCAACACCGCTCCTGCTTTGGATGTATGCACTTCTATACAGGGATCCAATCAGGTAAATTACGTTACTTTATAACAAATAATCGCAGCCGCTGGGTGATTGTTTGCGGCAGCCTTTTTGTTGGAGAAACGCCAGCTCCTGATCAGCGTGAGCTGGGCAGTTTTGTTATGCTGTAACTTAATTGAAGGCGTCTTCGGTTTCACACGAGGGACACTGGTAATCCTGAAACTGATACAAAGTAATAATCCATGTAATTAAATGCACGAGTCCGCGGTGTTTTTAATGCCACTGCGGGATTTTGCACGTATAATGGAACAAATGGGATAAAGGCGTGCATATACTATTCATGCTTCGCTTATTATTAATCTGTAATTTTTAGCAGTCGCATTCGACAGGGTTTATTAACTTACGATTACTTGTTGATTTTAGTTTGAGCAGTTGTTTTCTGTATTATCTCGTACTAAGCAGCAGTAGTGTTTCGATGATGTTAGTTTACTGTCCTTCCCTATCCCAGCAAGTAAATAATCGTCGGGTAATATATCAAAATACACCTCTTTGCTCTGTGAAATGTTGCCATGGCACCAAAGAAAAGGCCGATTAATTCGATCTTTAGCTCCTGATTGCAATATTATTTATTTAATAAATACTTTTTAAGGTCTGGCTCCAAGCGTTAAAAGCAGAGATGATTTAATGCGGAGGCAGAATGCGATCAAATATTTCCGAAAAGTCTCTAAAATACCAACGAACAATGTGGTGAGGCGCAGATGGGTTGTTCCGTTTGAATCGCGCTAAATAAATAGATGCGTCGTTAAATTTATGCCCTGAAAGAAAAATGAACCCGTCTTACTTATGTAGGTGTATTATTATTATTATTATTTATTATTATTAAGCTTGACGTTCCCTAAGCCAAGGTGAACCAAACGGAAATGATGGAGTGAAATTTGAATGATAGAGCTATGTCTGAAGCGGACTTTTCTTCCCTAGTTGGGTAACTTTGTTCGCTGCATAACACCGGGCATGCATATCCTTAATTCTTCATGCAACCCCGCTCGCTCTCCCCCCTCAGTACTTTTTAAAATTATTATGAACTTCGATTACTAAACGGCATAATGATTCCGGAGTTTTGCCAAATTAAGTATGGTCAGAGACGTGTGTAGCCTCACCATGTTTTCTTTGCTTTACGTTTTGCTACCACAACTGCTTATGTCGTCTGAATACATTAATCAGAAAGAATAGACTGAACAAAAAGCAGCCATTAATGTGTTTCTTGTTTGGAAAGCACGAGATTACGATTTTCTATGGACGGTTAATTAAATGGCTAATTTGTAGACATCTCAATTGCATAATAGATGCAAACAATCTTAAGGGTAACAACATCTAGGCCAAAACACAGGAACCTCATCCCTAACGCACTGCTACAGCGCCTCCTGTTCCCAAGTTCTTGCTTAATTATTTATACACTAATATGCATGTTTTATTTATACTGCCAGACCATAAGAGGTTCTGCTTTGTTCTGTTTCCATATGTATAATTTTATACAGCAAGGTTTTCTTTGTGCACTCACTGTTTGTGATGATGGACAGCCTCATTCTTTAGTTCATTCATTCATTCATTTGAGCCTCGTGGACTTTGAGGGCTTTCCCCGATAAATTCCACAGATGTTTGAGGAAATTTATAAATATCTTTGCACAGGTTGCACTGAGACAGCTGGAATTAAAACATGCTTTTTTGTAATAAATATAGAGCTTATAGATGCAGACAGACGCCTGTTTAGTAAAGCAGAGTACCGTCCCCCCTACCTCCCCCGCCCCCAGACATGCTGGTGGTGCCGTTTTGTCCCAAATGTAACACTCGCAATATCGTCGTCTTCATGGACACCTCGGGTAGAAGGATTGAATGGGTTTGGATGTATTGGTTTGTGGGGTATTACCAGTCACCCTCAGGGTCAGTAACGGGGGGAAAAGGACAGTGTTGACAAATATGGCCACCGTAATGGCCATTATGGCTATGGTCATGTGATTTTAGTTTTTTTTTTCCCAGAATCAGATTTTACTTTATTGGCTAGGTCACCTACATGTAGCTTAGAATTTGTATTGGTGGTATTAATGTATACATAAAAATCATTAAAAAAAAAAAAAAAAAAAGACAGAACATAAATAATAACAAAGAGATTTAATGTGCCTGTGGTAAGCGGAGACAGTATATTCTCTGTCACACGTGCGCACACACACACACACACACACACACACACACACACAGTGCACAGCATTTCCGCACGCTTTGTAAGGCTTCTGCCACATACCGCTCAGTGCGAGCCTCTTGGCTGACCAATGCACCTGTCTGTCAGGCAAGGACAGAGGAACTTATTTCCATGTTGAAAGGCGCTCACAGAGGGGGGTTGAGTTCATTTAAGGGCGCATTCAAGCTCTCGGACCAAACAGACCCCTTAGAGGTGTGGCCCATATGCTGTGGCTCTCCACTGTTACAGGGTACCAATCCTAGATCATACTGGAGCAAAACCACTATGAATAAGGTCTCAGACTGGGCCTTCTTATCATACCCCCACCCTCATTTGTACAAATGAGTTCAGAAATAAGATTCACAGTTATACTGGTACAATGTAAAGTGACATGAAAACCCAGCTTCGTCCTGTAACTATACAAAAGTAGAGTGTAGATAAAGGTTAAATTACATTATACATAAAGTTTCGGCAGGCATACTTGGGTGGGGGGGGGGGGGGG
>JAODLD010000040.1:6133508-6147897 GCA_026781065.1 Mormyrops boulengeri | reverse complement strand
CGAGGTGTGCTAGTGGTCAAGTTAAAAAATACATAGGTGTATTGAATGGTGGCTGCAAATACTGGGGTAATTTTAGCTAAGGTTTTTCACAGTACTGACTTTTGCACAGTACTATATATATATATATATATATATATAAGTGTGGATCTCTGATATGGGTATACTGTTTTATTAGTGGTATTCGCATGCATAGCGATCGCTATTTGTAAACCGTTTCGCCGAGTTATTTCGAATTACAGCGGAAAACATTAGATCTGCTTAATATTCGGTCGTTACGGGTCTGTCCACTAGGGGTCGCAAGAATACCGCCAGGAAGATGGCTGTTTCCTAGGAACGCGTTACATGCAGTCAGTTTTCAACGGAGCTTTAAATGAACTCCTTAAAAAGTTTTTGTTTTTTTACACAGCACAGTGAAAATAATATCCCTATATTGTAACTGTATCCCTGGATAAAATTGAATAAGCATGATGCCAGAGACGCAAACGCAGGGTATTATGACTTCTAATTTCCACAAATAGTTTAACTAAGGCGCATCATATATCGCACATTTTGACTTAATCGTATACGTGTTGGTGTATGTATTGGAAACGCCCAAGAACAAGTATACAGTATTTTGCTAGGTCATCATGAATATGATTAAAACAATTTTAAGTTAATTTCTTGCTTGTTTGTGCCTATTTGAGTCTTTAACCTGTCCAAGAAGACATAAGACGCAAGACAGGTGACACCCAGGACAGGAATGATATTTTTGGCACTTTCATAGTAAGTATAAGTTACTAATAAGTGTATCTGCCAGTTTCCATCAGAGAGTAATTGTTTATTTGCAATTTTTTTAATTAATAGTAAAAGTTTATATTATAACAGGGATTAGAACATGGAGCTACTGTCAGGGTGCCCGTTAGGGGGGAGAAAGCGGAAGACCTTCAGGGGTCCGGACTCATAATTGGGCGGGCGCCTAATACCAGTATTAGTATCGAAGATACTAACCTTAGTATTGGATCGAAAAGAAAATCAGTGGTATCACCCATCCCTACACCCTACAAGGTTTTTTCATTTACACCTACCATAGTTATGCATAGCTTGGCCAAAAAGAAAATGTGTTGCCGCCTTTGAGACGCAGATATCAGATCATGATTTATCACATTTCTGTCACATTGCCGTTACAGTCCTGATGCAGAGTCTCCGGCGTGCTCAAAGGCACCGCTGTTAATCGTGTTTTCAGGGCCACGGTTTCCCTAAACCGGGCTTTAACCATTTCATGCATAACTTTAGATCAGTTTCTCCGCAACATACTAGATTTGATAGGCAGTAGTGACTTAGTTCTCCTTCTCTTGGGAGCAGAGGTGAAACTTTCGACTGTGGTTTTTCCACTGTGGTTACCATAATCTTATGTTTACTCCAAATAGCTTTACACTAACTGTCAAAAAATGCAGACACCTTGCATGAAAGGGTTAAATGAATGCCATGCTTTGGCCGGCCCATGTGGGCGGGGTCTGCGGCTTTTCTATCGGTGCCTGAACGTCTTTCGCCACTATGTATGCAGAAGGGGAAGCTGCTGCGATCTGAAATACTGCTTTCAGATGTTTCATAGGACTACGCAACATAATTGAAACAAACCCTGGAGTTTTTTTTTTCTTCTTCTTTTTTTAAAATTTGCGTTGTTTTTCTGGATTACTTCCAAAATTGGGGGACCCTCCGTCCCCGCAGGGCATCTGGTGGATTGCGATGCGTTTCTAGATCTGCGTCTGCTGCGGCACCGAGCTGACGGACACCAGAGGCACCCGATCGGCAGTCTCGGTGGACGGGGGCAGGGCAGGAGCGGCAGATGCATTGGGATCCTGGTGTAAGGAAATTGGATTTTAAGTGGGATGTGCGCGGAGAATGCTAATGCGAGCGCCGGCACCGCATTCCCACGGCACAGTCCTTCACTGCTGCAGAGGGACCGGAGGAGGTGATCGTGCCACTGACATGCATGTTTTTCATGCACCGATTCATGCAACATTTTGGTTTAAGTGAAAACCGCAACGCTGAAGAATTTAACCTGCTCTGATTACTGAATATTTCAGCAAACAGATGCTTTTGACCAAGAGCCACTGATATGCTCTAAGCATCATTTTATTTATCTATAATTGAAATAACTGTGGAAAATATGGGGAATAGTTTTTCCAATATATCTGCGTTTCAGTCCCTTCATATTGTCATGCTGGGTCTGGACTCTGCCGGTAAGACGACAGTTCTTTACCGTCTGAAATTCAACGAGTTTGTGAACACGGTGCCTACGATCGGCTTCAACACGGAGAAAATCAAGCTGAGCAACGGCACCGCCAAGGGGATCAGCTGTCACTTCTGGGACGTGGGGGGCCAGGAGAAGCTGAGACCTTTGTGGAAGTCCTACAGCCGCTGCACGGACGGCATCATCTACGTGGTGGACTCGGTGGACGTGGACCGCCTAGAGGAGGCCAAGACCGAGCTGCACAAAGTCACCAAATTCGCGGAGAACCAGGGAACCCCTCTGCTGGTGATCGCCAACAAGCAGGACCTGCCCAGATCCCTGCCGGTGGCCGATATCGAGAAGCAGCTGGCTCTTCATGAGCTCACTCCGGCCACCACCTACCACGTCCAGCCAGCCTGTGCCATTATCGGCGAAGGACTCCACGAGGGCATGGACAAACTATACGAGATGATTGTCAAACGCAGAAAGTCTTTGAAGCAGAAGAAAAAGCGATAACGGAAGATTTTTTTAATTTTTTTTTTATTTTCAGTTTTTGTATTATTCTTTCTTTTAACACAAGTACTGTAATCCAGCGCTGTCCGAGTATGCCACTGATGCACCCTAAATAAATCTTTACTTTGCAGTGATTTATTTCGTTTAATTTCTATTGATGGATCAGACAGATGCTGTGAACGCTCTGCTATAATATTGCACGCAAGATGATGTGTACAAAAAAAACAGTAAAACGGGCCGGCTCCTGTTTTTTGCTGCTTTACCATGGATTATTAACGTAGCTTCACGATTTATATAAAGGGGCTTTAAAAAGCACTGTGATAGACATCAATAAAAATTCTTTACAGTACCGTTAATAAAAGCAAGCTATTGTTTTTTGAGCTATTTTTATTTTTGTTCCCGTTTTTCCACCCTGCTTGTATTGTATATAATGCATATTGAACAGCAGTTCTTTATGACTTTGAATCTGACAGTCTGTAGATGTTATTTGCCTGAGATGGTATAATGTGATATTATTTCACCTACTTAGTATACTGGGTTTGCCATGAATATTAATCTGCCTCTGAAATCCACTTTGGGACTATTAAGTGTGAAGACAAATAGTTTTATTCCAGCTAAGCTACCAGGTCCGTAAAAGTTGCAATCACTAATCTGCACTTTAAAGAGGGAGAGAGAGAGAGAGAGAGAGAGAGAGAGAGAGAGAGAGAGAGAAAATGCATTACACTGTATAACAAAAAATCAATGTACATTTTATCAAAAATCATCTGAAGTATTTTTAAATTAAAGTGTTAAAAACCAGCACACCTATAGAACCTTACATTTATGACTGAGAAATATGTCTCAGCCACTGGTTGTTTTACACGGGTCCATGGCCGATTCTGAAAAGCTTAAAACAAAATGATCTAAGATATGATTGTGAGTTTATTGACTTTGTGGGCTGGGCTCTGGTCTTATTGTTTATCCCTCAGAAGATTTTAAAGGCCATTTACAGGGAATGGATCAAAAAGTAAATTTTAACTAAAAAACCGAATTTGACAAAAGCCAGCTTCAGGACAGATCTTTACTGCTGCACAAGATCAGGAGCCTGTATTACAAAGCCTTTTTTTTTTTGCTTAGCTGGATAACTTGTCTGATTTAAAGTAGTCTGGTCGAAATGTAGGTTAACGACGATAAAGTCCATTTAAGCTGGGGTAACATAAATCCGACAAGTTTTCCGGCTAAGCAGGAAAACCTGCTTCATGATACAGGCCCCTGGACTATACTGGAGGTCCCACCTGTAATTCTGCCAAGGTGGATCTTTGGGTTTTCCGTCGGCTACTAATTAAGGCATTTTCAAAGGCAGGAATTAGGGGTGTGATCCTCTGATCACATCATGACAAGGCTGAAGACCTGAGCGGGAGAAAGACATCCGTTCTTGGTATTTGCCACGTCTATGGGCTTGTGATCCATCCCAGCAGAAAATCCCAGTCAGAGTGCTGTTTTAGCAAACGCGAGGGGGAGACTTGATGGACGGTGTCCCCTTTGGGTCAAAATGAAGTGCCACTTGCAGCTGAGCCCTGTCACAGTGTGAGGGTGACTGCTAGGATAAGCTGAGTTTGGCTGCACACAGCTGTACTGTTGGCACATGGGTGATATATGGCTTTTAACTGATCAGAGCTACATGGTGAAATTGATGTCCAACCTGGTTTCCAGTTTATCGCCCTTTAACCTTTTCTAAACCTTACTTGACTGGTAGTGTCCTGCCCAATAAAGCCAGCAGAGGTGAATTAAGGCAACCAGGTTTATTAGAGATCGAGCCAGGGGAAGTCGTGAGCCGTGTCCAAGTCATAGCCAGAAACCGTACACCAGAAGCCAGAACGTGATCCGAAGTCGTCGTCGAGGTAAGGGAAGCAGAGGGTCGAAAAGCCAGGGGGTCAGTCCGGAGACGCGGAGAACGAACACAGGGAAATCCAAGAGGGGCTTCACGGGGAGGCCGGACAGGCAGGAGGGCAGGCAGGAGGCACGGGAGGTTCGGGCAGGGCAAGGAAGACGGAACGTAACTGGGGAGACAGCGAAGAGTTAGAGCACTCAACATGTCAGGCAACAATACCTCGCACTGGACTGATGTCAGTGCGTGACTTAAGTACGGTCGTTTCAATTAGCTTCCGTTGATTTCCGCTAGTATGAAGTATGAATAACATGAAACCTAAAATATCCATATAATGATCTAAAAGATTCTTCCAATCTTACATAGATAATTGTGGCGGGGAACATTCCATAACATAAATTTCTTGTTCCTTAGTCTTCAGAATTGCCACATTGCCATCAAAGTTCCAGCTCCTATAACTGGAATGTAATTGAGCAGCTTTATTTAGTTGAAATTAGCCAAATTAGCTGCATTGAAAGATAAATATAGATTTAGTTAATATAAGCTTTAAGTAAATTTGCCAATGAAATGAATAATGAATTCATAATATCTTGTCACTTACGAAAACTATGCAAATTTCACAAAGATCAGAAATATCTATTGCTGAAAAAGATGCTGCCTTTTGGGCCAAATACCTGAGGCTGCCTTGGGTGGCTTTGCATAAATAAGCTACTTAACTCTGCACATTGAATAATTCAGAATATTAATATCACATTGAGATTAAAATACTGTTATGATGCAGCAAACTATAAATAATAACCTTTTGCTTAAAGATTTTACTATTAAGCATTTATTTAAGAGATCAGAGGAAGTGATACACCAACAGCCTGTCAGACATGCTGAACCTAAATGGCTACGGTGCTACTTATGATAATATTATTTATTAAGACATAAGCCAAAGAAAAGGCAAGGACTTGTGAATGTATGCATATACATTTGGATTAAATTTATGTATATATACTTCAAAAAGGTCCTGTATTTCTGGTGTGTTGGATGCCTTTCCCTGGAGGAATTGTATATGCTTGGTGTTTTAAATAGGCATTGGTAATTATTTATCAGGATAAAGCCCAGCACAGCCTGGACAGGGGGACCTGCAGTTGTCAGAAGCTACTGAACATTCCACGTACGTCCTGAGCACCAGCCGTCAGGTTCAGGGCACCAAAGTGAGCTGAATTAAGTCCTGTATAGACAATGGCAGGGAAGCCTGCTGGGTTGAGCCATTTTAGGGGCAGGGGGGAGTAAGTTTCTTTTCTTAGTGGGGTGGGGAGTGGTTAGTCTGCACTGGTCACCACCGGCTCAAGCGAGCCCTACCCTGTTCTTTCATTGTCCTTAATTCCGTTCACATTTACCAAATTGTCACGTTTGGCCAGTGGGAGGAGACATGGTTGGTGTGGTTCACAAGACCCAGTATCTCTCTGTAGGTACATATTTTATTGTCAGTATGCAAATCACTTGACTAATGTGTACAGAGTAAAAAATATGGCCAAGTTAAATGATTCAATAAGTATGTATTAGGAAATCGCATATACTTCTAAAAAGCGCAAAAACTTTTCAGTATGTGCGTTGTGGAAAGTTTTGAGGTCATTTTTTTCCGTATGTCAACAGTCTGGTATAGAAACTGTGATTTTTCTAGCAACGTTTAGCTTACCCCCCCCCACTGTAGCACCTCCCTCTGAAGCTCATCAAACTACAGTGCATCCATCCACCTTCCATAGCAGCTTATCCTCTACAACAGTGTCTCCCAGTCCGGACCTCGAGGACCCAGGGACAGCCCTTGTGTGGGTCCCTGAGGACTGCATTGGGAAACACTGCACTAGGAATCCGCAGAGAGCCTGAGGCCCATCCCAGGAAGCACAGGGTACGAGGCACTGAGGCACTCAACAGGAGAGACACCGCCGTGCTACCCACTGAGACACCCACTGTTATATTACTTATATTAATCATGCCATTATCCCAGGTTTATACATTTAAAATTTGACAAAATGAACCATACTTAGTTTTCACATAAGTAATAATTCTAATTAACCTGAGCAGTGTGTCGTAATAGTGCTTTGAAATGCGTCTTAAAACAATCTGGTAAGCACTGGCAGCATTTCAGTGAGAAGCCCTGTTAATGTCGTAAAGGCTGCTTGGTATGCAGCCCCAAAAGCCCGGCTTGCATTCATGCGTCTTTGCTTCGGTTTCATGCTCGCTACAGGCGAGTGTGCGGGCACCTCAGCTCTCTTTGAAGCTGGGATGTGAAAGGAGCCGTCGTCACGCCGCAAAGCCCATTATGGGAGTGAGGGCGAGTGTGATGATGGAGAAGAACAGAGGAGGTCCAGGCCCAGAGCTTCTAGGATAACAATGCTAAGCTGTGCTGTTTATTTAAATTTCTTTGCAAGAAGTCATTCTTTGTTATAACCGAACGCACCTCACACTGACGATTCCACCCAATCATTATAGATTTATTGAAACGATTTCAAAGGGTCTTTGGTTTCTTCTTCAAAAGTTATTAGCTGCATGAAGTGTTACGTTTGCCTACAGTCCTCGCTATTATCCACAAACAGGCAAGAGGGTAAACAGAGAAAGGATGTGAATGACAGCTTCAGCGAACATGCTTGGTTATGTCAGAGCACTATTATATTCCATTCTTGCTTCTTTATTTTTGCGCCATACTCTTCACTAGGCAAGATAATGAGATGTAAAGCGGGCAGCGGTGGCTTCCTGCTGAGTTTGTGTGTGAGTAGGTAGAACAATCCTACTCAAATCTGGAAGAAGGATGAAGATAACAAGAACAAAATTGCAGGACTTTCTCAAATTTTGTCATTCTGCAGTTTTTCTATGTAGGCTACAATTTTATCAGTAGAATAAAAGATGGGACTTAATGCTGTAATTCACATTAGTCTCACAGAAGATACAGATGAATTTAAAAATAATTCTCTGCGGAGACTTCAAGTCTCACCTTTGTCTCTTTGAGATTCCTATAAGATCCCAGATCTATCTTGACATCCATTAACGATCTCAGCTATTTTGCAAATGAATATTTAGAGTTTAATGTTATGGCTCATATTTAAGATTATTTATTCATGTGATGCTGGTAATTATGTGTATTTTAGGCAGCACATGATCCTTTATTGACATAAAAGTGAGATACCTCAAGTTTCCCCTGAGAAACTGGAATGTACAGATACAAGATGATTCGGTATACAGTGTGTGCTTTAATGGGTGGGGCCATTTGTAGTAAATATACCTGTTTGTCTGTGATTTTTTTTTGGCCTCCTGGAAACTATAGTATCAGTGAGAGGAGACAATGCTAGTGGAGGAGGGAAAGCCCCATGTGGGGGGATGGGGTAACGATGGCATAACCGTTAAGGTTTGGTTAGAACCAAAAGGGGCTGGGGCCATTTTTAAAGTATTGATCAAAGGCTGAATAACTGGAACCTTATCACAAATATATTAATCACACTACATATATAAATGAACATATAAAGTAAATATCTGTCTCTAAGTCTGGCAGGGTATGTATAACAAAAAGAAAACAGACTCTGCATCCATATCATATATCAAACTAATAATTACAGTCAAAAGTGAAATACTTCATACAGGTCTACAAGATTCGTATCTTGAAGGGCATGACTCAGTGACAGGGGAGCCAAAATGGAGTCCCGCCAGTGGGATCTTTGAGACGCCGTGCCGTTTTGCAGAGAGAGACAGATACCTTCAGATAATATGACAAGACGAGATCTATTTGAAACAAAGAATGAGGGACAGCTGTGTCACATGACTCCCATAATAATGTAAAAAACCAGCTTCATGTTACGGTGAAACTGAGTCCCTAACAGAGACTCAGACTATTACTTAAAAGATTGAATAGAGAAGTGTATTTATGGCAGTATTGTTGGGTTGGCAGGGAAACATTCAGAAATAGAAATTGTAGCAACAGGAATTATTTAATAAGGCGATTATTGTTTTACAATGCAGGTGGCCTCTAAACAAATATATGCTGTCTACAGAGTTGGCTAATTCAGGTCCAGAGAGTGAAAGTCCAGACCAAGATTTTGTTTCAACCAACCAGCTGAGCATAAAGAGTTACAGTCACAGAGTACTCAGCTGGTTGGTTGAAACAAAATTTTGGTCTGGATTTGCCCTTTCTGGACCTTAAATCTCCACCTCTGCGAAAAGTCTAGCTGACCATATATTACCCATAAATAATAAAATTATTTAATGTAGCAGATTTTATTATGGAGTCTCAGAAATCTACAACTGACTTTATTCCCGAGCCGGTTATCTCATGCATGTTCGGCCAAACACTCCTTTCATGTCAGTGCACAGCTGTAATTAACTTCATGACAAACAGGTTTTGTTGAAGCAACAGGAACGTCGCTGATAGCAGTCAGTCATTTCAATCCACGTTAATTTGCGAAAGGGAATCGTCTCTATGTATGAATTACCAGGACAGGGACATTTTCAGAAGTTGTCTCTCATGAGAAGGTCCCCAGGGATGACGGTAGATATGGCAGGGGTGCGTTTGTGTGTGTATCGGAGGTTTTTGTGCCCTGCTGCCGACCCTTTGCCCCGATCGTTCTTCTCCTGTGTGCTCCAGGGCCTGATGATCACTCTGATTTCAGGGTCAGGAACACAACCTGCTTCTGCTCTGACGGCACCTCCCTCACCCTCAAAGCCTCAAAATGGAATAAAATAAAAGTTAACCTGCAAGTCAACCTCACTTAGACCATTGTTTAGATTCACCTAATGAGTGCTCCACTGTAGGTTTCAGGGTGTAGGCCCAGTTCAAATGGGGTGTTTATCCCCGTGGCTAATGCTTTGATCTGAACCTAAAAAAAAGAAATGTTGAGATAACTAATTGCTGGCCTTAAGGTTGCACAAATATAGAATATGACCGTGACCCATATTCACAAGATTTTTACTGTAGCCGTAACCTGACCCAGATATGTCGCTAACATTCTGCAAAAGGCTGTATGTGCTTTTTATAGGTGACAGTAACCAGTGATCACTGTATCACTGTAAATGCAACAGTTTTCACAGCTTTTTGATTACCATGATAACGACCCCCCTGTAACTCTGATCAGGATATTCCATTAGAAAATGGGTGGATGGTTCGGTCTGACCTGCTGGCCAGATCAATTTCACCAATAATCCATTTAAAAATCTCATCCATTAAAACATGGTACGCACATCCAGTTTCATCCTGCAGCTAAAAAACATTTGATTAAACATCCCTGAATTACTCATGGGCTCCAGGATCACGGTGAGCCTCTAGTGGAAAACCGGGGTGGAAGATGAATGAATGGATGAGGGAATGAGTGACAAAAATACGGCCTTTGAATTTAAAACGAATTGTTTAAACAGTGACTACTGGTGCTACTACTGTTAATGCTAATAAATGTTGTGTTCAAGTCTTTGAAGATCTACAGGGTTTTGGCCAAAAATCCTGAATAATAAACCAATAATAAAATCTAACACGACTGTTATTGTAGCTTTCATGGGACGTGAGATTAATTATGTAAACGTGGCCCCTGATGACACTGGGAAGCTCAGATTTGGCTTTCCACAGAAAATAATTGCCCAGGCTTGTGCTAGATAGTTATCACAATGGTTAGAACAACGATGCTCCTGTCTCACTGGGATCTGGCTGGTGGCAGAGAGTCACAGAAGCTTAATGAAATCCGTAAATTTGATCCATAGTGGGATTCTGGAAGCATGTAGCCAGTAATGGTCCCATTATCTGTACGAGACTGCAAGACAAAGCCCCTGTTCAGTCTAGAAATTGCTCTATCCCTTGTCATGGTCTCTAATATGGTGTGCATGAGTGGGGTTTGGGTGATGGGGGTGGGGGAGGAGTTTAGGCACCAAGGGGAGTGGGGAGTGCCAAAGCAGGCTTATGGTTATGCGTAAGACAGCGAATCACCCCCTTACCCCCAGGCGAGAAGGACAGTACTCAGTGAGGGCACCCCCCTTTCCACACACACAAAGGGAGTGATTTATTAACAGCATCCCCCCCACCCCCACCCTCTTAGAAAACATCAGTATCAATGGGGAAGGCGGGGGAAAAGATGAAACCCACTGTCACTGCAACACTGGAACTCTGCCAGAGGTGAAAGGTACCAAAACATGGTGATCTTTAGTACATGTGTAACACTAACATTCTCACAGAGTCACACATACCCAGGCATGCATACGCCATTGTGAAAGCAGCTGAGTGCCCGGATAACCAATGAAAACGGGCCCCATGATGCATTCTGGCGTCTGTATGTGGTGCTGAGTGCAGACACAGGGGACGTTTGTTTTGATAAACATGGAAAATTACCCAGTGAGAGCGATGCGAACATTATATGCCTTTCTATATGTCTGCTGTCTCTTTTTAAAAGGAATTCTGCTTCATTTGCCCCAGTACATTGGACTGTGTTCATTTTTGCAGATCTCGTTTGAGGTGTACACATGTATAGAGGTGAGAGCAAAGCTTGGGGTCAGACATTTATCCAACACCCCTAGACCACAGCCTCATGGATGTGGCTACTCTTTCAAAGCGCAGGATTTGAACCAGAGTCCATCAGATCACAAGCACAGAGGCCCAACCAAAGAGTGATGTGATTGCTGTTCTAGTCAACTTCACAGCTGGATCAACATGTATAGCTTGGACATCTTCTTTCCCAACAGGTGGTCTGTGGTCATGCAGATGTTTCACCTGTAAGACGTGCAACATGTGTTTACTGTGTCCACGCTGGCAATCTAGGCCATAGTGCGTATGCAGGTTTTCGCTGCAACTCCCTAATTAGGTCACTAATTAGAGGATTGATTGGCTGAAGAGTCCTCATACCTGGATTTGAACAGATAACCTAAAGGTTATCCCAAAAACCTGCATACACTGGCCCATTGCGGATAAGATTGCCCACCCCTGCCATAGTGGGATGCTTTGGCGTACACGGTCACATCGTCCCCCGATGGATGATCTTTGTCCACTTCCACCCGCTGCCTTTCTCATGCCAACCCAACCAAATGTATCTGGTGTTAATCTTCCTGTAGGATTTAAATGTCCGCCTTACTCATTTAGTCAACGGAATTCCAGCCGTAACTTTATGAGTGCATGTCTCTTTTTTCATGCAACTAAAACGCTATTTGCAGTAGAAAAAGAAAGCTTTTTTTCCCAGGCAGTAATGGATGGATGAATAATTAATTTCTCTGATGACAGAAGACCGCTGTCAAGCAATGAATAAATAGTAAGATGATTAATTTGGAGAGCACGATAAATTCTCCAGTTTTGGAGTAGGGTGCCCTGAATCACGCCATCAATCTGCTGCCACTTGGCTGGGCATAAAAGATACACATTCACATTAGACGCTTCTGTTTACTGTCCTGAAACTGTTCTGGATTTCAACCACTGCAGTCACTTTAACTGCACTAAGTCACTAAGATACTTTGTATCACTGGTCATTTTCAATGTGCTACCCTATGTTTATCTTATATCATTTTTTGTATGTATTTACTGTATTATGCATATATTTAGTTTTTATTTCACTGTACTACTGCTGAACATGTCATCTTGTCATTTTGTAGTCCACAAGGAGGGTATGCAAGGAAGAATTTAATTGTACTTATTTGTACATTGTACTGTGTGTTTGTGTAAGCAAGATAACAGATGGGAGCACAACTTGTTCTGCCTTCTGTGGGAACCGAGAACTGTACTCCAGTGTTTCCAAATCCAGTCCATGGGGACCCACAGACAGTCCACAATTTTGCTCCCTCCCAGCTCCTGGTGGGAAGCAAAAATGTGGACTGCCTGGCAGGGAGCTCGAAGGGAGCGAAAACATGGACTGGCTATGGGTTTCTGAGGACCTGATTGGGAAACACTGCCCTGCTTAACTGGGAATCAAAGAGAATTCCATAAAAAGGACACCAATGTACTTTAATCATTCAGATAATGCAATTCGCCATATTCCTTTGATTCCTATTTTCAGTGTTTTTCTTACATTATTTTTAAATCTTAATTGGCCTTCTATTTCATGTTGAGACTATGGCACATTCGGGACACATCTGATTGGTTGCTTAGCAGATTCTTCAATGTGAGTTTTATAGCTTTTAATGCACTTGTACTTTACTGTAAAAGTGCAAAGTAATCCATGAACGTAACTGCAGCCCTTTGCCCAAGATTATGTCAGAGAACTTTCCTCGGCTGTGAACGGGCTGCCTTTCAGTTCAGTGCACTCCGACGGCCACGCTAACTGCTGCTTTGAGGATGGACGTATTGGGAGTTTCAGGCCAACCGTGCTCTCCAAACCCACAACAGTGTTAAGTGGAAGCAGCGTCTGGCTCTGCCTATGATCGGAAGGTCGGCAGTTCAAATCCCAGTGCTCGGCAGAATGATGTCACTGTTGGGCCCCTGAGCACAGTACTTACCCACCAATTACTCCTGGGACAATCTGACCATGCTTTATCAAAAAAAGTACATTGCTTTGGATAAACGAGTCTGCTACATAAAATGTGAATGTAAAGAGAAAAAACAGCCTGCCCCCTCCCGACCCCCAGAGACATCCACTCTCCACAAACTGCTCCCAGCAGAATTCTGCAAAGAACTTGCCCTCAATTCCCTTCCCCTCCATCCGTGTCATCCCTCCCCCACACCTCCCCAGTTTCACCTGGCCATTCCTCCCTCCTCCCCTCCCCCGTACCGTCACCCCTATCCCAGCCCTATCACTCACCGCCCCGTGGGGTTTCCTCCCTCACACACATATCAGCTTTACCTTTTGCACCTCAAAGCCCAAACATCGCACCATTCTCAGGAAAATAGGGCAGAGAGGGCTGCATACCTGCAGAACACCTGCGCGTGCCATGTTGTGACACGCTGCCGGCAGCGACCTGCCCCGTGCCCCCACCAGACAGGCACACCTGAGAGCAAACGAGCGTAACCTGTGGGTGAACCACGCTCAGGTGCCGGAAATTAAAGCATTCTGTCCTGGAGACAGGAAGAAAACACTGGAATGAGAGGCTATTTTACACCTACTCTATCCAAACTGCGCTTTCCGCACTGTAACTTCCTACAGGCTTGTTTGGTTATGAGAATATTTATTTGCTTTTGTTTGTTTGTTTGCTTGTTTGTTTAACTACTCTTTTTGTGGACATCCAGGAGCTGTCAGCCATTTAATATTTTCCAAGAGCTTCCACTTCCCACTCTGTCCAAGCAGATTTCAGTCAGATCACGTTACTGGTTTCGACTGATACCAGTTCATTGTGTTCTGTTCAGGATGTTCTATCAGTTTTTCCCATGACCTTTAGATAATTTTTAATCTCAGTAAAGTGTGAAGGCAGTGATATTCCACAACCCTACCCATTAATATTATTGGAGGTTTATTATTTTCTTCAGTAATACCTGACAGACTTCTGTTTGAGAACTGTTTGGTACAGGAAGGAATATCATTGGAACCCTGACTGCTGTTAGGATTAGGAACCCATTTGCCGTCTTCTACTACAACGTTTGAGAAGGTACTTAAAATTCAATTCCAACCTACAAATGTGCCAGTTTCCCAGTCTCCTACAGATTGGCTGGCTAAGCTAAATCCCAACACTAGTAGTGGATTTTTTTTCAACAAACAGTGTTGTTTAAATGAGCAGGAGACCAGACATGGAGGGCGAGATGAGGAGAGGCCAGACATGGAGGGCGAGATGAGGAGAGGCCAGAGCTCGACCTCAGTGACCGTGTTTCTCTCCAAGCTGGTGCTGGGTTGGTTTAGTTTTCATTTAGTGTGTGTGTGTGTGGGGGGGGG
>JAODLD010000040.1:6108944-6133408 GCA_026781065.1 Mormyrops boulengeri | reverse complement strand
AGGGGGGGGGGGGGTGGGGGGGGGGGGGGGGGTGGGGGGGGGGGGGTGTGTGGTGTGGGGGGGGGGGGGGGGGGGGGGGGGGGGGGGGCGGGCGCCCCGGCTGAATGAGCCTGCCTCTGCGGAGCGGACGGAGGCAGTGAAGAAGAAGATTAATCCTCTGCCAGGAGAAAGAAAACAGACCAGGTCTTGACAGGGTCTCTGCATGTCTGGTCCCTGAGCCTGATGGGCAGTGTGACGTCCATCAAAGGAGAGCAGGAGTGACGAGGAGCTTGGAAGATCTCCAGTGGGTGTGTCAGCAGTCGGTCCCGAGAGCCTGCTGAAGTAGTGGGATGCGTCTCGTGGCGGAGTGAGGGGAGGCTAAGATTAGGGGTCGTCAGGGGTGGTGGGGTCATCCTCACCCCCCAGTGAGCTCCAGGAAAGCACCAGCTGATGCCAGAGCGATTTCCTCCCCCAGCCCACGCAGGGCAGCTCCTTTTGCATGGAAATCAAACTTTTCCAAAGAGTTTTTGTTGCCCAGGTTTTTTTCCCACTCTTTTCTCTCCCCCTCTTTGCAGAGCTCTGTCCCAGTCCTAATTCATGCATGAGACTGCATTGTCAGTTGTTATCTGAGTTTATGCATTTCTAAAACATATTATCAGTTCCCTTTCCCCATATGATTTTGCCATTTCCTATTTCGCCGCGGGTTTTATACAGTCTATTTTTTGCCTGGTAATCCAGAGACTATCTGTGCTGACATCAGCTCGGTTCTGCCACAAAGGAAGGACTGTTTTTTACTTTCACTCTGACTGTCAGACTGCTGAAGTTGTATATTTCCCACAATGCACCGAGAGCCATTTCGCCTGAGTTTGTTTTTTGACTGGGTAGCATCAGGTCAGTCTCGGGAGGGAGGGGGGGGGGAGCACACAGACACTTCTTCACTTCTTCCATCCATTCCACCTCTCAGATCAGTTTGTGAGATGAGAGTTTTATTTGTGGTGCAATTCACACTCCCGTTTTAGCCCAATACTCTAGAAGGTGTCAAGAACATGAGAATATGACGTAGAAAGATTTTATTTCTTTAGAAAAAAGGAGCATGTTCATCAGAGCAGCAAAAATGATTCAACTAGCAGGAAACTGAAGTAAATTACTGGACTTTAACTAACAACGTTAATCAACACCACCCTAAACGAGGTGGTGACACTGTAAGATCAACTGCTGGTTTATTTTCTGACAATCCTCCCAGTGTTTTCCATTATGATTAAGTCATTTGTTTTCGAATATGCACACCATGCTGCAGCAATATTAAGAACAAAAAATGCACCAAAATCTAAATATTAGATTTGTGAATTATCCTGAAGTGCTGTGAAATCTCTTCCATAGGCCCTTCCATAGCAGAGCTTCCACAAACAGTCTCACATGAACTGCTTGGATGTTCACACTGGGGCAGCTCTCACACTGGGGAAGCTCTCACCTTTGTGCCTGCCACTGTGGGCGTGTGAATGCGAGGCCTCCCACCCCGAGGGTCACCAGCTGGACCCCTGCTTCCTGGGGACAGCTGAACCGACACAGGTCAACCCTAGGCTGCCTCGACCAATTAGAGTGTGTTTCTGGGTTTTTTATTTGTTTGTTTGTTTTTTTTTATTTGTCTTTCTGTCTGTTGTTTGTTTATTTTTCTGTTTTTCTTTTTGTTATTGTTGTTATTACACTCACTCTGCCAGGCACTATTCATTGTAATTGCTAAAGTATAAACAGAAAGCTTTATAAAGCTTCATAGTGCATAATTTTATGTCGGTCGGTAATACTTCATGACTTGATGTTAATAGTGCTTTGAGTTTATTTTATCGATCGCTGCTGGAAACCTGGAATTGCTAACATGGAAGAGCAGGTGAGGGGTAATGGAACATTCTGAGGAGGACCTACCTCTTTGTGGCAGCACCCGATCAGGCTAGCTGGCCTGATCCTCCGATCTCCTCCACCTACACTTACATGCACTTGTTTCTGTTCCAGAGAGTAGCTTTCGGAAACATCAATTTCACCCTTTGCTGTGGCATTTTATGACACCCCCACTGCCTATGGAGGCGTTAGATAAACAATAGGGGCCGTCACGTCATGTAACTTAACTTCCCCGTCAGAGGGAAACTACTCGCTTGAGGTTAGATATAAGTATCCTTACTTGCATGAAGCTGATTGGATCAAGCAGTACACAGAAGATCCTGTTTTTCAAACACACAACGTCACACACAAGTTAACCACGTTCCAGTACAGCAAGTCGGAAAGCCATTTAGTAATACCAGAGACCTTTTCAAAAAGCAAGATTTCATGTTTAGCTGGATAATTTGTCAGATAAAATTTACCCTAGTTTAAATGACCTTTATCTTGGTTCACTTAGATTTAGCCCAGACTACCTTAAATCCAGTAAGTTGTCCGGCTAAGAAAGAAATCCTGCTCAGAAACGGGTGCCAGTTCTAGCCCGGTTAATTGTTAGCACTGTTAGCAATATCAGTTGACAATGACATTACATAGTGTTTTGTGCATATTAACATTGCAACAACACATCCACAGAAATCAGTTGGACAGTACTGTGTGAACGACCGATTTAATGAGCCAGAAGTAAAACATAAGTGGTAATAAACAGTATAAAACTACTGCTTTAACTTCTGTTGATAAAGGCCTTGAAATCTTGGGGTTGTATTGATTCCTCAGAGTTTGCAGGTCAGAATTTCGACTTCAGGGGGCATTGAAAGTTGAAAGGGGGCAGTTGAAATTTCTGACTAGAAACTCGGAATTTACAAGTTACAAGTGCAAATGGAGCACAGCATTAGCTCTCCACCACAATATGCCACCATTTTCCTCATTGTACACATTTCCTCATTATACTGTCATTTTCATTTCACCCTTTTTATTTTTCAAAGGATTCCTGCCGGCTTTTTCTTCTGTGCTGGCTCATCTGATGCTTGAAGAATCTTAATTCCAGGGCTAATGTCTCATGTCTCATCTTTTTCAACCACCTCATTAGACCAAGCTTCGCATTCCATGGGAATTTTTATGCCGAGATGAACATAAAACGCAGCACTGTGCGGAGAGAGGGTCGCATGGATTCAGGCTCTACCGAATATCCTCTCTCTGCAAAGTCTGCACCTGACGAACACTTTGCTTAGAAGCTGAAGCCTATCTGGGAACGAACGACCTGACGGGTGACGCCTTAATATGCTGACGACTTTCAGGCAACAAAGACACGGGATTTCAGACAGATCTCACACTCTCACCCTTTCTTATTCCCACTGATGCATAGCAGTAGCAGCAGGTAACAGAAGTGAAGTTAAAAGGTTCTGCTGGAAATAACTTGCTGGTTTTGGAATAGAGATGCGTTCTGTTTTGAACCAGAAGTAAAAATGATTCATGATTCAGGCACATGGCTGGACGTGCAGACACTCAGGATGATAACACATGGCTATCAAGACTTCTGCACAGTGTCTCCTCTGTAATGCTCTCAGAAGCGTGTCCTCACCACCAGTGGATATGAAGAACAGAACCGAAAGTGCTATCTTCTCTCCAGCTATAATGTCTAGTCCCAGATATCACAACATGGCTGTGATATGGCCCTATCAGGATCTTGTCAACCGTCAAAGGAGGCCTTTGGATCTAGGTGAAAAATACAACCTAAGCTACAGGTCTGCAGCACCTGGTTAGTGATGGTGTTACTATTTAATTCATCGTACTTATGGAGCTTTTTCACTGGCATAAAGGAACCGACCAAAGAGATGCTTCTTGACTGTTCACATGGTGTGCATTTACTCTGCACTAATTTCTGCTAGCACATCTGTGAGAATCGCCCTGTTATGTTAGCATCAAACACTAGCAGAATTAGCATTAGCTTGCATAAATTTGCATTACAAATCAAATCACTTTTATTGTCACGTCACATTACTGGTACACTGGTACAGTACATGTGAGTGAAATTCTTGTGTGCGAGCTTCCCAAGCATTAGTGGTGTACAAAATATACAATCTATACTGCTCTGCCTTTCTGTATTATTTTTAAAAGTATAAAGTTGGAAATTTGTCCCGAGTTGTCATGAATGCATTAATAAATGTGCAATACTACTAATAATGATTAATATATAGAATATGCTCTTTTTGTTTCAGATAGTCCATGTATATCGACACAGAACACTGCTATCTCCTTACATATCGACCGATCAAATGGCAGTGACGCAACCAGCTTAGTAAGCAGGGCCATGTCAGTGTTGGTATGGCTTGGGTACGGCTCTGATAATTTACAATGGGAAACCGCCATTCTTCTCATTTCCCATTTATACTTTCTGATGGCCAAAATAACAGAAAAACCTAGTAGTATTTTAATATCAAGTATCTAATAAGGAGTAGGGACACCCTTTGCTTTAGGACAGATTTAAATGGTCTTCATGCATCGGCCTTGTAACAAGCAGGTTCTGAACGTACAGTTCATAGACACATCATACACAGAGGTCTCCATTCAGTTCTCTGCTCATTGTTGAGCTATCTGGTTAAATTTCCCCCTGGGATCAATAAATTTTATCTAATGTAATCTAAATGTCCAACTATCCCTGTCAGTGAAGTTCACTCTGCAACTACTATTCCTCTTTGCCAGCACATGTCTGGCCTACTTGGCCATGATTTTTGACATTTTAAGTAATTTAGCAGTTTTGGGGACTGACGCACCTGCAATTTGATTTGGAACTTGATAATTAGATCATGCTGTTTTGAAAACTCATATATCAAAGTATGAATGGGAAGATGTCTTTTACAGGTGACACACATGACTGACTGGTATTCGGCCTAATATGACCATAGTCCCATTTGTAATTATGATTTTGGTGCTTCAAACATAAAGTCTTTTTTCATGTGTCATTTCCATTATTTTATCCACCCCCCGTACATTTTTTAGACAAAATGTTGCTGCAGTTCAGTTCTGGGAAACGCATGTATAACCGTACATGGCAGTACATCTTCTTGGCAGATTGGCTCTGGAGGCACATTGGAATCTTTGGTCAACAGCGTAGATAATTTATAATCCCTAATCCTTTTAGCAGTTGACATAATTCAGGTGTTTCAGCCGAAGAAAGGGAAACCGGAATGTGGAATAGAATGTGCTACCTTGGATCAGACCTCACATACCATTTCATTTTTTACTGAACTTCAAAGGAGAAGCATTTATTTTAAAGAAGTAAAACTGTTTGAAGCTGAATAAACTCCCTTTGCACCCTTCTTTGGTAGGCAACAGTTAATGTAAGAGAAGTGTGCACTGTTGTCTGTCAAAAAGGCAAATTCCTTTAGCAATCAAACTAACCCCTGAACCCCCAGCACACATCTTGCCCCAAATGCCCTCTCAGCTGCAGGATATAAAATTTGCCCTGTATGGCAAGTCCCTTCAAGAGCCCCACCCTTCCTATCTCATTTAGAATTAACATGACTAAATCCTAGTGGCAAATTTTAGGATATGAAGCAGGGTCATTGGGATTGGGTTATTCACCTGTCAATCAACCCTGTTTAAAACTATAAAGGCTGGGAAGAAAAAACTAACGCTTCCTTCCTCCAGGCCTTCATAAATGACCTATTGCCAGACAAAGATGCTGTTTGTAGCCTGACAAAACTCATTTGGGTGAATTGGCCTGCTTTGCTGACTGCTCTCATGCATCTGGCGTGACAAGCACGCTTTCAGACTCTCATACTCATGCAAGAAATGTTACGGCAAATATGTATTATTCCATGAAAAAACCTAAAATTAGCTACATCGAATGCGTTGGGGTAGTTTGCAAACCCTACAGACTATTTACAGGGTAATAAAGCTGTTACATACATGACAACTTAATTTCCCTCAGGGGATTAATGAAGTCTATCTATCTATCTATGTATCTATCTATCTATCTATCTATCTGTCTATCTATCTATCTATCTATCTATCTATCTGTCTGTCTGTCTGACTGACTGACTGACTGAATGCGTGTGCAGACTCCTGCCAGCCAGCTGACCAAAGTTGCCAACCCTGGTGCTGATACTGTTGGACCTTCTGCTACTTCTACTACTATAGGATAAGGCTGGGAAGATGTGAAACCTAGTTAGAAATGAGTTACCATTGCTTCTTTATTGGTTCTTTGATGTAGTCAACCAAGTCCTGGTTTTAATTTGAGTGAATCAATTTCCAAGGTAGTTTATGTTAAGCACAATGTTTCTTGGACACTAAAAACTACTAACAGTCACGTTATACATCCTCGAATGATGCCCATACTTCCCTGCTCCACTTAGAGGGCACAGATGGAAAGTACAATCATTAGTTTATCTGGACTGTGATCCAGTAACCACTGCAGATGATGTGTGCACTGTGTGTAGGTCACCACATGGTCAGGTACCCAGGTTCACATGTTGGGGTTTGTTTGGACACGACGCTAAATTTCTGGTGCCCTGTGTGTTTTGGGGGAAAAAAATAACTGTATGGATTTAAGATTTGACAGTTGATTGTTATTAGCGCAGCAGTCAGTCAGCTGCGCTATACAATGAAAATCTTACTTTACTTGTTCTTCCGCCAGCATGAAACATAAATGAAATAATGATATCTGTCTATGAACATTTTACACTTTGCAAACAGCACAATGACCACTTAAACTTTGGTGGCTCACTGTCTACATTCTGTATTTTGGCAAATATACAGCATTTAGCTACGTGACATAATCTATGAATTGTGAACTTGTGACCTTCTCCTATCCCTGGGGGGGGGGGGCAGTTTCAGTTCTCCACCATGTGCAAAATACCACATAGTGTGAGCTTTTGGTTCCCAAACGTGGCTGCGGTTTTTTCCCATCAGTGCATCACTCACTAGGTGACGTTGCAGCTAAGGACATTGCATGGTACGTATTCAGGGCGGAGCCAGCATGACATGCTTTCAGCTGGCTCTCACAGCAACATGATTAGGGATCAGAGGTCACATGGGTGAGCAGTGGATAAACAATAGGCTCCAAGCAAAACTGAATTATCTACTGTTTTTAAATCTTTGGGGAGAGAGAGAGAGAGAGAGCAACAGCCACAATGTGCATAAGGCTTAAGAATCCAGCAGAGGGGTATTTCACTGGGTGACAGAGACTAATCCCTTCATAAGAGAAACCATATTCTGGGAATTGGTGCTGAAGAGGGTTTAAGAATGGGAAGTGAGTTGGGTTGCCCATTCAGTGCTATACACACAGCCAGTTAATTCGGAGCAGCTCTCTGCAAAAATAATGACAGGTTTACAAGAAGGTTTCTGTGGTTTAAACTGACAGTCTGAAGAAATAACAGTTCCCCGACAAAGGAAGCCATTGCAAACATTTCTCATGTAACGTATTAAATCAATATTCATTGGTATGAGTGTCTTTAAAGATCTGTTTTTTCACCATATGTCAGAACAAAGAGCTTCAGAGTAATTGGGGTCTTGCTGTGATTCATGCCGTTTAATTCCGAATATACAGTATAACGTGCATTTATTACATGAGTACCTCAGTTAGCTGGGTTTTCAAGTCATTCCTGCTTAACAATGAACACCAGTTAACAGAATGAGTGCAGTAGTTAAATATGTGGTTTTCTGGCATTATGAAAATACACTATATGGATCTGCTGCAATCGAGCAAAGGCATTGAAAATGTTTCATTGGTCATTTAAATTCAGACCAAATACAATGATAGTCTCTTGAGTTACTGAAACAGAAACTGGTCACTGATGGATGAAACCATGCATATACAGGCTACAGGGGACTATGCTGGAAGACTCCAATGACAAACCGTAGCATCCATTGCATGCAATTAACAGGTAACTATGTGATAGTTTTGTTGCGCTAAGGTCACACTATATGATTTTAGCACTGATTTTCTGCTCCCCAACAGTTTTTTTAAATCACAGACAAAACCCCCAGATCAGAGGCAAGTTGGTGTTCGATCGGCGCTGGAATATCAGCGCTTGATCGCTATGCATGAACTGTTCAAAGATGCGACCTGACAGGGTCGCCGAAGCATCGCAGAGGTGTCGCAGACACCCGTCAGATATCTAGCAGGCTAACTATCTAAACCTGTCAGTGATTCCAAATCCTGTAGTGTTAAAAGTGTTGCGACTAGTAATGAGTGCAGAGATGAGCTACAGCCAATCAGAGCGCAAGACATGGGGTGAGGTGAAATCTGACGGAGAAGTTTAAAAAAGGTATAAATTAGTGATGGGAAGTTCTGTTCAATATACAGAACTCATTCTACCGAACTGTTCATTTAAGAAATTGAACATTCGATTCAAAGAGTTTTAGCAGCACTACATGCTGCTACACTTTGTTCAATTACTTTTATTGAAAATGCCTGTTTAGTACAATCTTATTTTTATTGAAATATTGGTCATCTCCAAGGTATATCAATCACTTCCAGTCTAATTAACATGAAAAGCATTTTAAATATAAATGAACAGTTGGCCTCCAAAAGCCTCATAAAATTTCGAGTACCTTTTTGCAAACATATAATCTAAGTTTCCCAGAACTTTCATAATAGGATAAATTACACTAAACCCACAACATTCGGAATACAACAAATGCTGTTTGCAAAGGTTATTGGGATGGGCACATTCGCTAACAGGAACGCTTAGCTCTCAAGTACACTTTCGGCACAATCAGAAATGGTCACTCTGTTAGTTATGGGTCGTGTAGTGCGTAAACCACAATGACTTCAAGATTCCCGATTACAAGGCAATAGTCTGTGTAGTGTGAACGGTATAGCAATCTGACGACATGGAAAGTTGTGTAATGTGAATGGTATAGCAATCTGACGACGTGGAAAGTCGTGTAGTGTGAACTTAGCATTAGTCTCTATAGCCAACAGCCTGAGCGTCAGTAGATGGACAGACATCATGGGAATGTCTTTATTCAATGCGTTTACGTCTGCTGCCAGCTACACATTCACCCATTGTTCAATAATCATTATGGCCAGCACAGTTTCTAGCTAAGCAAGCCCTAATGGATGCTTATTTTGCCTTTTGTCTTTAATTCCTGGGGCTTTTGTGCAGCACTGACACATCCCATGCTCCAGGGGGCCTTGGACACAGATGGGCACGTGAATGTTAGACCTCCAGCCTTCCTGCCTTTATATAGGGGACAGTCGTGGCCTTTGTTGCTCAGTGAGACGCATCTGCTGGGGCACGAGGGAGTCCACCGTGTCTTTGACCTCACATACGCTGAGACCGCTGGGACTCTGCTGGGACTCTGCTGGGACTCTGCTGGGGGCTGGGGGGAGGGGCAAGTGTCCGATTCACTCCTAGCTTGAAAGCAAAAGCCCCAACTATGGAAGTACAGCTTTGGCAGGTTCAAGATCCTTCATTTGCCTTTTGTACATCAGTGTATAGGAATTCTTACTCATGCCATACAGAGAGTAGCATGTAGCAGGATTGGGCAGCACAAAACAAGACAAAGGCACTCACAAAATAGCAAAGCAGACAAATGAATGTAATTTTCATTCAATATTCCGCACAAGTAAAGCGGTTTCTTAGTTTATGAGCCAGAAGTGAAGGGGTACTATTTAAATATAATTATTGATGACTGTTCAGTCTTAAACTATTGCATTTTATCTTGTGACAATCTTATTTAGCAGTTTGTTTTTGCTGACAGTGGGCAGTTACCATGACAACTTGGGTGGTGGAAAGAGGAAGAAGATGGCTGCAATGAATATTGACATCTCTGATGAGCGATTGCCATCAACACTTTCCAAAGGAAACATTTGTCAGATGCTGACTGCACGAAGATTAGATTTGCTGATGTGCACATTAACTCTGGAGCCTGTGTGAACTGCGTGACTTTTCCGCTATTGATTAATACTGGGAGACTTGTATTGGGAGGTGGTCTAGAGTGAGGGCATTGTAATTTAACACCAGACTGTGTCACTGGGCTCTGTCTGTCCATCTTTGTGATCTTGTGCATTTCAAGGACTGCAGTAAATAGTTCAGTATGCACCCCATTTATGACCATCCAATGCCTCTCTAACCTGTTCTCATGTAGCATAAGGAATCAGCGATGCAGTCTGTCATTGATTTCCTATTTTTGTTAAAAAAAAAAAAAAAAGTGAGCCAAGTGACTATCACCATGGCAACCAGGGAATTTGGGGATAGTGGAAAAAAGCAATTGCTGTTTGAAAGAGGTTGCTGACTTATATTATTACTGCACTCAGAGCTGCAGAATAGCTCCCTGCAGATTTACGTTTTTTTCAGGCATACTTCATATTGGCAATCTATAATGAATTGGGACCTAAATGGCCACAGAACTGAAATAAAACAGCAACAAAAAAAACATCTAAAAGTTATTGAGCTGAAGCAGGGCCGCAACCTCAAATGCTCATGCAGACAGTTCATGGGAAGAACTTTTAACTAATTTATTTATTTATGGACACCCTGATAATATCAGGGTAAAAGGTTGTGGGAAGTTGTCACAGCGACGGGCTGATTGGTCACAGACCAGCTGTTTGTCTGAAGGAGAGCGAGGGCCATTGGATAGAGGGGAAGACACCCGCTAAAACACAGCAGGCCACAAAGGAGGGTGGCGGGGGTAGTCTCTGCCACTCCATTTGCTCTCCATAGCAACAGTTCCTATTTGGCTACAATCCAGGTCAAGGTTGCCATGGCCACCCTGCGGTATTGTGCGTCAGACAAAGTGTAGATCAATGTTTTGGCCCAATAGATGAGGATGCATTGAGCTTCTTCGGCACAGCAGGAAAACTTTGCAGCGACCAAAACATTTTATTTACGAAGATCAGTAACTGCATCAAAAATAAGGTAGTTAACATTAGAGTGTTCTATGTGAGATCAAATTTGGATTAACATTAACATTGGTGCTCGTGTTGTCTAATTCATCTCTTCAGTGCTGCTAAAAATGAGTTCCAAGATGAGAGAGCTTATTTAGCCACTTGTAGTTCTGTTCCTCTGTAGAGAGTTTCCTGGAGAAATAGAGTAGAGGATTCTGCATTAGAGCTACAGCCTCTTGCTTATCACTTTCAACACAATGGTGAGGCGAGTTCTTCAGAAAAGGTAAAGGCAGTTCTGAGGGCTATGCATGATTAAAAAGTACCACAATAGAGACATACTATTGAAAGAATAAAAGATTAGAGGTACACTCTTGGATTTAATGCAGTTAGAATGTTTTGCATTTGATCATGCAGGATTAAAAAGGCGAGAGAGAAAGCTAAGCTGCGCACTGCAGCACTTTTGTAGAGGAAATATGACTTATGAGTTTGGGTGCTGATGCAGCACATAGCACTGTATCACCCACCAATGTGCTTTATAAATGATGTGACTCTTACCTTTAAAGGCTTCACCATTTCCGCTGAGTGCACGGAATTTCTACGGCACTCGTTTCTCGCCAACGGATGTGATCTCGCTAACGTATTGCCGCGAAGAACTCGAAAACGGGCTGACTTTCAATGATTGAAAATAGAGCCTTAATGTATGACAGTTTCACAGGACCGTCTTGTGCGTCGATGTACGGTGTACGATATCCAGACAGCGGCACCTAGGTTGGGAGCTGGCTGCCAAGTGTAGGTCTGTGGTGCAGCCTTTTTCATGATCTCCAAAACAATTTAAGTGGTACCTGCATTGTTCATCAGTGAGCATTGCAGGATAGACACCCTAGTCTTGTTGAAGAGCACACGGTGTAAAATCAATGGCCTGTTTAAACGTATTATGTTGTTTCTGGCAACATCTTGACATCCCTTTTAGATGTTTTTGGTTTCATTTTGCAAAAACTTATTGCATGTTACGTTTGTTCAGTTATTAGCAGCTTGGGTAACAGTTTCTGTGAATGTCATGACTATAAGAATCAATGAACATTCAAAACACATTATAATGATTCTGATTCATTATAATGCATTCACAAAGCATTATAAACATGGCTATAAATATTTATAACACATTATAGCTGTGTTTATTATGCATTATGACTGCTTTACATAGCTCTCATCTATAATGCACTACAAATACTTTCATAATGCAGTACACAGCAACCTTAATTCTTATACAGATCATTATAATGCATTATGAAGGTATCTATCGTGTCTTTATAGAGGCGCTTCACTAGAGCTTATGAAGTATTATAATCAATACTATAATGCGTTATGAATGTCAATAGAAGATGTTTTAATGCTTTATTAATTCCTATACTTATCATTATAATGCAATATGAAGGTATTTGTAATGCATTGTACATGACAGCATAAGCTTTTAATTTTTCATTTTTATATCTGTATGAATGGATGGTCTGATACAGGGGGCTTCTTTCAGTATGGAGACCCCAGATGGATTGTGGGATTGATGGAAATCCTGGCATCAAAACAGGCTGTATTGGAAGCACTGGTATAATGCATTATGAAGGTATCTGTAGTGCATTATAGATGCCTTCACAGGGCATCCATAGTGCATTATAAACATGACTATAATGTGGTATGCATTTTTAAAAATAGTTATAGCTGTGTTGTTTGGGGGGCAGCGTGTGGTTCAGTGAGCTAAGCCTGCACGCCTGTAATGACTAGGTTGTCAGTTCAAACCCAGCTTCAACACATCTGTGGGTCCTTGAGCAAGGCCCTTAACCCCCAGCTCCCTGGGTGCTGCTACAGGTGGCTGACCTTTGCAGACAACTTACTCTCCAAAGAGCAAGTTGAGGGAGGTGTAAAGACAATTTCCCCATGGGGATTAATAAAGTATCAATTGTTATTATTATTATAATACTTTATGAATGCATTATGAAGGTGTCTATAATGCATTATGATGACTGCTTTAAGTAAAGTTTTTTTTTTTTCTGGTGCAAGAATTCCATGGTTATCAATTTCATAAAGACTATCAGTAAGTGTTTGGAAGATGGTTACTGTTACAGACCCTTTAAATGTCCTGATCCATAGACAGTCCATGCTCTTGTTTTCATTTAAACAAAAGAAGACGATTTAAAGATCATGCTGGACAAGTCCTGAGAACAGTTCCGTTATCACCCTGGTTCTCCAGAAAGAAGCTATTTATATTATGAAATGGAGCATTTTGTCAATGTAAAATCCATTATGTTCAGTGTTTCACCCCAATCGAATGGCTTATTGGAGATATATCAATCCCTTCCTTGGCTGAAATCAAGGCAAATTTTTCATTTAGGGACGACCTGACCTACATTATATAAACAACATGCCACAAGCATGGATATATCAAATCCATGTACATATCAATAAATGCATCAAGCATTTGACTGAACATTTGGAACAGTTACCGTGACTGGCACGCATTCTTTCCTGTGTCCATGTCTGTCTCCATGTCTATGCCCATGTCTGTCTCCATGTCTGTCTCCATGTCTATGTCCATGTCTGTCCCCATGTCTATGCCCATGTCTGGCTCCATGTCTATGCCCATGTCTGTCTCCATGTCTGTCTTCATGTCTATGCCCATGTCTGGCTCCATGTCTATGCCCATGTCTGTCTCCATGTCTGTCTCCATGTCTATGCCCATGTCTGGCTCCATGTCTATGTCCATGTCTATGCCCATGTCTGGCTCCATGTCTATGTCCATGTCTATGTCCATGTCTGTCCCCATGTCTATGCCCATGTCTGTCTCCATGTCTATGTCCATGTCTGTCCCCCTGTCTGTCTCCATGTCTATGTCCATGTCTGTGCCCATGTCTATGCTCATGCCTGTGCCCAGGCCTGTGTCCTCTGTGCTATGTGTCAGGTAATCCCCACACAGGAATTTTGCCCCCAAAAACATTCTGGCACAGCAGAATGAGACGTGCAGTCACTACATTAGTATAATTTGTTGTCACAGGTAAGGAGTTTTACCACCAGCACCTTTTATCATTAATTTCAGCAAATCAAAACTAAACTTTTAAGCTTTAATATGAATGTAGAAACATGGCACATATACAAAATGTCTGTACTAAATTCTGTTCATAGTTAATACCACATATTGTACCACTGGGGTTAGTCTAATTTTCCGAACAAATTTCAGATGTTCAGTGTGTGAGTTATACGTTGAAATTTTAAGTTCAACGCCTGATCTTTCAGGAGGAGATGCATTGCTGCACTGATTTATCACTCTAAAAACATGAGCAAGTTTGAAAAGTATAAGATCACCTAAAAAATGTGACTAATAAATCATACAGGTGGTTCTTCTAATGTACAAGAGTTTTCCTTAAGGGCACTAATGATCAACATCTTCTTCTCTGAAGGCTTTTTGCAGCTAATCCCAATGACTAGTGGGGGAACAGAAAGGAAGAAAATTCAGGGTTTTCCGGGACAGTTTTGAAACACCTAAAATAAATCAATGCAGGATGCAGTAGAGGTGTCGCAATGTTTGACGACTGCTACATGCCCTGGCTGTTAGCCTGCAGTTCTGGAGCCAGATTATCTCAGATGAGTCAAAGCTGTTGAAGGTGTGTTGCTCAGCAGGTTAGGACACTGTACCAGTAAGTACCAAGTTTCTAGTTCTAAATCCCAGGTTTGGTGGAGTGATGTCACTGTTGAGCCCTTCAGCAAGGCTTTTAACCCTAAATTAAAGAGCAAATTTCCAAAACTTACTCAGGATGCAAGAAGTTTTCTGAAGTTTTGAAAATTTCATGAAAGTTCTTAGATGAGGACTGAGTGAGACTGTCGCTTTGATAAAAGCTTCTGTTAAATAAACAGAATGGGGCCGGTGGGTTCATACTGGGCAGAGTCTGACAATGGGAGTGAATCATTGGCAACGACTTCCACGGAGACACACCCTTCCATTCTGAAATAGTGCCACACTTACTCAGCATTGAAGAGCAGTGATGGGTGAGTGGGGGGTGGGGGTGGGTTATAAATCAATAATTACCAATTCCAAACTAAACCTACCCATAGAAATGAAAGATTTCTACTCAGCATGACCGCTGGAGATCTACAAACATCAGTGTGACACGGCTTCCCAAGTCTTCAGCAATAAAACAGGAAGAACTACCTTACAGGGAAAGGAGGGGGGACAAAACAAAGAAGAATTAATGAAATTTGAGATTTATAAAGCACTTTAAGCAATAACCAGTTTTTTTCACATGATGAGAGGCAGCTGTTCGTAGAGGAGTGCAGTTTTCAAAGGGAAGGGAGATTCATGGGGATCCATAGATCTATTTATGAAATTTAGTTGGAAAGAGATCCATTTCTTGACATTTGACTTACCTGTGCATGTCTTTATTGAACTTAATTTCATTGCACAGCTTGATATGCAAGTTCAGGCCTGAATCCAGGTGACAAGTCTGTCCATTTTGTGGGCCAAATACATCCTACAAAAACTGTCTAACAAGGATCATGTTCACCAGAAAACTGTATAAAACTGTGATTTTGTTTTCTGTGCGGACTTAATTGCAAGCCATTTTGCTTTAGTTTAAATGCAGGCAATTTACATCTCTGACCCTCTGTATCGATGATGGTGTGCGGTGTGAATGCATGCTTTCTGATGTATATTCAGATCGCCTGTGTTCTGTTTTATTCATCCTGACAGTCACAGTCATCAGTAAATCTCACGCCTGTGATGTGTGAGGCAGCCGTAGCAGTTCTGTAATTTAGTCAAAAGCTTATATTTGCCTCAGTAATGACCCCTCCATCCACCCACTTATCCTAGTCAGTGTCATGGGGGATTTGGAGCCTATTCCAGGCAGCACAGGACCACCCTGGGGTCCACCCTGGATGGGGTGCCAGTCCATCGCAGGCAGTAATGGTCACACTTTAATATGATTTGTGGTATGAGTTTATGGTATATGTATTTCAAATGGGTAAAAATCTGTAGTGGGAGAAGGATCACTGTTCAAAGAGATAGGTAAACTTCTTTGGGTTTGAAAATCACACTGCACTCCCCAGGCCCTAAGCACATCTAAATTAACATGCTATGCTTTCGCTATAGGCAGCGGTTGTGTTTACTACCACTCATATCACGTTTTTTTGTATAGGGCCCCCGAGGTTTGGGGGCCCCCTGCTGACCACAAGTAGTCATTACAGTAGGGGGGGCAGCAGGTCCCCAAAAGGACTTTTTGAAGTGTGACCCCAGAAACAACAAAGCCACCTCTGGGCATGGGCTAACACTGAAAAGGGGGGCAGGGTTGGAGTTTCACGGTTTGGTGACAAAGGGGTGAAGTGGGAGAGGCCTGACCAGATACTGCCCCCTCAGACACTGTGGCACAGACGTGACTAGCACTCAGCTGGTGGAGGAAAGCTCTCTGTCTTCAGGGAGGTTATTTAAGGTTAAAGTAGTAGGTATTGAGGGAACCTTCCCTTTTATCTGAGGTAAAATGGTAGGAAACTTATCAGGGAGATAAAGGTAGTTGGGAACGCTTTTCTGACGGAGGCTAGCCTGACAAGACGCGTGAAAAATAGCAATAGCAGCTCGCAATGCTAAATGCTAAAAATATGATTACCTAAACAGTGAGGGTTCGAATTCATTGGCAATGTGTGCACTGTACATCGAACTAAGCAAAAGAAAAGCAAACCTGTGAAATGACTGCATGAATGTTTTCTTTTTGTGATTCATTTTATAATGTCCTTCATGAGGTCAACACTTTTGAATGCAGGGGTTTGCTCATCCAGACATTCCTGTCATAAAAGTTCCGTTTGATGATTCTGTGCTGTTAAACGATCTCTGCATGGGTCACATTTGAACATCCCAAGTGTTATTCCGCAATTTTCTGTGACCCCCCCCCGTTCTTCATGGGTTAGCCGTCGCAGGTCGGGCATCTGATGCTAATTAGTCGAGGTCACAGTTGAACCTCCGTCACTCTTACAGATCTTTGCCCCCTGGTTGTCCTCAGCAATTTCCTGGCAGAGGAACAAAGCGTCTGTGGTAGCTGGAGCGTGAGTAATTCTGAAATCTAAAGAGGCGAGTCCTCCACAGCTGTCAGCTGTTGGAAGCCCGAGGGGTGTGTGAGTATGCGGAAGCATGCTACAGGATCATAGCGGCCATTGGGACGCACCTGAAAGAGCAGCAGGGCAGAATGAAGCTTTTATCTCTTTCAGGTCTTGCTTGCTGTTTATTTTTGGTCATACACAGGGACACAGGGGCGGCATTCATCCCAAGGAAATGAAATGAAAATATAAGGAGATCTAATATGTTTTATCTGCTTTGTTTCCCCTAGATAAAAGAAGATCATCTGAACATATATGGGATGTTGAGAGGAATGAATCAAAGGCACCAAAGAGCTTAAACAGTAATGGGATGAAGATGAACTGAACTTCAGTGTAATGTCACACCTGTATGAGTGGCCTTCCAAAAATAAACGCCTTCTCAAGGGATATAATATAGCATATTTGAAATAAACATTTAGCTTTCAGGGATTTTGTATCCTGTGCTTGGGAAAGGCTCCATGCTGACTATGGATGGATGAATGGATTTAGGTGCAGAATCTACAGGAGTGGCTTAACAAAGTACCATAGGTAATCAGGGGTGTGCATTTTAACATTTACATAAAGTTAATATATGATTATCCCTTTGCATCCTAAGGCTACTTTGCAATCCTGTCATTCTGCTAAGGGCCTGAGTAACCAGGCAACTAGACATAAGGATGAAGAAGAATTCCAAGCTGGCACAGTCTTCTCCATTGCTAGTAAACACTAAGAGGCTGATTAGGAAGATCCTTTCTATCGGGCACCTTTGATACAGGTTAATGCACAGGCTTTTCTAGGCTACAGCCCAGGGCCCCGGCAAACATCAGGGCCCCACCCCGCCTCCGGAAAAATGGGGTCGATCTGCAGGCGCCCCCTGCTTGGCAAGCATTACGGCCGGCACCCCGTCATTACATCGTTATTTCTTCTCCCTTGTTTGTCTTTTGGCTCAAAAAAATAGCTGCAGTGGCCCGTTTGGGAGAACAGCTCCTAGCCAGCGGCCCCCAGGATATTTAAGGCTGAGACCCCTGGGTTAGTTTAATCGGCAACACCTGAGTGTCCATGCTGACATCAGTGTCAGTCTAGGTCCCCCAGTTGAGTTAATCCACTTCTTGTAAACAATGGGTGAAAAGTGAAGTGAATTACAGAGACATAGAAGGAACTGTAAAATCATAAATGACTGTTTAGCAAAGAAATAAAACAAAATGATACACTATTATCAAATCAAATAAAGTGTAAAGATCCCCTGTGGTCCTTTGAATCACATTTCTCAAATATTACTTGGAAGAATTCATATTTCACAGGTGCTACAGTTAGATCTAAAAATCGATCTTATCTTGGAGGTCTCACTTTATCTCCTCTCACAACATCTGACACCTGGAAATGAGGGAGACATTTACTGGTCTTCATGTATAATCGCATACTGTGCTCACAGAAATTCTTGGGGTGCTTGCTTAATTCAGTAAAAAATATATAAATATAAATGTATTTAGTTTTATAATAAAAAATATTACTATATTCATTTGTTTACAAAAATATTACCACACATTAATATTATCAGATGAGAAACAATCAGTAGTTTTACTTTCAAGTAGTAATAGATTGAAACCCAAATTATAGTTCTAAAACAGCTCTTCTGAGTTAAAAAGTTCATTAGCAAACAGTTTCATTAGGTGCTTTTTAATTAGTAACACCTTTACAATAACAAACACCAAGCATTTGTGTTTAGTGTCCCTGTGGGAGTCAGTCACTACTGTTGCAATTAATAGCAAAATGCAAGAACAGAACTGAATGAGTCAGTCAAAAAATGATGACGCTTAGTAAAAAGGGTGTGTTCATACAGAAGATTTGTGCAGATATGTTCAAAATTACTTGTCAATGGACTTTTGTTATTAAACCAATAAATCTGCAGTACTTTTACAGAATTAAGCAAGCATCCCCAAGACTTTCTGTGAGTGCTGCATTTTAAAGTCATCTAATCACACCTGTTTGGCAACTCCCTCTTAATGCTCTTTTGCGTACTATTTATTACGCTGGTCGCATCTCAGATCTCCATTTACCAAGTTAAAATAAGTTATATTATGTTATTCTGATTGGCCAAATGAAATTTGAGCAGTAAAATTTGCAACAGGATATTTATTTAAAAACCTCAGTCTTAAAGAAGTGAGGATGAGCCAGATTTTTGGTATTAAAATTGAGGCACGGTGGTGTGGTATGGTGTGGTGGTCAGCACTATCACCCGGTCCACACCGCTAGGAATCAGGGTTTGAGTCTCCAGGGCTCAGTGTGTGTGGGTGCCCTGTGATGGGCTGGTTGGGCTCCGGACCCCTGTCACCCCAAAGAGAACAAGCAGTGAGAGAAAAGGGAGGGAAATTGAGGAATTAGCTTCAATCTCTTCAAATGTGATTAACTTAAATTACTGTACCATTTCTAAACAATTACAATTGTATCTTAATTTCAGTTTTAGCCCCCCCCCCCAATTTGCTGTTTTAATCTAAGGCATTTTGGGTTCCCTCTAGACAATGGGGGGGGGGGGGGCATGGGGGCTATTTTCCTGGGATTCTGCATAGGCTACTCGAGTAGTCCATGATGGGCCCCACTGGAAAGCCGATCCGCATTATTTACTACAGAAAACCCAGCATAGACTGATCCCGGAGGCTGAGCATCCTCTTTCACTTTTTTATTTGCATTTACCTCTGTCAACAAGGCTTCCTTTAAAAGCCATGAATCAGGGCTCTCTACGAGAGTGCGTAAGAAAGAGAGGAGCGTTTCTTTTCATTGCCAATTTTCATGTGTTTGAGCTACACCAATGGACGTCTGTTTTATAGGAACATGCTCTTTATTCAAGAGAAGTACCAGTATGTATTTCATCTGGAACATGATGGAGAGTTATCGCTTGCTCAGTAGCAAGGGAAAGGTCTAGATGGACAAATGGCTAGAGACAAATCAACACCCCTCCCCAACGAGACAAAAAAGGGATGACCTTATTCAGGTATACATATTCCGTCCCTCAGATAATATCTCTGGGCGGGAAAGGCCCAAATACCATGGGCCTTTGGTTTCAACACTGGGTTTGGTTTCAACATAGGTAGGGGCTAAGCCAGCCCCGAACCCCCCTGAACACGCACGGTACTCCCACGGTATTGGTAGGTACATGTCCCTACCATCCCTACCCAAATCCACACCCTTGCCAGATACACTGGAACTGCAGAAACACTCAGACATACACACACACGGTTTGTTATCAGTCCATCATCAGTAGCTAACTGTGGAGCATTTGAAAAGAGGAATGTGTAGATTACAGGGTAATAACAGTAGCGCCCTCCTACCTGCACATTGGGACATTGCAGGCATTTTTGCTAACATGAAACTCACTTCTTCAAATTAAACATTTTTGACTCACCCAGACCCCTGTGTAATAACAGGTCACACTTGCAGTATGATTTTTTCCCCATCAAATATGATAAGAGTCAGGTCTGTTCTGTGCCAGTTGGTGGTTAGGCAACTGTACTGGAGTTGTGTTTAAAGAGAAAAATCTGTGTTGCAACTGCAGAAAATGGGCTTAAGCGTTGTAGCAAATGAAAGAGGGTCATTCCGCAAACATTTTTGAGTTTGAAAGTGAGACTGTGCTGTTTCAGTGGTCACACTGTCACATGTGGCAGCTTTACCGTTAGCAATGTCACTCTCACACAGTATCACTCATGCTTTTCGGTTGACATCACCGCTTTATGTGGTCAAGTTAACCCATCTTGTAAGATTCTGATGACACTGAATCTGTACCAGTATGAATTATTGATTCTTCATGGCCTTTCTTATGACATCATCTCCACATTGTTGGAGACGACATCCCAAGAGAACAGATAACGAGAGCTCTAACTGCAGAGGGGGCTTTTTAGCCCCCCTCCCCCCCCCCCCATCAACATTAATTAGTAATGTTAACACCACAGTAACATGTGTAGATGTTGTGCAGGGGGACTGGGGTCAGAGGCATGACCTCACCAAGACGGGTGACATATCATAACAAATGAGGATACAGCACAGGCTGGCAGGCCGACATTAGGCATCACCCACCAGATGTTGTTTTCCAGCTGTCTGTCTCGGCAATGCCTTCTGACACTGGCTGAATGAAAATTAGTGATTTAGCCTATATTTTTTAATATAAAAAGAAAATGTAAAAATCTGCAGAGTATGGCTTCTTGTGTATCGTGGACGGTGAAGATGTAATGCACAGATAGATTCACACATGAACCAGGGAGTTTAGATGAGAGCAGCTGGATGGATGAGATGAAGAATTACAGTTTACCTTGTTCAAACAGTGCCGCACAAAATTTATAAGAGGCAACTTAATACCACGGATGCTATAGTTATTTGTCCCTTGTCACCTCATTTATTTTTAAATACTTTTTGGATTCTCAATTTTCCACCATCTTTAGAGGTACCATTTATATATTTTCATTTTTGGATTTTTGGAATGATGAAAGCTTGGTGCTCACTGATGGTGAAAGGTCAGAGTGGTGAGCGTATGCACCATTAATCAAGTAGATTCTTTTTGTGTGGCATCCCATAATATCCCCTCAGTATATGGGAATATCTACTGTGACAAACTGCTGAAGAGTGGGAATGAAGCTGGTGAAGAAAGGGGGCTTAGATCTGTCTGTTGGCAAAGTGCTGGAGATGGGTGATGTTTCTTCTTTCCATTTTTTGATTTTGTATTCCCCTTCCTGTCAGTCTTCGTGGCGTGATATTGAGGGGAGCCAACGACAGAATAATAATGAGATGCTTTGCATGATCATTCCAAAGGAAATTGGATTTGAGTCTAAAATAACTGAAAAGTCTTTTTTAAAAGCGATGATCAACAAACTTCCGTGGGAAAATCATGGAAATATGGCTGTAGCAACGCATACAGCTACTGCCCCTCATGCGTTTTTCAACAACAAACTGGAAACTTGTTAACTATAACTGACAAAATCACCACCCTATTCTTTATAAAAATACAAACTGTGTACATTATGGGTGGTCCCAGGTGGTATGTGACATTTGCTTTGGTAAATTTCATCTGATGTTATATTGTCAGAGACCAGAAAAGTCTACATACAAGATCCCAAGTACTAAGATTGAAATCCATTAGTTTAGTATCTGAACTAAAGTTGAGATTCATTGTTTCTGAATAATGTTCAAAGCTTTGCAAGATTTGCAAGATACTTTGCAAGTATCGGACCAGGGGATTTATTTGGACGTCAGTTCAAAGATTAATCTGGCATTCTCTCCTTTGATCAACAGTGTGTAACTGACTATAGGTGCATAGGTTTGTGGGTAGTTTTGCATCTTGGTGCTGTAGGCTGTCGTGAATACAAGCAGTTAGATTCCTTTCCCTTTCTAGCCTGTCTGAGAGTCACATTCATCATCATAAACCATATTTCCCCTGGCAATTTGGATCTTTAATTAGGACAATGTCTAGGACACGGGTCTACAACTCCGGTCCAGGATAGCTACTGCCAAGTAGCTATCCTACGTAGCTTCGGATAAGCCATAGCTGTTCTCAGGTAAATACCAGGAACAGGTGTGGCTCATCAGAAGCTAGATGGAATAGAAAACCTACTGGATAGTAGCTCCCCTGAACGGGAGCTGGAGACCCCTAGTCTAGAAACAATGCAATACTACTCAACTTGCCTATTCAACTTACACATGTGCAGCCATGGAAAAAATTATGATACCACAGCACAATTTTTTTCACTCATTTCTCAATTTATGGGTGTGTGTCTGTGAACAATATATATTTTTTGCAAACTGCAGCCTGGTTTTTCTCTGTTTCTCATTATTGAAGGGCTTTGTATGAGACTTCAGTCCTGCTTCTAGGAGCCTGATGCAAACTGTCCTAGAAGTGCACTTCACACCTGCACTTAATGTTTCCCATTTAGGTCATCCTACGATTCATGAGAAACTGTCGGATAAGTTAACGGTCATCACTGGCATTAGGAAGTTGCTTCCGCCCTTTACCTGGCTGGTTTCTGGTCGTTCCCAGTGTCTCCTGCTTCACCTTATTCTTGTGTGCAGCTGTCCTAGAAATTTTGAACCTGGAAACAACCTGCTGCTCAGCGTAACCTTCTACCAGCAGAACCAGGATTCAGCCGGGATTTAAAAATGCAGATTTGTTTAAAAATATAGAGTGCTCTCTTAATTTTTTCCACGGCTGTATATCTAGAGAGTAAGTGGGAGAGCAGACCATGCCTGCCGCCACACGGAAAACTGCTCCTGTTACGGAATGCCACTGCTCTCTCTGGAATGCTTTAATGAGCATCCCGGCAAGGGGGTGTGGTGACACGGGGAGCCTGAGTGATATTTGGGAAAAGTGGAAGGGGGAGACACTAAAGACATGCCCAGGGCGGGTGTGATGGTAAAATTACAAAGCTCCCCACATGCTCCTGTCGTCAGCAGGAAGCCAGGGGATTTCATTTGGGGAGGGTCCAGTTACCGCGTTTCACTCCAGAGTAGCAGCCGCTCCTCCCGCTATTCGGACCCCGCACCCCACCCTCGATCACATGCCGGTGATGACTTGATTGCTATTTGTTCCAGCCGTCAGCTGCTCTTGCACTAAAAACTTAAACTCTATAAAATCCCTTGATTACTTTGTGTGTTTTTTCTTCTCTGATTTAACTCCTTGGGCAGTCTTGAACAGTCACGTGTGAGTGTTTACCACCACTCAACCAGACATTTGCATGGGCCCCCCTAAGTTTGGGGGCCACAAATATTCACTACACTAAATATTAAAAAAAAACATATGAGAGATGCTGAAACAGCATGTTCTGCAATCCTGCTAGCTAGCTAGGCACAATCTTCTCACTCTATTCTACTCTCTATTTATTTGGTTTTTGAAACATATGGGGGGGGGGGGTTTGAAAGGCCCTAAAGTGAGTTTTGAGGGGGGTCTCAGAAACAACAAAGCCCCTGTGGTGGAGCAGTGCTCATCTGACAATCTGAAGATTCATAAACAATTCAAGTGGAATTACATCTATAAATATTCAGATCTAAATGCATTATAAGTGTGTAAAGCAGTCTACAGCTGCCTCTGTTTACATTTAGGCGGGTAGCTGACGCTTTTAACCATCACCACTTAAAATTTTTAGTTAGATATTTCCCTGAAGCAATTTGGGTGTCTTGCTCAGGGATATTATGGTGCCCTTCAAGCTAAGGTCTATAACTAAGGCTAAGTGATCATTCCCAAAGCTTCATCACTGGGATTGCCAGCTGACTTCATGTCCTTAAAGGGTTTGATGGGAGTCTGTAGCCCCTGTTACAGCCCAGAATATCAGGGTGCTGCATTTGATCGGGGTTTCAGCTGGTCAACCACAAATGTAGGAAGTAATGATTCAGCAGCTGGGTGTTGAAGATGATCTGGGTATGATCTGACATCATGTGTTGCACAAGGCTTATGTTTTTCATTGCATGTGATACCAGGGTTCTTACTGCTTTTTCACAGGCAATAATCTCCACTAGCCATTCCTCCACTTGCATTGAGGTGTCAGGGTCAGCACCCATGTTGTGTCCCTTCCCCGTTTGGCCAGCAGGCATCGCTGGCCATCCTGTCCCTCATGTCAGTCTTTGTGTTTCCCTTGTT
>JAODLD010000040.1:6088854-6108844 GCA_026781065.1 Mormyrops boulengeri | reverse complement strand
TCTTTACCTGATTGCTCGTTGTCTTGCACCCTCCCCGATTGGATAATTGTCTGTCTCACTCCTGCTGTGTCGTTACCTGGTTTAGTTTTAGTATTTAAGTCCCTGTCTGAGTTCTGTCCCTTAGTGGTTCATTGTGTGTTTTGGTATGTTTGTTGTAGTTTGCTGGTAGATGTATGTATATTGGCTATTCTGTTTTTTTTGGGTAACCTGCCTGCCTACCCACCCTTTGTTGCCCTGCTCCTTTTTGTATTTAGTCTTAGTTTAGTTCCGTTTACTTTTGACCCCTCGTGGTCCTTTTTGTTTGTAGTGTTTTCTGTTTTGTCAAATAAACCCTTTCTGTTCCGGTGAGCCGCAAGTGGGTCGTCCACTATTTCTGCCTGCACCATGCCACGCTCTCGCCCGCACACCAAGTCCGCCCCGGTCCATGACATTGAGGTGTGTAAATAGCGTGAAGCACCCTTGGGGGCACTGTTCTGACCGGGGCCGTAACTAATGCTCCTACAGTCTTAAGGCAGGTGTGGCTGGCTAACAGACCTGAGCTGCTTCACTGTCACTATGGCCCCCAGAAATAACACATGGGAGGGGGGCAGTAATGTGGGGCCATAAATGAAGAGGCTGAGGTCTGTTCTCCTGCCATGATGATAGACACACAGCCATTATAGCTAGCTCACCCTTATCTGGCACATTCCAGGTGGACCTTCATGCTCCTAGTCCAATGAAACAGAAATCTATTGTCACTTTGCCCTGACTTTGCGTTAAAAGTAAATTGAACAATTAAATGAATCCAGACTAACACAAAGATAATCCCTAGTCGCGTGAGAACTGAAAAAGTAAGATCACGTACACTGGCTGCTCATACAAGATGCCCCGCTACCTTTCTCCTTCCTCCGTGTCAGCGTTTGTGCCTCGTATCTCATCAGCACGGAGATTATAACATGCCAGGGGTGGTAGTCACAAGGTGGAACTGGATTAGCAGGATTTTGTGGAAGTTAGAGACAGATGCCAGACCACAGAATACTATAAACTTACCGCGACCCTGCTCGCTACAAGCTCCATTCCCTGCCTGTAGATGGTATCTTGAATTTTGCAACCTTGTGACAGATTCATTAGCTCCGGGTCAATGAGACCTTTTACCCCCACATTTTAGCCTGGGCTCCGTGGGCTATCTAATGGGATGCAGAAAGGGCACAAGGAGCTGCTTGTTTGGAGAAGACTCCACAGCTTCAGCCGTTGGGTTTCACAATGCGGTGCAGTCAGCCGCTTCATTTCAAAGCACCAGATCCTGGCTTCGTGTCAATCCTGCCAACATACAGCATCATTAGGAGTTGACTCACTATACACCACTGAAACACTGGTGTATGGGGGGCGAGTGTTGTCAGCAGCCATTTTGGCAGGAAGTCTGGTAAACTCCCGTTCTTATGCTCTGTGGGTGTGTGACGAGAGGGAGAGACTGAGAAGAGGGGCAGAGGGAGTTCTATGAAAAGCTTCAGTTATGGGGAGACACGCTGACTTCCTCTGGCACGCTTACAGCATCGCTGCACTGCAAAGACTGCGGAGACAAGGACATCACTGTTCCAGCCCCGGCAGCTGTGGAGGGCCCGTGTGCAGCTTCCAAGGGGTGGCTGCAGCCCTCCTAGGTGCAAGGGCACCTGGTGGGTTAGCACCAGCTGCCAGGCTTGGCCAGTCAGCCAGGAATTCAATTACAGGTAGCCAGCATAATGGAAATCACTGACCCACTTTCAACTCTGATGCCCGCTGTGTCATACAAAGGAACTGCATGCCTGGCTTCGACATACGATGCTTGTCACCAAACACCAAGGAGTAGGAAACCCGTAGCCAATAGCAACAGCATTGTAAACGAGAGGCATGATGACACTGCAGCCTAGTGATAAAACCACTGCCATAAGCTCAGAAAATGCTGACAAGAAATGCCAACCTTCTCTTTACCCTCTATAAGGTGTGTCACTGCAACATGGACAGAACATATCCTTTGGTTTACACCAGGATATGACATCACGACCGGAAGTGTACTTCAATGTCTGGCTAAAACTCACTGATATTGGTCTCAGCGTATTACAAAACCTATGTGTGCTTCCCTAGACAAAAGTGCTGAATAATTGGAGAAAACGAATTAAAAAAAAAAAAACACCTGCATTAAAGGAAATACGAAATGTGTGACGTGAAGAGGTATGTCTCTGCAAAAGGTGTAGCTATTAGTAATTAGTGTGGCGGAACATTAGCTCGGGTGATCTGCTCCACGGCAAAATGTCCCATTACAGAGGGCCGATTCGATTCGCTCCGTCTGTTCTCATTCGCTCTGTGCCAAATCGCTGTGACCCAGATCAATCGCAAGGTCACTTGACGGTACGGCCACTGAAACTGTCCCGAAGGCAGATGTCTGGACCTGTTCTCCAGACATCCTGTGAGCAGATGAAAGAGTTAAGAGAGGCCTTGTGTTACTGAGGTCCAGTCTTTGAAAACATACAGTAATATCCATAATGCCGCCCGATGCTGGATTTATGGGTTTAATGGGTTCTGCTTTAGTTTTATTGGACAGTTCTTTTATCTTATACTGATGGGTTGCGGTGTGTTCATTGTTCTCATTCTAAATCTGTTCCTGTCATCCACCGTCGTCATGACGATGCTGTACATTGATGACCTGTGTGGTCATACACTGTAAAATTCTAAATATAGGGCTAGATTCCCCAAAAATGGCTAGTAAAAGGAGTAAAACAGGAAAATTGGAGGATCAATTTGCTGAATTATACCAGAGTATCTATGCACATTGAAATTTGACTGAAGATGACTCTTCAGATCCATTGAAACCCTTGGTTATGTTTTTTTTACTTTTACTTTTAAGACCACAAATGAAACAATGGGGGATGTAATCACACAGGACAGTACAAAAAGCCATTTCTTTGTGGCCTCCGTGTAGGTAGGTTCGCCAATAGCTTTTTTCATTCAGTGGCACCTTTTTTTTGGTGCATTTCAGAATGAATGGGGCTGAATGTGTGACATAATGGCTTCATTGATTCCAAGTCAGTAAACACCACTTGGCGTCTAGGTTAATGAAGCTACTGTCACATTCAATTTCCCTTTCTTACCGTTGTAATAGTCCTTTTTGCTGTTTATTTTCACAATGGTCTCATTAATTAAAGTTTGGGAAACCTCATGGAGTTTTTAGATGGTAAAACCACAGTGTGAATGACAGTAAGCTTTCCTTTGTAAACAGATTTCCCATAATTCCCCAAGCAAGACCAACCCATAGGTCATACTTATTTTACCCACCTACGTATGTATCTAGGAGAACAATAGTCTGGAACCCATGTTCAAAATCACTGGACTTAAGCTAGGAGAACATGAGCTTCACACAGAGCAAACCAGGAGTCATTATAACTGAGCAGAGATGACTCATAATTGCATGTCCTTATGACTACACAATATCCTGGATTACGGCTGATTTAAAATATGACTCCTTCTATCTGTTCCAGTACATTCATCTTTTTTTCTTTCTAGAACATGCCCAAACACTTTTATGCTCTCTGGTTACATTATTCTAGGATTTATGAGGTCTCGCTTAGACTTCCCTTTTCCCCTGAGGCTATGTCACAAAAATTTGTGGCAAATGCTGCCCCCCCCCCCCCTCCCTTCAACTTATAAAGTAAACCATTTTTAAAGGACAATAGTGGCCATGCTACTAGCTAAGGACATTAATGAGGAAGCTGACCCTTGGGAGGTGGGATGGGGTGGCTGGAGCTTGTGAACTGGCCTCTCATACCCTTTGGTATAGCCAATCAGGTGAAAGACCCACATAAGGAAGTCACTACCTGTATTGAGCATGCCCAAAATACACCAGTATTCCTGTGGAACAACCCTGTGTTTTATATGACTTAATCAGTCTTTAAAGTCCTACAATATATTTGAACAGGACCCTCACAGACTTCCCATCAGCTGGAGTCATAGTACCAAACCCTTGTAAACTAGCTAAATTCAAAGTGTTGTTCTATAGCTCAAGAAAGTTGAGAATCAGAAAAGAACATGAGAACGATTCGGAAGAAAACACAACACTAAGATTAAATCAGACATGAACTGTACTGAAAGGCCATAAACTTTCAGTTCTTCCTTTCATTGCAGATAACTATAATGAATGACAGATATAGTTAACGAAGAACAAAGGCTGCTTTCTCCATAAATGCAGGGGTGCGATAATGCAGGGACTTTCAGGATCCATATTCCCCTTATATATGAATGTATAATTAGTTTCTGTATTTAAGGGCAGGGGACACCTTGGACGGGATGTCAGGCCATCATAGGAAAACTTCTAAATGTACATCGAAATCCAATCCCTCATTCATACCCCCCCACCCACCAAAACCATTTCCTGCTCTCTCTTTGTTCTACAATAAACTTAACAATTGAGCAACATAATTTTTTACCACAGATACTGGAGACTGTAGGAACAAAGGGACAAAGGGAATGTTTTCTTTTGGTTTTCTATGAAACCACTACCACCCCCCCCCCCAAAAAAAAAAAACATATAAAGCAGCAGCTGCATTCTAAACAGACAGAATTGCAAAAAATAATAATTCTGTCTTGCAAGGACTCTAATTATATATGCATAAAAATTGAGACTTGCATTAATTCTCCAATGTCAGCAGTTTGCAGGGTCAAATGGAATGACTGCCCGCAACACTTGATTCATAAATATACAGTCTATGGCTGAAATGATCCATCCATCTTCCAACCTCTGATCCAGTATAGGTTCACGGGTATCCTGGAGCCCATCGCAGACAGCACAGGGTAAACTCCCAGCTCACCTGACTGTATGCTATTTGGACAGCAGAAGGAAACCAGACTTCAGCCCAATGCGGAGAAATCAGGCAAACCGTACATATAGGGAGCCGGGGTGGAATATGGGCCCCAGTCATGGGGGTGTGAGGCACAACGCTGCAGCATTTCAGTAATATTTTCCCGTGTTTTAATATTTGATCACTGGAAGAATAATCAGTCATATTCTATTGAATTCACATAAAATTTCAGTGCCTCCTCCACCATCCAGTCGATTTGTCCCAGTAAGTAATGTTGCAGTGTACATATTACTACAGGAGTTATAGAATATTTTTCTGGCTTGATGTGGCAGTGAAAATAATCCCAGGGATGTCTCTCTGAATTCTGAGTCTCTGCGCTTTCCCCCTGCATGAGCTGATCTCCTCTTACCTCACCAACACTGTGAGATTCATCATCCAAGGCTTGTGGAGGCACTCGGTTGCTAGGCAACTGAACCAGGTCATTCATCAGACCATCAGTTCTAACTGGGGTGGCATAAGGGGACTGGGGCGTGGCGAACCTGTCACGGTGAGGCTTTTCTCTAACGTTGCGGCAAAATGGGAGCACGCAGCTCAGCGCTCTGATGGCTTCACGATGCTTTAATTACCAGGTGCATGAATTAGCATGAAATTAGCATGCGTTAGCGGGAATGCGGCTGCCAAAGGTACGGCGGCGTGTTGGGAGTGCATCTGTCCCTGCGCCCGCTCTTTAGTGCTAACAAGACACAACAAGGAGGTTAGCGAGGAACAGATGAAGCACAAAATTAGACTCTCCCACACATCCAGTCGAACAAGCCCTGCATAAAAATGATATGCTAATAATAATAATTCTGCGGTGTGCAGAAATCGTAAACAAGCAGGTTTTCTCTGCCGAGCACAAACCCTTTCACAGAGTCTGGACAAGGGAAGCCCGCAGATGTCCATTGGAAGCATTTTACTCACAAACCACAATGCAGCTGTAGGTGAATTCATGCCAGAAGTGAAACTATTCAAATAAATGAAAAGGCCGGCCAGCCTCCTTAGCATTGGCTTGTTAGCCTCTTCACAGGTCACATGATGCGATGTGGTTCTTTGTGATCACATATGGAGTGCACGTTGAGCATGAAGGCATTCGGCGGTCTTTTGGCAAGGTCGTGAGGTGATGCTGTATCAGCAGGGCTGGCGTCTGCTGCAGACCTGATTGGCCGGCGATCTGAGATCTTTGTGCCCGCTGCTCTCATCTGGCAGTTATTTATGCATTACTAATGCATACAGTGGATATAAAAAGTGTACATACGCCTGTTAAAATTGTGACGCAAAAAAATTATACCACGATAAATCATTTTAAGGGTGTTTAAGGGAGTGCACACTTATGCAACCAGCTTATTGTATGTTTTTTATTTTTTTATATATTTTTCCACCTAATAGATTTGTTTGTTTAGCAGTTGAATTGCACAGATTATAGGTCACATTAAAAGTGGGAAAAGTTCTGAAATGATTTATCCTGGTCACATTCTTTTTGCATCACAAAAGCCTGGCATTTTAACAGGGTTGTGAACACTTTTTATACCCAATGAATCTTTATCAAGGGAATGATGCCTGTTTTTGACATGCTTAGTATCTAATACTGAGAGATAATGTTCACTTTCACTAATCCTTATTCCATTAGATACAACACCGTAACACTGTCAGCGCACTGCTCAGCACAAACCACATTTTGATAAGTAAATTATCACTGAAGGTCATTGTGAACACGTGTAGAGAACAGGAGTAAATGAACCTATACAATTTGACAATGCATACTGATTTTGAATTCTCACCTAAAAGAATGGGGTAATCTAATGAATATAAAAGATAAAAGTAAGGATTATTATGTGCAGCACTGTGCAAAGACCTAAGCGTCAAGAAAAATGTTTAAAGCTATATATCTGGGTAATAAGTGTATTTTTGCTCAGGAAATGTTCTGGTATCTTGTTAGATGGCTAGATGAACCTCTCCTCAGGGGCACCCCACCCATTCCATGGATTCATTACATTTCACCACCAGTGCAAAATTAACTTAATTAGTCACATAACTCAATCAGGTATCGATTAGTCATTTGAGGTCTGCTACTGGTTGAGTAAAAAAATACATGGGTGTATTGGATGGTTGCTGCAAATCCTGGGGTGACTTTAGGACAGGGTTTGAAATAGCTAAGCTGATACCCTTCGACTGACAGAATACCATAGCTTAATGCCAAAATGTAGATAATTTAAGCACCATTTTCTTTGGCTCCCTAAGACTTTTGCACAGCACTGTATATGTATAGCGCAGTGTTACAGTGCAGCTCCCAGTGTTGTTTGGGTGGGAAGACTTCAAAATGATGTATCGCGTGTCATTAAGCTGATTGTTGCGTGTGTGTTACTGCTTTGAAAACTGATACTTTAACGGCTACATTTTTCACCAGAAACTCTTACTGAAACCCTGAAACACTGACGTCAGCTGGGAGAGAAACTGCAGCAGAAGGGCAGGTTACACTCGCTTATCCAGCACAGATATCTCCAGCCGAACGCCGAAGGCCTGGCCTGTGTATCTGCCCACGTAAAATTCCAGCTATGCCTGATTATGTTCTTTGCTCCATCCCATCTCGGGTCATTCAATCCACCATTCCCTCACTGGTTCCTCAAAGGCTCTGCATGTCAGAGCTGATGTTCAGGTCATTCGACGCTGCCTTGATGGCCACACACAATCGGGGGGTGATGGGGGGGCAAGTAACAGCCTCCTCTGTTACGGCTGCCCCCCCCAAACACCCTATCGGACTTAACAATCTAAGGAAATGCACAAAGACTGTCTTAGCTCATAATTCACGTGTACCGCACAAGTTGGCATGGAAACACCTGATAGTGTCTGTCCTTCATCTCTTATGCTCCTGAGGTTTAAGTCAGGCTGGGAAAGGTTTCTGTTAAGCATTTGTTTTGCGGATCCAGATGGTGACTGGATGTTCTTTGCGCCATTGATGTGAAACTGCCAAGTCGTGTTTCAGTGCAAAGATCTTTACGATGCAAGCAGCGGGGCCAAGATCATTGCCTATACAATCAGGCCTATATCTCAGCTTTCTTACATCACAATGGAAATGACCTAATACTAAAGTAGTGCATTTGCAATTTTTTCTTACACATTTGCAGTCCAGGCTGACCTGACCCTTTTGAAATGTCTGGCTTTATCCCCTGGTATATGGAGATTTGAATCGCTCTCTGTTGCCTTGCAGAAACCATCCCTTAAACATACCAAGGTGCTTAATACAGGAAAGTAAATATGTATATGTGACCTCTGACATATGAGGACAGCATGTCTCGCCTATGTCCTGTATCACCTGTGCTTTTTCCATCCATCTGTTTCTCTGTACCTGCTTATCCTATTCAGGGTTGCAGGGCGTCCAGAGCCTATCCTGGAATCTACCGGCACAAAGCAGGGAATAACCCAGGATGGGGCACCGACCCATCGCAGGGCACACTCACACACCAGTCATTCACACATGTATACTTGTGGGCAATTTAGTACCTCCAGTGGCCTGTACTACAAAGTGGGGTTACTGGCTTATCAGGGTAACTTGTCGGATTCAGTTCAGCTTAGCATATTTTTGAACTGGGGGGAGGGAACCCCACAAGGACATGGGGAGAACATGCTAACACCACACACATAGAGCCATGACTCGCAGAGGTACTAACCACCGTGCCATCACGCTACGCGTCTGTGTTTCTTCTTTGTTGCATTTAATAATAATAATTGATACTTTATTAATCCCCGTAGGGAAATTGTCTTTTATGCCTCCCTCAACTTGCTCTTTCCAGAGTAAATTGTCCACGAAGGGCTGCCACCTGTAGCGGCACCCAGGGAGCTGGGGGTTAAGGGCCTTGCTCAAGGACCCACAGACATGCTGAGGCTTGGTTTGAACTGGCGACCTTGTGATCACAAGCACACAGGCTTAGCCCACTGAGCCAAATGCGAGTTTAACATATCAATGACGTTGGAATGAAAGAGTCACAAGAAAAGGAGCAGGAGCAGAATGTAGAAAGGAATATCTGAGAAATAACTACTTCCCCATGTATCTAGAGTAAGAAGCAAAAGCTGTATATAAACCCCATGCAGACCCATATCTAGTCCATGAGAACTGAATCACCTCCTACAGGCACACAGCACATCAAAGTCAAGCTCCATATAAACCAGGGGGAGGGGGCTGGGGGGAGGGGGGTGTGCTAGGCAGCGTGGCGCTTCTGTGAGAGTAGCCCCCTGTGACTGTTGGACCCACAAATTCCACGACGGGCTGAAAAGCGGATCCGCCCCTGGAGAACAGATGTTCACTCCACCGTGTCGATTAAATCTGGAGGTGGACCTCTGCTGAACTCCTCCACGTGTTACGGGGTGTCACTTTTCAGCGTAAGTGTGATTTTACGCAAGGGTGACAATAACGTGTTCATTATTAAATTCACTCCAGCTGTAGTGAAAATGAAAAACAATGCTCCCACACTGCCACTACTGGTCAGGTGTCAGAACTGCAGCTGGAACAGTCAGTGATTTCCTGACTGTTCCTTAATATGTATATTTAGGTTTTTCCTCTTCTACACCCCCTCCCCCCATTTTTTACCCAATTATGAAACTCCCACCCCTAATAAAATCCCGTGCCCTCATCTCATTGACCAGAACAGTTATGGCAGAAGATTAGCATAATGCTAAGCTATTTCCTAGTTTCACTTCTACAGAGTGATAGAGCGTATTTTATGCCTGCTGCACATCAGCATATGTGTTGCTTGTGTTTTGTGTAGCTCTTCCTGGCATCCCATAGTCTCATTTCTAAAGTAGAAATAAAGAAGTGTAAGATTAAATGCAGTAAACATAAATATAACTAGCCTCTGCTTGGCCTGGAGCCATGATTTTAATGTGATGTCAGTCAGTCACTCCTGAACCAGCTTCTGATGATCTGCATTGTTATGAACACTTCCTGGTTCTGCTTAGCAGAGAATCACTCATCACCTTAGGGACCCCTCTCTCTCTCTCTCTCTCTCTCTAGCTCTCTCTCTCTCCCCCCCATTTTCTTTGCTCTCTCCTTTTAGCCTCTGTATCTCACTGAAGATGGTTAACGTAGCATAACAGAAAACTGCACCCAGGCTTCAATAGCTTGTGGACCATAACATAAGGGCAGTATAGCTTCTGGGCATGAGGGACGGTGCCTCATAACCAGCCTCATTTGTGTGTGTTCATAGATGGGAATGCAGCTCAAAAAACACGTACCCTGGCTGTCTGCTGCATTGGGCGAGCGCTCACTTGTTCTTCAAGGTTTCAGAGCGCTAACTGCGTTAGATCATAGAACAGCAAGACAACGGAATGACAGCCAACCAGACACGCACCCTGGGTTTAATGTCGCAGGAGGACTCATTTGCCGACATTATCTCAGGGCCTCTGTGCAGTACCTGGGGCCACTTGTTCCCCCCTGCTTCCTGGGAGGTCCTCAGATTGATGTTACCATTAGGGCCCATTGGAAGGCTGGGGTTACTGCAGATTGGCTATACATTATTATCGTAAGTAGGAACACACTGCAAGCACATGCTTTGGTGTTAAAAGGAACGGTACTAAATGACAAAAACTATAAAAGCGTCATCGCAAGCTATTGATTTTGAATTCAGTACTTGATCTTTGAGATTTAAAGAACCTGGGATCGGCTTATCATTACTGGTATCGCTTATGTGCGTTTTGGTATTGCCGCAGGCAGTGGAGGTGGAATCCCATGTCGCACTCTATGGGGGTGTTTCTTTTTAAGTTGCCACCCCCTGTCACTGAATCGGTTGACCAGCATGAGCTACAGGTCCTGTATTAGGCAGCATGGTGACCTCATAACCTTCATGTGACACCTGTGTGAAATGCACTCTCCCTAAGCACATGGTAAGCTGCGGAGCTGGTACAAACGGGGTCATGAGCTGAGCTGAGCTGAATTCCCCATCCTACACCCCCCACTCCCCCCGCCACCTCCTGCCTGGCTGTTGAGGTCAGGCCTTCTCCTCCCCATCATCCATATAAACTACTGCCACAGTATATTACTCACGAGAGCAGAATCTCTGAGCATAAACCGCAGTCTGGGGATTGACATACATAAAAAAAAAACTGCATTTGGGGAAAAAAAAGTCACCTTCCTGTAAAATCTTAGGCATTTTTACTCTCCCTCATACATTTCATTCAGTAGCCCTTGTTTCCATGTCAAGAATATTTGATAAGTGATGATCAGTTTTTTGGGGGTATGAGCCTTGCTCTATGTGACTACTCTGCCGGGCATTTGAACTGACAACCTTATGGTGCCAAACACAAAAGCCTAACCCACTGATGTTTAGCACAACCTGTAAGGAGTCATTTATGCACATCCATCACACACTGTTTTTGCTGGAGGGTGGCATAGTAACAAATAAGGCTTCTCCACCTGCTCCATCTCAGTTGCTATCAGTAACGATAGCAACTGTACTGACAAGCTTTTAGGTGAGAAATGGGACATACTCTATCCTTTTCTGAATCCCAGTAATCCTGAATCACATCTGCGCTTAGGCTGTATCCCTTCATCAATGTTAATCAATCACCTGCATATTTTATATAACGTAACAAGCATGGTGGGGGTTTGGAGCCGTCCCCGGGAGACAGATAAGCGACTGACTCCACAAGAGACCAGGTCCGGGGAAACCTCACATGTTAAGGGCGACGTTAGAAGCAGGGATCCAGATATGTGACTAGCTCCGCAGGAACCTCACACGGTAAGGGTGATTTCAGAGGCAGAGGCAGATCCAGATTGGCGACCGAATCCACAGGAACCTCACACATTAAGGGGCAACTTTAGAGGTAGGGATCCCAATAGATGACTAGCTCCACAGGAGTCTCACACAGTAAGGGCGACTTCAGAGGCAGGGATGCGGATAGGTGACCAGCTCAACAGGAGTCTCATGCAGTAAGGGAGACTTTAGAAGCAGGGATATAGATGGCTGACCAGTTCCACAGAAACCTCACATGTTAAGGGTGACATTAGAAGCAGGGATTCAGATAGGTGACCGGCTCCACAGGAACTTCATACAGTAAAGCGACTATAGAGGCAGGGATTCAGATAGGTGACTCCACAGGAACTTCATACAGTAAAGTGACTATAGAGGCAGGGATTCAGATAGGTGACCAGCTCAACAGGAGTCTCATGCAGTAAGGGAGACTTTAGAAGCAGGGATTCAGATAAGTGAACTTCATACAGTACAGTAAAACCACTATAGAGGCAGGGATTCAGATAGGTGACCGGCTCCACGGGAACTTCATACAGTAAAGCGACTATAGAGGCAGGGATACAGTAGGCAACCAGCACAACAGGAATCTCACACAATAAGGGGCGGCTTCAGAAGCAGGGATATACCGCAACAGCATATCTTTGGAGGCAACCCACGCAAACACGGGGATAATGTGCGAATGGCCCACGCACACATAGCAGGGGCCAGATACAAACCCGCGATAGGGCATCTGGGAAGATGACAGCGTCACCCACTCAATTCTGCATCCGTTGGTGTTAAGGCACATTTCTCTTTATTCAGCAGAGACCTCTGTCTGGATCGATGTACGATTGAGAAAGCAGGGTCAGCTAGTCTCAGGAGCAACTGGGGCTTCAGTGCCTCACTCAAGGGTCCAAAAGCAAAATCACTGTGATTTCGACCAGCAACCTTCTGATTATAGGTACAGCATCCTAACCCACTGAGCCACATGCCGGACTGCAGCAACGGTGTGGAACACAAGGTGTGAAAATGTGCCTTTCTGTGCTACAGCCAGTGGTAAATGTATTTATAAACAGCGCGCAGTTGTGCCATAGCCGAGAAATGACTAAGCAGATACATGAATTTCAGACGCGTGGGCATCACGTTATCTGCATGGATCAGATGCTTTCTGCTGACTAATAAATCTCCCGAGCCGAAATGGGTATCAAAGCGGTGCTCGGGTGAAAGCGATATACACCAGGGAGGGGGGGGTAGAGAGAGAGCAGAGTGCCACCCCACTGCTTTGATCGTGGCCAGCAGGTCTTGGGGATTTTCTCTCTTCCTTTGATCTCTGAGGCAGACTGGGCCCCTGCCACGTCAACACACATTAAGCCAGGCCCGCATGCTGATTCAATTAGAGCCACGTGCAGAATGAAAGCTTTAATTAGACCGCTGTGGCGGGCAGGTAAATATTTAACATCCACCTATTTTTTTTAAGCGAGTCTGTTTGTTTTTCCTCTTTTTTTGTGTAACTTACAGGCATCCCCCCCCCCCAAGAGATTCCCCCCGAGATCCTATCTCAGATCCTCCTGGACAGAACATGACACCCTGCCTTCAGGATCAGCTGAATAATGGCCTTAGAAGGACAGCTCTGAATGAGCCCAAACACTGTGTAGATACACCTTCCAGGTCAGGATAGAGCTTCCCTTTGAAATAAAGATTATTCCCTTTTGTACCAGAGTGCATTATCATTTCTGATGTCATTCTACTGAAGCAGTGTTTTTTTAAAATGAATTAACTAATTTACATTCTGGTTTAAAATCATTATTAGCATCGCATGCAGTTTCCTAAATGTAGAATATGCATTTTTTATTTTCACCGCCATGCGAGATAGATCCAGAAAAAACAGCACAGAAATCAGTAACAGTGACATTTTCCTGTTTTTTGCAGTAGGGGAAAAGGCTGAGGATTAGCATACTGGTTGGCCCATTACATTCCTCCGCAGGGAACCTCTATGCATTGGACAATAAACACGCTACCAGGGAAACCACACATGCAGCACTCTGCTGGACAGTATGCAGAAGGAAACGCCAGTGAATCTGTGTGCAACTTCCCTCCATCCTGCCGTTCCCCCACACTGCTGAAAGGCACTTTTAGCCTGCAGTGGCAGACGACACCTGAAACAACAGCCATCCCGGTGTGTCTACAATGCTGCATCCTCGCTCATGACTGCCCCCCACAGGCAGTCGGGTGTGCAGTAGCCCTGAATTTTCCCGGTCTTTGGCAGTTTCCGGTGATGAGCCCATCAGGGCGGCGAGTGGGAAGGCCCATCGTGAAGCCTGCCCAGAATAACAATGAGGACTGGGGGGCACTAGATGGGAGAAGCACTGGAGCTGAGGCAATGGGATGGGGAAGCCTGTCACTGCGAAGGGGCCCCCTCTGATGCGTATCCACGACACCGTGTGTGATAGGTAACAGGGGATATTTCCTGTCTAATTAGGGCATAACCACAACAAAGATACCTGCATCAATAGCCGCAAAAACACCGAAGTTCCAAAACCAGGTCCCGGATTACAAGTTCCTGGAACTTCTGTAGCTCCTGGTTACTTTCCTGTGTCGTAGCAGGAACTGTGAGCTTTATGCTAAATTAGCATGGGAGATGCAAAAAGCTCGTATGTTAAACTTCACACGTAATTCAAAACTTCACCACCACCCCAATACAATGGAGGATAAGTCTTTTTGTTAGTTATTTGTTAGTTATTGGGCGGATTGATCACGATCAAACGGGACACTGCTTTTTATTTATATTTAACTTATACGACCCAAGACATTCATGACTCTTATTAAATCTGGCCAGCAGATCAATCTTCCATTTCCAACAGAATGAAAAACAATGTACCGTTATCCCACTGCTAAGCACCAGCAAGTTTCACCACCGGCACCAGCGATGTTAGATAAAAGTATCAGAATCAGAATCTTTTATCTGCTTAGTACAAAGAAGTACAAGGAATTTCTTTTGGTGCAGGTGGTGTCATGACTTAAGCAAATTAAACATACAAGTAAAATTCTAAATGTAAAAATACAAAGACAATAAATAGAATAAGGCAAAATAATAGGTCTTTTTCAGGAAATATGCAATGATGAGGCAAGCATATAGAGAAATAATAAAAAAGTATTGTGGCACCAGGCAGACTGAGGCATCATAGCAGTAGCGAAAAAACAATGATGAAAGATGGTTTCTGGTTCTAGAAAACAGTCCATGTGGTGTGAAAGCGACTAAATATGTGAACCTCTAAGTCCTGGAAACAAATCTTTAACTGTCTGAAAGCTGCAGCTACCACTGTTAGCTGTTAGAGGGTGATGTGTGGTTCAACTGGTTAGGATGCTATGCTGTGACCAGAAGATCGGCGGTTTGAATGCCAAGGTTGGTAGAGTGGTTTCACCATTGGGCCCCTATGCAAGGCCCTAAACCCCAACTGCTCCGGGAACTGTTTGATCCTGCCCATGTCACTTTGGATAAAAAACACTTTTGCTAAAACAAACAATGTAATGTCATCACCCTGCCAACACATGGTAAATATCTGCATCTTTGGCGGTAAATGTGGGCCAGTTGGTGATCCAGTACAAAACTGTTTCTTTACGTTTCTCATTCATGGTTATGGTATGGAAATGCTGACATGGTAATCAGAGCCATATGTTGCAAAAAAAATAAACAAAACAAAACAGTATAATCGAATGGCCAAATACATTTTACAAAAATGGCCCTTGATTGCCATTTTTGCTTTAACCCTCTCCTTAAAATTTATGCTCATCCAAAATTCTCAAGAATGAGCATGAAATAAAATTAGTGTCAGAAATAAAGTGACCTCAGTCATTCTTGATTTGACACAGAGCCCAGGCAGAAATATCAGTAGCCTTCAATCAAAGGTATTGAGCAAGATCTTATTTGGTTTCATGTTTTGTTTTCATAAAGTTAATCAGCACAGAGGTACACAGACAAAAGTATTGGGACACCTGGCCATTACACCTACACCTACAACTATGATATCCCGTTCTAAATCCATAGGCATCAATACGGAGTTGGTCCAAGTTTTGCAGCTATAATAGCTACCACACTTCTGGGAAGGCTGTCCACAAGTGTGTCTGTGGGAATTTTTTTCCCATTCATCCAGAAGAGCATTTGTGAGGTCAGGCAGTGATGTTGGACGTGAAGGCCTGGCTCGCAATCTCAGTTCGAGTTCATCCCAAAGGTGTTTGATGGGGTTGAGGTCAGGGCTTCTTCAACACGAAACTCAACATGACCTTGCTTTGTGCACTGGGGTGCAGTCATGCTTGAACAGAAAAGGGCTTTCCCCAAATTGTTCCCACAATATTGGAAGTATAGAATTGTTCAGAATGTCTTGGTATGCTGAAGCATTAAGAGTTACCTTCACTGGAACTAAGGGGCCTAGCTCAACCACTGAAAAACAACCCCATGCCATTACCCTCCTCCACCAAACTTTACAGTTGGCGCAATGCAGTCAGCCAGGTAACGTTCTTCTGGCATCTGCCAAACCCAGACTCATCCATCAGACTGCCAGACAGAAAAGCGTGATTTGTCACTCCATAGAATACGTTTCCACTGCTCCAGAGTCTGGTGGCGGTATGCTTTACACCCCTCTGCTGCTTTATATTGCGCTTGGTGATGCGAGGCTTGCATGCAGCTGCTCGGCCATGGAAGCCCATTGCATGAAGCTCCCGGTGCACAGTTTTTGTTCTGGGGTTAATGCCAGAGGAAGTTTGGAACTCTACAGTTATGGAGTCAACACCTCAGCACTCGGCTCTGTTATTTTACGTGGTCTGCCGCTTCTGGCCTACCACATTCTGTCGTTCCTAAATACTTCCACTTTGCAATAATACTACTTACAGATGACCTTAGAATATCTATCAGGGAATAAATTTCACAACCTGATTTACTGGAGAGGTCTCATTCTATGACAGTACCATACTTGAATTCACATAGCTCTTCAGAACGACCCATTCTTTCAGAAATGTTGGTAAACCTGATTGTCTGGCTAGGTGCTTGATTTTATACATCTGTGTATAAAATGCATGGGTCTGAATGAAACACACGTGTGCCAATACTTTTGTCCATATACTATATTTCAGCACACATTCTGCTTTTCAAATCTCTTTCACATATGTGTGGATCTATTGTAGCTTTATCACAATCTTAATGTGTGCAAGATAAACCATCTGCTGTGAATCTCCCCCTTTCTGACCCCTACTCAAGCCGGGTCTGTGGTCCGTGGTCATGTTTCAGACACAGAATACCCAGGATTCCCTGTGGTCATCTGGCATCCCACTGTGTGCAGATGCAGTTAGAGTGCAGAGTGGTAGAAGGTAAAGGTTAACAAATACTTAACAATGTCTTCAGATTTGAATGACAATTTTGTTATTCCTGAAGCTTTATTGTTGCAGTGATGTTGTTTATTGTTGTGTATTTTGTTCTGCAAGGTATTTCAATGCCGTATATGGATGGTCTGTTTGTTTTGGCATTGCCATTCTTTTCCCTGCATTGTATTGTTGTGTTTGTTTTCCTCCAGTCATGTGTGGTATTATTCTTGTCATGCAACGCGACAGTCAATTTCCTGGACCAACATGCAATTACAATGAGCTAGCCACAGAAGTTATTTCAGCTAAACAGTAATTAAAACCTTAATCCTCAATGTAATAAGGGGGAACATTGCGAGACATTGTATCTCTGTGTCTTCATTTGCTGCTTATTGATTTGAGGTGAGGATGGGAATGTAACCCGATGAAACCTGTGGTTTCCTGAGGAATTCCCGGTCAATAGAATAATGACCAGCTACACGGACTGTTTTTGCTGGTTTTTCCAGTTCCTCCAAACCTAAGCCCTGGGTCTTGGGAAAATACTCTGAGACTGCAAAGGTTCACAGGCATTTGTCAGATACAACCCCCACTGTACTAAATAATTGTATTATTATAGGCAGGTAGGGGACGTGATGGCTCACTAATAACACTACAGCCTCATACCTTCCTGGATGGGGGGGTTGAATCATGCCCCCCCCCCGTCAGGGTTTGTGCACAGTTTATCAAATATTCTGGCTTCCCCCCAAAGACACACAGAAGGACCAACTGGCATCTGTGAATCGCCAGCGTATGATTGTGTTTGCATGTTTGTGCCTGTAATCCCATCTCAGTCACGTGTTCATAAAACACGGCACTGAATTTGGAATTTAGCAGTAATGAATAATGGAAAAGATGCAAATGTCAATTACATTTATTCGTGGTCAGACAAATTAGAGTAGAACACCAGGATTATTGACCAGCCCATAGACTCACCTTGAAAATAGTCTGGGGGTAAGTTAAGAAGGCCTGAGACAGACAAGGTTATGAAAACGAGGATGGGGATCGGACTGGGATTGGACCTGATGTGTGAGAGATGAAGACCAGTGCACTGGGTGGTGGGGGGGTAAAAACCACACATGCACCCCCGCTGTATGTGAGCAGCTGGCCCAAGGACTCTTGGGGGATTATAAAGTGTCTGGGACAGACTGAACCCAGAGCCCAATGTAAATAATGTGGGGGCAGCAGACCTCCTGGCTTGGAAACAGTCCTGGCCCCCCACAGAGAGCAAAAAAACATTTAAGTGTGCAAGAAAGACTCAGCCCTCAGTTTCTTCAGGCCAGCACATTTCACACACACCACCACCCCTGCACACATACACACGCGCACACACACACACAGACACACAGGCAGACAGAGAGACAAACAGACAGACACAAACACATACACACACACACACACACACACACACAAACATGGCCCCTCTCGGCTGTCACTGAGGTCCTAGTGGCTGATCCTGGCCCAGGAACCCTGTGATTAAAGCCCCCCCAGCTCCCATAAAGATGATAGCAGATGGGTCATTTCAGGTAGCCATTTCAGGAGCAAAGGCCAAAGTAAACACTGCAGGAGTGATGGATGTGTGCAAACAGGGGGGCCAGAGAACAGGCATTCATAGACAATGGCTAATGCACAGCTATACACAGTTCTGGGGGAGATCACCTGCCAGACAGCAACTTCCATAAAAGTGCTCAGTGTGGGGCCAGCATGGAGGAATCATCAGCTAGGAGGTTAACTGAGGCTAACCCTGACCTTTGCCCTCTTCCACCCACAAGGCAAAGATCCTCCTGAACCTTTTGCTCTGAGATCTAGCCCTGTTTCCCACTGGGAAGAATCTGCAGGCATCTGCCTGGGACTGACTCCATCTCAGGCAAACCCACATGCAGTGGGTGGAGAGCAGATGCCAAACACGTACAGGGCAAACCCTACTTGGTGCTACAGACAGATATAACTATCTACAAAGTAAATGTCAAGTTCCTCGCAAGAGACATTTCTCAACTAATGTAAGTAATCTGTTCCAAACCCTAACTCAGCCAAACCGTACTATACATCTTATAGCAAAAACACATAAGGCAAAAATATACTAATAATACACACTAAGGAACACATAATAAATAAATGAAAAGACAAATACTGTATTTTCACTGTTAATTTACTCTCAGGTGTTTGTTGCTTTCTTGTTAGTTCTTTCATAAAATCTATGTGTCTGCGTAAGGCTGAATTTATGTAAGGCGGTTTTATGTTAGTCGAGAGCTGCCTAGACTTTGTTTTTCAGCAGGGTTGCAATAGCTGGCTGGTGTGAAATTTGCAATTCGAGACAAGTCTGCACACACATTTGCACATATGCACGTGACAAATTTGTTACCTAGTAAATAGTTTGTAGGGTTTGAAAACTACCCCAATGCTTTTGATGTTGCTAATTTTAGGTTTATAATGAAATTATATAGTTTTGTCATAAGATTTCTTGCGTGAGCGTGAGAGAATGAAAGCGTGCTTGTCACGCCAGATGCATGAGAGTTGGCGACCCTGTTTCAGCCATGAAGGACTGAAATGCAACAGAAATACAGAAAAACTAGACTATCCACAGTCTTTTTGTTTTTTTGGCTTGTTTACGTGAAGCGGAATAAAAGCACAAAAACACATGTAGTCTGCATGGAAGTAAGATGTATGTCACAGGTGCTATCATTCAGGATGTGGAAAAATATCTTCCCATTGAATGCGGCGATTTCAAGATAGCAGCTTTTGTGGTTCTACCAGGTTTGTCTGTGAGCAATAATGTGAAAATACAAGGTACCAAGCAACACTGACCTCAAACATTTTTCCAAAATATTTCCAGGGTAAAAAAAAATATCTATAAAAAATGAAGACTTCTAAGGTCATTTTAGACCTGAACATGTTGCGCAGAGAGTTACACAACCTACCTACAGCAAGCATAAGGTCACCCGCCTGATGTCACACGTGTACCCTGGGGACAGCCTGGTCCGGTGGGGGGGGGGGGGGGGGGGGGGGGGGGGGGGGGGCCGGGCGCGCGCGGGGGGG
>JAODLD010000040.1:6073176-6088253 GCA_026781065.1 Mormyrops boulengeri | reverse complement strand
GCGAGGGTGAGTATCAACAAGGACAAAAGCTACCCGCACAAGATCAATCATTTCAAAAGGTGGAGATGTACCAGGGCTCTATAAATCAAACAAACGTCCTGAAGATATATTAACGTAAAAGCATAGCTAGACAATAATGTATTGTGTTAATCTTTGCAGCAAGGACATGCCAAGGTTACTGTTCATAAATGCAAATTCGTCTTATACATACTTAGATAAACACGTTTATGTAGGAGTAGACATCCTCATGATAATATGTTATAATAGGTTATTTGTTTCCCTCTCAGGGTTACCAGTCATTCATTTTGATGCCACAGAGTCACCCCATTAGATGAGCATTGGAGCTCTGAGTTCTTGAGCCCGACGGGCATCAGCTAGCTGGTTAGCAGGGATGTTGGCATCCACTCGATGAGGGATGCTGGGAAAATAAACATGAGAGCAGAAAATGTAACAGAAAATAATGGGTTGGGCTCCTTGGACAGTGCATCCACAATTCAAGCTGAGCGTTTTTTCAGAGAAGGACATTAGCCTATCTGTATAGTGAACATATCCGCCCTCCAGATCCACCTCCCCACTCGCCAGATCTGAGCTTGGGCATGCCCCCACTACCAATGAGCTTACCAAGCACACACACACACACACACACACACACAGGCCTGGGGCAGTGTTGTTCCCTTCCTGTGCCAGATTCCGGCGTGTTCTGTCTTCCACCGAGGATCTTCCTCTATCTCTCCGCAGCCACCTCCATTTTCAGCAGCCTTTAATGCAGTTTTGGCCACATGGTTCCCAGCCCTGTCTCTCCTCAGGAGCCCGTCAGTGGCAGCGGTGATGCCGTGGTGACTGGCTGCGGGGAAAACAGAGTGGAGGACCTGACTAATGTAGGCAATGAGAACAGTATATACTGTCCTGTGTCAACCAAGCAGAATCTGTTACTGCAAATGATACTGAATAGATATCTCAGGTAGATTAAGGCTTGGATATAGGCTTGGATATAGTACAGGTGCATAAGCAGATTTGGAGTTAGGCTTAGGATGTGGGTTAGGGTTAGGTATAAGTACACTAAGGTTAGGTACAAGTACACTAAACCTTCTTTAAAAGGGTTAGGGTTGTGGATGGGCTGTTGCTTAGGAACAGGAACGTTAGGGTTAGGGAAAGGTACAAAGTTGTCCACAGGGCAATGCAGTACCATTCAACAGGAAGTCGCCTGCGCTGGGCTGCCTGATAAAGTCTTTTGCAGCATTCCCTCCCTGCAGACGGCATTTTTAAAACATGATGAGTGACTCTGACAGCCGCTTAATGCTTCCCCCTGCACCATCATTATGGCTGCAGTAGTAATCTCCCCTAAATGGGCTGCTTGCCTGAGAGCTTTTTTCAAAATCTCCCAGTACTCCAAGTCCGAATTGTAACTCAAGGCCATAATTCAAGTGCAGTTATCAATATATACTGTGTATTTTTAGACTTTACTGTGAAAAAATAAACACCTTCACATACTACATTTGCTCGGCATTAAAGCACCTGCTAATTATCAACAGTGAAAATAACACTGTTATTGAAACAACTCACTTTCTGTTTTATAGACTTATTCTATGTCATTATTGAAATCTGATAGTGATACATATTTTGATTATTTCATTCTGGCTTTTTGGCAATAAAAAACTTCTTCCCATGCTTGCTTCTAATGGCCAGATAGTGATTTCCCTGAAATCTGGGGGACAGGAAGCAGATACTGTAAGTGTATCTGTTGTCAGTGTCACCTCATATGCTTCCCGTAGATCACGGGTCTCACACCCACATGACCTGGGGGCTGCTGGCTAGGAGATATTTTTTATGAGCCAAAACTGAAATGAGGGAGAGGAAAAAAAATTATGTAACATTCACTAATCTGTAAGAAAACTAAGTCTATGCAGATCACTTACATGAAAAATTAATAACGTGTAAAACGAAAGATCGTCCTGTGCGGCAGATTTAATAATCAATTTAAAACATTCAACGAGTCATATAAAACTGTCTTGGGGGCCAGATCTTGCCCGTAGGGTGGTAGTTTGAGATGTCAGATAAAATAAGATAGAACTTTGTTGATTCCTATGAGGAGAATTTTCTTTGTATAGTACCACATGAATAAATACAACAAAGGACAATTTAGGTAGAAATAAACATAACAAAGAAGAATAGTAATAATAGACAATAAATATGTAAATGTGCTAACAAGGTACTGCTGCGCTAAGTACAGTGCAAAATGGCTGTTGTGCAAATAGCATAGGCACATTCAGTGTCTCTTCACAAAGTAACTTTAGAAGAGCCAGAGTTGTATAGCAGTGAGCAAGAACCAGCCTTGTGTAGCTTTATGTTTTGCATTTGGGGACTTGAATCTGCATTTGTGTTTTCTTAAGAGGACTATCCATCCGTCTGTCCATCAATCCACCCATCTCTCCATCCTTCCATCTATTTAATGTATCCGATTGTCCTATGCAGGGTCGTCAGGGTCCGGATCCTATGCCGGAAGCTATGGGTAAGGGCAAGGAATAACCCAAGGAATAACACAAGATCGGGCGCCAACCCATCTTAGGGTACATGCTCCATTCATAGCTACAGGCAGTTTGGTACCTCCAAATCTCCTTAGCTTGATTTTGGACAGTGGGGGGAAACCAGAGAACTCCGCGGAAACTCCATAACATCACGGGGAAAACATGCAAAATTCACACTAATATAGAGCCAGGGTGGAGATCATACTGCCCACTTAAGAGGGGTATTTATGCAAAACAGCTAATAAAAAGGACAGGGTGATACCAAGGCCTCAGATGCTCACCACCGGCCAACTATTGGCGCTTTTCCACTGGCATACAGGAACCAAGCCGTTCCTGAGCCATACCGCAAAGAGATACTGCTTACAGTGCAGCTCCAGCCTGCTTCGGTATTCCACTGCAGAAGGGTCGGCTCGGTAAAGGCGCTGCTGGGTTTGGACAGCAAGCGACAGAAAACCGAAGAGATGCTTAATTACCGTTGACACGGTATACATCACAATTTACTGTGTGCTAATTCCTGCTAGCAAGTCTGTGAGAATCTCCATATTATGTTAGCATCAAATGCTAGTGGAAGTAGCATTTGCTTGCATAGATATGCATTACAAATCCATTCCATTCGGCTGTTCTATAGTACTTTTTTAAGGAGGTGGTTTGCAATTTTCAAGTTCCGAATTATCGGGAGTGCATCAATACTATGTGCGATAGTACTAATAATGAATAATATATAGAACATGCCCTTTGTTCCTTCAGATAATCCATTCATATTGATGCAGAACACTGCCATATCCATGCATTTCAACCAATCAAGTGATGGTGACGCAACCAGCTTGGTCTGGTCACACTTTTGGCACTGCAAGTAAGCAGGGCAGTCGGTTCACGATACGACTCAGGGCCGATTTAGTTTTTGGTGGCAGTGGAGAAGCACTATAAGTGAGAAATCTCACATGGGTGACATGGGCGTTTGAGGCAAGAAACAGGCAGAGCCTGTGAGGCACACGATTCAGAGGATGAATCCATGTATCAAACAGATTAAATCAAAGGTTTTGTTCAATAAATGCGGAAGCAGTAATGTACCTATAAACCGGAAAAAAGACTGAAATCCTCCAAAAACACAAAATAATTGGATTGTTTCCATATAGCAATTATATAATAAATTAATTTTGTTGCAATTAAATATATATAAGTCACAATTTCTTTCAATCAGTATACAGCTAGTGAACAAAATCTAATAGCTAGAAGAATTTGGCTGTTCCATCTTCTCCTTTCTACCAGGGCTTTGTGAAGCATTTTTGAAAGACCCTTAGCAGACAAAGACAAAAAGGATTCATTTGATCATTTTCAGGTCAATCACCAGAATATCACAGATAGGCTTTTACTGTTTTTGGTTTTTAGAACAGTCAATGGGGAATAAGGCTGGCATAGGAAGAGCAGTTCTGTGTGTGCGTGTGTGTGTGTGTGTGTGTGTGTGTGTGTGGATGTACAGATATAGTATAGTATATATATATAGTATAGTATATACTGCCATATATACTATAATAGCAAGGGAATTATGCATATCTGCACATGTATATAAGCCAGACTTTGCTATTAGTCTATGAGGTGCGGGCAGCATTTGCTAGATTTAAGTGGGTTATAAGTGGATGGTAGCTGAAGAGGGTGACAGACATTGAGTCCCTTTGGAGAGCCAGAGGATGATATCATACAGCCTGACATGGTTTCCCCAGACGTGTTTTCAGCACGTGTGGTAGCTTTTTTTCCAGCTCTTTCTGTGTTATCGACAAGCACAAGGACAAAGTCACCTACTTCCATGGCTCTCCTAATTACCAGGCCTTAATACTTTTGACCTGGAGCTGTTTATGACATCAGTATCGCCTCCAGCTAAACGAAGGATGAAATTACCTATAGAGGAATTTAACATCTTCAGAATAGCTTTAGAAGACCTGTTTAGTCTGTGTCACATTATGTATTCATTCTATTCATCTGCATTAATAAATTAGCTTAACAACGGTTCAACATGGTGGGTGGCGCACTGGCTCAATGGGTATTATTGATGTGTCACACCTCCAGACCTGGGGGGTCGAATCCCTTTTTGCATGATCTCCCCATGTTGTGTTGGTTTCCTTCCTCAGTCCAACAACAGGCACTTGGATCGGCAACCTGTCAATTACCCATAGAGTATGATTGTGTGCCATTTGATAGACTGGCATCCCATCCAGGGCTTACCACGCTGTGCCTTGTGCTGCTTGGCATAGGCTCCACCCCCCACAACCCAATTCCAAGATGATGGATGGATGGATGGATGGATGGACAACTCAATCTGGCAAATAAAAAAAATAAAGCAGATTAAATTTTGGTGGCTATGAAAATAATAATATGGAAAATAACCTGGATAATAAAATATGTAGCTATAGTATAGTGCATGTTTTATACCAGTTTTCTTTCAGACATTTTGCTGTATGAGATGCCTGAACATTGTACTGCATGTTATTCACTGCATACATGTTTTAAGTGCTATTCCCATACCATTTAAAGTGTGAAATATAGCATGGTTATTATGTACAAGCAGACATATCAGTTTTGAGTTTCTGCGATGCATAGATCAGACTGGGCTGAGAAAAACCAGTAGGGCTTCACTGTGTTTTTTAAGGCGTTTTCTCAGTCATGACACGCGGACTAGAATAGCGTCCCGGTCTGGAGTGACACTGCGGTGCAGTGCGTAGTGCTGCTCGCGGCTTCAGGGCAGCGGGTTTTTCTGATTACAAAGTTAGCCGTTCAGTCTGAGTGAGGCAACACTCGCAAACCCACATATAGGAGAGCGAAATTAGTGAGAGAGAGCACAGCCAAACTGGGCCTTGGGTGAGGAGCGATCGTTTCATCTTGGGAGCCCCTTTTTTTAACGTTTCTTTCTGGACTGCAGCTGAGAAGCCAGGGTGGGTTGTCGGGGTTTTAGAAGCGCGGAGAGACGTGAAGGAGACATGGGTATGATATCAGTGCAGTCTGATCGACGGTAGGGTCCCAAGTTCTAGCAAATCACCATCAGGGTTTTAAGCAAATGAGGAATTAAAGGTAAACATTCTCTTGAAGTGAAGCCCCAGTACTATATCCCACACTTGGTCGAGAACTACCACGCCAACCGGAACATGAACTGCATTCCAGATACTTTTACATCCATCCAATGGCATCCATGTTATTATTATTATTATTATTATTATTATTATTATTATTATTATTATTATTATTTTGTAATGCTCCTCAGCAACCTACATGAATAGTTCTTATAAGGATAAGATGTTTTAAATATTGGAAAAATGGCAAGAAAGCACACTATAACCTTTGGTATGATCATTTCAAAATTTTTGAAACCATAGAAAAATGGCCTGGATAGAGGCCTTAGATTCACACCCAAGCAGCAGTGTTTGCCACCACTCAAACCACGCATTTGGGGTCCCTGAGGATTGAGAGGCCGCCTGTTGGCCACAAACAGTCACTACACTGCCGGTAGGGGGGGGCAGAGTGACATTTTGAGTGGGGCCCCAGAAATATTAAACCCACCCCTGCATGGAATAGATTAATTCTGCGTCTTTTGGCAGTTTACTTAATTTGCAAGACATTAAAAACTGCTCTGGGTTTTGGCTGTCAACAGCTACAGACAAACAGATTTTCATGGCAAAATTACTGCTTCACTTCTTCCTCTGACATTGCTTCTATTCGCAGTTAAGGCCAGATGGTAAATGATCTGAATATTTAATTACCATGATAATGTGTTTAAATTACAGTAATTACAGTATTATGAGAGTATTGGGACAATGGCATCTGAAGAAAAAAATATATTCTCGCATATTTTTTCAGTCGGAAATGAAAAACTTCTAAAGGACCTGTGAGCCTGTATAGCCATTTCAAAGGAATTAAAAGAGCCGAAACACAATGAAGTATGATATATAAAGTAAATAATTACAGGCTGCGTACTGCTAAAATTGAGCCCCATCTATACGCAGCTAATTGATACCAGTGCTTACCAGAGCTGCGTGTGTCTGATTCTCACAGATCTGGCTTCCTAACATGATCGCCTTTGGTGCTTTCCCAAAATTATACTCCACTCATTCAGTCACTTGCTTAGGTTGCTTTGCGTTGAAGTTCCCCGAGGAAATTGATTACGACTCTTTAGTTCCACTTACATAACCTGTCTCGTCCTGTTGAGTTGTTGTTTGTGGGGTTCCAAGTAGTTTTGCACAGGGAAAATAGAGTTGAATTTAGTTTTTTCATAGTTAATAAGGAGATTTTTAAAAATATATTAACTTCATATGGTTACTTCATGTGGTTGTTTTGCGGACTCTGGCTTCAAAGCACAATAACTGACAGACATATGGAATGTAAAAACTCGAATGTTGTATAGGGTTATGGAGGGTTAGATTGATTGAATCTTTCAATAATAACTGTATTTGTTTACAACTCCTTGCAGCCAAGTACACACTACAATTCAGCAGGGATCACATTAACGTGAAATGCTTAGCTCAGACTAACAGCAAAAGCGACTCTTGCACTCCCCCTACCGGTCATTTACTGTCAGGCCAATAACACGTTGTGTGTTGCTAAGGATTTGGGAACCCAAACATGCTACAAGATAAGAATATGCCTCCGTCGTCATTGAACCACTTTCTTATGTTTTAGAAAATTTGTTTATCCATCCATCCGTCCATCCATCCATCCATCTGTCCATCTATATTCTAACCACTTTTCCTGGTCAAAGTCTAAACCGTGGGTGGTGTGTGACTCCGTGTGCATCCTCTTCAGAATGTTCACATACCCGGGGCATTCTGGGATATGCTCCAGGGTTACTGCCACTCTACTGAGTATGTGCCTGGAAGATCGAAGTATGGTTTTAATTGTTCTAAAAGAGGCCTTTCTGGAGTACAAGCTGACGTGCATATACCCATTTTAAAATAACTAAAGTAGCTAATGTTGTTTTTCAAATATCATTAAATAAATTTTGTTCATTTATTTTATTTTAAACTGAAAGACATCTAATATTGTGAATTGCTTTCTGTATTATTAATGCATGTTATGCTAGTAAGATGTAGATGTACTGTCAAACAAGATTCCAGGCTATTAATCAGTGACATGGGGAAGATACTTAGCTGGCATCATTTTTATTGACTGTCAAGAATCCATTTATCTGCAGCATCTTAAGTGGGTACCTCACAGCGCCACCATTTGGTTGTTTCAGAACAAGGCATCCCGAGTTAACATGGCTTTTGTACTGTAAATTAAGAGCTTGGTATGGCAGCTGGCAGTTTTGCTATATTCAGGAACATAATAACTTAATAACATTGACACCAAATGCATTAAACGCCTTGTGGGGCAGTGTGCCTGAATTCCCCAAAGGAAAGTGTCTTAGAATGCTGTACATTACCGCTGGCATTCTCACTCATGGGACGTGCGCTGCTCCAGATACTGTAGCTCTCCATTGGAACAACTCAGCGGCTGATAGGCTCATCGGCAAAGCAGCACGGCACACAATGATGATGCGTCCAGTTTTATGCCTGCACCTGTTTGTTACCACTGTACCCTGCAATATAGCTGGAAATATGCAGTATAGTCCTAATTTCTCCTTAAATGGTAATTAATATGATTTGGTGAATTAGGGCGCCCATAGCCTCCAGGATAGATTGTGGATCCCTTGAGACCCTGAACAGGATAACCAGTTATAGAAAATGGATGGATGGATGGTAAATTAGGAAATTCAAAGTACCCTGCCAGGACCTATTCTGTTCTCCATTGTAATTATACACAACAATATTTAAATTACAAGTCAGTGTTCACTAGGGTGACACAGTGGCGCAGTGGTTAGCAGCGCTGCCTCACAGCAAGAAGGTCCTGGGCTTGGGTCCTTTCTGTGTGGAGTTTGCACATTCTCCCCATGTTCGCGTGGGTTTCTGCCAGGGGCTCTGGTTTCCTCCCACAGTCCAAAAGCGTGCAGAGCAGGTTGACAAGAGCGAGTCTAAATTGGCCCTGTAGTTGTGTGTGTGTCCTACAGTGTGTTGGCGACTGCCCAGGGTTGGTTCCTGCCTGCGCCCATTGTTCCCAGGATAGGCTCCAGTCTCCCCTGCAACCCCAGTTGGGATTAAGTGGTTACGGTGATGGATGGATGGTCACCAGTGAATACTACACTGTAGATTTTAGCTGAAGAAGCTCTTATTGTCAACATGAAACCACAGGAAAACAAACACCAGTCAGAGTACTCTATTGGTACTACACTGTACAGAGTTACATATTTAAAATGGTAAGTATGATTGCATGTCTGTTGTCTATGTTATTCAGAACAAACTGCCTCCTTCTAGTCTGGAGAGAATAGTCTCTGTATGATTGGCTCAGTGGGTAGCACTGCTGCCTCACACCTCTAGAACTGGCAGTTTGAAATGTGTGTGTGTGTGTGTGTGTGTGTGTGTGTGGAGTTCTCCTGTGCAGTTTGGCTTCCTCTGGGTACTCTGGTATCCTCCTGTAGCAGGTGGAGCATGGTCTTGTTATTTTGAAAGGCGATTAAACAGAATCATGTCATAAAAATCACTCACATTAATAGGCAAACTGCAAACATGTATGATCTGCTAAGCAAATAAATCATGTAAAATAATACAGTGAAAGTAGCAGCCTTGCTTTTAGCTGGGTGGTATTATTTCTTCCACACATGTTTTTATCACCGATTTAAGATGAAGAACATTCTTCACACACTGTCTACTACGAAAGTTTTCCTACAAAACGCCTCCCTTGTCAAGTTCAGACTTCTCCCTCACTTCCTGCTACCTTAACCTCGAAAAGCAGCCTGAGGTGATGAAATTCCAATTACTCAACAGCAGGAGTCATTCCCCCCCCCCCCACCGCCAACCCCCAACCCTGTAGCCCAAACCTTTCACCGCCTCCCATGTCCAAGCACCTGAGACTACACTCTCATGTCCGTCACTGTGTCACGTCACGCTGGGACATGGGGACACCGGGTCCCACAAAGAAAACACAGAGGAGGGATGTCAACACCACAGATCTGCATCAACCCACAGCTCAGGTGACAGGAAGTAGGAATAGGAGACACGTGCTGACAGGAAATCCACCCCTGCACCTCAGCAGTACATTCATTCTCAGTGTAAAAACTCCGTCTGTCGTCGGGTTTTTGTTTCTAAACACACTGTGACGGCAGGATGAATCAGACGAAGGTCTCTGAAACACTGCTGCTGTGTTTGCACCCCTCCATGACTTATCATCAGGAAAAGGGGGACAGACAAGCGATTTGACTGACCTGGGCTCTGCGATGCAGAAAGTGGGGGCTGGATTTTAACTCCCCTGGTCTGCCATTGTTAGAAAGCAGAGGGTTGGGTGTTGGGTGTGATATGTTCACCTCATATACAACGTGGCCTTTCCTAGGTGAAAGAGCCATTGAATCGTGTCAAGATAAGGACAGAGTTTTGGTTTTTTTTTTTTCTGGAGAAGTTGTGCTCAAATTCTTTTAATTTTGGATGAGGAGATATAGGTAGAGACCAAAAGAGACATGAAAAAGATGAATTGGTTGATTAATTAAACATTTCATTCCATGCGCTTGAATATCACTTAGAAATAGAAACCAGGACAGTGAGAGTGAAATGAGAGTTTCTCAAAGAGTGCTTCTCTGTTGTTTTTTTTTCCTCTTAAGCCCCTCTGGCAATAACACTTCTGTACTTTGCCTGGGTTGTTTCCAAGGCGACAGTTACAAACTGTGAACTTGTTCCACTGTAGCATTTTCTGGATGAGAAAAATTCTGAGAATAGGTGGGTCAAGAACAAAAGGGAGAGTCAGGGAGAGAGGGAAGAAAGCGATGGCAAGGTGATACAGGGCAAGCGGCTGGGACGGCATGTAAGGGACTGCTGGAGATTACCCCCCTTTCCGAGCCAAGAAGGGGCAAAACAAATCACAGGCAGTGTATCATACACAGAAGAAAATCGTCTGCCACCCTCACCAGGCAGCCCGGCACTAAATTAGGTTCTGTTGTGTTAATGTCATACTGTTATTCCCCTGCAGGATTAACACCATTACATTTTCTTGTTTACTTTACCGTTAACTTTTCTCTTTCAGAAAGAGACCAGTTCGTGTTTTAAATATAATCTGTAGTTTATGGCCACAAAAGCGAAATGACATTACTTTAGGATTTTAGGCTGACTAACGATCTCCATAATCCCTGGGTTCCGAGACTAACAATCTGAGCTCCTTTTGTGTCTTGTTACACCATTCATGATTACACGCAACACACAAGATCCAAAATGTCCATTTGTTTAACGGATGAAAAAAATAATGATGGACCTTCAGCCAGTAATTAGAAAAGCCATGTTAGATTAAATGCGTCATTGTCTTCTACATTAGCTCCAAAATCTTTTATGACGGCTGTAATCATGCTCCTGCTCAGGAACCCTAATACTGACCTGAATTGCCGGCCACACCCGAAAACTTAGAGAGAGGTGTTTTCTAGTATCGCTTACAGTACATCGTTATCTATAATATGCTTAGCTCTTATAATATGCAGCTTAACTTTTGAAAGTTTAACAATGGTCTCCTCTTGTGCTCCTGGACGTCAGCGACGCCTTTGACAAAAGAGGTTGACTTATCGTTTTGGACAGAATAGCAAATCTTGTTGGATTAATGAACAGCTGCTCTCTTGCTTTACGTTTTATCTGGCATAATGTTAACAATTCGAGCCAATAATCAAAATACTCGGCGATCTGGTAAAGAGTTTCACAAGGCTCAACCCTGTTGCTACTAGTGTGCACCATACGTATGCTTTTGTTAATGAGAAATAACTCAATCTATCTGTCACAAACAGTGAAATGTTTTGGATCGTTGTCTTAGAAAATCCATTAAGAGACTTGAAAACACAGTGCCTCCTTTAAAATTAGTTTACCTTTCGCACTGAAAATTATATCGGGCTGCCGCTCCACCTTGTGGTCATATGTAAGATTACAGTCGTTACCGTCGGATTTCAGCGCCCGCACACTGTTCCCAGGAAACACATAAACACCCTTGATGTGATCCAGGCGATCAAAGCTTTTGTCGTTTAAATCGACAGGCACTAATACACATTGTGTAATCCATGTTATTGGATACACACTTTTTTCTTGCATGTTCCAGTAGATCATCTGGCACTCTTAATGTAAGCAGCACAATAAGTTTGCATTGCGAGGGAGCCGTGATGTTTGCTGGCATGGATCCTATTATTAATAGATAAATCATGAATGAAAACCATCTCACCTGTCTGACATCTGTACATGATGCATAGTGCAACGATCCATTTCAAAGCAAGAACAAGGGAAACATTATTAACAACTTTTGAAATGAGGCTTTATTCGCCATATGGTTAATTAGGGCAAAGACGAGTGCAGCTACATTGGAATCAGGGGCCGTAATACAGAAAAGAAACTCCTTAAGTCTTAGGAGGAGGAGTATAAGATTGGATCTCCAAGGTAGGAAGATTTCGTAATATGGCCACATAGTAAAAGGCTGCTCTCGTTTCAAATACACACAGAAAGAGAGAGAGAGAGACAGAGAGACCGAGAGAGCTGCCTGCCCAGATACCCCAGAGCCATGTAATTGCCACCCAGCGTTACAATGCCCCCTGTAGGTTAGTATGGGTTTCACGTCATCGCTTGAATGATCTATAATCGTACAGGCTTGGTGTTGCACCTTGCCTGTTATCATTTCATTGGTGATCAATCAGCCAATTTATTCATTAGTATCCTGATGCACTAGGAAACCACGCCATCGCGTGCAGCTACAGAGCAGCCTGTGGGCTTAATTGTACGTTTGTTACTGCTTTGATTTTACCACCTGCCATTCGATATGTATGCAGCTGTGGGTGCCGTGGTATTATAATATAATAAACACGTACTGCAAGTGTATAATTTACCCGGATGTTTTACCGGTTTCATACTTCTGGACATTTCAATGGTGGATAATTTCCCTTTGGGGCGTGTTATGAAACCTCAGTGTCGGAGCCCCGGGGGGACACCCCCGCCCAATTACTGCCGGTGCCCCTCAGAAATACAGTCACCCTAAGATGCAAAAAAAAAAAAAAAACTATAAAGAAATGTTGTGCCTTTCTGGGGTGTGTTGCTGTGTAATTTCTACGGTCGTCACCCCACCTCTCCCATGTAAAGGGGGCATCACACGATGCATTTCGGTCCTGCGGTAGTAACGCACTTTCACCACGAGGTGACATCATTAGCCCATGTTCATCTGCTCTGTTGAAGATCGACAAATTGTGGTAGACTTGTTAAACAGTATTTCGAATTCCATAATTCTTGCTCCTACGTGGTATATATTAGGAATGATGCAGGATACTGGAGTATCGCTTTTTGCCACCACACATATTAATTATTACATTCTGTGTTTTGTCGAACCACGCACATGCAGTTCCCTGAAGTTGAATGTAAATACTAACGCAAATGCCACAATATAAGATCAGTTTCGGACAGGGGTGGGCAATCTTATCCTTGCGTTTGAGAGTTTTCACTGTAACACCCTAATTAGATTACTAATTAGAGGACTGATTGGCTGAAGAGTCCTCACACCTGGGTTTGAACAGCTGACCTAAAGGTTATCCCAAAAACCCGCATACACACCGGCCCATTGCGGCTAAAATTGGCCGCCCCTGTTTTAGGAGATCAGTTGGTGTTCGGGAATCAAATGAATATTGCAGTTTCAGCACTGGTGTACTAAAATATTCTGATTGTGGTGCCTTTGAAAAGATTACAGGTAACGTGATGAAATTTAGATCAAGATTGTTATGATTATTATTATTGTTGTTGTTAATAATAATAATAATAAAAATCTTAATATTCTGTTTTTCTGCATTCTATTTGTGCACTGTGTCCTTTCGCTTGCACTGATTTAATTGTTAGCACTCTGTGTACCAAAACTTGCCTGTTTTGCACTATTTATGCATGTTGGTCTGTGGTCTGTGTACAATGCTGGTGTATGAAGAAGAATATTCCTTAGAGATCAATAAAGTTTACCTAATGTACTGTAATGTAATGTAATCTAATCCAATCTAATAATTGCTTTTTATTCTAAAGACTCCATGTCCCACTGAAAGATCTCACAATACACAGATTAGCCCTAACAGAATACATCTCCAGCTGATAGGCCTTGTGTCCAAGGGAGTGACAGAGGGTCGTGTGTGTGGTCCGTGTGTGTATTAGCTGCTCTGTCTACCACTTAAATGTCTTTTTAACATTCTGGAACTACTTTTTTGTACAGTTAATCAATCCTATTTTTGTACTCTGAACGTCTCCTCTTTAAACAGATACATACACATGCATTTGGCCGGTACCAAAATGAGAATTAACACTAATACTGCAAAACCTGGCAGCATAATGATTATTTGAATATAAACCTAAGTCAGATATTGAATATAACATTTGTACAAGTCACTGAAGGACTGTGACTACAGGGCTGTTAACATTTGTACAAGCCACTGAAGGACTTGGACTACAGGACTGTTAACATTTGTTTCCATTTTTGGTGAAAGAGAAAGATAATGTTCTGTACACTCAGTGTAAAGCAGCATAGGGACTGTCTGGATTTAGTAGATGGGCATCATGGTCTGTCCTGAGTCTGTCTGGTCATGCAGTGACTGCCGTGGCCTCCATTACAGTGAGAACAACACATTCCTCAGTTTATAAATAGACTCTGAGCCATTGTTAGTGGCAGATAAACCAACATGACTCTCCGCTCTGTCAGCCAGTCTCACACAGGCTACAGGGCAGGAGGTTTCCATGGCCAAGACCGCACTGCAACCGCACTGTAACCACGTCGTAACCACATTGTAACTGGACTGTAGCTGACTAAAGGACCGGACTGGGTGTTGTATTTTCTGAAACTGTGAACTTGCAGGTGAGTAGAACCACCAACCATACAACTACTTTGGCATGTCTTAGGTCACTTTCACAGTGCGCTGTGTGCTGTGATATTTATACTGATGGACCTATTGATGATGATGATGATGATGATGATGATGATGATGAAGGTGATTAGTAGTATTATTATTCTAGTTGTTGTTGGAGGTGGTGGTGTTATTAATGATGATAAATCATAACTTAGCAGACTATTTACCCACATGGTTCCTACCATCTTATAATTAACTTTAGAGCAACATCACAAGCACCAGCAAAAGGCTTTTTTTGGATTTGCTGTATAAAAACATTGATATCTTGACTAGATGTGTCAGAGAAGTGGTGTGAATCATTTGCCACTTTCTAGTTATTAGTTGATTAATACATGCAAATACTAGATGGCGTTATGATCTACTATTTTTATACGTTAAGGGAAATAGGTTTGAACACCACTATGTAAAACAACATCTATATGCTGCTTCAGCTAAACAGTGTATTGCTGCTTTCTCTCAGATAGATGGAGGCAGGGGTGTAGGACCTCGGGAGGGATGTGTATCCCCCCAATATTTAATTTGGCTTCCTTCATCCCTCTATTGTGCCTCGGGGGGGGGGGGGCGCCCGCGCCCCGGCGCGGGCCGCCCCCCGCCCCCCC
>JAODLD010000040.1:6052973-6073076 GCA_026781065.1 Mormyrops boulengeri | reverse complement strand
AAATGAAATTGTCTCCCACACCCTTGGACAGAAGTAAGCGTATGTTTCAGACCGGCATTCCGGTCCAATGCATATTTGTAAGTATAGGTTTTGTTCACAGATCTAGTGACTGTGGCTCAACTGAGAGACAGAGAGTTTCATGAGCTATATAAATGCTAAGTAAGAAGAATGCTGGGCACTTTTACTTCTGTTACACCACTGGAATACACAAAGTTCCCTTCTGTGAAGTGGAACTCCAAGGGTTAATGTCCCTTACTCACAAACTGATATATCATGATGGTGTCAGATGTCTGGGCTCTGGGAGAGAGATTATGACCTCACAGGGACCCAACCAATCAGAAGGCCTACTAAGTTTAGGCTTCCCCATCACCCCTGCCCTCTCCCCCAGTATGCCCCTGTCGCCTGACGTGGATGTCAGAAAGCCTACCTTCGGTTACCCAGGTAAGTAGAAAACCTGCTTATGGGAACAGACAGCAGTGTGATCTCGGGAAGGGCTGCCGGGGCGTAGCGTAGGGGCCGGGGCACCATGGGTCTTTATCAAAGCTTTTGGGGCTTCAGAGTTCTGGCCTGTTGCCTTGCATATCTTGAGACCTGATTGCAGCTGTCACTGGTGCTATAAATACATGCACAGACACACATAGATCTCTCTCTTGCGCTCTGTCTCACACACACACACACACACACATCACAAAACAGAAAAACATGTGTTTAGTTACATTGCATCCAACAAAAACACATACCAAAATGTACAGTAATACTAAATAATTTAAATATGTTATTATTTAGATAAAATATTTAATTAACTGCAGAATTATCAAATTCATATGTAATTTTTGCTGGGAGCATTTGCTTGGTTTACAATTGATGTAAACACTAGGCGTTCGCATTGTTTAAGTGTGTAAAGATTTTAGGCATGGTGAAAGGATTGTGAGTCCAAACTGTTCCCTTGTGCAGCCTGGGAATTTTAGAAATTTGTTTCCATCAAGAAATAAATGCAAAAATTACAATGATATAATGGAAACACTGACACTGCAGTTATCAGGTTTCTTTTGAAAACACAAAGCCAAGATGTACCATAATGAATCTTCCTGACGTGATTCTACAGCAGTTAAAGACGACAGCGTTGCCATGGCATCCCTCAGAGACAATGAAGATGCAGACCAAGTGGTCCCAGAAGATGACACCATGAGTGTCAAGTCCATCCAGTCACATTACCTACGAAGTTCATCTCCAAGCAGGTAAGACTTCAGTTTTTTTTTTCCAATTTTATTATGTGTCTGACAAACCAACATTTTGTCTTCAGTTTGACAGTAACGCATGGAAACTATTATTCACAGTGGCACCTTCATATTTCATGTTCATGTTCAAGGTTCAATGTGGTACTGTGTAAAATTAACATGATACATGTTTGACAGGGAATCACAGAGTTGCAGAACAAAATCAGACATTTTTAGGTTCCACCTGTTCCTTGGCCACAGTTGTCAGATTAGCTACATTAAATCAATACACTATACCAATACAGTTGTCGGTCTGTGGGTGGGAAACTTTCGATGTCCAAGTTGTTTCCTCAGAATGTGTTTAAGGATTGCAGCTCAGAACAGCATGTGACATGGTACCTCCACAAAAGTTTTACCAATAATATTGTACAAACGGACTGCCTAAAAGAGTCAGGTTGTTTGATAATCTACTGAAACAAATGTAGAAGCCCTTGAGCACTATGATCAAATAGCCCAGATAAGTAGAGGGCACTCTGGGGTGGCCAAAAAAATAAACTATCGATGAAACGTTAAGTACCAGGGAAGGAGAACTGAACAGTACCCTTTGTAAGCTACTGCAAAGGCTACTGCATATGTATCCTGCCAGCAGTGTGTAAGACCTGAGACCACAGCTCATGCTATAGAGATAATGATGGTTGAAACAGATGTTTTACCTGTTATCATGACTATTCAATGGGCAGATGCCAAATGGAGCAAGGAGGGCTTCTGGCATGATCTTTTGCTATAGTTCCCCTTTCTGATGACTGGACGGTCAATGGTTCCTTTGGCCATATCACAGCAGTATAGTACAGGCTCCTCCTGGTGTTGAGTTTAGGGACAATGGACAGGGATGACAGTTGGGTATGTCAGTTGTTGCTGAGCTCATTTCTGAGCCGTGTGATGGCAGCATGGACTCTGTAGCACGCTTGTGAAGAAAACTGTGTCCTATTTTGAGTAGGTGTACAACTGTCCTTAAATGGCTAACCCTATTACTTGTTCATATTTGAATTTTTGTTTTAACATAAAGGGCCAGATTTATTAAGCAGGGCAAATTAGCATGAGGGTGTGATAAAAATGCACCAATGGGAATGGCCAATTTTGTGGGTGATTAAATTAATGAACATAGACATGGCCAGTCCATTTAAATAATGACCGATCCAATCTACCAAGGGCACCGCAAAATAAGCCATGCTTTTTTTTTTAGCGCTAAATAATGCTGTGATTTGCAGTGAACTGCCTTTGACAACCGTTGGTAAATCATGGTTCACGGCTCATTTCAATTCTCCCCTCCCCCAAAATGTCGCGCTTTGAAAGGGAACTCCTACAAATGCATTTGCGATATTGCTGGTTGCAAAATTAACTGTGTCAACGCCTTTCCATCGCTAACTCTTCACTGTGAGTCTTCAGTCTGCACTGGCACAAACCGTAAGTAAATCTGGCCCAGAGTCTCAGGATTAACGTCTGTAAAAGAAACACCATGCAGGTACAAGATGTGATTCATTAGCATTACCCTCCCAAGTTTGCCAGTCAGGAAGATTCTCATTTGTCACCTGAAGAAGAGGTGAATCACTGGCCTCCCTGCCATTCTAGATAGAGCTCAAAGCAGTGATTTAGCAAGTGTGTTCACAGTGTGTTAGCATGTTCTCTGTATGACTGACCACACTGAGCCCTCAGAACCCCTGCTTCTGACTCCACACTGACTTATGCTGCCGACAGGTTCTCTGTGATCTCGGATACAGACACCGAGAGCATCTTCATGGAACCCATCCATCTGTCATCTGGAATAGCTGCCAAACAGATCATCAATGAGGGTGAGGGATCAACAACTGGTCAATAATCAATACAAGACTAAGGAGACCAAGCAGTCTCTTAGTGACTCTGCCGTCTCTTTCTCTGTTCTTAGAGCTGAAGCCAAAGGAGATTAAGCTAGACCCGGTGCCAGAGAGCATGCTAGAGTCTGCAGAGCAACTGATGGTAGAGGACCTGTACAACCGTGTGAAGGACATGATGGACGACAGCAGCCCCTACAACACACCTTGTGTACTGGATATACAGCGCGCTGTGGTGCAAGACCGCCTCGAGGCCCCTTTCAACCCTGTCGATGAGGTGTGGCCCAGCATCTTTATCGGAGAGAAGTAAGTTACAGTTAGTAAGTTACACTCCAGAGTAAGTTACACTCCAGCGCTGGTCTCTTTGATGGCCCCAGTGTCTAAGCCAGTGATTCCCAACCTGGTCCTCAGGGGCCCCAGACAGTCCACATTTTTGCTCCCTCCCACCCTAAGCGGTGTGTGTGAGTGGTGTATGCCTGTTTTTTACAGGTCTGTGGCCGTGAATAAATCCCGTCTTAAGCGGCTGGGCATTACACACATCTTGAACGCAGCCCATGGCACTGGGGTGTACACAGGCCAGGACTTCTATGCCGGAATGAACATCCAATACCTGGGCATTGAGGTAGATGACTTTGTCGAAGCAGACATCTCTCCACACTTGCGAGGGGCTGCAGAATTCTTGGATGAGGCCTTGCTGACACATAAAGGTAGGATGGCACATTGAGACACACTGCTAGACAAGCCTTTTGTTTGGGTTGTTTTCTCTGATAGGCCTGACTCGGCCAGACACTGGGTTTCCTCATGTAGAAATGAAGTAAAGTTACTCAAATTCAGAGACACTGGAGAAGGATGTAGACTGCACCCAATATTCCCAGAATATTGTGGAAACATGGCAGCCCTAGAATGTTCAATGTGGTCTCAGTGCAGATTACACTGAAGCTCTCAAGGATCTGAGCTCAGCGCTGTTGCCTTCCTAAATTGATTTAAGAACTTCACACCATCCATCCACTCGTGTTTTTTAATTGCTTATCTAGTGCATTATGGCAGTGAGCCTGGAGCCTGTCCTATGAGGCAGCAGACACCCGGGATGGAATACAATACAGTTGGTTAAAAATGGAAGTATATCTGTCTGGAAAACCAGGCGATAAATGCTAAGCTGTATGATGACAACATGGTATTCTTCAGTGTATATATCTATTTGTGCAGGAGGCTGTGTCTTATTTTAGGTGACAAGCTGACAATAAATTGCCAACCCTATGATTTGTCCCTAAATTCACATTTTAATGTATTTTTGAACATAAAATTTTGGGATCAATTTTTGCAAGAGAAAGATACACACTAGTGGCCAAAACTGTGGAAACACCTAGTGTTTGGCATTACGCTTTAAAAATTACTACACGAATATTGGAGGTAATGTTTAAAAACAGTCAATGAATGTTTACAAGTATCAGTACACTGGACAATTGCATAAGAAACTGGAGTAACTGGAATGAAGTTCTGCAATCGCTAAAAAAGAGTTGCCACAATTTTGGCCGCTAGTGAATGTAGACGAATGGTTTGAATTTTTGTATTTAATGTGTTTTGTATTTAAATATATCAAAAATGATTTTATGTGCTCCGTTACTTTGTAGGGAGGGTGCTGGTGAATTCAATGATGGGGGTGAGCCGATCTGCCGTGTTTGTTGCCGCCTACCTCATGATCTTTCATCACATGACCATTATGGAGGCATTACTTGCACTAAGGAAGAAGAGGCCAATCAACCCCAATGAGGGCTTCCTGAAGCAGCTGCGAGATCTGAACGAGGCGCTGCTGGAGGAGAGGGATGGGGACAGAGATGACGGCAGTGACACACTTAGCCAGGGCTCTGTCATTGAGGTCCGCCCACGCGAACAGGGGGAAACGCAAAGCATTCTGGGAGCTAAGGTACACTCCATAATGGCAGAAGAGGAAGAGGATGGGAAAAGTATGATCAGCAGTGTGATGTCATCACAGAGACCCACACACCTGGATCAGCACCAGGAGAACCAAAGCGAAGAGACGGAACCAGTGCTGCCAGAAGAATGGGACGATGAGGACAACGATCTGGACCGTGCGATCCGTGAATGGCAGAAGAGGAATGAGAAGTATCAGAGTGAAGAGTGGTGGCAGACCCAGCTGATGTGTGAGGACAAAGAATCCATCTTAGGCGGGAGCCGCCTGGCTGAGGACCTGGAGAGCATCAGCAGTAAAGACATCCAAGCCTTGAAAGAGCAGCTGGGAGCTGGTCAGTCCCGTCGCCACCAGGGTACAGAGTCCATCTGTAGTGAGGACAGCAGCAGTAGCTGTGCAGATATGTGGAAGCGCCGACTGAGCGACATCGAGAAGCAGGTGGCTGCCCGTTACAGAGGCCGGCACGAGGAAGAGGACCAAAGTGAAGACAGGGACAGGGAGGACGATGAGGAGAGCGTACTCTCAGAGTCTGGATCCTCGCTCTTCAATTTCTGCAAGAAAAACAAGGACAAGTTGACACCACTGGAGAGGTGGCGAGTGAAGAGGATCCAGTTCGGCTGGAACAAGAAAGACTCGGAGGCAGAAAAGGCAGGGTCGGAAGAGCAGGGTGAGGCTGAAGGAGAGGATCGGAAGACCCCCGCGCCAGATGAGGTTAATCTCACAGCCTACCAAATCTGGAAGCTGAAACAGCAAAAGAAACTGGGATTGGAGAACAAAGATGAGATAGTGGAACTGGCTAGGGGGGAGGACTCCGCTTCAGTGAAACGGAAGCAGCGACGTGAGGAGATCCTGGAGCGCTCGCGACAGACGCTGGAGGAGAGCCAGTCCATGTGCAGCTGGGACGCAGAGAGCTCACTGAGCGCAGGCACCATCCCGCTATCTGCATTCTGGCCTGCGATGGCCAGGAGTGTGGCCGGTGATGACACTGCCTCCATGCTCAGCATGCAGAGTGGCCGCTCTTCGACCGTGTCTCAGAGTCGCAGTTTGCAATCTACGCCTCAAATGCCATCCATGGTGCCCACAGTTCCTTTGCCAAACATACAAGGGCCTGGCAATGAGATGCTGAACCTAGCTAGCATCCAGAACTGGATTTCCAATGTTGTAACAGAGACTCTTATCCAGAAACAGAATGAAATGATAATGTTAGGAGGGAGTTTGCCTCCATCCCGGGCGGGGTCCGTTCTCAGCCTTGGGGTAAAATCAGGGCGACCGCAGGATGATGACAAGGTGTCCATGCTGAGTGGGGCATCATCCACCAGCTCACTATCTAGGACTGGGGCCAATTCAGTGCTCTCTTTAGGTGGAACTTCTAGTTCCTCCGTTACAGGTTCCCGCAAGGGCCGCATCACCACAACAAGCGTGCCCCTCTACAGTCTCTTCCATGATGAGGTTGACCTGCAAAAGCTGGACTCCATAGATAAAGAAATTAAATCCGAGATGAAGGAAAAGATGGCAGCCTATGAGCTGAAGAAGATTACAGAGGACAACAAGCGTAGTACCCTCTTCAAGAAGAAAAAAACTAAGGAAGATGAGGATGGTGAGGATAATGCAGTGAGAGGTTCTTCACATCGGCAACCTGACCATATCCACAAGAAACCTGAAAGGGCAATACTGGATGCACCAGGAAGACTGAGCAGTGTGGCTATGGATGGAGACAAGACCAGCAGCATTGATAAGTGGCTCAGTGGCATCTCAGCTCCTTCCAGTAGCCCCATGTCCCACAGCACAGACGGTCTTACACATCGGGCCACCACAGAGTCTCTCTCCAGCCGGAGAAGGGATTTCCGGGAGAGCTCATCTAATGGTGGGGGAATGGAGTATGGTCATGGCTTAAGATTCTCCTCTAGATCTATGAAGGATTCATTCTCTGCAAGCAGACTCCAAGCCTCTGAAACTGACCTCTGCAGCGGTCCCAGTTTAGAGTCATCCTATAACAAAAGAAAGTCAGCCCTGGAGAAAGAACACTCAACGAATGGCCTATTGGAATCCACTCACAGCTGTGGAACACGTAGATCTTATGGCAGTGATGAGGACCAGGAAGAAGAAGATGACGTACAGGAGTTTTCAGCAAAAAAGAAGTTTTCCCATTGCGCAGTGTATGATGCCGGAAACACAGAGGTGAACAAAGGAAACCAAGAGGAGGATGAAGAAGAAGATGAAATATCCTCCTTCCTTAGCAGGTCCAGGCTAAGATCCAGGGCTGTGGTGGAGGAGGAACAGCAGGACGAGGATGTCATTACATCCTGGAGAAAACAGCTCGAATCAAAGTCATATTCATACAGAGGGAGTGAATCTTAACACATTGTCTTCAGAAAGGGCAAATTAATTCTAGATTCTTTAGATGTTAAAGTACAACAAAACTTCTATTTCACATAACTTCTCTTGCTAGAATGTCATCTACCTTGTGCCAATTTAAAAATTGCATTTAAAATCTAAAGAGCTTTTAGATTTCTTAAAAATCCTGTTCATGATCACAAGTATTGATAGATCTCTATGGTGACATTTCTCACCAGACACATTATGATTTGCAGGAATATTAAAAAAAGACTCCTGCTATTATTGCACTAGCTTGGGTGCTTATAGAAAACCAGAAAATAGGTACAAAAACAAACCCGGATTGATATATTCTAGATGAGCAATATAATATCAGATGTTCAAGTTATAAATCCATGCTGATATTTTGTAATTACATTCTAAACACAAGCTTAATATTAATATTTAGAACATTGGACATGGAAATAAATTTCGAATCAAAATGGAAATTTCAAAATTTCAGAAACTGATTACTTATTTCTTCCTGCATGTTAAATCCCTTTTCATGACTGGAGAAATGGCTGCCTGCCTACCTGATGCAGGCTGGTTTTTCCAATATTTGAACAGAACCATGTAAAGTCTATATTTGCTGTATGTAGTAAGTATAACACTGAGACACACCAGCCAATCCTTACAATCCATTCTGTAAATAAATGCTGATTTCACACATGCAATCATTTTAATTATAGTCTGCATAGACTAACGATACATATTTGTTGTATCATTAGCCCATGTGATTCCAAACTGAATATTTTGTATTAAATTCTGTCATAGCAGTAACTGTGGGTGGACATGACTGAGTGATCATTTTAGCACTTTTGTGCAAATGTGAAAGTAACTTATTATGACCTGTATTTTTAAGAAGTTCATTCTTAGACGTACAGCAAAAAAACGTTTTTGTGATGGACGTTCCACTTTTTGTGCAAGTTTATTTAGAGCCAAGAAATGATTGGACAGCCGTTTCATACCGCCAATGAATCCATGTTCTTTAGTGAACTTAATAAGTAGAAAATGTATCAATAATATCAATAAATAAAAAAGCCTCAATGCTTCAGCAAATATCCATGAGTTTTAACTTTAAAAAACTGAATATAAAGGCACATCAGAGAAAGCATAGCAAAGGGTCCTATGTAAGTATACAAAACTAGTATATATAAATAGTACACATGCACACACACTTCCATGTATGTAACAGTTTTCTTACCTTGTAGATAGTCTGTAGGGTTTGCAAACTACCCCAATGCTTTTAATGTGGCTAATTTTAAGTTTATAATGGAATAATATAGATTTGGCATAGGATTTCTTGCACGAATGTAAGATTAAGGCTGAGTGCATCACGCCAGGTTCACTCAGAAAAAAGAATAACAATTTGTACCTTTGCTTGTCACTGGGGCTGTACCCTTAAAGGTCTGCCAATTGTACCCTTAGCTGTAGGTAAATGCACCTCTTAGTCTAATTAAAGGTACAGAAATGGACTCAAGGTACAAACAATATTAATGTACCCACAATGGTACAAAAATGTTCCTTGTAGTCCATTTCTGTATCTTAAAAGGAACAGTTACCCTTGAGAGTACAGCCCCAGTGACAAACAAAGGTACAAATATATTTTTCTGAGAGCCTAATCAAATGCCTGAGTAATGAACTTTACTACATTTTTCTTCCAGCAAACTGGCTAGTTTTTAATTAATTGAACAAATAAATTCATGAATAATGATAAATGGCAATGAATCATAATGGGAAAAAAGATGACTGCAGGGTGTTTCAATTGCAAGCGCACAGTTACACTGAAATCAGGCAAACACATAAAGACAGTCAGTGGAATTGCTTTATCGATTGTAAAGGAAGATTTTTAATTAATGGGATAAATTAATTCACCGCGCTGATTTCTAAATATAGCATTAATACATCTGTAACTATTAATCCAGTCTGATAGCGTTGAAACCTATTTTTTATTTCAATGGCGGGGTTATAGTTTAGTGATATTATTTGGGCATGGTTTAAGCGTTGTCTGAAAACAAGTATTTTGAGAAGAAAATCATCGCATTTGTTTTAGTTGAAAGACAGCATATGTAAGTCAAATGCGTTAACCGTGCTAATCCGCCCGAAACTGAACGAACCGCCGCTGTACACCAGAATACACTCCGCCAGCTTCAGGTCCCTACTCGAGTATATTCAGAGATTTCTTAAAACATTGCATGTATAAAAACGCAAAACGTTTTCCCTCGGTCCATATGTTTCAGTTTAGAAAAAGATCATGTTTCAGACTAATGCCTTGCTTGTGGAATTCTGCACTTTCACAGTTCGCATGTTTCCGAATAAAATCATTCCCGGCGTTTTGATCAGTGCTGTTAACTGTCATATAATTAAATGCATGAATGCCCGAGTCTGTGCTCGCTGCTGCGGGAGGGAAAGTGGTCGTTTCCAGTCGCCACCCCCCCTTCTTCTTTTTTTTTTTTTTTTTTTTTGCTTTTCGAAGTTCGTCAGTTCTCGCCAACTGTTTCCGACGGCAAATGGAAGTTCCCTTCGGATTTTAAGTCGATCACTGAAATATTTTTCCAAGTATTGTTTTTGGATTATGCTGATAGATCGAAAAGGTTTTAAGTCCGTGGAATAAAGCCGCCGCATAATGTGTTTTTCTGTTATAAGGCGGGGTGTATAGTTGTGTGTCTCGGGGTTGGGATTCGGGGTTAAATATTCAAAATGGCGGACGGAGGAACGACGAGTCAAGATGGGAGTTCGGGAGCAGGTAATATTACTCAACTTTACATATTCATATTCATATTCAAACACTCTCAACTTGTGTTGGGATCACGATTTATATAACACCAAGCTCTAAAATACTGCGTCGTATTATAAACCACCCAAGATGGGTGTTCAGGAGAAGATAATATTGGTGAACTTTACATATTCATCCGCTCCTACATCAGGACCAGGAATAAAATTCAGCTTTGTGTCATAACATGTTATTAACAATAATGCAGCAGACGAGCTCTTGAGCCTTGTTTTCCCACGCGAGGCGAAATGGAGCGATCGTAAATTTAAAGTTACGCATGTTGCGATTAACTCAAAGCGTTAAACGTTTTCAGCGAGTCACGGCTTAAGCGCATCTGACGGCCGTGTCCTACGTTTACTGTGGTCGGCTGCTGAAGTGTCCGAAGGCGGCTGATTAGCCATGTTGTTTATGCTAACGCTGGGCTGCTTTGCGTTTCAATCGGCGAGCCGAGTTTGCATATTCACTCCCCGGCTGGCAGCGGCAGCACGCCGCCCTCCTGTTAGCCCGACTTACGGAGCCCCGCCGTCGTGCATAAGTCTCATTATTCACCCACTGAACTCTCATATCATTTCTTTCGCCTCAGTAATGATTCCTGCACCAATACGTCCGTCAGTTTTAATGTCTCTTTCCCCGTCGGCTGATTTCTGCCTGTCCGGCCGAGGCAGACCAGACAAGCCGGTACTCTGGCAACATTTTTATCGTGTTTTTTTCCTCCTTTTTCAAACCTACGAGGGGATAATCGTGTATGTATCTGCATCTATTCACTCTTTTAACTCAACATGTTCATCACGACTGCAAATTAACTTAGTATTTTTTTTTGTGGTCCAAAATGCTTATTGCCTAAACTTGGTGCGACACTGTCATTCACATTTAATTAGGCTAACGGGCGTTTTAGTCCGAAGCGACTTTCGCGCATTTTAATCCTGTAGGCGGACTCCACACAGGGACTAAAAGTAATTTTCATAACTTATTATGCAAACCAGTCCCCTAAACCAGTTTGAGCTATTTTGTTCAGCAGATGTTAACTATACTTGTACCGTACGAGCTTGACACTTGTCAAAAGTATTTATTAGAGTTAATTTATTTGTTAGACATCTTTGCATGTTCAGGAGTGAACCAGTCAGGCGGTAAGATTTGCGAAAAGAAACACGCCCCGCGTTTCTCATAGTGTCTACATGTTTAATAAATATGATTAATCCATTGCGAGTTCCGTGTGCTCCCCTCCGTGCCGGGGTGTGTTCTGGAGTGGTGAATATATTAGTGTCTCATTACAATGTGTCTGCTTGGGAGGTTTCTTTTATTTAAAATGGCTGAATAGATCCCCGCCTCTCATGTTTAGTAATACACATCTTTAGACATACACTCGCTCTGTTTTGTATTTTTTATACGAGGCCATGTGCGTTTGTGGTTTCGGTGATTCCTTGTCTTTCGGCCTGCCCTTATCCAGGCGGCGCCGGCGGTCCACGCAAGGCCCAGGCTTTTCGCGAGAGCAGGCCTCTGGCTCTTTGTTTATTTCGTTTTTCTTGGTGTCGTGCTTCGTCTGACGGTAATATTAAGCATATGCTTGATTTCGCCGCTGGCATTTATTTTCTGCTTCTTTCTAGCTCTTTTGTTTGTTTATAGGTTAATTTATTGGTTGAGTTAATATTGACAGTTCGTAAACGAGGAAGTCAATGTAGTTCATTAGGTCGGTTATCTGCTGTGGCTTAGTTACTGAGACGTTTTATAAATCGGCTTTTATTAAGTATGAAAATGTATAAAATATCCAATTTTGTGTACATATATAATTTGTAAAGGAAATTGTTACAATTAAAATAGTTGTTTATCAATATCACATAAGTGCTAATTCGTGAGTGATCAAACTAATTAGAAATGTACATGCATAGTCCAGCTGCCCATCTCAGACGTAATGGGGGCGGTGTGTGTCTCAGCATGTTAGGATTCTGTCCTCCTGATCAGAAAGTCACAGTCTGGAATCCCAGCACTTAGTCTAATAGCAGCATTGGGCCCCTGAGCAAAGCCCTTTGCCCCTGGAGCAATTGAGGGTTATGTCCCCACAGTGTGATTAAAAACTTGTTGCATGGATCTTTTGGGGACATCTGTGAGTGCAGTCAAAAAACCAAGATAGCCATAAGTCTTACATTTTGTTTGGTTACTTATGGTTAAGGTTAGGGCTGGGTAGGGGTCAAAGCTGTCATAGTTGGGATTAGGCTTATGCTCGGAGAAATAAATGGAGTGTCTTCACAAAAATATACATACCTAATCTGTGCCACCTGAATGACAGCATGATGATTTCTTATGTTCCTACTGTCATGCTGAATGGGAACGATACTGAAAAAGGTCAATCACGAAATGCTCATTTTTGACTGGTGACTTCTCTCAAAGCAGAAGTAAATAATTTCTTTCCATATCTGACAGGAGATCAGCCCAGATAAAGTCAATTTCTTATGCATGACGGTTTGATGTAGGGCTGGTAGTTTAAATGGTTACTATGATTTATCGCATAAAAATATGGGGGGGCTGAATCGGCACCAAAAAGGGTACTTGTCCGCTAATGCTCTGACCCAATTGAATGACAATGGATCTTGGGACCACAGCTATGCCATACCTAAGTTTGGGGGGTTTTGTAAAATTGCACTTTTCTTTGGCGTTGTAAAATCTTACAATCTCGGTACCACTGTTTTACACATACTGATGAGGTCTAATTATAGATTGTTACAATAGTTTGACCAACAATGGCATTTAACTCAGCTTGAATTTTAAAAAGTAATAAGCTATATGTCCTTCATATTGCCATACATTGTATTCAAATTTAAAATAATTTTACATATGGCAAAAATTTGTTTCTGTAATGTGTTGCTTTAAATCAGTATTTGAGTTTACGCATGAATATGGATGAGGGCAGACTTAGTGGTCATGAATAATTCATTTAACACTCCTGACTCCACACCTTTCAGATGCTACAGCACAAATAAGCTGTATGGGGCGCTCTGGCCAGTGGCCACTTGCTGTGAGGACATGGGCCTTATCTGCTTTCACATGTGAGCAAGTTACCCTCCAAGTTGTGCCATGTAATATGTGTCCAGGTGTTCGGTTTTGCCTTTGTAGGGGTATTGAGATGTGTCTGTTCCCTGGTTCTGGAGGGCCAGTGTGTATAAACTTATACTCTACTTCATGTGTTGGTCATTTACTCTTCTTTGACTGTGGAGACTGTGGCTCTTCATGGTGCTGGTCTTCTGCCAACATCCTTGAATTTTCTGCCTCTGGATCCCACTAGTAATAAGAGGGGTCAGTGTTAAATGTGACCACAAGATGGCATTGTTACCCACGATCCTAACTATGGATGTGTGGCTCTCATTAAAATGGAATATTCCTCATCTTCATCTGCATGGTTCTGGAATTTACATTTCCTCTTATTAGTATCTGATTCACTGTCTGCTAGTGCATCCTGAAGACATTAGTCTTAATGATTTCAGTAGCCTCTATGGTCTATGGACGTGTAATTTTCAGTTGATTAAAATTGTTAAACTGTTTGCATAGTGCATCATATTGGATCTGAACAGCCACAGAATGTAATTTTTATATGTACCGTATCATTTTTCCCCAGCTAAAATGCTGTCACGTCCCCCACTCCTGTAAAACCCTGTCGTTGTGGCAACAGTAATGTTAAAAGAAGCTGAAAGTGTGTTAGTCACCTCCTATATCATATTTGTCAGTTTGTACATTTGTATCTTCATGAGATATGACCGGCCAGCAAATTGTGTGTTTATATGCTTGGGATAATAAAGTCACAGCTGCCATATTATCAACCGCAGAGGTTTTTTATAACTGGAATGTTTTGACTATCAGAAATCATTGAATCATTGAGCTCCCCAAAGTTCTGTCAGATGACTCCACAGATGCCTGTCAAATTCTGTGGGCTTTGAGAATTTTTTAGTGAAGGTAGCATCGTACTTAACAGAAAAATGAACAACATCCATTCTGCATATTATTTTCATTTATTGACTTCAAAGCATTATCTTCAGCACTAAATGAACACTGAAGAGTTCCAGGTTATCTGAATATGCTAATACAGTTCATCACACATGCATATATTTGCATATGGATTGCGCTGCAGCTGTAAATGTGGCTTTCCATGTTAACTGCCTAGGATGCTGCATGTTGTGCTGTGTAGCTATTTTGCCAGAAGTCGCGTTAATGCAGGATTCTACATTTCATAAACAGGGACAAAAAGGTCACAAAGTGCACCTAAGAACAGAGGTATATTGATTTGTACAGTAATTAGCAGTTTTAAGGGCAATTAATCATCTTGTTAAATAGGTTTGCTGATATTGTAATTGTGATTTCTGTTAATGCTAATTTATACATGAGAATAATATTAAGTGGCACTGTGTGTAAACAGCTGCATTTTGAAGCATATAATGATTTGATATAATCAAATCAAGTAGCTGATTCAGTTGAAAAATACCATTGCTTTTAAATGAAGCGTAGCTGCTTAGCTGTGGATCACAGCCACAAAACGCTTCACCTTTGCTGCGGTGACTCAGTCCCCCTGGATCCACCGAAACGGGGATGTATGATTTCACTTCTGTACTTGACTCTTTCCTTTATACTGAAAACTGCTTTTCTGAAGAAACATAACATTAGTGCCAGTCAAAACGTTTCTACAGACCAGGTCTGCTGCGATGCTGTGGTTAGCCAGTCACAGAAGGTTAAAATGACCCTGTGGTAGGTGCTGGCATTTGAAACCGTGCCCTCTGCAGATTAAGGTGAAATCTACACATTTAGACCATAATATAAATGGTGACCATGGGGGGGAAACTACAAAGACTTATTACTGTTCAGTCTGGCTTGGTGTGCAGATGGCAAATGCCTGTGTTCTGGCTGGACTTGAATTGCTGTGCTGGACAGGGCATGGCTGGCCCATGGGTAGGCTCTCAATGTCGGGGTGTAGGTGGGTTTATGCTGCCTCCCCCCGGTCACCCTGGCTACCGGTGCTGCATGCCATCAGCGCCACTCTCACCCGTTTGCTCTCTCTGCTGTTATTTGGACCCACACCCACTTCCTCACCATGAGGCTGGGTTAGAATCGGTCTTGTTATCCAATTAATATGGTAATGAGCTGATAAATATTTATGAAAGATTTAAATTATGCATAAAGCTTTCTGTCCTTTATGCGAAATGAATCGCTCGCAAGACTTCAAAGCACTCGCGCCACACTAACGAGCGCGGAAAATTTGCATAGGACTTTAATCAGCTGCATACTGATTATGTCTCATTACTGCAAGTGGCAGCTGCAGTCTTTGTCTGGCTTATTCCATCGAAGAGGAACTTTTTTGCACTTGGGCTGCCATAACATCCGAGGGAAGCAGAGGAGGTGCTTGTGCATCCACAGAGCCAAAGGCTGTTTGAGACTCCCCTTTGCTGGGTCGCTCTATACTTCCCTTTAACGATACCCGCATCTTAGAGCTGGCTGGGAGCTGCCCTGTACTCCTCTATGTTTGTGACAGGTGAGAGTGTTGCGTGTGTGTCTGTGTCTCTATGTCGGTGTGATTAATCTGTGTGTTTCTGCACTACTGCTTGCCTGTCAGTAAACGTAGGTATTGAGCCCCAGTGCCTCTTGTGTACAGTGGTGCACTGGCATCTGTGGCATTCGTCATTCTGGGGTGACTGGTCTGGTGAATAACGTTGTCTTGTCGGTTTCAGAGTCAGGAATGAGCAGTCCATCAGAATCGAGCAAAGGAGCCATGGGCAATGGCAACGGAAGCCCGGGATTACAGACAAACGGAGTGGACTTCCAGAGACAGAGTGTGCAGACAGACTCTGTCAGCAGTACAAACGCACAGACTCTGCTGCAACAGGTAACACACATGCCTTTCTTTGGTAGTGAACTCCTGTCGACTAAATTTTATAAGGTGCTAAACTGTAACTTAATCTCAGGATCTTTTACATTGTCAAAACTAGTTTCTTATCTATAAAGGTAAACAAAATGTGGGGTGTTTCCGCCATCTCTTCTTACCCCAGTTTTAGTTTAGCGTTTCTGGAGTCACTGTGCTTGTGAGGCAGTTTTGTGAAAAACTCTGGCAGCTGTCTCGTGCTAAAAATGCACAGATGTGCACGCCAGCAGCACGCACACTATTGTTACGCTTACATCTTTCACAAAGAAGCTGTATTACCGCTGCTGGCAGATTACCTGCACGTTGTATGCTTCTATAGTGTGATGTGTGATTTTGATTCCTGTGGTGTTTCTGCTCGTCTGGGGAAGAGCTGTTGAATCAGCCCTCTATTTTAATTGTTGTTGTTCCTTGGGGAAGAAATGAATAAATATGCAAATATATGCAAAGTTCAGCAGCACAGTTTAAGTAGTTTTATATTACCATACTCTCCTGCGTTTCCCCTGAAAATGCTTAAGTAGATTTTAAATGTATTTTGATATGTGTAAAGCCAGAAACAGTGAAATTACTTTCCAAACTCTCTGATTAGTCAGACTTGGGCCTCTTAGATTCAGTGGATCAGTTCCTTGTGCTTGTGCTTTGCTATTCTACTGAGACAACTTTATGAAGGTTCTCTGGGTGCCCCTAGCTGTAGAGTGTTGTGGCGACTTTGCGTGTTTTTCCTCTGTAGTCTCATAGACCTTCCTTGGGTGTCCTGGATCCTGTCATGGAGCTTCTGTAGGCGTCTGTCTTTTTCCATCTTCTTCGTTTGTAGGGTGGTGTTTCTAGCACTTTTTTTAGGTAGGGCTTTTTATTTAGGGTGTGGTCCTCCATGCTGTGAAGAGTGTATGTCTCATACTAAAAGTATAATTTTATCATCTTTTTAATCAAGTACTATGAGAGTAATGATGCTGAGTTTTATGTTGATGTTCTTTTTACAGTAATTAGATTTATTTGAATTAAAGTGTATTTGAAATGCTAGTAAGATATTTGATATAGCAATTACAAAAAACCGGGGCTTTTATCACCTGAAGACTAAACTTTAGCGTCTGCTTAATCTGTACCATTTGGTTCTTTGCGTTAAGTGCTGCATCAGCAGGATTTTGTGGGCATAAATGTAAGATCATACTCCTCTTTACACAGACAGTGTCTACCCTCTGTGTTTTGGTTTTAGTCCAAGCCTGCAGATGCAGCAGGACCCCCACCCACCAGCCAGTTGGGGGCGCTGCCTCAGGCTCAGCTTATGTTAGCTGGGGCACAGATCACTGGAGTAAGTGGCATGTTGTGGTCTTGCTCAAGGCTCCCCTGGTGTTTGTAAACATCCCCAGCACGCTTTCTTTTGACTTCTTTGTGATTGCTGTTCTGTTCTCTGTGCAGTGCAAACATGATGGATGTCCTTTGCTCTGCCATCACAGCACGGTCAGCATGGGTTTCAGCATGCATAGTGTACCTCTCCTTAAGGCCTTAGCATGCTTCTCCGATTTCTTGCCCGTGTGCTTCCTCTCTGGGCTTATGATTATGGATACCAACTTGATAGCAGGGTCACACTTGGAGTGTGAGGTTTAGTGATTTTGGTGCATATATATGTATGAATTGTTAAAAACTCCAGTGGGTTGACCCAGTAGAGGACTTGGGTTCCATAGAACCGATTCATAAGCATAGCCCTTATATGCAAATCATCAGTTTAACTGATGAACACTAAATGCAAGAAAGAATGCAAAAATTCGAAGTAAATGGTATGTAAAATATATTTATAAACCTGAATTAGGAATTATAATAGATAATGAAGTTAATTGACGGTTCTGCTCTCTTAGTTTTGGGTCTGCTTTAAATGTTGTGCAAGGCCGGAGGCTGGAGCTCCTGTGTAGGTAAACACGTGTGAATAATGGCCTTTCTGAACAGATCATTAGTGATTTCCCAAAGGGCTCATTATCTCCCAATGTGAGTACTTGCTTTAAATCGCCCTAATGAGTAGAGCAGAGCTGTATGCCGAGTGGAGGTGCCATTGACCGGCAGAGAAGTGTGGGTCTGTTCCCTGATTAAACGGGGAGAGATGGGGAGCCATTAGCTACCTCACAGTGCTCTGCCCCGCAGCCCGTCTCTCTGCTCTGCGTCATGGCCCACCTCTCTGCTCTGCATAACTGTCCTGTGGCCCATCTCTCCGTTCCGCATCATGGGATGCCAACTCTACCCATTTCTCTGCTCCTTCTCACGGGACGCTGACTCTGCCAGTGTTTCTACTCCACGCACAGAAGGCCACCACTGCCCGTCTCTCTTCTCCACATTGTATGATGCCGGCTCTACCCATTTCTCTGCTCCATGTGATGGGACACTGCCGCTGCCCTTCTCCCGGCTCTGCGTTACGGCATGCCGGCTCTGCCCATCTTTATACTCCGCGTCACGGGACACCGCAGCTACCCATCTCTTTGCATTCCTTTTTATTTGCTGCAGACACACATTGTGTTGTTGCTGGTCTCAGGCACGTGTTTTGCTGTGTGCTCATTCCCAGAGCTCTGACCTTTGTTTCCTGTCTTGCTGCTGCAGTTGACACTGACCCCAGCACAGCAGCAGCTCCTGATCCAGCAGGCACAAGCGCAGCTTCTGGCTGCAGCGGTGCAGCACTCGGCCAGCCAGCAGAGCAGCACCACAGGAGCTGCCATTTCTGCCTCTGCAGCCACACCCATCACTCTCTCCCAGCCCATCCAGATCACACCAGTAAGTGGTGCTCCTGCTGAGTTCAGGGCCTGCAGAGAGTCAGTGCATCATATCTTGTGTACATTTACAGCGCCTGCTTGCAGCTGTATTAGACAGTTTTGGGTATGTGTCTCTCCCTGTGTTGTTCTTGAAGCACTGTTTTCATAATGACATGCATCCCTCTTGTTCTCTGCTTGGAGGATCTCCAGCAGCTACAGCAGCTGCAGCAGCAGAACTTAAATCTGCAGCAGTTTGTGCTGGTGCAGCCGGGCCACCCTATTGCCACGCAGCTGCAGCCGGCGCAGTTCATCATCTCGCAGACGGCTCAGGGGCAGCAGAGTGCGTGTGCCGCCGTGACTGTGTCAGCGCTGCTTTGCTCACCACCTCGCTTTGTGTATCAAACCTCTTGTGTTCCTGTTTGGCCCTACAGATATTCTGCAAGCCCAGAATCTGCTAACACAACTACCTCAAAGCCAAGGCAATCTACTGCCGGCTCAGACAAGCATCGCCATAAGCACTCAGGTCTGAGGCTGCCTGTAGATATGGGAATATCCCTGGAACCAAGTGAAACGTTTCTGAATAGCAATATCATTTCTCTTGCTCGCTTCTGCAGCCAGCGACACCTACACGCACGATCGCAGCTGCACCTGTGCAGGCGATCAACCACGTGACACCAAAGCGCATAGATACGCCCACTTTAGAGGAGCCCAGCGACCTGGAGGAGCTTGAGCAGTTTGCCAAGACATTCAAGCAGAGGAGAATCAAGCTGGGATTTACTCAGGTTTGAGGGCACGCTTCTCTTTATTTGCAGGCTTACTTTGGGATCAGGGTGGCGATTCTGCATCTCTAGGCTGGCTCACAGTAAAATATAAGATTCGTTTTAAGATTATTTTATTTACTTATAAGGCCCTTAACAATCAGTCAGGTGTCCACTTACATCTGTGACCTTTTGAGCCCATACTCGGCAAACCAGACGCTCAGGTCCTCCTGTTATCCGCAGATCCAGGTTTAACCCTCTGGGCTCTAGGGGTAGGAAACACTTTCACTGACTGGGGCATGATCACATATTTCTTCACATATCATAAACTTAATTCGTGGCAAATTAATTTTTTGTATCTGTTTTGCCGTTACACTCATTTTAATTTGAATGTATATTGTAAATATGTCAGATTTCTGTTAAGTTAATTTGACATCAAAGTATAGACATTGCAAAGTGCAGTTTGGAACACTTGCAGAAACATTATAAAAGTACATAGTAAGCAATGGTGGCAGTTTGTTTCGATCCCAGATATCTGATCACCAAAGTCTTGGCTACA
>JAODLD010000040.1:6027224-6049152 GCA_026781065.1 Mormyrops boulengeri | reverse complement strand
ACATTGCAAAATGCAGTTTGGAACACTTGCAGAAACATTATAAAAGTACATACTAAGCAATGGTGGCAGTTTGTTTTAATCCCAGATATCTGATCACCGAAGTCTTGGCTACATGAAAATGACTAAATGGTGTAGTTGCAACATTCAGTTGGATAAATAAATAAGAAAAACCAAACTCATGTTAGTATTTCTGGTCTCCTGCCATTGAATATTTAGGAGCTGTTATGTGTAAGCATGAGCCATTCACACCTGGCCATATCCCCCCCCCCTTTATGGTGTTGATGGGGATTTACCTGGATCGCGTTTCACCACTGTGTCGTTTATCAAATTACCATGTGAATGTGATTTCAATACGCGGAAGTGCGGCTGTTCAGAATGTGAATAGCGATCTTCACACGAAGGCGGTACTACACACCCTCCATGCAAGTAAAACTAAGAAAGGTTACATGGTTTCATTTTTGCCGATTTAACCTAATTTTAAAAACTTTAAATACTTCCAACAATGGACGTTTTGAAAAGAAGACAGATTACAGATTTAGCCAACGTTTTTTTTTCATGATTCTACATGATGATTTCAGCGAGATATAAACTGAAATAGACGAGAAAGATACGCGGCATCGCCGACGATGCCGCGTCCCCAGAGGGTTAAAGAAATGTGTGATCATGCCCCAGTCAATGAAAGTGTGTTCCCTACCCTTAGACCCCAGAGGGTTAAACTACTTAATTGCTCTTCTGTATATGAAGGCAGGCTGGGTTTTTTTCCCCGCTGATTTGTGGCTTGTCCTGAGTGCATGTATTCTCTTTGTCTCCAAAGGGGGATGTCGGCCTTGCCATGGGCAAGCTGTATGGGAATGACTTCAGTCAGACCACGATCTCCCGCTTCGAAGCCCTGAACCTGAGTTTCAAAAACATGTGCAAGCTGAAGCCACTGCTAGAGAAGTGGCTTAACGATGCAGGTCTGTCACTCAGAGCTCGGCCTCTAAAGCTGTAAAACTGTCTTAACAGACCTTTCTTCATACAGTGATGAGTATGAAACGGTGTTTCCCAGTCCAGTCCTCGGACCCAGAGACAGTCCACGTTTTTGGGAGGGAGCAAAAACATCGACCAATTGTGGGTCCCCCAGGACTGCATTGGGAGACACAGGCATAAAATATCGAGGATAGACAGCCCATATCTCATGGGCCTGGTTCACTGAGGACGTGTGCATGTCCTTTGCTTGTCATCTTCTTGCTGAGCGTTTATGCTCATTCTTCGCAGGTACTAACCATTCTGTCTCCCTCTGCCGTCTTTGCAGAGAACCTCAACTCTGACCCTTCCCTGTCCAGCCCCAGTGCCCTTGGCTCACCGAGTCTGGGCATGGAGGGTACCAACCGGCGCCGCAAGAAGCGGACCAGCATTGAGACCAACATTCGTGTGGCCTTAGAAAAGAGTTTTCAGGAGGTAAACCAACCTTCACAACTCACCTGGTGCTCAGTGACTAATGTGAAATGTTGTAATGAAGCCACACCGTGGGGATAATGCTCTGCCCTGCTCACCTTGGCCTTGCCCGAATTCCGTAGTCTGGGCATCATGATGCCTTTTACGCCTCATGCTGACATGGCAATTGGTGTCTTTGCCCCTTTTAAGCAGAACCAAAAACCTACCTCTGAGGAGATCACCATGATCGCCGATCAACTGAACATGGAGAAGGAGGTGATCCGCGTTTGGTTCTGCAACCGCCGGCAGAAAGAGAAGAGGATCAACCCACCTAGCAATGCCAGCACTGGAAACACAGCAGTGAAAGCAGTGTTTGCCCCCTCCAACCCTGTGGTACGCTCCACTCCTCGTACCATGACACATGTAGGGGTCTCCTTCAGCAGCATTCTTAGCTCAGTCGTCATGTTCTGCTGATGCTTCTCGTCTTGAGGAAACTGGATTCTCTGAGCTGCTTGTGTGTGTGAGCCTCCTGAAGCTCGAATCCACTCGCGTGCATGTACGTTCATGCACAACCCTCTGACACTTGGAGCTGCTCGCTTCTGAAGCTCTGCTCTCCCCAGGTCTCGAGTACGGTCAGCCTAGTGACCAGTGCAGCCCCCGTCTCGCTGGCTGGAAACCTTCCCCCAGTACTGACCAGCACAGCCGCCTCCAGCCTCGCCTTCACAGGTACGAGTGATGCAGGAATGCTGGGAGATACTGGTGGTCAAACCTGCCAGCCCAGCTAGTAACAGACACCTGTTAAAGGTTCTCGCTTATTCCAGGCCCGACTCTCGGGGCAGCAACTACAAACACTGCGTCTGTCATATCAACGGTTACTATGACAACCTGCACAGCGACACCCTCGTCCGGGGAGGGAGTCCGGCCCCAGAAGACAGCGGTGGTGACGCAGGTGCCGGCGGTGCCAGCTTCCACCTCGACCTCGCAAGTGATGATGGCGACACCCGGGCTGCCGGCCGCCCTGCAAAGCGCCGCCATGGCAGCCGCCGCCGCTGGCCTGGGCCCGGGGCTCGTGGCGTCCCCGCAGTTCACGCCAGGGTAAGGGATGCGCCAGTACGGTACTCTGGCACGCTGACAATCTCACGAAGGCCTGCTGGCGGCAGGGATTTGCATAGCTATCCCCCTCGAGTAAAGCTGTACTTTTTTCACACTAGAAATCAAAATCTGTCCAAGCGTGTAACGGCAGCTTCCATCCTGAATCATTTGCATTTGTTTTTACTACCAGTATTCTGCTGTGGTTATTGCCAGGAGAATATCTGTAATGAAAATGTACCTCATGCAGCTTTTTCAACATAACCACATTTTTTTCATAGTTTTTTTTGGTTACGTACCACTTCCCAATATAATGAAGTTCCATACATCTGCTTTATATGCTTTTGCGATCCAGCATTAATTTTTGTCCTCCATGCACACCACTCAATTAAGAGGTGTTCTGGCTTTAAGATGAAGTCAAATATATAATTAAATTGTATAAAATTTTAATTATAATTGCAGAAATTTTAACGGGGCCCTTTTTATTTGAGACATTTCCAGTCAGAGTGGTATAAATGATACTAGCACTGAGGTTTCTGCTCATTGCCCTCTGATTGACTGACTTGTATTTGTTTATCTGCCACAGGGGGGCGTTGCTGAGCCTGGCTCCTGGAGGGCTGGGAAGCGCTCTGAGTCCGGCCTTGATGAGTAACAGCACCCTTGCCACCATTCAAGGTTTGTGCAGTACTGATATTACTTTTCTTGCTTGGTGCCTGTCCCCTCCATTCCAACCTAGACAGTGTGGTGGCTCCGTACCGACGGGGACGTGCCCGTGACTCCGGCTCCGTACCGACGGGGACGCGCCCGTGACTCTGGCTCCGTACTGATGGAGACACCATCATGACTTTGGTTACATACTATTAGAGACACTGTTGTGACTCTCACTTTCTCTTCCTCAGCACTGGCATCCAGTGGGACTCTGCCGATCTCTGTCGATGGAAATGGGAATCTGTTGTTTGCGAATGCTAGTGCCGGAACCCCCAACCTGGTACCTGCTCCACTTTTCCTGACCCCGCAGAACTTGTCCCTGCTGACTAGCAACCCAGTCAGCTTAATGGCTGCGGGGGGAGCTGGAAGCGGGGCCCTCAACCTGCAGGTCGCCTCTGCTCCCCATGGCGATTCCCACCACGGCACGGTGACCTCCACCAAGGCCCAGTAAAGACCGTACTGACTGATCTGCTGCCACCAAGAGCGAAGCCCGGGCTGGACGTCCCTCCTGCTGTTTTTCTGTGAGCTTCAGGCCTGAAGACACGTCCTGGGTCTTCATGCTTGATGGTGTGGTGGTTGGCATGTAGGAACTTCTTGGGTCTTTTTTTGCAAAGACTGCTACTGAATGAAATGTAGGCAATTCTAATCTAAGAAGATCAACTGCATTGACATATTTACAGAAGTAATTATTATTGTACTGATTATCTGTCTCGCATATGGAGGGTGGGTGAAACTTTTATATAGAAGCTTTTCAGTGTTCACTGATGTGCGTGCTGAAGAGGCTTTGAGTGTGTGTGTGCGTCTTGACTTTCTTAATGAATTTTTTTAGCTTTAAATTGTCCTTAACTGAAACCTTAAACACGGTTAGAAGGCTTTAAGCTTACAGGGAGCTGTGTCCTTGCTTGGGCTCGTTTTACTGTAAGGAATCGTGCTATTCAACATGTGTGTCTCTCTGAAACACTGGTACTGCAGGAGTTTGTATGAATTAATATGGTGGTGAGGACAATAGACAACACTGATTTTTGTACTCTAATTGTGAGAGCTTTACAGGAAGCTGACGTGCTGTGGTTTTGACTGTCGTAACTGGCACAGCTTTGGGAAGCCTGACAGGGAGCGATGATGGTGGTGCTCTCCATCCTCATGCCTTAAGGTCCTTTGTGCGGTCTCTCAGTGCAGGTGTCGCTCCTGGCCTTTTGGGTCTGGCTCGACACTTCGGGCCCATTCTGTGCCCAGAACTTGAGGACCATGTTGGCACCAGCTGCTCTGTGGCTCACTGATCTCTCTACTCTTTAACCAGCCTCTATTCAGATACCAAAAATATTTCTCAACACGTGTCTGTATGTTTCTGTAGATTAGCATAAAAGAGTCTATGAGGAGAATCCCTACTTGGGTCATGACTGATAATGCAATACAGTCATGACACTTTCCAAAGACTGATGGGAGAAACACTTTAGTTTCCATGTGAGGAGTTGTGTGTGTGTGTGTGTGTGTGTGTGTGTGGGTGCGAGTGAGCACATGCATTGGTGCATTAAAGCAAACCATAGGGAGGAGATTCTTAATGAGCTTGGATTACTGGTCAGGTGCATTTTTATGCTTGATTTTTAAAGAAATATTTGAAACCTTAACGTCCACTCCATGTGATAATAAAACTGCATGTGTGTATTGACTTTCTTTCTAGAAAAGTTTGTCGTGTGCTCTGTATCAGTCTGTGTTCTACATTGGACTGACTCTAACTTTGTGAACCATGGTCAGGCTTGTGTGGAGCTGTTTTTTTTTTCCCCCCCTTCCCTTACAAACTTCAGCCACCAAACGAAAGCTTGAACCAAAGTTGTTCCCTTTTGCTGCTGCTGTTGTGTCTGGTCAGTCTGTCTGTTGTGTGCGCGTGCACGTCTAGGTGCAAGGATGTTACTATGTGACCATGATTAAGACTTCACCACTGTATAAACATCTGACTACTTATCTTTCATTTAAACGTTTTTTTTTCCAGAAATTGGTGGTGGTAACTAGTATCTAGCTCTAAGCCAATTTGCGCCGCGCCACCCCCAGATGGAGTGCCTCCATGGGCCAGTATCCCCCTCCGCCCCCTTATATTGAATCTTCTATCACTACTACTGCTTTAGTGTGCTTTTCTCAGTAGATTCAGACTGAGTAATGATGTAGAGATCTTCTTATCACAGGACAGGCTGTGTACGTATTAGAGATGCACCGATAGTAACGGCCAGCTATCGGTATCAGCAATGCAGCAACAATCAGCCATCAGTCAATGATTAGAAATGGGCCAATATTTCCCACTTATTCCCCGTATTGTTTGCATACCTGCGTACTAAACAGTAAGAAAAATGTCTGCTGTGTGGAATTTTATTGTTCACAAAGACATTAGACCATAGAAATGTACTTTGCAAACTATTGCTCTGCTAAAATTTCACGAGGAGGATCTATTAACCATTTCAGTGCAGTAAACTTGATTGCTCATCTTAAGTTGGGACAGTGAAGAGTCTCAGAAAAACAGATCTATTCCTATTAAGAAGGCTGCAGTACTGCTGAATAACGGTATTCCATCAGTAGTGGGAGCATTTAATGGCAAAAAAAATCCGTGCAGACAGTGTGAAGTCAAAAGATATTACTCGGAAAATTATGGAATGAATCGCACTTGATGGTCATCCTTCTGTTTATAAATGTTATAAATATGTAAGATGTATACAGTTAGGAAATAGAGTGCTCTGGGACTGTTGTATGCCGGAGTTGGTGGAAAAATACTTATTCATGTTTTTGGAATGTAATATATTTATTTTTTAATTTATTTGGGTGGAGTGTCCCTTTAAACTTATTTAAGCAGAACCTCCAAAACAATCGGTATCTGTGTCAGTTTTCTAAATAATCGGCTATTTGGTATCGGCCGGAAATTTCCTTATCGGTGCATCACTAGTATGTATCTGAGATGGCTAGTGGTTTACTGGAAAATTACAGCAAATTCCTGCGGCCTGTAAATTAGAAAAAGGTATTGGTAATTCCCTGTATTTCAATTAAGGTTTTCACTTGTTAAATATAGTGACTTGTAAATAATTCTGTATAACTGTTTGTCACAGTGCCAGCTGCCTTGCTGTGAAGCTTTGCAGGGATATGACATGGTTCATGGTGCCCTCAGTTGATGGATGAGCTCCTGATCTCCTGTAGGCTGGTTTAGCTCTGGTAATTACCAGGGAAACACTCTAAAGCCACTGGTCTTAATAACATGTGAAGATACTCTTGCTTTTTTTCTTGTTTTAATAGAAATGAATAACAATCAAGTTTTCTAGCCTTTTAAATTTCTTTGTATGGTTTCCTTGGCTTTGACCATAGCCCTTCAGAATTGCCTCTTATTGATTCCATCACCATATATGCTTGTAAGGGATACATTGCTTGATGTGGATGCTGTGACACACTGCAGTGGTGCTCAGTCTTTGGCTGATTGTGGATATGGTGTAACTGGATGATAGGTGCGATTAGGGTTGCAGAGGAGCAAAAAAATTAGGGAAACTTTCCATGGGAAGTTAAGCTGGGGAATTTTGGAAATATAGAACCCCATGGGACTCTGCACAAGCTGTCAGATGCAGCAAAAAAAGCAAACTGTATGAATAATACAACATACAATATCTGTTATAAGCAGTGCATTTTCATGTGGATGCTTTTCTTGGGGTGTTTTTGCATACACAATTACAAGCGGTTGGTCGCAGAGCGATATCACTACTATTGCCGCCGATGATTGATTTTTATTTTATTTTTATTTCCCCCAACTACAACTAAATTTTTGTTTCCTGTTATAGGCTGAGCTGCAGTTTTGCAAATTTCCTGTTTATTCCCATTAATTCACATGGAATGTTTCCCAGAATTTTGCCTGCAAGAAAATTTTGTGATAAATGGAAGTTAATCATGGTGGAAGGGGAAGCATGAGGCCGTGAAGATCTTCATAAAGCTGGCTGAGTGTGTCTGAGGTATCCTTTCAAATGTACTACACGTTCTGGGCTGGGGATGCGTGTGGAATGCTAAGTCTTCGGTGCCTGTGTGGGGAGACCCCTTCATAAATGACCGCTGACTGAGGTGTGAATGTCAAATGTCGTCAGCACTCCGTTCACTGACTGAATACCCTTTCACCATTATGTCCCCTTGTGCTGCCTTCTTCTGTTAGGTAGCTATAGCACTGTTGTGGACTTGTTCTTTTCTATTAATTTATGACAATCCTGATGTGGTGTCTTCATTTCTTGCTGAATGTATAGGTAAGGATGTGTGTGTGTGTCCATCCTCAAGCTTCAGAGAAAACCAAAGACATCGGCCCCATCCTGTCCCTGGTCCTGGCCTTCCTGTGACAGATACCAAAACATCAGCTTGCCCTCTGCTTGGGGTTGTGTGTGCTTGTGTTCTGGAATACACCGTTTCTGTCCGTCATTGCTCCCCATCCGTCACGTTTGCCCCCAGAGCGTGCTTCGTTTTTGGCCGTATAGCTATGCATTGTGCTCCAGGGCTGGACTCGGTCTGTCTCGGCACAGTTGTAAGGAGATCTCTGTCACTTTCCTGTTTGTGTGTTGCCTTTCTGGGCAGCTAAATGTGGGTGGGAAGATCCTACACACTTGGTGCCGGAGCAAAAACCCAAATGAAACGAGTCGACTGGCCGCCCTGCCTGCTGCACATACCAAAGATGGCCCAGCCCGCTGAGTTCACTCTGGGGGGGCAGCCTATTCCAAAGTTTAAATCTTTATTTTGGTACATGTCTAGGACACTTGAGGAGGGGTGGGACAATTTAAAACCTCCTGTTGATTTGGTGTACAGCGCTTTCCTGTCATAGCATGGAATTTAAATACACAGCTGTTGTACTCTTGTTCGGGGAAGACTGGCCTTTTGTATTGGATAAATCGGCTACGTTTCAAATTCCATTCTTCTGGGAGTCGTCACTTTAAAACATATAAACACAAGCTGTACATATTTCTTCAGTTGTCACTTTTAGATGATCATTCTGGCAGTTAATTGTGTGAGGCTGTTCTATCTTTACTATATGTTGACTTAAGCTTTTGCCATTTTTTCTTTCTGCTCATACCTGCTGTGTAGCTTACACTGTTGTCATGGTGACCCTTGAGTGACAGGTGTAAGAGTTACACCATAAAAAGGGAGGGGGCAGGATATATTTGTCCCTTTCGTCACACTGCTGTCGCTCATGTTGGTTGCTATGGGGACATATGCCTTTGGCCTCCGATTTATAAAGCAACTCGGACATAAAGGGTTAAAATCTGGGCAGGACTATTAGAAATATGAATTTGGGTATATACATTGATGTTTGTCTGCTGTATTGTTTTTATATATGAATTCTTACTGTAACTGTACAGTATACTTACTGTAAACATTAAACCATTTTCCAGTCTTTGTAAAGGTGTCTCCTTTATAGTAACATTTTTTTTATAATTAAAATCTAATAAATTCTTTGGTACACGTACATGTATACATGTCTTCCTGTGTCACTTTTAGTCTCAAATGTCAGCATTTTTTTTTGTGTCACTTTTTAGTCTCAAATGACTCGTGGGTGAAGGGTAAATGAGTATTTTCAGCTGAGACCAAAGGGGAACAGGAAAGCTAGATTAGGTAAAGCCAGAGATGGGGAGAGAGAGGGACATTCATTTCAGGCCAGAATTTGGATTTGCAGTTCACAGTAAATCTGACTCTGCATTACACTTCATGTGTGTATATATAGATAATATATTTACATATACATTTATAAGTACAAATTAGAACTGAAACATACATTTTTCCTTTAATAAAGTCATATCTTACCTATTGTCCAAGCTATTCTACTCTGCAAATTCACCCATTTCTATACTCATATTTCAGATTATAAAAAAGTTTACATAACACTAACAGCACTGAGCAGTAATAATACTAACCACATACAATGGTGTTCCATTGTTAATCACACTGAAATGTAGATCACTAATTCTTGGTTATACCGATCTGTATAAGTATTCTCCTGGTTTGCATTTTATTCGTTATACAAGCCTATGATAATATAGCTGTAACCTCAATTTATATACACAGTTATTGAGTGCTTCCGGTTTGCACCTCCACAAAAGTAAGGACCACCAGTGCAAGTGTGAGGGCTCTCCAGCAGAGGGCAGCAGGCTGCTGTGGGAGCCTCTAAGGCAGTGTTTCCCAACACAGTCCTCGGAGAACCCCGGACTGTCCATGTTTTTGCTCCCTTCCAGCCAATCAGGAACACCGAATACCTGGTACAGGTGTGCTGGGAGTTGAAGCAAAAACGTGGACTGTCCGGTGTTCCCCGAGGACTGGGTTGGGAAACGCTGCTTTAAGGTCAGCAGCCAAGCACTGCTTAGCGTCTTTGCCCCATTGGGTACATCTGGAGAGAGTCGTAGGGGGTGTCCTTGGTAGCTGTACTCAGATCCTGCAAGGTTGAGAGTTAAAAGAACAATCACTCTTGTATTTACCTTAACTGCATTTGCATGATTGTACTTAAACTAGTGCTTTTCCTCCAAATGTGTTCCTTATATATGTGTACATACAGTACTCACAGGAAGTCTTGGAACACTTGCCTAAATCAATGAAAATGTTGCAGGTGTTTGGTTCCATAATAAAAGGGATACTAAACACAAATGTTTGTTTTTTTATGTTATTGCAAAGGTAACTAAAAAGCACTTAATGAGACTGTCAATAAACATTTTAACTCAGAACCACATTTTGAGTTGCAATTTATTACGTAAAACTACTGGGTGCTCTTAATGTGATACATATTTTTGGAAAAAATTAATAAATGCTATTTTTGTAAAACCAGTACATTTCCAATATTTTTACTGAATTAAGTGTCCCTTTCTGTGAGCACTGTGTATCGTGTTTGACTGTAGATGTATCGATAAATAGATTATGCTGTCACATGATAATTGTGCTGTTTTAGTGAAAATATAGTTAGTGTATGTATGCGCGTATGTCTGTAGGTGGCTGCTCCATAAGCGACCACAAGGACTGAGGAAATAGTGGGTAGGTGTTCCTCACCTGATACACCATTTCGTTCTTGTTTCTGCGTCGCTGTGAGAGAAACGGCATTTATTATTCTACACAAATCCTACCGCTTCATCTTCTATGAATCCCTGCCACTTTCACATGCTAAACAGTATTACAGAGAGACAGGGATCCCGAGCGTCATCGCTGCTAAGCCGTACCTCATTCTTCGCGGGTATTTCCCGGTATGTGTCCCCTGCCCCTGGTTTCAGTGGCTGCAATTCGAAATAATGTAAACAAAAATCTCCCTCAGTACAGCTGGGTGCAGTATAGTAACTTAAAATTTCCACTTGCAGGGAGGTGATAATCAAGTCAACGTGCCTGGAAAACTAGACATTTAAGTATAGAAATTGTGTACAATATATATATATATATATATATATATATATATATATATGATTTTACTTAGTATAAAAAGTCATATAAAAATTGTGCATGTAAGTAATAACATTGATCTTACCGTGTAGACCTCATCGTTTGGTCTGTGTGCCTGAAACAGTGCAGATGGGGATCATATTTGTGTTCATACTCAGACTTAAAGAGTAATGCTTTACAAATTCAGTTTATATCCAAACGCTTATCAGGCTACATGAGCCACATGGCAATGAGCTACTTACTGTACCACCAGCTTACATCTGTTTTATGAATGGCTGCCCTCTACTGGAGCCTGTAGAGTCCTGAGCACTCTGGTCACTCACCCGTGTTCTGCTCCCGCTCTCTATGTCTCTGTTCAGCCAGTCATATTGGTCACCAGATGTCATCAGTTCCTGAGAAAATGTAGGGGGTGCTCACTGAAGGGTGTTATCCTTCTGTTGTGCCGCTAGATGGCAGCAACTTTAAAAAGTATAGCTACTGTTACGACCATCAGCAAGACAAAGACTGGCGTGAAGCTACTGAGTATCTCCCTAGCAAAGGAAAAAGTGGCACGCTGCTGAAAAGAGGCCGCTGTGAGGTACAGAGGAGTCCCCAGGGAAGGGCATTTGGGGAGTTGGAGAGACTTACAGAATAAGTAGAGTTATTCTCCAGCTTGGAGTTGGGTGTGCAGTGCTAGAGATAAAGACAACTATTGATTACAACTATGTTTATTATTACAGACATGCATAAATTACTTCCACACATTAATCCTGGGCATTTAATTTACAGCGCAGTCACGTGTAGGCGTTGGTTTCCAGATACAAATATTAATTGCAAATGTGCCGATCAAATTCACAAAGTCGAAGTAGTTAATTTACAGGCAGGCAAAATTACTGGACACAGCACTCTCACCTTTGCTTTGAAAAAGAATGCAGTGATGATGATGCAATACAAGAACAGAAAACCATCCAAGAGGTAACAGAATCTGGGGTCCGTCAGCATCAGAGCCTCTGCAACCAAAATAAAAATGAGAGTCAGTATCAAAGGCAAGAAAGATAGATGGGGGCATTTAACACTAGGGAGACAATGGCACAATACTTCAGCACACAATTCATACCATACCTTCTGTGGATGGCCACACCATATGTAAATAGTCACTTAGCAGATGCTTACAAGTCATTAACAATGGTAAGCGCATTTAGAGAATAGACAAAGGCTTTGGTGAATCCAGTAAGATATGTGCTAGTATTCAGAATGTATAACTAACGTATAGCGAAAAAGGAGCCTCCCAATGAAGTCAGCAGCTAATGTGTATTATAACATGCTACAAGTGTTGGTCTTCTGCAAATCAGTGGAGAAAAAATGTAAATGTATAAAAACACAGGGTCAAGTAGTAAAGTATGTCCGCAAGGAATATCATGTCACAAAGCCTAATGTTTGTTTCTGCTTTGAAGTTCAAGTTTCAAGTTTTATTGTCATATACAGATAACAATGAAGCATCATTACCCGCAATGAAATTCTTAGACTTGTGTTCCCCCCAACTTTACGTAAACATATAGAAAGTATGCAGATTTAAAAAAAAAATGGGTAATAAGATAATAACATTATTAGAAATTGTTGGTACTTGCATGTATTAAGAGATAATTAAATATTTACAGTACTAATAGCGCAAATAATGCAGTGAGATATTTAGCATGTGGGATGCAAAATTGTGCAATGAGGATTTAAAGTGGCAAATGTGGAGAGATTCTGTAACTGCTGACATGCTGGCTAGAGACCTTCCGCTTTAATGCCTGAGCTCGGTCAGAGTCTCGCTGGCTGACAGGAAATCAGATGCTCAGGCATGACACTCATGCACCACAGAACCAAACCGCCCCGATCTTCTGCTTCATCCGTCGTAACAGGAGCACAAGTAACAAGCAAAGGATTAGCACAGCCCGGAGATCGTAAGGTGGAGTATGAGAGACAGAGAGAATGCAGGTATATTGTGAGAAAAGCTGTCAAAAGGCCATGAGAACAGCAGCAGCTGCACACAGCTCCCTCACACCTCAACAAGTCATTGTCACTCGTTGTGTCGAGCTTGGTGGTTTTCCTCTGCCGTTGAGTTATCTAAGCCTGGCTCAGTCAGCAGCTGCTAGACAAAGAAGAGGTGGGCACAGTGGCTCAGAAGTCAACATCTTCTATTTCAAGACTCAATTTAATTTCCACATTGTCAGACATGTTTCTCCTATAATTCATCAGGTGAATTAAAATAGACAAAGGTGAACCAGAGCACAGGAGTCATTTTTGAAGTAAACAAGAGATATCTTGCCAAACTCTCATTAATGAGCAATACTAGAGCACATTGGGTCCAAGTACTTCAGCAACTTTGGCCTTCAATTTGAGGGTAAAGCAAAACTAAAACAACTAGAAAATGAAAAACTTTTCTACTGTATGTGATTGGACTATGTAGTTGCATTATTAATGTAATTGCTGGAGAACATATAGTAGTTGAAACTGTACTTGAAATAACTGATTCAGTAATTGAAATATTTAAAGCACAAATGTTAATTTTTGCTGCACAGACCAGCAAAAACGAACAGAAGTTTGAACACTGATTATTACGCATTAGCAGCCCCATGCACGTATTTGAAAGTTGAGTTTATAAAGAGAGCTCTCTACTTTCTCTACTGTAGATGAAAATGAGATGCAAAGAGAACTATTTTAAAGCTTGAGGTCTCTTTTGAAACCTACAGGGGGGTTGATACTATAGTGGCAGCATGCGCGGAGCTCCGTTGTGCCGCCCATTTAGCGTTGTAACTCAGATGGAACTCAGGCCCACCGATTCAGCATTCACAGCGAGTGATACAGCACAATAAAATGATTGTCTGACAAGTATGTGTGTGCGTGGTTCGATCAATCGCCGTTGAGGAGCAAATAGATTTTTCTATCTCTTTGTTCATTTGGTCTTACTAATGCCACAGATCATTTAAAAATTATTTTTAAAATGATGTAGTTGAGTGTATAGTGTGACTTTATTACCAAGCGTTATGGGACTGGCCCACCTGATTTTCTGGCAGCCCGCCCACGCTGTGATTTCTGGCTCAGCTATTGGGCTGATAAGTGATTTTGTGTGTCTTCGCTCAGGAGAAAAAAAAATGCAAGACGGGAGAAAGAAGTTTCATTTTGGTTTCACACAGATCTTATAGTTGGCATGAAAAGAAAAAAGAGAAACAAATGAAAGAGTTTTGTGCACGTCTATATGAGACAAACAAAATAAAAGATGCCCGATTTATTATAAGTGCTACGTAGGCTACTCATTGGCTCCTTGTCCCTCCCTGGGGCAGGTGATGTGTTCATGACCACTGATCTACAACCACGTTTCCAAAACAGTTGGGACAAATTATATAAACATATTAAATTGGAAATAGAACAAAGACAAGATATCAAATGTTGAAACTGAGAAATTGTATTGTTTTATGACAAATACTTGCTCAGTTTGAATTTGATGCCAGCAACACGTTTAAAAAAAGTTGGGACAGGGGCAGCAAGAGACTGGAAAAGTTGTGTGATGCTAAAACAAAACACCTGGTTGAATATCTCACACCTGATTAGGTTAATTGGCAACAGGGCAGTGAGATGATTGGGTATAAAAAGAGCCTCTCAGAGAGGCAGAGTCTCTATACAGTGAAGATGGGGAGAGGTTCACCTCTCTGTGAAAGACTGCACGGGCAAATAGTGCAACAATTTAAGAATAATGTTCCTCAATGTAAAATTGCAAAGAATATGTGAATCTCATAATCTATGGTATATAATATCATTAAAAGATTCTGAGAATGCAGAGAAATCTTTGTACCCAAAGGACAAGACCTAAAACAAATATTGGATGGCCGTGATCTTGGGTCCTCAGGCAGCAGTGCATTAAAAACAGACAGAATTCTATAGTGGAGATCACTGCATGGGTTCAGGAACACTTCCAAAAACCATTCTGTGAGCAGAATTCTTTGCTGCATCAACAAACACAGGATACCATGCAAAGAAGAAACTGTCTCTAAACATGATCCAGAAACACCGGCAGCTTCTCTGGGCCTGAGCTCAGCTCATTCAAGATCAACTAAGGCAAAATAGAAAACTTTCCTGCGGTCTGCTGAATCAAAGTTTCAAATTCTTTTTGGAAATCATGGATACTGCGTCCTACAGGCTAAAGAGCAGAGGGACCATCCAGCTTGTTATCAGCGGACTGTTCAAAACTCAGCATGCGTGATGGTATGGGGGTGCATTCGTGCCCATGGCTTGGGTAGCTTGCACATCTGGGAAGGTACCATTAATGCTAAATGATATGTACAGGTTTTGAAGCAACATATGCTGCCATCCAGATATCTTTTTCAGAGGAGGTCGTGTATGTCTCAGCAAGACAATGGAAAACCACATTCTGTGCATATTACAACAGCATGGCTTCATAGTGGAAGAGTCCGGGTGCTAGACTGGCCTGCCTGCTAGATTGACACATCATCAAACAAACAACACGACACAGGAGACCCCAAACTGTTGAGCAGCTGAAATCCTATATTGGGCAAGAAAGGGACAATATTGCACTTTCAAATCTCCAATAACTGGTCTCCTCAGTTCCCAAACGTTTACAGAGTGTCGTTAAAAGAAGAGTTGATGGAACACAGCGGTAAACGTGCTCCTCTCCCAAGTTTTTTGAAACGTGTTGTTGGCATCAAATTCAAATTGACCATATATTTATCATAAAGCAATAAAAAATTCTCAGTTTTAACATTTGAGGTGTTGTCTTTGTTCTATTTTCAATTACAAACGGGTTTATATAATTTTGTAAATCATTGCATTCTGTTTTTATTTTACATTTTACACAGTGTCCCAACTTTTTTGGAAACAGGGTTTTATATTGTGTTTTATTTAAGGGAAACCCAAAATTGACTGTTTTAGTCTAGAGAGTTACAAGAGTGTGTCGTGAATTCTGCACTCTGCTTAAAATAACAAGGATTAGGCCACTTGATAAGATGCTTTCAAAGCCTAAGCAGGTGTTTGCGCAAAGCATGTCACCAACCCTTTCTGCGCCTCAAACTCATATCATTTGTTATGAACAAAATCTTCTGGTTTTCCGACTAGGTGTTAATGTTTTGTCACTGTCTTTTTAATCACATTGGATTCAAGCTGTTATTAGCAAAGTTAAATGCAGAAACCACACAAGAGGGCTGCCCCTCTCCATGGGGAATAACTGAAGCAAAATCACATTTTCACTGTCATTTTCCGTTTCTGCTCGCTTTAGGCATTGCTTCGCCGTCACATTTTCTTTTACCACTACTAGCAGCTGTACGTTTGTCCAAGTTTACTCCAAGTATGCAAGCATTTACCCATTGTAAACTTTTGTGATGTCACCAACCATAACAGTCTGGTGTATTCAATATATGGTACCTGTCTATTTTACACATTTTTATTTGTCAGCGTTCTATAATGTGTACAGTCATATTATGTGTTCACATTGTTTTTGATCATTTTAAAGGTTGCAATTTCGAAATAGATCTGCCACTACCTCAACACCCCGCACAATATTCTGTTTTTTTCCATTACCTGTACCCCCACTCCAGCATTGTTGTTCTTCGTATTACTGGTGTTGCTGTTCTTTATTGCGGTTTCAAACACGTTCCCTCTTCAGATTATCAACTTCGTAATAGTGGCTTTCACTGTAAATAAAGTTGGAGACCACTGCCCTCCATTCTGCTTGCTTTACTTTTGGATGGATGTGTAAAAATGTATACAAAATATGTGCAAGTATATTCAAATAATAAAAGGAGTGAAAATGTTGCACATTATTGCAGCAGACTTATAAATGTGACTACATAATACAGAATACATACCTGCTGTTACTCAGTTGTGTGCATATATTGACAGAGTTGTGTTTAGGGATTTGGCAGGTTTACCTAGATTGATTATTATATATTCAGATTTAATTATTTTATAATGTATACCACACACGATAAAGAATAACATGTATGTTATGCATGGTGATTTAAAAAAATGAATAAGTGGTGCATTCCTATTTCAAATTGTATAATAAAATAGAGTAAAATACACAGAAATGTGCAAGGATATATTATTTGTATCCGAAATAGGTCAGGGATCTACAAATTGATCTATATCAAATTATTTTGGACATATTGTATACATGATCTGAATTCATTATGAATATATACTGAATCTGTTCTAAACATACAAACCGAAAATCAACTGTGTTTAGGAAAAACAGAATAAGGCCCATGTTTTGTTTCATTCCCTCCCACGGTCATATTTCTGGTTAAAAAAACCTTTGTATTTCATGGAAATGACTGCAGTTTACTTGAAGTCATTTATGCAAGCCAAGTCATTCGTTTTCCATCACTGGATAGACAGCAACCTCACGAGCATAAGCGTATTAGTGCATGTGCATGCATGTAAGTGTATGTGCATGCGTGTTGATATGGAGCGGAGGTCACTGGAGGGTACCAGTGTTGGTTAGAGGTTACAGGGGGTTTCTGTGGTCATGGCACAGAAGAGATTTTTAGCCATGACCCAGTCTGTCTATTATCTTGTTTAAAAACAAAGAAAAATAGTATCCTGCAGGATAGCAGGATGCGGAAGCCTTCCCCAACACGGCCGGCGTTCTTGTATGCAAGGCATTGTAGAAATAATTAAGTAAATAAGCAGCTTCAGTCTGGTTTGCCATCCAATGCCAACTTTGGCCAACGCCCTGATCCCAGTTCAGTGAAGTGAGACAGGGCGGCATGACCTCTTGGTGATCTGATGGCCATTTCCAGGACACACACACACGGGGAGCGCTAATATATGAGTGCTCGCCATACAATTCTGATATCTAGACGCCATTATTCCATGTCTATCCGTGCCTCGATGGAGCGCGCAGTAAGCAAGCAGCCCGCCCAGGGCAGAGATGGAGAATCCGGCTTACCTGCACATGGAGCTAGCCGCAGCAGCATCAGCAGCAGCACAGCGGTCCGCCGGACATCCATAGTCCTCGTCGCCCTGCTCGCTTCACAGCTCACACTACACGGCTACAAGTCACTTTGTCTTTGTGTCACGTAACCACACGCATACAGTAACAGCGACACAGAAAAATGGCTCCTTTGCATAGCTCCACCTGGCGATGGTGATGACGTTCGTCGTTCAATATGGCCGCCGAGGCGGCCCACATCCTGCAAACTGGCCCAGTTTAGGATGCAGCTGTTTCAGTAGGTGTCAGTAGGTGCCACAGGTGTTTGTGATAGGATAGGTTGTAGGATAGGTTGCTAAGGCATTAATAACAATGAACACATCCGCTCTTTTCAATCATTCTAAATTTTATTGGTTTAACTAATGCCTTGAACCCATTTTGGCCACTGTATAGGTGTGTAAAAAAATCAAGTAAAGGTGTCTATTACAAACTTTTCTTGAAAATAATTTAACTCAGCAAGATAAAATGTGATTTTTCATACATAGTTGATAGTGAATTGGCATTTGTTGCACACATCCAGTGCGCTCTTTGGATAAACTAGCCGCGACAGCTTGTCCTGTGATGGGTCGCAGTGAGCCTACAGTCTGCAGCAGAAAGCACAGGCTTGCGATCGGAGACACAGTTGGTAGGACTTCATTTCATCATGCTGCCCAGGCAGATCTCAAACCCACAGCCTGGGATTTGTGAGGCTGCAGTGTGGCCTTTTTCTACCTTCATTTCTGGTTCATATAATGACCGACTTGCTTAGTAACTAACTTCCAGCAAAGGAATTGGAGTGTTCCTATAGCTCAACAAGTACGGCAGTGTGCTAACAATGCAAGTGTTGTGGGCTCGCACCCCAAAAAATACATATAAACTGTAACGCTTTGTTCCACTGCAAGTTGTTTTGGATAAAAGTGTCAGATAAATGAGACTTTTAGTTATTATTGTAGCATGTCAGTACAGGGAACAGAAACGGCTGACCCAGTTTAACACAGGTGGCAGACCCAGCTATCGCCTTTCACTTTCATACGGGAACAAACGTACCCAGAGCGTGTCAGTGGGATGCCAGACTGAAATGCGTCAAAGTCACTGCTGGACTGTGGGAACACACACAGCTGCTGGGTGACAAGCTGCCATGTGCTGTGCTCATTATGCTAGGGGGGGGTGGATCATTTTTACACAACACTTCTTTTGTAGAGGTCCCACAGTATTCGCTTAGCAGCATTTTCATTTTTCTGGAAATTTACTTGGTGTTTGCAGAATCGTTATTCAGCTGTCAAAGGAAATATATCAGAAATCATGTCATGTACGATGACAACAAAGAACTGCGTCTTAGAATCTTACCTGTAAATGTTGGGGAAAAGAAAACCCTCAGTATTAAATGGAATCAAACACAATCGTTCTGCTGCCCTTAAACAGGTTCTATCATAGTCCCCCCCCCCACTTTGAACACACCCCAACACAGACTTCGCATGCCTAAAGCAACATACTTTAAAAAAGTACAGTTATGTGAAAATTAGGACTCCATTAAATATTTAATTCTTAAGAAATATCAAAATTAAATCTTTCAAATTATTTCTGTAGATAAAGGTGATGTAATTGCATCAGCTATGCAAAAACAAGAAACAAATTCACTTAACAAAGGAAATTATCTAAGATGCCAATTCCTCCTGCCAGCTAGCATTTCTCCCTTCAGCTGAAATACCTCAATGAATTCAAAATTCATCTGTCCAAAGCACATTGTTCCAAATGTCCCGGTCTATGTCTAGATGGTCTCTGGCAAACTTCAGTCTTGCCCAGATGTTTGACAAAAAGGGTTTCCTCCTTGCACAGCTCCCATGTAAACAAACTTGTGCGGTCTCTTTCTGAAGGTAGATTCATGTACCTTTAAATGAACCATGGCAAGAGCTTCCTGTGTAACCTGTGATGACATTTTAGGATTTCTGGAGACTTCTTTCAGCATCTCGCAGTCTGCCCTTTGGCTGATCTTGCTAGGACAGCCTGACCTGGCCACGTTGGCAGTCATTTTAAATGTTCTCCACTTGCGAATTATTTTCCGGACAGTGGAATGGCTGACTCCAAACACGCTTGAGACCTTTTTATGTCCTTCCCAGACTCATATGCACCTACAAACTTCTTTCTGAAGGCTTCAGAGAGGCCTCTGGATCTCACTCAATCAAGAGCAAACCAAACTAAATGTCTGTGGTTTACATAAGACAGGCGCCACCAAAAAGCTCTGTAACGATGTTCCTATCATTTTCACCTGATATAGTGCCACCTGAATCTAATTGGGCATTTTAAATAGTAATGAATGTGAGGGTGTCCTAACTTTTTTCTCAGTGGAAATTAGCATCTTAGTTAATTTCTTTTCATAAAGAAGTGAATTTGTTTCTTGTTTTTGCATAGATGATCCAATTACATCACCTTTATCTACAGATATAATTTGAACTGATAGTTGATAGTACTGATATGTTGATATTTCTTAATAAAGAACTAAATGTTTAATAGGGTGGCTTCTGGAGGAATTCTGATAAGTAGCTCACTCAATATGCCCATCTTTTGGTCCATTCCCTCCCACGATTATAACTGTGGTGCAAAATAACATATCCGATTCGTGGAAATTACTGCTATTTACTTGACGTAATTTACGCCAGCTAAGTCATTCTTTTTCCATCACTGGTTAGACCGTCAACCTCAGAAGCACAAGCTTGTTAGTAGGGTTACAGGGTGGTTCCATTTTATGACTCATATAAGAGCCCTAAAGCACTATACTGCTATCTGCAGGTGCTATGGAAGAGATAAAACACCATTAGTTTTGCCCATTTGACAATAAAAGCTTTTACACACCATGCCAAACACTCCCAAGCAAATGTAACAATTTTAGCAATTTATAAGCTGTAAATGCAGTGTGTTTTTAAAGTCAAGTTATTTGTATGACCTCTAGGTTTTATTGCTTTTGAATCCCTTGGACGTAGCATGAACTAACAATCTTATACAACAGTGAATTAAAAAAAATATTTTATTTTTTATCTTCATTATATTTGAAAGGGTAAAATATGATCTGTGATGGGTTGGAGCACTGTGCTGCGTTATTCCCTGCCTTGTTCCCGTGGTCTCTGGGATAGACTCCAGACCTCCATAGGACAAGCGGGTACAGAATATGGAAAATGGGTATAGAAAATGGTGGATGGATGGAAAATATAATCTGATTCTAGAAGTGTTTTCTGTTTCAGCCCCATTATACTGACTTGTCAGTGGCAGCCTGTCAAATCCCTTGGGACCATTAGGAGGCGCCGATGTAGCAGGCAGCTACATCAAATCCATGTGCAGCACTACATTACACATTCCGATCACACTCCTGGAAAATAAGTGTTTGAATCACCATTTTACTGGAAATTTAATACTACAAGTCAACCATCTTACTCTGTGAGAAGTTACTTTCTGTTCAGACATCTATGGAGCTCCTGAGTAGGCACTGTTTACAACTGTATGGCTGTAAATGAATCCTCAGACATGACCTTCTGACTCTTACAAAGTAGTCCAGCACCCACCCCTGTATGATGTTCATAAGCTGTAGTCAACCAGCAACTTGCAATCTGCCTTTTTGGAGTGTTACGCAAATAGATGGGTAAGAATCATCACCAGCCCTCCTTAAAAGTGAGGATTTTTATTTTGAATGGCTAGCTAATATTAGTTTATTATTCAGATAATTTCTTTCTTTCATCCATCCATACATCCATAGCTTACCCAGTACAGGGTCACTGGAAGCTCATCCAAGGAGATACAGAGCAAGGAAAGTCCAAGAGGGGATAGCAGTCCATGTCAGGGCACACACTCGTACATATACGTAGTACCGTGAGGTGCCAATTGGCATAGCCATGCTTTTGGACTGTGGGAGGAAACAAAATGGGCAGAACATGCAGCCACCAAGTATCAACAAACACACACAGTGGGACCCAGGCAGTGCGAGGCAGCAGTGATACCCATAGATCTGTCTTTGGGATCATTTCAGACAGTTAAAGGGCCACTCATAGCCCATCCGCAAAAAGACTTTATTTTTCTAGCTCAATTTAAAGAAAAGGGAAATGCAGGCCTGATGTACTTACCAGGCAAATTTTTTAAAACTGGACCTCTTTTGTGTGCAAAGATAAAATGCAGCTGAGGACTTAAATGTTTCACTATTAGTCCTTTCCAGCTGCCAAATTCAGCTGGACTGAAACCCTGCTTGAGCTAAAATTAAGATTTTAAGTGTTAAGGAACAAGACTGCATTGAAAGTGCACAATTTTTTCAGTGAAATACCTGAGTATCTCTTATTGTACACCTTATTTGCTGACAGAGTCCTGAAACAATCAAGAAAA
>JAODLD010000040.1:5985030-6005052 GCA_026781065.1 Mormyrops boulengeri | reverse complement strand
ATATTACTGTGCAACAGCCTTAGGCTACCAAAGAAAATTATGTTTAAATTGTATTTATGTTGGTGTAAAACTATGATTTTATGTCTGTCAAAGTGTGTTAGCTTAGTAATTTCAAAATATCTCAGAATGTCAGCCAAGTGTTTGCAGTAACCATGCCTACCCATGTATTTCTTGACTCAAACACCTAGCATGCTAGCATGTTTGGCTAATCAATGCATCATCATGTTATTTAACTAAGTTAATTAGTATAGTCAGCTGGTGGTGAGATTTAACGAATATCTGCCATATCCAGGGTGCCCCCCCTGGGGATATCGGTAACTATCTGGAAACAAATTGTTATTTTTTTAGTTACTGTTAATGTCATGTCCTGCCCTGCCAGATCCTCGTGTCTCCTCCCCAGCTCGAACAGGCCACGCCTACGACTCCTTTGTCTTACCTTTTGTTCCAGCCTTCACGTGGTCCGCTGCACCTGCCCCTCATTTCGCCCCCTTGTTATCCCTGTATATAAGTATTTCCCTGTCCTGTGAGTCCCAGGTCCAATTTTAATGTCGTGTCGCATTGTGTTTTGTGCTTTTATGTGCAGGTTCTCTCGCTTTTGATCCCCATGATCTGATTTGTTTATACGTTTAATAAATCCTCTTTTGTTTGCCCAATTCCCGAATCCATGTTCTACTGTATGTCTTGCCTCACTACATGACAAATAATTTGCATATATGTTAAAGAGTTTTTTTACTCTTTGAGCAAATTTACACATACTATGCTGATAAAGCATTAAACATTTTCCACGGCAGCCTAAAACTTTTAAACAATACTGTAGAAATTCTCTTAACGATTATATAATGCCAGTATTACATGTATTGAGATTCCTTTTTATCTTTGCGGGGGCACGCATGTGGCGTGCGTAGTAGTTTGACTTGCATGGAAACTTTAAAAGAATAGCAGTCAGAGAGAGGACTGACGAGCGGAAAGACCTGCACTGTTATTCCTTAGATATCTACTGTATATTGTCACTGTATATGTACTGTGAAGCTTTGTTGGTGATTTACTGATTATAGATGTTACTGCAAAGTAAGGGGAGACTAACAATGGGAGTTTGAAGAGTTATTTGTGATTTGGTTACTTTTCTGGAGTGGCTGAGGTGCATTTCAGGCTTACAGTTAAAATACACTCTGAACTGTATTTTTCTTGAAAAACTAGTGCTTCAAAACTTAGTGGTATTAAAATGTATGTGATTTTGATTTAAATATCTCAGTCTCACATTCAGATATAATTAGTTGTAGCCTCTGGTCAGCAGTCTCATAGGTGCTGTCGGCAGGTTGACTTCAGGAGTCATTCATGCCACAGTAATATGCAGAGACCAGGTGCGGTATCAAGGAGTGCGTTTAGGGGGGTCTGACCGCCTCTGCAACACAGGGACATATTCTCAACAGCACCCTTTAATTAAAGCTCTTCACAAAGGTTCAGTTCAGGCCACTTGTCATATCTGAAAAACAAGCAGAAAGATTTCCGTGCTATTTACTGTACACCATAGCACTGCTTCTTCGGTAGCTATTTTTTTTCCCCGCTACCAGTTTTAATTTTGAGGGTGGATAAATCATTATTTTGTATTTAACTAACAGAAGAGGCTAATATTACAAGGCTGAAAATCGCAGGCCCTTCCCTGGCATTACTATATAACTTTGGTGCGAAATGCCGCGTTCTGATGCGATTTACGATATTTCTGTAATAACCACAGGCTGCTTTCGTATTAGGATGGATTTGTTTGGCAGGTACCTTTCCACCCGGGTGTCTTATGGGCCGTTTTTGCGTATGAAAGGAGAAGAAAGTACAAAGTTCAATTTGCAGACTGGAGCAGACTGACATATTTCACAATTATGAAAAGTGCGTAGGTGAGAGTGCAGTACATTGCAAGTAATAATACGAGCCAGTGGCTGGCCACCGACATCACCGGGACTGCTGATTAAGCTGCCCTGGAACGAGTCGTAGATCCACAGGCTAGAGTTTCAGTTCCGCTCCAAGGGATGTCTGCACAAAGGGGGAGCTGAGTCTAGCCTTGGGAGGTGGGCCCGCGTTGTAGAACTCAGGCTGTTTCTGCCCATAATAACCGATTGAGGATCGGCCCACCATCCACATAATCACTACATGAGCTGAGTGATGGAAATGATTGTGGGCCAGTCTCCAGATTGATGCTGTGACCATGGTTGTGTGTGAAATGGTTCCACTCGTTCCCTCACTCACCGTTTCCTACAGGAAACTCCACGCGCTTCACTTTATATGCAATTAGTCAAAGAAACATGACAATGGCTTCAGACTATATTTATTGGTACCCTGGCAATGAGATATCTGTGAAAAGCAAAAGACAGCGTAAAGTGATGCCTACGCCTCTCAATAATTTGTATTTGTTATTGTTTTTATTTAATAAAATAATTTTATATAATTATAATGCTATTTCAAATCAGCCGTTACAGAGATTGCTGGTATCACTATGTTACTTTTTAAAATTTAACCAAAATGTTTCTCTTACTTGTGGTCAGTTGACAGCAGGCTTTGCATTACACCGAGTTCATGTGGCACGGTGCTATACATCGGCACGGTGGTATACATCGTCTGCACAGCGTCATGTGGCACGGTGGTATACATCGTCTGCACAGCGTCATGTGGCACGGTGGTATACATCGGCACGGTGGTATACATCGGCACGGTGGTATACATCGTCTGCACAGCGCCATGTGGCACGGTGGTATACATCGTCTGCACAGTGCCATGTGGCACGCTGGTATACATCGGCACGGTGGTATACATCATCTGCACAGCGCCATGTGGCACGGTGGTATACATCGGCACGGTGGTATACATCGTCTGCACAGCACCATGTGGCACGGTGGTATACATCATCTGCACAGCGCCATGTGGCACGCTGGTATACATCGGCACGGTGGTATACATCGTCTGCACAGCGCCATGTGGCACGCTGGTATACATCGGCACGGTGGTATACATCGGCACGGTGGTATACATCGTCTGCACAGCACCATGTGGCACGGTGGTATACATCGTCTGCACAGCGCCATGTGGCACGGTGGTATACATCGGCACGGTGGTATACGTCGTCTGCACAGAGCCATGTGGCACGGTGGTATACATCGTCTGCACAGCACCATGTGGCACGGCGGTATACATCGTCTGCACAGCGCCATGTGACATGGTGGTATACATCGGCACGGTGGTATACATCGTCTGCACAGCGCAATTTGCAGCGCATTGTGTGAGGCTGTACTATGCAGTGAGTCACTTTTGCTATTGAGAATTCAAACAGTACAAAATTGCAGATGTACTATATCTGCACTGTTTTAGAAGTAGGGTGTGATTCTGAACACATCCTTTGTCGCCTGGGTAACTTCAGCTGTACCCTTGGTCGTCTAATATGGCACTATAGTGGAGCAGATGCCACAGTTAAAAGTGAAACTTTTCCACTGGTTGCTATATATATATGTGTATATATATATAATTTTTATTGTTATTTTTTTCGTAATTATGACATTTTAGCCCCCTGTGACTCCAAAAGACAAATCGCATGTAATTTATAGATGACGACCTTTTTTCTTCCACAATGGCAGACCTTCATTGAGTCATAATGTTTTATTATTTATTCTGCCTCTTGTTGAGATTCATGGGTTTGCTAAATTTTATTTATTTAATTGCATTTTATTGATGTCTTCAGAAATTGTAATGTTTTGATTTCAAAGCATAACGTGTGTGTGTTTTGTGTGTATTGTGTTTACATTACATTCTAGGGACCAAATGTCCCCCACAATGTGATAAAAACTTATTTTCACGTTGTGGGGAACATTTTTCAGGTACTCACAAAGATCTGTGAATGGAATGGAAAAACAAAAAATGTGAAATGTCTAGTATTTTGTTTGGCTAAGGTTAGGGCTGGGTAGGGGTTATGGTCGTCATGTTGGGATTAGAGTTTTCCCCTTAGAAATAATGGAGAGTCCCCACAAAGATATAATTACAAACTTGTTTGTGTGCGTGTGTGTGTGTGTGTGTGGCGGATGTGAGACACAATCAGATTAAAGGAGAATAACTTATTTTATGTATCGCTGCACCTTTTCTGCGATGGACATTCTAAAGAAGTCTACTTTTGTTCCAGAGCTCTTGAGGGTTGAGAGGTGGAGTGTTTGCAAAGGAGTCGTTGAATAAACCAAGACTGCTGAAGATTGAGAAGCCGTAAAAAAAACAGAAAAACACACATATAGATTTGCTTTGTGCATCTTGGATGTCTTTGATATATGTGCTCGGGGGGGGGGGGCTTTCGGTCATACAAGGCAGCTCTACCCTTATTGTACATTAATTGGCTATAACTAGCGTCTCAGAGGTTACCTACGTGAGCTGACCTTGAATAAGCCCGCTTCTTCCGCACTTGTTGCTTATAGCTATCCGCATGCCCTGCATGCTGCACCTTCGCTGCGGTTGAAAGGCAGCTGCTACTGCTTCAAAGCTGACTGTCGAATCCCACTGAGGGTTTGCATATTGATGCATGGAAACCTGGACTTTGGCTGTCAAATGCGATTTCTGGGAATTCGGAATCCTGACGAAACAGGATCATATGGAAAAGAGACAGGACTGATGGCCCATGGTGAGGATGTGAAGGGCTGTTTGAATGCCCAAGTTTGCACTGAATTTGCACCGCATAATCCATCCATACATCCATCCACACATCCATCCATCCATCCATCCATCCACCCATGTATCCACCCATCCATCCATCCATCATTTGTCTTCTTAGCAATTATCCTGTTCAGGTGGTTGGAATATATCCAGACAGCATTGTACACCAAAAATGAGGCACACTCTAACTGGGATGGCAGCACAAATACATGTACACATAAACTCACACACCACTCTGGGTAATGGAAAAGCTGTAACACTGTATTTGAGGGGGCACATATAATGTAGCATTATACTTTTAGTTATGTATTAATTAACCACAAACTAAGTCTTAGTTACATTCTGATATCATGTTAATTCATCATTAATGAATTGTAGTACATCTTTTATACCAAATCTTTGTGAGCTACTGAAGGAACTACTGAAGGAACAAGTAATGAATAACACAAGTGAAATACTGATCTCGTGTTTGTTTGTCATTATTGAATCATGACCCATCTTTTATCTCAAGTAGCTACTTTGTTCATGGTTTGTACTTCAGTAGTAACTGAATGAAATGTGAGTTGCTGGCAGTAGAGTACAGTACAATGAAAAACTGTATTGCATCAAATACAGTACACAGTGAATGTAAGGAAACAAAATAAATCAGTAGTGTTATACAAATGATCGGAAGTTTTCAATTTGAAAGATCTTAAATTAGACTGACAGTCTCAAACACAGCATGCAGGAGATAAAACATGTTTAAAATAAATATAATGGAAATCCAAGCGGAGCTCAGTTTGTCTCAAGAACTCCCCAGGTCGCTTTGAGTAAATTGGGTAACTCTGCTATTTCATTCAAATTCAGTAGCTTTCACTGATAAAATTAATAATTCATTTGATGCGATACTGTGGTTGAATTGATACCTAATGTTGAGAATTTGCATGAAATTTACACAATGTACTATTGTTTTTTCCATGTATTATGTCATACATATCTTTTACATTTTACAAAAATATTGAGGTTTAAAGTAATATTTGATCCAAGTAAAAAATTTTAAAAACTATTTTTTTAGTATGTATAAAACGGTAATGTTTCAAAAATGTGTGCATTGAATTGAGAAAGCGGTCATACTTTTGTTTGAAACATAAAGATTATGCTGAATAAAATATTGGACAGAGATAAATTTGATAAATTGAGTTTAATCTCCAGTTTTGTTTTTCAGGAGAAAAATCCCCCATTTAGAAAAGTTGAGGCTGACTTTCTACCTTTTAAATTATTGGAAAAAAAGGAATACAAAAGGTCTTCAAAGTTCATCCAAAGTTCACAGCAGGATAAGCTTAGAAAGACAACCCTGAAGAGCACTTAAAACTTACAGACAAATGCGAACCTGTGAGCTCATTTGTGTTTATGGGATGAGGCATTCCGCCTCTCAGGATAAATGCAGCACACTGAAATTTCCACTGGATCAGCTGACTCTACAGTGAATAAACACATCCTTGGCAAACAGGAAAATAGCATGTCCGCCATCATTCACACAGATTCAGAAAGCTGGTGGATTGTGAGAATCCCTTGAAAGTGTATTAAGAAATACAGGATTGTCAGTGATGGACAGGTAATGGCTGTCTGCGCAAACGTCAGTTCTTCTTTCGAAAGGAGAAAGGAGAAGTAGATTGTATTTCTCTCATGTACCGTATCCCAACAAGGCACTCCTACACAGACCACGGAAAAAGAACACGGGGATGAACAATCATGATCATCACAGAGAAATAAATATAAACTGATACAACTTTATATTAATAATAGAGTTACATTTGTGTTTTTTAAAGTGAAAATTTGATTTTTAGGCAAGTCCAATAATATTGGTGTCAGGGTGTCTATTTAAACAAAATAAATTAAAACACAATTTTTTCACTAGGCAAGGCATACATGTAAGGCGAGATAAGACCAATTCAGTTTATTTATATAATTCTCTTGAGGTTTGTTTTACCATTATTTTTTTATTGAAAACGAGAGGTATGCTGTCAAAAGAAAGGTCCAGAAAGCCACACCAAAAATATTAAAACCAATCTTTTCATGAATAAGGAAGCCTAACAAGGTAACCAAGAGGTAAGAAGCAAATTGGATGATAAATAATTGTTTTGAGGGTATTTTATGGCTGATTTAATACACGGGTCTGAACCGATCCGTCTAACATAAGAGATAGGTACAGAAAGCTAACGCATTCCGAAGGGTAAAGAATAGTTAACCAGAGAGCGCACTTCCGACTGAAGACAAGCGCAGGGCAAGAGGAAAGAATCTGATAAAGTTTCTTCATAATTGATGGAAATGTCTACCGAAACAAATCTGTTACTAAGGTACTAATTTCTAATGTGGAAGGTGACCTAATCACAATTTCAAATTTTAAAATCTTGGCGACCCATAGGCTCAAATTCAAGAGTGGCCTCTACTCCCCACCTTGGAGGTGTGAGACAACGGTACCACCCACTGTGCCCAATGTCAGAGATTTTCTGAAATGATTTGTAATATACAGCAAACCCCTCCCCCGCGCATCCGCAGGTAATATGTTCTAAGACCTACCCCAGCCGGCTGAAAGCGTGGATAATAGCGAACCATCCATGGACACCATATATATAACGTTACCTTTATATACATACATTTGGTAGAAGTTGATTAATAAATTATGCACAGTAAGATATTACCAACATTAAATACAGTAAAAATAAAATGCATTACTCTACAGAACTGCACTCTTGGATGAAAAGGGATTCTGACATCATAGCATAATTATTAAGAGATGAATAGTAATGAAAAAATGTCATGTATCATTGAATGACGGAGCAATGAAAAATGTGCTTTTTATACATTTTTATAACATCCACTGCGGTAACACAGCAATGAATGCGATCAGCAAGAATGCTAGAGACAGACTGGATGAGAGGTCTGCGTGAGTCTGGGGCCAAGGTGTACTGGCCGCAGCTGGGCTGGCGAGTTTCACCAAGTTACAGTCTGTACTCGCTTGGTGCGCAGTTTGAAACTTATGAACTGTTTATTTCTGGAGTTTTCCTATTGTTTTGGGCCCTGGCAAATCGCAGATAACTGAAACTGTGGATACAGAGGAGGCACTGTAATTCACAAATAACATGAATGATATATTTCTGTGAAGTCTGATGTTTGCTCAGTGTAGTTATAAAGGATCAGTATCGAACGATGGAATTTTGTTTTCTGTCTTCTGGCCCTTGATCACTATTCACTTATATGATTGTGAGCCTAAACGCTTGTATGCCATGAAGTCATACTGTCATTGGGGGCTGCCATTTTGAAGACTAATTAAAAATTATTCAAATTTAAAAACATACACGTGGTAAACTCAGGGCCTAATCTCTGCTCTGATGTTTGCTCTCAGGAGTGCGTATGGCATACGTAAGCCTGATGTCTGAATATATTTGCCTTCAGACTAAATGGCTTAGGCTGCTACTCCCATGACGACGACTCTGGAAGTGGAGTTGCAGCCTGGCACAGCCATCAGTACAGGTCATACACAGTTTCTGCTACCCCACCTTGCCTTGCTCTCTCTCTTTTTATCATGGTTATGTGTGGCCAACATTAACCTTGAGCAAGAGCTTCGTTGAGAAGCAGATAACATGCACATGCTGCACTCTGCCTGAGGCCATGGTGGCAATGGGCAAACCTTAATGACTTTGTAGGGGTCTAATGATACTGGGGTGGATGCAAATACACAAAAATGGTAACCAATAAGTGTGAACCTGTGTGAAGTGCTTGTTTAGGGGTAGTGTAGCAAATTATGAGACAGTGAAGACTCACACGGATAATCTACTTGTATGTATAGAAGAAAAAGCATAGCTACTTATGTCAAAATCGAGGATGCAAAACAAAGCCCAGTTAGCCCTTTTGTTTATAGCCCTTTTGTTTGGTTTAACCGGCTCATAAAACAGTGCATTTTTAAATTATATCAATAGGCATCCAAATTCCAAACATTCAACATCTTTCAGATGACTTTAGGTCATAACGATTTACCAGTCGCTGAATATTGAATGGTAAATGGTTCTGTTGAAGGCAGTCAATGGTTCTTTGCAGATCTAAGTGGTTACATTTATAGGGCTTGGCCAAAATCAGGATTGAGTGAGTTACTACTTATGCATAATTGGAATTATATACGCACACTACTGGGGAAATTTTAGACATTACAAATTACATTTTTAGAGGCCCCTACTGTACGTCATGGCTTTAGGACTTCACTACTGCATTTGAAGTAATTGAAGACACTAAATAACAGTCTAATGTGGTCATACTTCCAACTAAGGTTTACAATTTGTCCTGCAGCATTTTGTACTGGAGAGTTTGAGTGACGATTCATAGCCACTGAGAATGTCACTGCAGTTGTCTAATTAGCTATAGAAAATACATTGTTACATTTGATGGATAATGAACAGTAGGAAAGTAGAGGTGTATGAATCATACCTTAGGTCATTTTTAGAGGATAGGAGTGTGCTGGAAAACGTCACTGATAACGTCATGAGTATCTGGCTGATAACGTTTCATAGGAAATGAAATCTCAGTTGGTTTGGGCCACAAAGTCATCAAATTTTTATTCTAATATCAAATACAACACAGTGATAATGCAAATTATTTAGAGGGGTATCTAAAGCCTAAGTGAACCATTTTTTAGTATAGAAAAATATGCTATTTTCCTTTCCCCCAGACAATTTAAAACATATTACACATTTCAAAGTAAGTCAAACTAATGCTGGTTTGAAGCTATGTACATAAATGTGTAGTTATTAGCTAGCATCTGTCACATAGCATGGGCATTTGAATCCTTCCATAATTCTAATGATGGAGTTAATATTAGGTATACTGACATGTAATTGTTGTCGGAACTTGTATCTTGTATGAAATGCAGTTTAATTAGACTAATGGGGTATTTTTTATATATATCAGTATGGTATAAACAGTATTACAGTTAATGTTATTGTGAACTTATATAAAGATAGTTCTTGCAGTTGTAGATCTGCTCCATGTTTACCCGTGAACATCCAAGACCAAAATTCACATTTTTAACAACTGACTCCATGGAAGTTTTCCTAAAGCCAATTTATAATTTGAAAGTCTGTGGGGAAAAATCAGTCATTCTTGCTACTTTTAGCTTTAATTAACTGTAATTCATATGAACGCTGATTGTAAAAGTGCCTGTTTTAAGCTTGACTGTTAGTTACTTAATATTGCCCTGCATTATTACAGTTCCCTTTTTGCAGCATGCAGTTGAGATTTACCACAGCCAAGCCGACACTGAAGAATTAGAATTCAAGTAGAAGCTCACTTGCTTGTGGAATGAACTTTAATGCCACAAAATTATTTGAAGGTGCTCAGGCAGTGAAAAGTGTCCTTATAGAAAAACTTTTTAGAGCAGAAATAATGCCTTGCGCTTCACACCTGTGGGACTGGGATTCGAGTCTCCACACTTGCTTTGTATGTGGAGTTTGCATGTTCTCCCCATGTCGTCACTGGGTTTCCTCCAGGTACTCCGGTCCCACAGTCTAAAAACATGCTGAGCTGGAACTAGAGTTAACAAATTGTCCCTAGGTGTGAATCTGTCTGTGTGAATGGTGTGTGAGTGTGCCCTGCCATGGGTTGGTGCCCCATGAATTATTCCAGCATAGGCTCCAGACCCCCTGCGACCCTGCATAGGACAAGCGCATAAGAAATTAGATGATTGAATGGATATTGCCTTGCATAGATTCACCTATCCGCAAGAATGTACGGATATGCCGTATAATCTTGAAAACTTGACTATACCTTTCCATTTTGGGGGTAATGTAAAAAACTCACGAGGCAAATTTAGAAATCAGCATAAACAGTTCATTTAAAAGATGCCATCTATTGGCTTCACCCTAATGTTTGGGTATTTAAAGTGCAGTGCACCCCCTATATTATTGTGGGAAATGTCCTTCTAAAGAGACAGGAAGGGAAGTGCTGTTGGACCAGTGGAGCTCAGAGCATGGTTCTGGTCAGTGCTGCTGGAGGGTCAGATGCCATGTGCAGAGTTTTCAGACAGCTGGGTGACGAAGCACTGAAAGTTGCTGTCTCCGATTGGATATTCCCTGCAGCAAGACAAACAGCCTAGCTTAGTGCCTGTTACTTTTTTACTGCTAGCGCTGATGTATTAAAGGTTTAGAATGAGGTTTATTGAACATGTAAGTTCACACTAGGCATGGTGCTTGGAGTGACATTTAACAGCCAAAGATGGAGAACAGAAAAACATAAAACATCTCACAGTCGCCTTTCAACCAACATGATATACTCTAGTTTTGATAAGTATGTAGGACTCTTAAATTGTTTCATTTCACACCTATCCTCCAGTGGTGATTAACGGCAGACTCTACTGGCTGAGCTTCATTAATTTTGTCTACTGGAATGACATTTTGGTTGACCCTTCCACATCAGGGGCACAGGCCCCTTATGATCTGGAAAACCACGTACAATTTTTTGGTTCCCTTGGTGAGCAACTGACCATGCGAGTGGAGAAAAGTGAAGTGAAAATATACGAGAAATGTAACATATAGAGATCACTGCGAGATCACTGCGAGATATCACATGAGAGGCTGCTGCAAACACACTTGGAGTCCTCCAAACCAGCACTGCATATGAATTTTATGCATTTATGAGTTACTAAACTTTTTGTGGCTCATCTGCTGGTCGTCGGGTGTCATTGCGGCATTCTCAAAACTCCCCATGACTCCCAAAACATTCCCATTTAATTTCCCGACCCCACGATATATCAAAACCGGGATGCAGAAGGATCGACTATACTTACTCGCTGCCATATCTCGTTTTTCGAAACTTTTCACGCTTATATTGAGCATGTTCCAGCTCTAGCAGGCGCACAAACTCCATGATTTGCTTCAGCGTCTTGTAGGTCTCCTGTGGGTCATCTATGATGAAGTCGTCGTTTAGCTCCAGCCCGTGGTACACAGCCTTACTGCCACATGCCTCTGGAGGCCAGCAAGGAGAGAACTGTTAGCAGATAGCAAAAAAATCTGGCTTTCTAAAATTAAATCTGGCTTTTAATTTCAGGCAATGATGCCCTTTGCAAGGTTTGTTTTTCATACTTTACTCTTCTTGAGAACATAAACACACACACACGCACACACACTCCTGCTGTGCACCTTGCATCTTCTCCAGCCTGTCCATGTATCTGCTGAAGAGGCAGAAGATGCGCTCGGTTTCTCGATCTCCATCAACGTCGAGCTTGATGTTGTCTGGTAGAACTCTGCCACAGAACAGCGATTGCATCTTGTATCGCAACTTCAAAGAATGTTCATCTTTCGCACAGTAAAATGGTGTTACAATGCTAGTTTTACTTTTTTTTTTTAACAATTCCCTTATATTTACCCAGCTGAGCATGAAGATGTTTAACAAGAAAACAGAGTAAATTAAAGCTAGCTAAATGTAACTAGCAGACAAATCACTGAGTAATGCAGAGAATATGTTATGCTTCTGAACTCCAACAGATCAATGGACAGGTGTAGGGCAGTTTGGGGGGGGGGGAGTGGGACTCAACCCACCCTGTGCAGGGAGTGCATCCTGGAGCAGAGTCTGCAGCCATTCTGCAGCATGGCCAGAAATCACTGAGGAAGGCTGACGGGTGATAAGTGCTCAGGCGCTGGCGGTTGGACTGGCTGACTTTGCTGAGGGTGTTGATCCAGTCACGTGCCTCCACACAGTTAGTGGCTTGAATGTAGAGTGTCCTCTTTGGCTGGATGACCTGAAACATCTATTACCAACAGGCAAAATAAAACAGCTCAATCAAACAACCCACTGGCGATCAAACACTAAGTAGGACATTTTGTTGTCGTATACTTATTTTCTGTAACTTCTTGTCCTATTTAGGGTCACAGGGGGTCCGGAGCCTATCCCAGAAGCTACTGGTGCAAGGCAGGGATCAACCCAGGATGGGGCACCAACCCATCACAGGGCACACTCACACACCATTAGGTCATGATTTAATATCATTATTAACTTGTATAATTATAAAATTATTATTCTTTGCACTTAATGATGTCATAAAAATCTGTTGCCAGTGATCCCATGGACCTATAGTAAGCTACATAAGGATTTTCTGTAGTTACTCAGAATTTACTTAGTACTGTCTCAATTGTATAGTTGTCAGTGTGGTTGGGGCTTTTTGTTTGAGTATGGGAAGAGACTGTTGTGTATCTGTTACTGTGAGTGGCAGTAGTCCACTTCGGCATTCAGCTCTTACATTCTTCCTGTTAAAAGATTCCTCTTCCAGACGTTCCACTGCAAGAATGTTTTCTATAGGGATGCGGTGGAGCGTCCCACTGCCTGAAGGTAACGGGGAGGGATTTAGGGCCAGATGGTCCCACAGAACTCAGCACGCTGCATTAAATGCAGCCAAAGTTGAAGATTAAAAAAAGCTGCATTACAGTATTTCCAACCAGGCACAGGTGATATATATAAATTATACAGGGTTTAAATAGGGAAGTGCAATAAACATCATCTTTACCTTTGTTTTTACGGTATATGAACTCGTGGTTAGTGAGACGGAACCATTTCTTCTGAAAATTATTCAAGCCAAACCATTTCCTGCCCTGGGCTCTTTTTGTCATGAACCTTGTTAGAGAGAAATATGATTGATGCTCTCGGGGGGTTACAGTGATATCACTGCAAAAATCAGTTAACAAGGATGAAACGTGGTTGCAGGATTATGGTTACAGAAATCTGCTGCTCACCCTTCTTTCAGCGTCACTGGTGTTTCAATGACATTCTGGTCCCACCTCTGAGAGGATGAGATCAGATCCAAAAACTGTACAGTGAAAACATGACAGTTACTAAACACTTCACTTATCAAAGGGAGCAGTGGCTTCCATCAAAGGTCTGGATACCACACATTAGCAGAACTGGATGATCAAACAAACATTTCTGTACACAAATCTGATATCTATACACAAACAGAATCTGGTGTTTACACTCCAACCTTTGTCACTGTCACCTCGTTGGAGGGTCATAAAAAAGACAAATTCCCAAGAGCCATGTGAATTTTATGGGAATTCTCACATTCTTAAAGCATTATGCACCATTTTCCTGCATGTTTAGGAATATTTTTACACAAATAGGTCCCACTGAGGAAAAGATATTTCAAAATAAGTAAAAGCAATGTGATGCTAAGAAACAATTCCTTAATGTCAGAGTTGGGTAATTCAGGTCCAGAGAGTAAAAGTCCAGACCAGGATTTTGATTCAACCAACCAGGTGAGCATAAAGAACCACCGTCACAACTGTGCTCAACTGGTTGGTTGAAACAAAATCCCGGTCTGGACATTTAATTTCTGGACCTGAATTATCCATCTCTGTTTAATGTATCTAGATGTTTCAGTCTGGCTGTAGAATACACCATCACACTAATCAGGAAAGTTAATTACTCCGCTTGTTCTGAGGTCTTTCTACTAGTCCTGCCTATGTTACCTCTGATCACCATTTTATTTTTGACAGATTACAAAACCATATTTACAGAAAATCTTGCAGGCCTCAGTGGACAGTTCCTTGAGTTGGTTCCCTTCAGGAGACCATAAAAGATAAAAATGTAAAAGAAAATTTGAGAGATCTGACTGTTGTACATTCAGCTTGAGTTACTCACATCTTTCACAGCAAACGTGTATTCCTCCCCCCTGAAGTGGTCATAAAAGGCAGCCATGTACGATTCTTTGAAGCTGCCCTGCATGCAAACATTAGCGAATAAGGTGGCTGTGTCTCCATTTTCACTTTGAAGCCCCATAACTCAAAGACAAAGGGGTGCCTTCTCAGTAACTCACAGACTTGGATTTGGCGAGGCTCCCGAGGGTCTGTATGGTCTTGGAAATCAATGTCAGGGTGCGGGAGGTAGCGGGGTCCTGTGGAAACAGACAAGTCATAGTACCAGCAGTACTCAAAGACGGTCACCCAGAACCAGGGCAAAAGACAGAGAGACTGAAAGGAAATAAGATGGGGATGAGAAAGGATTAAAATGGGGAAGGTGTGCCAGGTGAAGGCAGGGGTTACCAAGATGCACACTCACCGGGTAGTGAGGCCGAAGCTGGAAAAGGCTGGGAGAAAGGACGGCCGCAGCAAAAAAGCGCAGGAAGATAAAACCGCTGACGGCCGTGTACCGAACGTCCTGATCCCCTGCAGGGCACACAGACATTTTCATTACTATTAAATACGCAGTTACATATGCCTTACATTCACCAATATAAACACCAAACTAAGCAGAAACAATAGCTATATGATATTATATATTAAAATATAAATATGTATGTGCATATATATGTAATGTATATATACTGTATGTGTGTATTTGGTGACTGGCACCTCCAGGGTTGTGGGTTTGAATCCCAGGCCTGTTTGGTGTGCATGGAGTTTAGATATTCTCCCCATGTTATAAAAATGTTCTCCCACAGTAGAAATATATGCAGGTAGGTGAATGCCTGCCTGGGCCTGGCCTATCATTTGTCTGCATGTGTCCTGTGGTGAGATGGCTTCCTGTCTACAGTGTACCATTGCCCTGTCCATCCTGTTCTGGAAGGATAATCATTGTTAAGATGATAATGTAATTTCATATGCTTCCAACAGATGGCAGTATGACCCTAAATCTATATGTTGAAGACAAATGTTAGCAAGAGGAAGAGAGATTGACCCAGTGAGTGTAAAGTTTGTGTCAACCTGTCTGACTGCACTGTTTATTCTTTATTATATAGCACATAAAAATAAGGACCACCTGCACATCTGGTCCTGGACTTACACTGGAATGGTGAAAAGCAGTAGATTGACTATAACAGGGATTTAGTCTTTTACCCCAGTCGCCATGTTTTTCATCTTCATCCATAATGGTGAAGAGGAGCAGGTTACCTTGGAAATGCTTGACCGCACATTCCCTCAGGGAGAAGAAGATGTCACACATGACAGTAGGACAACGAACTCCAGATGTGGTGATGGCCCCGAAGATCCGATCCACATACTGCCGCAGATTTTCCTGAGAATCGAACACACAACTGTGTTTGTTTACAGACAGATCATCAGGCACTTACATCAACACATACAGCTATACTGACACAGACTGACAAACACACATGCACTTGGATAAACATACTGTACTCTACACTCTTAAACATACACCCGCAACCCACTCTGTTTGTTTCCGGATTGTCTGACTCCTTCAGCTTCCCAGGGTCAATCTCACAGGGCTTGTGGCTTGTGCAGATCTGCAATCAGCAGAGATAACAAATCACTCTCATAGCCCATTGTTTGTTGTTTTTGAGATGAGTCTGTCAATGACCTAAAGTCAGGCTTCCTCATCATGTGTTACAGTATCTGGAACCGGAACTCACTCAGGCCTCATGTAAGTTTCCAAAACTGTAGAAAACCAGAGAAATTTTCGTAAGAAGATAATTCATGGACTTCGTAAGTCCTGAAAATATGTTCTTCAATTGCTTAATCAAAAAGGATACACACTGGACGTTAGTTTATTTAACAACATTTTCATCAATGCCCGGCATCAAATCCTGTCCGTTTTTTGAATCAGTCCCCTGTTCTGGAGAACCTACAGTATGGCTGATGATTAGAGGCTGTGCGCGTACCAACTCTTATTGCCTCACTGATGATGCAATGATAGCTGAGTATATGTGTCCTCATGTGTGTTTGTGTGTGGGGCGGGGGGAGTCTCACCTCATCTATGATTGGCCCCAAAGTTATCTGCAGGTAGTGCTTGCCAGCCAGCTTCATGACTTCATCGATGCATTTGGATGCCAGTGAATTCCCCCGAAAAATGGTGTTGGGGTCCCTGCAGACCAAGCAGCAAAGTCATGGGCGTCACCACAGAGAAGCACCCCTCCCTTCCTCACCCACACCCTTCCGCCGCCGCCCCTCCCTCGCTCACTGTGTTCTGCTGATCTCAGCGCTGGCGACGGCGCTCACAAAAGGTACGACCTTCCCGTAGTGCAGGAAGAAGCGGACGAGCGGCGCGGCTGCCTCCTGCTTCTCCTTGCACACTTGCCCCAGGACGTGGCCCACTGAGGCCGACACCGGCTGCGGGGAGACGTGGGGGTCAGTGACACCACCATGCCCAGAGAGGGGCGCTGCAGTATCTGGCAACTGCTACCACACGGCCATAAGCACGAATCAACTCCCTGGCGTTTCTGCCACCATCTGGACAATGCATGCTAATGCAGGGCACCCGGTTTGGAAGGACCTGCAACCAGCCTGAACCCACGCAGACATACATACCTGCAAGCAGGCCGACTTCAGCAGCAGCTCTCTCAGCGAGCCGTACACTTCCGAGGTGAGGACATGGTCCTCAGTGTAAGTTATATTCAGCCGTAAGGAGCCCAATTCTTCCGGTTTCACTGACTTGCTGCCGTTATCCCTGGGCTGTAGAAAGTACCTGTGACATAGACAGGCAGGGGTACATCACATACAAAATCCACACCGTCAGGGCATCCAGGCATACGCAAACTAGGCAGCTGCCAAGGGCCCAATCAGCAGTGAAATGCATTTCTGGCTATAGGGCTGCCTAGAGCCCCGGAAAAAACTGGATCTGTCCCTGCACACCATGGGACAAAAGGAACAAGGCCATTATTACGCAGATAGGCAGGGGACAGGAAGAAGGATGGTTACAGGCTGAACTACCAGGGTGATGTACAGGCCTGAGAAAGACAGATGTACACACAGACAGACAGAGGGGCCTCCACTTCAGAACAGTGTGTCCATACTCACCATGCATTATGGGAGCCAGATGCAGTCAGTACTGTCAGAGGGATACTGACCTCTCCCAAGAATTCATCTCCAAATTTCAGGTTGCTGGATTTCCACAGGTCGACCCTGCAGCAGAACCAGGCTCCAGATTGCAGTATAGACTAATTGTGTGCAAACTCTTTGCTGCATATATGCATGCATGTATACGCATGCGCACACACACAGACACACGTCATGCTCCAGTTCCACTGGCACATGTTGCAACATATTGTTAGAATTTTAAAATTCAATAAGCTCCGTCACCCTTCAAGCAACATGTCGTACACTGGGGTCTCGTGACTATAACTGGGTTATTTGTGTCAAATTGTTCAATCTTATTCTTCACAAAATGTTTTATTTGGTGGTGTACCATTCCATTCTGACTCCAGTCACCCAGACTGCAGTAGCAACACCAATCCCAAAACATATGGTAGTTCAGTGACTTTTTTGGTATTTTCTGGTCCCTGAATCACAAACCAATTTGGCTCCTTTACTTTTTGTGTTTTTTAGATTTCGTTGATACCCTCCTTGCCTAGACCCTATTCCTCCCAAAAAAGCCCTTATGAATCTGTCATTTCCTGCTCAGTACCAATATAACATGGTGTCATACACCCTTACAAACTCAGTCTCTCTCTTTCTCACACACAAACCTCAGTACTACTTTGTCCATATCTTCTTCGTTGGCATCACAGTTTTGTTTAATGTTGTAGTTCTGCATCTGTATGCAAGAAATACAGTGCAAGCTGTCAATCAAATGAAGGAACAGAAAACAGCAGCGACAGTGTGACCAGTGCCAGCATCACGAATCATTCATGTATCTGCATGTGCTTGTATGTTTCCCTATTTCTGCATTTGTGCAGTCTGTTTGTAAGTACGTTAGTGTGTATGTGTGTATGTGTATAAGGGATCTTTTTATAAAATATAATTTCTTAGCAAAAAGTTGCAAACCTCAAAATAGAAGACTTCATTAAAATGGGGGCTGTTGGTTTTCTTCTTCACTCTGGTCTTCTTGGCCTCGGACCTGGGAGAGGCTAGTAGTTAGAACAGGCCTGAGCTATTTCTTGCGCGTGTGCACCATCTGACAGATAACCTGCTCTTACCCGGAGGGCGTGATCAGTAACACTGTAGCGTAGGGGTCACATTGTCCATTGACGATGGGCAGGTCCTGGCACTCCAGCACACTGGGGGGGAACATGAGGGTAAAGGTCCAAGCGATATCAGCTAAGTGCTTATAATGCGCTAGAGATGTGGACTTTCACTGCAACTCCCTATTTAGATTACTAATTAGAGGACTAACTGGTTGAAGAGTCCTCATACCTGCGTTTGAACACACTGGGCCTTTGCGGATTGCCTTTAAATTACATTTAAAGTAATTATGAATTAACATAACACCAAAAACACCTAACTGTATTTACAGAAAAGGAAAAGTAGGTTTCCCATGACCTCATGCTGGATAGGCAAGTGATGGATGGACGGATGAATGGATGGATGGATGGATGGATGGATGGATGGATGGATGTATGGATGAAAAATGTCACAGGTTTTGAGGTGACGCTGTTATGTGAATCCTAACAACCATTGCACTTTCTGTGATAAAGAGAAGTGCTGCCGGTGGCCCCCCACCATGGATACCCACAATGCACCTGCAGTTAGGAGCCCAGCTTGCTGGAGGTCTCCTGCATCATATGTGACACACTGTGCTGGTGAGAGGGGAACATTCAGAGGAGCAAACTCACCGCGTCATCAGTCTCTGAGCAACAGTGCCACTGTCTGTGATGACATCACTCAGCTGTATTTCCACATGGACCTTCCCCTGTGAACAAACAACAAAGACTCCCTACTTCCTGTTGCCTGTATCCCTTACACTTTCTCATCGGTGGGTAAGCCTGTGTCAATGAAGGTTAAAGGTTAAATAATTAGCTATTGCATGTCACTGTATGTGTGTGTCAGACACTGTGTTTATGTGAGCAGCTTTGTTTGTGAGGGGCAGTAAATCATTCAACCATTAGCACTGCTGGGGATCTTTGCTGTCTGCTGCCATCAGGCACCACACTGGCTCCTTCTGCACATAACTGTGTGTAACTATGTTGTGACTGTATACACCAAATGTACAATCTGTTCACTTCTACTTAAGTATTTTAATTAATTTGTACACAACATAGTTTGTGTCTATCTATCTATCTATCTATCTATCTATCTATCTAATCAGTTGGGTCCGTATTTCCATCAATACAACACTTCCTGTTTACAAACAGGAGCTACACCTGCTTACCTGCACCTCAGAATCTGCACTGATTGGCTGCAGCTGGAACCAGGTGTCTTTGCCCTGGTACTTTGGCAGATCCTCCTTCTTCACAGCTACTTTGCCTGGAAAAAAACACAATCTATCACATTGGCATGTCAGGAGCCGGGGATCAGTGTATGATGGATTACTGATTAACAAAATATCCTTTTATCCATCTTCTGTAACTGCTTGTCCTATTCGGGGAGGGGGGGGGGGGGGTCCAGAGCCAATGGGTGAAAAGAAGGGAAAAACCCAAAATGGGGCCCCAAACCAACCCAG
>JAODLD010000040.1:5948549-5975283 GCA_026781065.1 Mormyrops boulengeri | reverse complement strand
CCTGGTGAAAGGGTGACACTCTCAGAGTGTAATACATTGCAGAGTACAGAGTAATTCATTACACAATACAGATAAGCGAAAGAAGCAAATATCAATGGATGATGAAATTAACTCTATCAATTCATGAAAAACATGAAGGATGCTTACCTAATCAATCCTCCTGGAGGGTGTAATTTGTTACAATTTGTTTATCCACAATGTGTGGTAGAATATATATGGTGGAATTCAGCCTTTATCTAGAGCATACATGCATTTGGTATCTGCAGTTAACTTGCATGAAGAGATATGAGTGCCTGTTACTTGTATGAATGCCTATTTACTCACCCTCTGTGGTTGTCTGTGATTTATACTTACATTCCCCTGCGGGATTCTGCAGTGAGGCATCCATATCCATTGGTCTGTTATAGTAGTCCTGTCCAGCTCCACTGAACAGGTACGGCTTGTTGACCGTTTCTTCACTATGAATCACACTGACCTCATTCTATCCGCAGATCGAGACCATGCAGTCTGCAGGAGATTGACTGCAGCAGCTGTGCTGGCCTGACTGGATGGACCTGGCCCTGTGCTTCCTTTTAAGTTGGTCAGCGGCACATTGAGGGGGGGGGGGGTGTCTTCACTTAAAAACTACCCTTAGAGTGAATAACATCAACACGCCAAACATGAAACCCCGGCAAAGATAAAAATAAATATACTCTGCACATGTGCGATAAATATAACCCGAAATCAAGAGCAAGTGCCCTGGGTGACGTGGTATAAAAGCAGTAGGAGAAAGGGGTCACTCAGGTGAGGAGTCGTTGGCAGCGCATGGGGATTTTCATTGCGCAAAACTGACTTAATGTAGTGCAGAGATCTCCCACCTTGGTTCTGGTGAGACCCAAACAAAGAAACCCATCTCAATGAAACCAGTCGCTTATTTTAGAGAACTAAGGTAATGTTTAAATATCATACATTCAATTATATTGCTCATTTATTAAATTATTTTAATTAGAATTTAGTGATTAATTGTCATACAACAGCAGACAGTAACGCCCAGGGAGCAGTGCTTGGGGGCAGTACCTTGCTCAGGGTACCATTCTTCTGGTTTACGTGTTATTTTTTAACTTATTCAATAAAGACCACCTTGGTGCACCATGAACATACATGAATCTCTTCACTGACCGGACTGATGACACATAAAATCTCAACAACTATGTCTTATAAAATTGTTTACTTTTGTGACAGAACATGGAATAGGAACTTTACAACTGTACACAGCTGCTTCTATTGGGACAAACTTTTTATAATGAATTATAACTAAACGATAAAGTCCCGCCAAAGGAGTGAGGAAAAAAAAAAAAACCATACAGACATACATAAATCATTTTCGGAATGGTATGGGGGGGCAGGGTGTGTATGCAGAACTCAGAAGCGATAGCTGCAGCGGTCAGTGAAACGCAGATTCCGCGTGTCGCCAACAGAGCACAGCAGATCCTGGGTGTGCCGTGCCCGCCGCGCTTCCATCACCAGTCTGCGGGAGCGCTCACGAGCCGCCTGCTGTTCCGCTCTCTTCTCCAACCGTTTCTTCTTTAGCCACCTGTGCGGCACACGCAAACACATACGGCTGGACAACGATATAGAGCGGCAGGCACCAAAGGGCATATGTACACAGCAGACTGTTGTAACAGTGAAGGGGGAGAGTAAGTGAGATTCAGTATGTTTGATTTACTCTGATATACTGGCCAAGTGAATTTCGTATAAGGAAGCCTTGGGAATTGGATTGTTATGCTGTTCATGCACATTTGAAACAGTTTGATATTTGCAATGCTTATGTAATACTTCTCACAACACCCTGAACAGAAAACTAACATTTCCTGAGTCTTTTTTTTTTAAAACTGGCCTTGCTGGTGGATCAAGTCTAAAGTATTTAAGCTGCTGTCACATTACCATGACAAGTCACAATACTCTGAGCGTGCGATGCTTACAGTTTGAAGGCCCTCTCACAATCGTCACGATTATGCACGGAATAAGTGCTCTCCTCCTCCAGCCTCCTCATGTCGTCCAGCTGCCGCTGCTTCTCCTGCTGCTCCTGTTTGCGCTGCAGCCAAAGCTGAAAAGTCTCATGGGGACTGGAGAGCTCCCTCTGGTGGAGAGGGATGTATACACACCTAGGTCAGCAATGGTTCAAGAAAGCATGTAGACATACATACAGTAATTTACATGCACTTAGACACAGATGTGCATGTGTGCTCTCTCTTGCTCTTTCTCTCACTCACTCACTCACACCACAAAAACACACACAGCTGGTATTTATTATGCCTTAGACTTAGCTGGTCTTGTTTAAATCGGTATAATGCATGTGTTGGATTTGTGCTAGAGCTGAAGACCTTTAATTGTTCTGCACTGCACACATATTGGAAGCAATGCTCAGGGGCTCCCCCTGCGGGCCAAACCTTGCAGTTCATCCTCTCTAACTCCTGGGCCCTCTGAAGCCGTCGTTCCTCCTGCAGCTGCTCCCTCTTTCTGGACAGCCAGGCCCGGAAGGCGCGCTCATTTTCCTGCTGCCTCTGCTCCTCCTCTGCCTGCTTCCGCTGCTGCTCCTGAGGAGGTGCACAGAGCACATGTTAGCGGCGGTGCCTGTGTGACGCTCCCTTCCTCTTAAAAGGGCAATGCCACTGACAGCGCACCGGTCAGGAAGGGTAGGGCCCACCTCTATGTGCAGCCTCTCTCTCTTATGCTGGAGTTTCACTTGCAGGTCCTTTTGCTGCGGTGAGAGGGTGAAGGTAGAGCATGAGGCACTGCTGTTCGCCGACTGCACTCTACGCTTCACTGCTCTCATCTGTTTAGTGTTGCCTGCTGAACTGGGTCGGTTCCTGGATCGAGATGGGGGTTTAGGGGCATGGTGAGGTCCAAAGCCTATCGTGGCATAGGGTGCTGAGCCCCTGCTATGGCCGAGGAAATGCTGGCTGCGCCGGGGGGAGTTTGGTTCATTGCCGGTGGGGCTGGACAACGCCGGCAGCAGCCCCTGACTCTCCACCTCCCTCAGGCTGACCAAGTCAAACTTGCCGTCCTTCTCAACCAGAACACGGCCCTCCTTCGCTCCAGTGGGCCCGGCCTCCATGCTGGAGATGTGCAGCTCCGACATCCTCTCAGAAACGTCCTGCTCCTCTGCGTCCCTCTCGTAGTCCAGAGGGGGCACCACCAGGTCCACCAGGGTGTCTTTGAACTGCAGCCGTCTCTGCCGGTCCTGGTTGGGGGAGGTCTGCTTCTGCAGCTGCCGGTTAGCCTGCTCAATCTTCTCCAGAACATACTTCTTCTCATCATCCAGCTTCTCCTCCACCATGCCAGCTGAAAGAGGGAGTGAGTCTCCATGTGAGCAGTCAATATGTGGGAAATCGCCTAGGGGCTCCATAGGGGAGGGCCACCTCTCCCTCTCCCCCTCCACCCTTTGGTCTCTCTCACTCTCTCCTCCCTCAGTTGTCTGATCTTCCTCCCTTTGGCTCCATTCTCTCTTCTCTTCCTCCTCTAGCTCTTTGTCTATTTCAGCCTCCATGTCCTCACATCCTTGCTGCTGGGAGGACAAAAGTATCTTTTACCATACGCATGATTTCACAGTCTTCATTAACAGAGACCTGTAATGTGTTTGAGTTTTTATTTTTTAATTCCTAAAATTCAGAATATCAGATGATTCATTTTGAGCAAATCATACGAGATGCCAGCCAGTGCATCTGAATCTCATACTGCTAGTTTCAAACTTAAAAAAAACCTTCACACTAAAAAATAACTGTTACCTAAACATTTGACAGTTCCACAACAGAAAATCAAAATTAATATTTTGTATTATCAAAACACACAATAAGTTTCAAGTTAACAAAAGCTTTAGATAGTTCATACAAAAGAAATGGAGAAGTTATCCTAACTGATTCGTGGAAATAACCATTTACAACATCTACCTGTAGTAATTTCATCACAACTAGGTTTTGGTTCCGAAAACAGGTATAACATGCAAACTTTTCATGTTCATTTTTATAATTCAGTAATTCGCCAGGGATCAATGAAGTATCTTATCTTTCATATTTATTTAGATCTTTTTTCCCATTGTGGCTTTTATGTATTCTGATTAGTGTCATAAGTATTGTTTTCAGAATGCAGGCTTGAACATGGTAGCGTCCTAAGGGCATTCTGGGATAGCTTATAAACCGTTAGTAAGCATCAACATTTCCAGTCTGCTTACTTGGTCTTCACTCCTTGCTTCCTCCTCTATCAGCCAGTCCAGATCTTTCTCAAAGTCGTCCTCATAGTCCTCATGCGATTCAGCACCCGTTACACCACGCTGTATATCTTGGCTCATCTTCTCCACTATTTAATTTGTGCCGGGAGCTAAGAGAACGAATGTTAGACAGAAAGACTTCACTGCACGTAGGTTACTATTATACAGGAGCAATCCCCATCACACAAGTCACATCAATTACTTTTTCCCCCACCAGAACACCGTATTTTCAACAAATTCCAAGAGACACAAATAAGAGCAACATATTGATAAATATGAAGTACAAAATTCATAATAAGTTACAACATGGATTAACCCATCGTATTACTTAAATGACCAGGTATATTAGCAAGATTCTGAATAAAAACCTCGAATAAAGAAGGCGGGAGTTATAAGTTTGTAAGGTCATTTTCGGCGATTATTGACAGCGGTGCAAAATGGTGCGCCGAGGATGCTGCCCTCCGCCGCCAGGGGGCACTGGCGGACGGTCCGGGGAGGCCACGTGATGTCGGACTCCCATAGCAGCCCTAGAAACGCAGGTGGCATTTACTGGTTTGCCTGTGGATTTTCCAGTGATCCGATATAGGGATCTTGTGAGCGTATTTAATGGCCACCGACTGTTCCAGTATTCGAGTATGATAATATCATAGCAGACAAATAACTGCAAACAATTTATTTTTCAATTTAAACGAATCTATCATCTTCTAGGTTACGTATTTGTAATGAAGTTAACTATTATTTCCAGTAAGATGTTACTTTTGTCATTTGTGTCACTTGATCATTTAGACATTTTATTACATACTTAATTTATGAACTTAGTTATTAGCCGGAAATAAAATTATGTTTAACAGGAAAAAACGGTTATTAAAACAATATACATAAAATCCTTAATAACGTAAATTACGTCTCGGACAAATTTATTCGCCCAAGCTAGATGCTAGTAGTTCATACTGTGTTTATTTAATCCGTACAGCATAACCTTACACGTGCCCACAACCTGGACGTCCCACATTAGCTCACCCGAGTCTGCTTCTCTGTAGGCTGGATCTCGGGCTTGCTGCCGTATTTAGCATCAGTTTGAGCGGCTCCGCAGCGGCTTCCCTCCGCCGACCTCCCTCCGCTCCGCCGAGCAGCTTTTCCGAGGCTTTACGCGGCTTTACTGGACGTTGTCATGGAGACAGGAAACAGCGCGGAGGGGGGCGCTGTTGTGCTGCGCCAGCACTGACTTCCAACATTTTGCATTACAACAGTTTCAAATAGTATTAAAATGGCAGCAAAGATAAAAATATTTAACTAATATTGCCGTATTTATTTTCTGTATTTCTATCACTATAACTGAATTTGTATTGCATACGTTAATGTATAGGCCTACTTGTACATACAACGTCAGTCTAATTATAGTGGTATTTAAGCAACATGTTATGTGTTAAGCCAAGGTTTCCCAACCATTTGCATTTTACAGCCTGCCTTCATAATTAAAAATGTAGTTTTGGCCATAATAAATTGGCACAAACACTTAAAGTTTCCTTACATATAGACAAATTCCAATGTGCAAACATCAAATCTGAATACGATATAAACTGTTTTGTATATTTGCAATGCTGCGGTGAAAGTACTGTTTTGTTTTTTCATAAGTATGCTCACTTACCTAATGAGAGGTATGATTTGGAACATATAAATTCACATACTATAAATATATAAATATCAGTGCTGCATAATATTTCTTAGTGCAAGAACTTATTATATTCGTAATAGACTATTGAAAGTCTTGGCTTGGTTATGCCGCGCATCTTTGTTTCGGCAATAACTCACTCACGTGTTAGCTGTCTCACCGTGGAATGTAGCGTGTCTCACAGTAACTTTTAAACTTTTCAGTGCATTTGCATTTTTAAAAATGGGTGCAAAACGTAGTATATGTGTGCTCTTCATTGGCTTTACCTGTTGTTATTTTCGGTTTCCGTGATCCCGTTGAAAGCCACCAACCCATTTTGTGGTGATTTTACCCTGCCGTCAAGCCTCTAATTATTTGAGATACAAAAGATGTTCAGCAACATCAAGCAGCCCACCTTCAATACCCAAACGGCCCACTAGGGGGACACGTTCAGCGAGCTAGTTTACGAGATTCCAATAATTCAACGTTTAAAAATAATACAGCATCAACCCAAGTGGAACTTTAACATGCTGGTGTAAGGCGTTAAATAAAATAGTTATTAAACATTCTGATGGGTGCGCGATTTACTTTTCGAAATCATCTTCTTGTTAGTACTATTAATGCCCAATAAGAGTTCTAATTAATATTCTTGATATATATTGTGTTGTTTAAGCTTTGACAACAGCATACATGGAATTTTTATTTCACTCAATAGATCAATTTCTCCATCAGTTAACCTAATGAATTAAATAGTTGAATGCTTTGATAATATGAGTGTTTTACTAAAAAATAAAAGAAAGAGAAATGTACTGTTAATAAAATGAGATGAACTTTATTGCTCCCAGAGGGGAATTCCTGATATTATTAAAATTAATTATCTAAATTATTAAAGCGATCCATGGCACAAAGTCTTGTTTAACACATGCGGGGTTTAAAGGGGTTTTAAAAAGGTTTTAAAAGTCTAAATAATTTCAAGCTCTACTAAAGTGACACTGTATCCAACTACACAGACCGTGACCCCAGCAAAAAAGAAAGGTTAGTAGGTTAATTGTGCTATAAACTGGAACAAAAGGAAACGTATGCAATAGCTCACCAAGACGAGGATACAACTTTCATTCACTTACATTAAAATCGTCGACACGGTTTTCTTGAGTACGCCTCTCGATCCGAATGGCATTCTGGGACTTGTCGTTTAGTTGCTTTTATAGAGTAGCGTCTAGCCACCGGGGAAGAGCATCAAGAACTCAATTTCCCATGTCGACAGGCTTTATAAAATGTAGACACCCATACAACTAGCTACGAGACGACAGTTGATACTGGCTACAGTAGTTATACATATGGTTTTGTGTTCGCATTGACCTAATCAGCCTATATTTATAATGGCTTCTTTAGTTCTGTGCGGCGTGACTAGATCGGGTCAGACGGCAGCGAGACTATTTATGCCGTACTGCAGATCTGATGTACCGAACGCTATGACTTCTTACTTTAGTTTGAAGAAAGCGAATTTGACAGGCACGTTAGTCTCGCGTACTCGCTGCTTCTCTAATACTACATGCAGGAAATTCATGTCTCATCTGGCAAAGGCAAACACACAAAGTGGACGCTCCAGGAAACGCATGTTTATTGCTGCAGGCGCAGCGGTCCTGGCTGGCTACGTGACCGGCGTCATGCACTTTCTGAAAGCAGAAATGGCATCAGTGTCAGTCGGGGACGATGAAGAGGAGGACGATATTCTACAGAAATGCAAGGGTTTCATGTCTATGCCTGTCACTGACGTTAAAGTCCTGCAGCAGAAGAAAGGCGAGACCAGCACCAGGATGGAGATGCTCATCATGGAGACGCAGGCTGCGTTTTGCAGGGCGCTGGAGGAGGTGGACGGCGGAAAGTTCAAAGTGGACCGCTGGGAACGAAAAGAAGGCGAGTACGAGCGCGAGCGCGCCCACGTGGGGGGAGGGCCGGTGTTCTGTCGAGTTGAGCTACTTTGTAGAGTTAGGCTACCGTAGTGCTAATCGATAGCCCTAATCCCAAAAAAACTCTAACCCCCCCAAAACCCCTAAAACCCTAAACCTAATCCCCAAAAAAACCCTAAAACCGTAACCCCCAAAACACCCCTAAAACCCTAACCCTAACCCCCCAAAAACCCCTAAAACCCTAACCCCTAAAACCTAACCCTAATCCCAAAACGGTGGAACTGCACATGCGCAGAAAGGCTCGATATCACGCCTCGATAGGGAAGCTCAACTCGTCAGAACACCGCGGTCCTACGTGCGGCTCCGCGGGTATATTGGCAGTGAACCGATTCCTGCAGTGTCACTGGCTTAAACGCTGGTTATTGCAACATAATTTATAGCCGTCACTTCTGAGTACTTTTTAAAATGCAAATGCTTCCTAGTAAAATAACGAATAAAAGTATTTAATGGGCGAAATAGTAGGTTTGGGAGCGACCTAATGGAAGACTATTTTAAAGACAGCATATTTATGCTATTCAGTTTTTATTATAAATTACCGTTCATTTGTATTCTATATGTTGTGGACTGAGTATGAAACTACAGTGAGGGACATAAGTTAAATGGTGCTGTCGACGTCCCGCAGGCGGCGGCGGTGTTAGCTGTGTCCTGCAGGACGGCAAGGTGTTTGAGAAGGCGGGGGTGAACGTGTCCGTGGTGTTCGGCCACCTGACGGAGGAGGCGGCCAAGCAGATGCGCAGCCGGGGGAAGACGCTCAAGGGGGTGGATGGTGAGCTGACCCACCCTGGACGTTACTGATCGCCCTTGATTAAATGCATAGTAAGGTTTAACAGGTCCATGGTTCAGGGAAGGCTACTGGAGGGGAGCCTGAAGCTCCAAGAGGCGATGTTCCTGTGCCGTATGCGTGGCCTCAGGCACAGGATGCGTGTGTTTGTCTCCCACACAAAGGGAAGCTGCCGTTCCGGGCCATGGGCGTCAGCTCAGTTATCCACCCCAAGAATCCACACATTCCCACTGTGCACTTCAACTACAGATACTTTGAGATTGAGGAAGCGGATGGTAAGTAATCCCCACCCCCCCACCCTTACAGAACATGCAGTCACCTCTCACAAAATTTTGCAACGCGCACATTCTTAGATTTGTGTTTCCTGTGGAATACACAGCTCTCTCTGCCCCAACATGCCTGGTAGGTGCTTTGTGTACTTCTGCTCATGGTATGCGGTCAATCAGAATGTGAGCTTCGCCTTTTAGGGTCCAAGCAGTGGTGGTTTGGAGGGGGGACGGACCTGACGCCCGTGTATATCGACCAGGCCGACATCGTGCACTTTCACAGCACCCTGAAGGAAGCCTGTGACAGACATCACCCTAAGTACTACGCCAAATTCAAAAAGTGGTATGAGCAGACGCACCCTACAGCTTTTCTTCATCCTTAATTGCCGAGAGCATTTGTGTGTCGTTATTGATGTGTGTAATGAAGAGAATAACTGTTCTGGGTGTGTATGTAAGGCAGTGATAAACCCTAGCAGGCCTGATATTGAGAATACTGGGGGAAAAGGCAGTTTGAGATTAAGGCCTTTATCAGTGTCACGCCCGGTGAGGACATCTGTATGATTGTGATGGGGGGGAGGAGAGACAGGAAGTGTGTCTGTATCAGTTTTCTCTCCTAGTAGACATAGTGGGCAGGGCCGTGCAGAGACTTTTTGAGGAGCAGGTGCACAACCAATAAAATTTGCGGACTGGGGGCACTTGGGGGGTCCCCCTCAGTAAAATCCAAAAAAAAAAAAGGACCGGTGCCTTGCAGACACTTTTTGAAAGGCGGGTGCTCGACGGGTGGGTGTGGCGGACCACAAAGACCCTGGGTAAATTTGACATGATCATAGGTGGCTGGTAAATTTATCTCGGGGGAGTGGGGCTTGCAAAATTTTGTGGAGGGGCACTCAGAACTCAGAGACAAAAGCTGCAGGTGCTCAGGTACCCTGGAGTGGAATACATTATGTAAGAGACAAAGTCTATAGTCCGTGAGTAGGGTGTCGTGCTGGCTAATGTGGAAATGTATTATTTGGTCAGGTATGGTACATGTGCTTAGTTGGACTTGCAGGGGTATAAACCTTTAGGTCATATGAAGGTTGGGCTGCTTTGGGTTGACAGGCAGTTGGGAGATATTGTGAAGGCTGGGCTGTTCTGATGGGGATTGCTGTGTCATTGCCTCGGCACCCTCCATGTGTCCGCAGGTGCGACGAGTACTTTTTCATCCGTCACCGCGGCGAGTCGCGCGGAATTGGCGGGATCTTTTTCGATGACCTGGACTCGCCCAATCACAAAGAGGTGTTTGCATTTGTGAAGAGCTGCGCTAAAACTGTGGTCCCCTGCTATCTGCCCATTGTACGCAAACACCTGAACGACACCTTCACCAGCCAGGAGAAGGACTGGCAGCAAGTGCGACGCGGAAGGTGAGATGGGTGCAAAGAGAGTGTGACAGGCAGTGTGTGTCACAGACAGCATGTATGAGTGTGATGGGAACAATTCAGTGTGTACAGCAGGTGGGAATGTACACTGGTACATCTGAACTTTACCATGATGATCAGATGTGATCAATCACCTTCGACATCTTTAGTTTACATTCTTGAGTCGCTTCTGGTTCATATGTACTAAATGACATTTGTTGTGCGTGTTCCAGGTATGTGGAGTTTAACCTTGTCTACGACAGGGGTGTGAAGTTTGGCTTGGCCACTCCTGGTTCCAGAATTGAGAGCATCCTGATGTCGCTCCCCCTCACAGCCAGGTGGGTACATGACAGACCCCAGTGAGAGGGCACAGTAGGAGTGGAAGTGATGGACCTGTAGATGTGTGAAAGTGTAGGTAAGTGGCTGTTTGTATAATAATGGCTGGTGTGTGTCTCTCTCTGTCTGCCCAGGTGGGAGTACATGCACGACCCGGCCAAAGGGTCTCGTGAGGCACAGATACTGGAGGTGCTGCGGAACCCCAAGCAGTGGGTCTCCTGAGGCCTCCCTGTCCCAAAAACACAGCAGATGCTCCTGCCATATTCAATCTCAGTAATTGTTACTCTCTGCCTGAGCCCCACGGAGCCATTGTCATTTTCACTAACTGCTGTCGAAAGTCTCTCCTTAGTCTGTTCAATAGCATGGGAGTGCTCGGGTTTTTCATCGTCTTTTTATACTAAAGAGTATATTTTCAGTTCTTAATTATCTTCCTCTGGAATTGCTAGCACAGTATATCTGTAATTTACAGTATAGAAGGGGGGCATTATTCAAAAGAATTACTGAAGTAACCTTACGTTTGTATCGTTGTTTATTCAGAAGTCTAAGAGGCTCATTTGTTTCTGTATGGATATAATACTCTTGTACACTTTTTCTAATAAAGAAACTATATATATACTGTCTCCTTTTCCTTTAGACCTTCAAATTATTCGTGTATTCCAACAAAGGCAGTGGTTGTGTATTGCAGCAGGTCAATCGTGATTGACAGGTCCATTTTTAAGACATTTGTAATTGATCGCGACACATTCATGTCCCCTCCCAGGTCTGCGAAATGTATTAAGCCCCCCCCCCCAAGGTCAAATATACTGTCAACTCAGTAGCTCACCAGATTTTATTTGTTAAAGTAGATCTCATTGTAAAAAAGGTTGGAGTCCACTGCTTTAAGGTGATGTTGAGTCCTGGAAAATGCATTTTTTCTTAATTGCTGAGACCAAAGGAATATTTATGGTTGAAATAAAAACAAAGACACCTATATGACCCTTCCTCCACGACCCCCCTGCATTCATTTTTTTCTTCTGTTCAATAACCTGTTTTGACAGAAGGGTGACGAGGAAAATTATTGCTAAAATGATTTGCAGTGTTTCTAATGGTAATTAGGCCTATTTCCGCTAGGTGGGGCTATTTCCATTCTTCCAATCACTCCCTCGTTTAAAGCCCAATGATTTAACTTACATACACTGCATTCAAAAAGTAATCAGACCCTTTCACCTTCAAATATTCTAGGTTGCAGGCTTATACTAAATTGTTTTAATTTCATTTTTTCAACCTCATCAACCTATACTCAATACTTCATAATGATAAAGTTAAAATCAGATTTTTTAACAAATTTGTTAAAAGAAGCTGAAATGTCATATTGACATAAATATTCAGACCATCCATCCATTTTCTGTACCTGTTTATCCTATTCAGGGTCGTGAGCTGTCTGGAACCTATCCCAGAGGCTACAGGCAGGGAACAACCCATCACAGGGCACAATTCAGATTATTTATTCAGGACTTAAGAAACTCCTTTGGCATCGATTATAGCCTGAAGTCTTGTTGGGTATGATGTGACAAACTTTGCACACCTGGATTTGGGGACTATCTGCCATTCTCTGCAGATTTGCTCAAGCTCCTTTGAATGGGCTCTGTGATTGGCCAGCTAGTTTCAGGTCTCTCTGGAGACATTCAATTAGGTTCAAGTTCTGGACTCCAGCTGGGCCACTCAAGGACATTGGCAGTTGTCATTAAGCCACTCCTGCATTGTCTTTGTTTTGTACTTAGGGGCATTAACCTGTTGGAAGGCAAACCTTCCAGAGTGCCATATAGCAAGTTTTCATTAAGGATATCTCTGCGCTTTCCTCCATTCAGCTCTTTACCTTAACTTGCCTCCCAGTCCCTGCCACTGAAAAACACCCCCACAGCATGATGTTGTCACCACCAAGCTTCACCATTGGGATGACGGTTGTCCTTTTGGAAGTTTCTCCCATCTTCACACAGTATCTCTGGAGCTCAGCCAGAGTGACCATCGGGTTCTTGGGAGTGTTCCATGAAGCAGGATTTCTCAGTTACCTGGGTTAACTTAAGCTAGAATTCATCATGGTCCAATAGGAAGGCTCCTTACCTAAACTCTTATTGTACAATCATGACTTCTAGCTTAAGGAAACCCAGCTAACTGAGGAATCCTGCTTCATGAAACACCCCCTGGTCACAGCTCTTACCAAGGCCCATCTCCCCAGACTGCTCAGTCTGATCAGCCAGTCAGTCCAAGGAAGGGTCCTGGTTGTTCCAAACTTCATCCAGTTAAGAATAATGGAGGCCACTGGGCTCCTGGGAACCTTCACTGCCTCCACAAAATTCTATCTCTGAGCTCTGCAGGCAATTTCTTTGACCCCATGGCTTGGATTTTGCCCTTTTATGCATTGTCAGCTGTGGGACCATTATATAGACCTGTGCCTTTTCATACCACGTCCAGTCAATTGAATTAACCATTGGTGGAATCCAAAAAAGGTGTAGAAACATCTCAAAAATGATTAATAGATGTGATCGACCTGAGCTAAATTTAAAGTATCGCAGAGAAGGGTAAGAATACTTATGGCAATGTGATGTTAAAGATTTACTTTTAATAATTTTGCAAACATTTCTGAAAGTTCTGTGATCACTTTGTCCTTCTGTGCTATTGAGTGTAGATTGATGAGCAGAAAAAAATGAATTTGAACAATTTTAGCATAATGCTGCATCGGCAAAATGTGAAAAAAGTGAAGGGGTTTGCACACTTTCTGGATGCTCTGTACATAATAGGATTGCAAAGGTATGAAAAATTCACAGTATGATAAATGTATATCCCCCAATTTTCGATACAGAACAGTTTAACCCTGATACATACACACATCTCCCTCCCTGCCACTTAGTAAATTAACAGCACAAAAATACATGAAAATGTTATTGGTCAAACTTAATTTAATTCTTAATAATTAGTTTCATGAGAAGCATTTTTTTTTTACTTCCTATGTTCACAAGTATCAGTGACATGATTTGTGCAAATATTAGTATTTGCATTGTTTAAGCAGGTTACTAGCCTACAGACAGCTCACGTTTTGCATTGTGGCATAACGCGACACAGGGTGCTTTCTCAGATGGTGAAGGTTTGGTATATTTTATCTAGTACAGCTTTATCACATGCTCCACCAAAAGGGTTGCCAACCCCCCCCCCCCAGATAGGCAGGGGGATTCAAGGAAGGAAACGAGGCTTCCAGGAATTTCAAGGCTTCAATTTTGGAGATATTTACTGTTTAAGAAAATGGGGCTGTCAAACACATTAATGACATGAATAGTCAAAATGTGTTATTTCTTTGATTGCATTAACGCATGCAATATCTTGGTGCCCAAATAGGGGAATAATACAAAAAAATATTTGTAATCAAGACCTATAGTATTCGTTTCTGGTTGAAACTATGTGAAAGCCTCATTTGTGATGTTGCACAAAGTCCTAGAATTCACAGACTCTCACACGGATGAAAAGGTGAGGAAACATTGTTATTTGGTTCATTGAAAAAAAATTGCCAGATCACAGCTGATAAAAAACAACATAATTTGCAATATTTGTTTTATTTTATTGAAGGCTAATACCTTAAAATTGAGATCTTTCCAGGTACAAAAAAATACTGAAACTGCATACTAATCTTATTCTAATATGTCTCTCCCCTAAAAATAGTGCAGTGTGCAAAGTGTTTTGAGGGTCTTTACAGAGAATTTCTCCTTTGTCTTGCAAGGTGAAGTCCAGGAATAACACTGGTCACATTTGCAGGCTACATTACACCTGTTTATTGTCTAGTAGAAAACAGGCAATTCAAACTCAAAGTTTCTGTTTCATTAGTGATTCTCTTGACAAGGTACTTTCCAGTAAGCCATAGCTGAGCCATGTAGTTGTAATAATAAAGAGCTACAGTTCATGAGAAAACACAATGAATTAAATTGTTTTTGCTACACACAGTGCAGAAAGGATGCTGTATCTCAAAGGGAAATATCTTTTAAATATTCACATGCCAAATTTCATCAAAATCAAAAACGGTGACACAAAAACTTCTGGAAATTTGTTGAATTGAAATGGAGTGACCCTACATTTTTATAATTAACATAAAACTCAACTAGGGATCAGCAATTATCTGCAAGATTCAAATTACAGGAAAACTGATACCTATAAACCCTCAAATACACAAGGCAGGTGTAGTGTCAATCGCTTTCCTATATCAACTTACCAGAAGCATATTCAGTGCGCTTCAGTATGAATGACAGCTTACAAATAATCCCAAATCCGAACCTGGGTGACGTAGCTCTCACCAATAAACAAATGAAAGACGGTAATTTTAAACGTGGGGTGTGAAACAAAGTACATCACAGATGGGATGCCATTTAATCACAGGGAACATACCCACGCAGACCCATGCTAAAGACGTTTTTCTTTGAACAGTGGAAAGAAACCCACACAAAAGAATGGGTAGTACAGGAATAGGCTATGCTGCCCGTTGCCTGCAATTTTACCATATCAAAATATAAAGATACTTTCTTATCACACATGGACTCAGCCCTGATAAGCCATCTGTCTTCAGTAGTTAAGGAAGTGTTTCCACTGGAAATCTCCCCCAGGAACACAGCATAAACAGGGCGCAAGCTTCCTGAATAGGATGACAGTTTGATGTCTGGCCTGCACTCTCCACAGCAGTGTGCAGGGAGACCTCCAGTGGGCATTCCTGGCAGGTCTGCTGCAGAGGGAGGGACCGGGTATGGTAATCATGAGAGAGACGATCTCAACAAATGCTTTTATTAGAAATAGATTAGAGCACTGCACATTTTCACACAAGTGACACCTCATATTTCCTGTTTGACCACACATCTTAAGTGAAAGGCACTTGTCCACATGCACTCCCATGGTGGAACACAAGGAGAAGCGGGACGCTTCAGAGGTCCTTGATAAAAAAAAAATAAATGTTACCAGCCATCCATGAGCACTGGAAGCAGAAAAAGCACCCCCTTTACCAGTGACAGGGCGCACCCCCTTTCTCAATTTACTTTTATTTTCAACCACTATCATGGTCAGTTTTCAAAAGGTAGGGAAAAATGTGACTGGTCATTCCTGGTATCCAGCAATGCACTAAGGCCAGGCCCTCCATTGTGCACATCTGCTATTTACAAAACCTTACAATAATCCTCATTACTTTGACATGACTGCATTATACTAAAGACTGAAAATACATGCCATTCTTTGTACAACCATATCAGTGCCTTTACCAGGAATTTACATCTTTCCTGCAGGAAGGACAGACAATGTGAGTCATACAGATGTGGTAAAGTTTCAGGAAACCATTCAGAGGTCTTGGAGTAATATACAGATGTTATCTCATATACATGTTATATATGTGATATATACACAACTTCCATTTAACACACTCTTAAGATTGGCATAAACATCATCATAGCAGGTTATATATGATTAATATATAATAAAGATTTCATATAATGAAATAGTTATGTGTTAATGTAATTTATATATAATTCAAATGATTTAAAGGACATCCTTCATCCACAACACAAGCAACAAAGAAATAAGTAAATCTGTTCAAACCCTTTCAGTCCTATATCACAGCTTGAAAACTAGTTGCTATTGAATTTATATAGATGCTGGTAGTACAACATTTTAAATTGTTTTTCTTTTTTTAAGGCAAAATAAGAATCCTATTCAATCTGTCATTTGTTAGCTGCAATTAAAAAGTTTAAATGTGACAGTTTTAATAGTCATCCTGCATTTAATATCTTCATACACAGAAGGCAGACCTTCCGGTTACAGCTTTCAGTGTGGTGGTTATGGCTATTAGCCAACAGCTAATGTGTCAGACATATGCTGCCAAGTTATTAGAAATTGAAAACAAACCAATCTGAAACGGTATCCTTCTGCTCCTTAAAAATGTCTAATGTATAAAAAATTAACACGTAAGATTGACTAAAGATCTGAGATACAGGTTGTAGCACCCGAAGTGTATTAGTATTTCCAATAAGGTTTCAGTGCTCCTCTTCATAGAGTGACTATAAAATTACAGTTCAGGTATTAGAATGGAAAAAATTAGACAGTAAACACATAGTAAAACAATAAGTAAGCAATGAATAAACTGTATATAGTCAGGGACTATATACACTAGACAATTGTGAGTAAACAGTACATCAATGTTAAGCACATAAATTGTTTGTGCATTGTGCATGATAATGAGTATACAGCAATTAGTTCATAAACAGTTAAGTGGTAACTGAGAATGTATGTATGGCCCCTTTAAAACTGCACTCCTAGCTCCAAACCAAATTCCAATTGACCATGAAGTTTAAAACCATACTATCTCCATCATAAGCAGTTTGTCCTGGCAACTCCAAACAGAACTGACAGGATACTTTGGGATTCACTGACGACTAAGCTTCAGACAAAATCCAGCAAAAGCAGAATTTGCCCTTAATGGGTAATTACCCGGGCAAAATTGTGAGGCACCACAATTTTCACATTGTGGGATGTAATTCTTTTTAATGCTGTACTGTTGCTGCTGTACCTTTCTTAAGCAGTGGACATTAGTTTGCTGGAAGACATTTCTTAAGCAGTGAACATTAGTTTGCTGAAAGGCCTTTCTTATGCAGTGGACATTAGGTTGCTGGTAGACCTTTCACATGCAGTAGACATTAGGTTGCGAGAAGGCCTTTCTTAAGCAGTGGACATTAGGTTGTTGGAAGGCCTTTCTTATGCAGTGGACATTAGGTTGCTGGAAGGCCTTTCTTATGCAGTGGACATTAGGTTGCTGGAAGGCCTCTCTTATGCAGTGGACATTAGGTTGCTGGTAAACCTGTCCCTTAGACACTCCCTTGCTTCTTCAGATGTACTTTTATTTCTCTGCATGTATGTTAACATGTTGTAACTCATAATGTAACCATCACCATCCTTATCAGATGAGGATTATATTACACTATCAGACATTTGTTAAGAGTATGAATTTTAATATTTGTTATAAAATATGTTGGTATTAGGAGCTGCTACAGCAGCAATCAATTTGTGATTTGTTACATATTTGCATATAGCTGTTAGTCTTGTTAAAGCCCCAAGACTTCACTGACATTATGGCAGAGCCTGGACTCATTTCTTTACTTGCAATATATCCAATAAAAGCATTTAATACAAAAATGAAAACATTTAAAAGAAAATGGAATAAAAATGGACTCATGTAAGTACTCCTTCAAATAGGAATGGCAACGAAGCAGTGTTGTGGGTTAAGGTGGCCCAAAAGCTGTACACTTTTCGTGCAAATAGAAGCTTTGAAAATGAAACTACGGGTACAGACGCTCCTCTACTCACAAACAAGATACGCTCCGAATGGCCGTTCGCAACTTGAAATGTCCGTAAGTCGTTATTCAGCATCATTTTAAGGGCATACGCAAGTACAAAGAACTAGGATGCTGGGAGTACGCACGCTATGCTGCTGCGCGGCGAGAGTAGTGGCCAGAAATCGTACTAGGTGGAACTGGAGCGCAGAAAAAAAATTTGGTGTTGTGGACAGGAAACGAGAGCCCATTGAACACAATTTGGACTTAAAGATCCTCTTTGTTCGTACGTCTGAAAGTTCGTAAGTAGAGGAGTGTCTGCATTTCATGATTGGTCTTTCCATTCAGAAAGGGCTAGTTATACAATATGAATGGAGGCGGTCAGGTAGCCTGCTTTGCAATAACAGTGATGAAAACATCAAATATGACCAAAGGATGGTTCATTGATAGCAACAAAACCGATGTTAATGCAGTCTGATTTTACAGTACAAGGTGTATTAAGCTTTTCCTTGCCGTATCTCACACATGCACAAACACACACTCAGCCAAACCACATGACCCTAAGTGCGATGCAGTTCACAGATTAGGGTATTAGACTGATTATTGCAGTTATTGCAGTCTCCACCTACACTGTCACTCCTTGCATTTCGATAAAACTGTACCTGGTCCCCACATCTTCCTGCCGATGCCTGTGAATGGGACAGGTGTCACTTCACATAGATTTCTGAGCTCCTGGTGACAATGTCCTCATACTGGGGGGGAGGCTCCACATGGACACGTACATCTGATTGCCCCACGGCCTCCTCATAGGATGGGGGTGGGTCCCCAACACTCGACTGCCCAGGTGGTGGTACTAAGTTTGGGCTAAGCTCTGGCTGGTAACCCCGATTCTGTGGGTCTAAGTTCACATGGGACAAGTTAGGGTCTCTTTGGGAGTTCCCATGGGCAGAGCCTCTCTGGAGGTGCTTGCGTGACTGGCACCTCCACACTGCAACCATCACCACAACAACGAGCAGCAATCCCACCACCAAGGGCAGGATCAGGTAGAGGGACTGAATCCCGGACACATCGAGGCCCCCTGGGCTGTTGCTCTCGCGGACGTACTCTTCCCAGAATCTCCTCTGCAAACAGAAACAAGAGACTCTCTAAGCAACGGTCTGAGGGACAAAAACAGATACAAAATGTCATCAACATGCTGTCATCAGTAAGTCAGAAGAGAAAAATTGAAGTGTAACTCTCACTCATAATGTCACAATAGCAACTTCTGCATGACAGCCAGCAAACTCGCAGACCCCTTCAGACAATAATCGCCTGGTCAAACTCAACTATTCACATGTGAATCTCAGACTGAAGCAAAACATTTATACTTGAAAATGGAGACTTCAAGAGTAAATAGCAGCTCTCTACCTGACATTAGTGCTTGCTAATAGATTCTCTACATAATGCACAAACCTGGTCACACACAGATTACAAAACACACAGACATGCATGCATTTGCTACGAAGTATAAATAGACCCGTACTTACATTGAGAGATACCAAACACATAAAGAAGAATAGCAAAAAAGAAACTGACAAAGCTTATTGCCCAGTATATTTTGAAATCCATGATGATAAACCAGATAGTATGAAAAACCAGCGCACAGACAGACAAAGCTTGTTGACTATATCCAAGATTCCCCACTGCAAGGCCTGCCTGTGAACAGCACCTCCTGCTGACCTAACAGAGCAGACAGCATTGCATTCTGCATCTGCATGCGAGCACATTCCATCAGCCAAGGCTCATGTACCCGTGACAGGACCCCTCCAGAGGCTCAAACTCATCAAACCCTCCTAGCTGCAAGCATAGTGTGTGTGTGTGGTCCAGGTATACCTTACCTTGTGGGGATCAAATGTCCCCACAACGTGATGAATACCCGTTGTTTTTACCTTATGGGGACCAGTGTCCTGGTAAGTGAAAACTCTATCTTATAAAAAGTCTGTGACTGCAATGAAAAAACTAAAAATGCAAAAACTCTTGTATTTTGTTTGGTTACTTATGATTATGGTCAGGGCTGGGTAGGAGTTAAGGTTGTCATACTTAGCATTAGCATTTTTCCCATAGAAATGAATGAGCGGTCCCCAAAAAGATATGATTACACGACTGTGTGTGTGTGTGTGTGTGTGTGTATATGTGTGTAATACTGCGTGCTTATTCATGTGGTCTACATGCAGCTCTGTGTGAACGTAAATATAGAGCAGGACACAGGGGTGGGTTGGCAGATTTAATTTTTTCTGCAGTTTTTTTCTGCCTGTGTCCTAAAAATACAAAATTATTAACATACTATTTTAACCAACTAGGTGGAAAAGCAGGGCTGACCAATGAAAAGGAAGAAAATCAGAAATTTGTATTATTAAGTAGGTTAGAAATCAGATTTTCACTTTTTTTAAAGCCCTGGTAGGTTCAGGGATTTCTTAAGGTCCAGCTGCCTCTGTGATACCCTCCCTCCACAGACCAGCAAACAGGGAAGTGTATGTGTGTTAGTATCTACCTGTAAGGCCACTTGTTGTATCTGCATGTGGGTGCATGCACACATGCAGGTTAGGGCACAAAGGCTGCGGGTGTGTCATACGGTAAGGTGGAGCATGTGTGCACAGGTGTGTGAGCAACACTCACGGTTTTGTCATCGTTCTCAAAGGCCTCCCGCGCCTCCTCGTAGGAGCAGATCTCCTCTCGGCATTCCCTCTGAATGTTGCCCTGCTTAATCTCCTCTAGCAGACTGTTAGCCCTGGGCAGCCTCCGGAGCAAGCCATTGGCCGTCTCTGCTGACAGGAACACTGCAAACCAATCACAGACAGCTTCCATAGTGATGACCAATCGAAATGAATGTTTTTAAAGTGAAATTCAATAACTGCAACCAATATAAATTCTCGTTTTGAATTAAAAATCTGTTTTACTTCCCCTCCAAAACAATTAAAAACTAGCGTTTTTAATTGTTGATTTTGTCTAAACGATAATTCTTATGATTCCTAAAACCTATCAATAATAGTTTCTGGTATGACAGAAAAAACAACTAGATGTTAGCTTTAAACACTATTTGCAGTTAAAAATAATTTAACTTCTGCTTCCCAGAAGCTCTCAGTTCCTTGTGGAGTGAGCAACAATGACTGATCACCCCACCCAAAGTTTTCTGTCCTCCAGAGAATTATGTCAGAGTGCATGTAAGTGTGTGTAAAATGATTCCCTTTGTAAACAGATCACTTAGGTTCCACTTATGTGTGTTTGTGCATTTTCTCAAGACAAACTGCTGAACAGCAGTTTTCAAAATGAATGACTATAGAAATGATTAAATAACCGACCGCATTCACCAGAAAAAAACAATATCAAGATTGATGGACGGCTGATAAGCTCTTAAACGTGCTGTCCTCAGCCAAATCTCTGAATATCTCACAAAACAACCTCCTAAGACGTCTTTAGTCTGGTTCCAGACCTGGACACTCGACTGAGCCTGCCCTCTCGCGGACACTCTGAGAGCCGGAAAACCTGCATCTTGGTCATCTGTCCTGATCTTGCTAGACCACTCTGTACCTTTTCACACAGTTAATAACCAAATTCTCTGGTTCACCCTTTCTGAACTTGGCATTACAGGGAATGTGATCTGGTTTGACGCATATACCTGTGAGAGAGATCCAACCAAGTGGCATGGGGTGCAAAACTGTCAAAATCTCATCAGGTAATAACCAATGTTCCCCAAGGCTCTGTCCTCAGCCCTCTCGTCTCTCTTTACATTACCTCTCTAGGTCAAATCATCCAATCTCATGGCTTCTCGTACCACTATGCCAATGACATCCCAATCTATTTGACCTTCTCTACTGATGACTCCACGGTCTCTGCTCAGATATCTGCATGCCTGGTTGACATTACAGCCTGGACAAGAGACCATCACCTCCAGTTTAACCTCTCCAAGCTTCTTGTCTTCCCTCCAGCCCTACCATCCATCATGACATCACTCTTCTGCTTGGATTGTCCACACTGTCACCATTAAAGTCTGCTAGGAACCTAGGGGTAATGATTGATGACTAGCTGGCCTTTGCTGAGCACATAACAGAGGTCTCCCAATCTTGCAGATTTAGCCTGTAGAACATCAGGAAGACCAGGCTTTTCTGTCTCAGTATGAAGTCCAGAGCTTCTAGTCCAGACAATTGTAAAGGCTGATTTACACTTCTGCATAAAATCTATGCTGATTTAAGATGGACTGAGGCAAAATAGAAAACTGTCCTGTGGTCTGACAAATCAAAATTTTTTCAATTCTCTTTAGAAATCATGGATGCCACATCCTTCGGGCTAAAGAGGAGAGGGATCACCCAGCTTATTATCAGCAGACAGTACAAAAGCAAGCAGTTATGATGGTATGGGGGTGAATTAGTACCCATGGCTTGGGTAGCTTGCACATCTGGCAAGGCACCATTAATGCTGAACAATATATACAGGTTTTGGAGCAAAATATGCTGCCATCCAGACACCTTTTTCAGAGAAGGCCTTATATATTTCAGCAAGACAATGCCAAACTGCATTCTGCGTGTATTACAACAGCATTGCTCTGTAGTGGAAGAGTCCGGGTGCTAGACTGGCCTGCCTGCAGTCCAGACCTGTCACCCGTTGAGAACATTTGGAACATGATAAAATGAAAACTATGACAAAGGAGACCCTGAACTGTTGACCTGTTGAAATCCTATATCAGGCAAGAATTGGACAACATTTCACTTTCAAAACTCCAGTAACTGGTCTCCTCAGTTACCAACGTTTACAGAGTGTCGTTAAAAGAAGAGGTGATGCCACACAGCGGTAAACGCCCCTGTCGCAACTTTTTTTAAAATGCGTTGCTGACATCAAATTCAAATTGACCATGTATTTCTCATAAAACAATACAATTTCTCAGTTTCAACATTTGATATGTTGTCTTTGGTCTATTTTCAATTAAATATGGGTTTATGATTTGTAAATCATTGCATTCTCTATACCATAAAAATTCAATGTAGACTATCACCCAGTCCTAGCTTTAGCAATGTCATATTTTTTTCTATGCTTTTCAAATAAATTGCGTGGCCCACCTCGATCCTTGCTGAGGCCCCCTTGTGGGCCGCAGCCTCCTGGGCGAGTGCCACCGGTGTAACTCCTGCCCTAATACTGCTTAAATGTGTACCAGAGCACTAATTGTAAGATCAGTCCAGCAGCACTTACGCCTACTTGACCCCTGGACTGTTTGCAGTGTACTATTTGCCTTGCTTCTACATCGCTTTGGATAGCATCAGCCAGATATGTAAATTTAATGTAATATAATGCTAAAATACAACACACAGCTTGCTTAGAAAACACAGATATTTAAATTTAATTCTCAGTTACCGATAATAACCATTGGTCTGACCAAAAATATCAATAACCAATCAAACAGCACACTGTTGCCTAGAAAAATAGCCACAATAACAAAATGTGCCACATATCTGCATACATTAAAGCTGAGGGCCTCGCAACAGCAAACAGAGACGAACTGTCTCGCTGCTCTGTGGGACTGCACACATGAGCACGTTGACAAGGACTGCATTATATGTCCAGCTGAGCAAAAATGCCAAGTAGACGTATGCAAATTACATCCAGAGAATAAAAAGCCCTAGTGCCTTTGAGGTCAACAGCAGCATTTATCTGTGCTAGCAATGTACAAACACATGGTTATTCTATAGTGATGCTAAAGGACTTCACAGGAAATGAAACCCATGGTTCAATTTTAATTGGAGGTGAATTTATATACACACACCTTAAAACAACCAAAAAAGATATGGACCACAAATGGTGATCTGCTGCCTGTGAGTGTTTCAGGGTTAAGGTTTCACAACCAGATAATCTACACTGAAGTGATGTTGCATGCTAGTCCAGAGTTGCACGCATTAAGCAAAGGATGTGTGTGTTTTGGTTGCAGTGATGGAACGAAGTGATGGATGAAACTGTGCAGAGCAATCGGATGAAAAAGGCGCTGGATCACTCAAAAGGGAGCAGTGCATACACGCGGGGGAAAAGCACACACATTCAGCTTTCAGCTGTGAGAAGCTAGACAGGATGAAATGGCTGTTAATGCCCTGTTCCTGTTAGCTAGGGAGACACATCTGTAGACTGCTGAATCTTCCATGGTGATGAAGAGGTCACTTGGGCAAGAGTATAATAATATATCCAGTGTCAAAAGCAAAATTCCCCCTGATACAACACACACATCTGTCTATCACCACCCAAATATTTTCTTAGAATGATACAGTATGACCCCCAAAACTGTTTTTCTGTTGGACCCGAATAAAAACAAGGATCTGGGCGAGATCAAGAAAATATAATTAAGAACAGAAAAGGAAAGGCAACTGACTATTTGAAGGACAGGTGGAAATGGCCTGCCTGTGATTATGGTGTAGCTCTGTAGGTCGGGGACCATGACTGGAAGGTCGTTGATTCAAATCTCATGACTTGCAGACTGCTTTCACTATTGGGTGCTTGAGCAAGGCCCTGAACCCCAATTCCTCCAGGGAAGCTGCCTGATCCTGCTGTCTGATCCTCACTTGTAGCATGAGCTAAATACACGTATTTGTGTTTCCTAAAGGATATGCTGAAATACAGTGTATGAGGCCACATCATGTTCTTCCACAATTCAGTGTATCACACCTTTTTACAAGTTATGTGTCAGTGTCATGGCATCAGACTTTCAGTTTTCCGTTTTCATCACGCCGGCTGAATCAGCTATCGTCTCCCTTCTTTTACACTCATGTTCATCCTTCAGCGTAATTCAAGCATATACAATTATCTGTCAATGAAAGTTACAGTAGGCACACCAATTTTCAAATAACAGATGAAATCGGACCATATTTGCAATCATCCACAGTATAAAAAAAATGTCATTGCATCGTTACAGGACACTGAGCAACTGTCATGCATTTAATGGCTTAACATATTCTGTCTGATATCTGCATTTTGCTCTTGGCAAATGACAGCAAAATGAAGACTTCATGAATGGCATGGAGCATTAATGGGTCATAGGTGACCAGTTAAAAGACATCTCAAAATTATCCACAGTGTGACTGTGTGCCCTCTGAGATGGATGTACCCCTGGGCTGTGCTCAGTGCTGTCTGGAATAGGTTCCAGGCTGGAAGATGAATAGGAAGACCACAAGACAACAACTGGCGAATAATTTGAAATATTACTTACATCCCTAATCATTTACAAATCTACAGCAAATGAAAACAAACAACTAAATGTCAATGGCAAATTAAAAAGGTATATAGTGTTTGTTTGCGCATTAGGTACTGTGAATGTGAGTGTAATGTTCTCACTGACTTAACAAAAGTTGCAGGATAACATTGCCAAGGATGGATCATAAACTTGTCAGCGTTTTGGAAAGCAGACTAGAGCTCTGATCCAAAGCTGGCAGGATAGATTTAGGATGAAATGTAACATGAATTTAGATGAGAAAGGTAGAGACTTCCAATGCTTTGAAGAGGGGAAGGCCAGCAAGTCACAAGCTTTCAAACACAACGAAATAAAATGCCAATGCAAAAAATACACCAGAAACACAATATTAATGTCCCAGTCGAGGCATCCTATGAATTTTGTATGGGCACAGCTTTCGTGTGAGAAGGATGTGTGTTTTCTGTACTCACCATTTGCCATAACTGGGTAAATACTCTTCTGGAGAGATGGACCCTACAAGCAAAGATCAATAGACTGTTTACTACCCGACAAGTCGACAGTGCACATAAAGCCACGCATGTATTTTAAACGATTCCTACAAAAGTGTCTGGGAGAGAACGTTTTCATGTTGCAGGGTAAGGGAAACGGTAAAACTTATAAAATCTCTCCCACTCATTGATACATTGTATCGCCAGTCCCCCCTCCCCCCATTCGAATATATTCGTAAATTAATCGTCCGCATTGCTTGTTTATTTTGGAAATGGCACCCCTAATCCATGTTATATGGTCATCGAATTTTTGGTACGACGTAAACCGGTCTGTGGACGACAAAAGGTTGGGGACCCATATTACAGGGCACGGAGAAATTAAAGGACGCATAGGTAACATTCCGACCCGATAGATGAACCACCCTTATCACATCTAATGAGAATTACCGTGTTAAGCAGATAGAAGATCTGAGCTCCGCGAAAAGCTCCTGAAATCACTGGACCAAAATAGGACAATAGATCAAACATTAATATCTTCCCCCACTAGTCTTTCCACCTACTTCGTCCGATTTTAATCCCCGATGCCAATAAATCAATGTATTCACTTAACAAACCGTTTTGTTTCTGATCGGATGTCTATTTGGTAGCTACAATTAATTTAACATATATAATTTATCAGTCACCATATTTTCTAATGGGTACTCACCCTGCCCTGATCGAGGTTTATGCTAAAAATGAAGAGTCGATATTGCGATCGAAAGTGTTTCCCGTAGCATTAGAGGAAAAAAAATCAGCTTCACGAATTTTAGCCTTCAGAGACCCAGAAATCAATAACATATTTGACGCGTGCTGGAATCGCGCCCTCAAACTTACACGACTGCCGTTTGTTTTGTCGCCTGGTAAATATGTGCCGGTCCGTAACCAGTGCCCCTGCGCGCGCTCGTGCGCATGCTTCTGCGGCGCGAGGGCGGGGGGGGGGGGGGGGGGCCCGGCCCCAAAGTGGTTGGGTGGCGGGGGGGGGGGGGGGGGGGGGGGGGGTTTTGCGGGAAGGGAGGGGGGCAGTGGGTATAAAGAGG
>JAODLD010000040.1:5910364-5927734 GCA_026781065.1 Mormyrops boulengeri | reverse complement strand
CGCGCCCCCCCCCCCCACACAGAAATAGTGTCGGACCTGAAACTGGTCCATGGTGCAAAAAAGGTTAGAGACCGCTGTGTTAGACCATCCCATGACCATTGTTTTTAAATTTCCCATTGTCACCACATGCAGCTTATTAAATAACCTTGTTTTTCACTGTTACATGATTTGCTCTGTTGACTGCATCTAATCTTCACCGCCGGAATATGCAGTTCTACCTAAATATAGTCGTGCAACATATGAACGATGATACACTCTGAGAAATGAGGCATTAGGCGATTGCGTCATTGTGCAAACATCACATTGCATACTTACACAAACCTAGATGGTACAGCCCACTATGGTGTTTTTCAACCAGTGTGGCATGCATTTACAGTCTGTAAGCTTTTTCTCTTTCACTCTTACATACATGTCATACATGTCCTGGGTATGACGTTAAACTGCATCCAGCCCTGCAAGCGGTCCTCCAACTTGCAGGGAAACAATTTTTGGGGGATTGGTGGCGGCACTGGCACTCCAGCCACTGTAAAGCAGCTCACAACTGCTCAATACAAACAAGCACGATACTCTTCTGCTCTCCGCGGGAGTAACTCTGCTGCAGCCGCCCACAGGAAGGCTGCATGCATCATGAAGGGGATGGGGGAAAGCCTTTGAAACCGTCGGAGATCTAATTGGGTCAGGCCTGTTGGGGATCAGGGCTGGTGTGGTGCTGAGGCACTTTGGTCCCAGTTTGAGGCGACCCATCCATGTAGGCGCTTGGAATATCTTGTCTCTCCAGCAAGAGACCTTCTGTGATAAGACCCTGAAGGTTGCCGAGGGTTGTGTTGGTGTTGCCAGTGTTCCCAAAAGGAGGTGATTTATCTCACAGAGCACCCTGGTTATTATCGAGAGGAGTCGCAGTGCACAACTTGGTGGCAACTCCAGTCTGAACTGGGAACTGAGAAGGATGGCTGTGAGGGCTCTGAGGGCAGATAAGGAGGTGTTTGTTAGATGAATCTGTGAGCAGGTGACACACCGTCTGTGGTCTAGTGACCCATGTCCTGCTTACAGAGGAATCGAAGCATTATGCACATCTGAATCTGTTCCTCAGAGACTTGCAGTCTCTGATGGAACGGTCCATATGGATGACATTGCAGTTGTGACCTGCTGGGCCGGCTACTTTGAGCAGTTGTTTAAAGCTGACCCTCCAGCTAGGATGTTGGACATCTCTGGGTCCATGGTTCTCGAAGCTGACCCTCCAATCAGCCGTGTACCACCCAATTTCACTGAGATTGCACGGGTAGTGAATCAGCTGAGAGTAGGAAAGGCCACAGGGATCTGTGCACGGTATCCAGGGTGAACTTCTCCAGGTGGTGGTAAGTCTGTCCTCCTGGCATTGCAGACAATCTTTGCTTCCATTTGGGAGTCAGGAATCATCCCAACCCACTGGAAAACGGGACTTGTAGTCCCTATCTGGAAAGGGAAGGGTGATCGCCCGGATTGCGGCAACTACACGGGGATAACACTGCTCTCAGTGCTGGGTAAGGTCCTTGCTAGGGTCATCCTTAACAGGATCCATGATTTTGAATCCATGACATTGCTTGTCTGTCAGCGACTGGAGCAGTCTGATTTTACGCCTAAGAAGACTACCTTCGACCGTATCCTTGCACTGAGGTTCTCATCGAGCGCAAGTGCGAATATCGGCAGAGGTTCTTTGCAGCCTCTGTCAATTTTTGTAAGGCATCTGACTCAGTTGATTGAGGTGCCCTGCAGGATATCCTGAGACTTTGTGAGATCCCCCCTAAGTTGCTGGACATCATGGCTGGCCTGTACACTGGTACTGTGAGTGCTGTGCAGAGTGGAGGGAGAACCTCTGCGTTCTGATTCTGATTCTTTCCAGAAACAACTGGGAAGAATCAGAATCAGAATCAGACCTGGTGAATAAAGCTGATTCTGATTCTTCCCAGTTGATTCTGGGGATCATCAGGGTTGTGTTCTTGCTCCTGCTCTGTTCAGTGCTTGTATGGAATAGGTGTTCCGCAGGATCGCGGATAGTGTTAATTTTGGCAGCAAATTTTCATTTAGTTTTAGTCATAGTCTTTTGACTAAAATGTAATTTAGTTTCAGTCATAATTTAGTCATTATAATTCATCATAATTTCTTTTAGTTTTAGTCTAGTTTTAGTTGACTAAATATCATAAGATTACAGTCGACTAAAACTACAGTTGATTTAGTCGACTAAAATTAAAAGTGCAAAGTGTAATGTTTAAAGTTTCCCTTCGATTTCTGAAAGTCATTATGTTCATCAAGATGAAATGTTAATGAACCAATGTTAAGTAATGGTATTAAGGTCTGACTGTGCAGTACACAAAGACACAGATTTCACTCTTATTTGAAACACAAACATATGTTTATTTACTCGGAAACTGAGTACTGTAAAACCAGTAATGCCATTAGTGCAAAAAAAAAAATCACTTCAAAGAAAAAGTGCATAGGCTATAATGCCACTAGGCCTGCTCTCTATGAATATTAAAATAGAAATATTAAAATAAATATTTGATGTAGTTTATTGGTGATTTCATGTTCACTGAAGTTTCCGCTTTTTAACAACTGTATAAAGTAATGATATTTGTTATATAAATCAACTCAGGTGAAACAAAACATGTACCTTTTCAGGGCTGCAAAATCTCAAGAATCTGGAATGAAACTCACGCTTTCAGACTCACGCAGGAAATCTTACGGCAAATCTAAATTATACCATTATAAACCCAAAATTAGCTACGTTAAAAGTGTATTTACACGGTTAAATACAAAAGCAGACTATATACAAGGTAAGAACTGTTACGTATGTGTGCAGACATCTCGAATTGAAAATCTCACTCCAGCCAGCTGGCCGAAGTTGGCAACCCCGCATTTTATTTGAAATGAGAAGTAAAATGTGCTGTTTTCGCCTGAAACAGTTTGTCATTCCGTTTGCGTTGTTACTTGTTATACAAATATAAAACGAATATGAGAAAAACACGGCATGTCACATTTTATATGTTTTCAAAATAATAAGACCGCCCATATTCTACTCTGATAGCGATTAAAGTGAAGTATGTATTCATAAAGGTTCGTATGTATTCATATTAAAACGAGACTTTAATTTTATTACCAGTGTGGGATTATCGAAACCAATACTTATATTTTAAATCCATGAACACTAAAATATATGACATAAACACGACTGTATTTGGGGCTTACGGCTTAAGTTAAGCACTTTATTTAAACGTACAATTTTCACATTTTATTTATCTTCTCTTGTTTTTAAATGAGCCCTGCTTTTATTTAGTAAATGAGAAAACATTATAAGTATCGGCAGTCATACATATATGGTCAGTTCTGTGTCACGTGACAAAAAATATAGTCAAAACGTTTTTGAATTGTACTGAATTAATTTGATTTGACAGTCAGGTATTGATTACGTGCAATGGTGATACAACAAATAGGCTACTTAAATATATACCACACTAAATAGTTAGACATTATGATCTTCCGGACCTTTGCTTCAAGAAATTCTCTCTAATTGGACCTTTTTAAATTTTAGTTGAATACCCCTGCCTTAAGCAAACTACATTAGTTCATCTCAGGCAAACATTTTTGTCTCGTTTTTATCCGTTGACGAAATTGTCATTACACTTCGTCATAGTCTTAGGCCTCACAAAATCATTTTTATTTACTTATCATCTCATCTGAAAATAAAGGTCGTTGACAATAACTATGAAGAAAAATTTTTCATCAACAAAATTAACACTGTTCGTGGGGTCCAGTAGCTGGGGATTGCAGGTGTCCTGGATAAAGACCAAGATCAAGGCATTTAATGATTTCTTGGGCACAGCCATCAGTAGTGTGTCTGTCTGTGGGGAGAATGTCGACCTTGTCGAGAGATTTACTTACCTCGGCAGCGATATTCATGTCTCTGTTGACTCTTCCTATGAAGTCAGCAGACGGATTGGAAGAGCATGGGGGGTCATGAGGTTGCTGGAAAGGGGTGTGTGGCATTCCCGATATCTTTGCAAGAGGACGAAGGTCGAAGTCTTTAGAGTCCTGGTGCTCCCTGTCTTGCTGTATGGCTGTGAGACATGGACACTATCCAGTGAGCTGAGACGAAGACTGGACTCCTTCGGTACTGTGTATTTTCGGAGAATCCTTGGGTACCGCAGGTTTGACTTTGTGTTGAACGAGCGGTTGCTAGAGGAGTCCCGAATAAGGCACATTACCTGCATTGTGAGGGAGTGTTAGTTACAGCACTACGGCCATGTGACGCGTTTCCCTGAGGGTGATCTGGCTCACAGGATCCTCATTGCTGAGGACCCAGGCGGCTGAACCAGGCCAAGGGGATGCCCACGTAACACCTGGCTGTGGCAGATGGATGGCCATTTCCGGAAGGTGGGACTGGACCGTGTATCTGCCTGGGGGATCGCCGGCCAGGATCTCAAGGAGTTTCGCTGTGTGGTGGGTGTGGCAACACGCTGCATCAGCACATGCTGCCCAACCTGACCTGACCTGACTCTTACGTACATAAGCATAATACATAATATTCTAAAAGCTTATTTTGGGTACAGGAAAAAATATTTTTAAATATGGAAAAAAACATTTTTTTTCCACAGTGTACTTTGTTACATTTATAATACCAAGGGTGTATTATCTAGATATGTGTCAGATGTGAAATTATGCATGGAAACTTGTGTATCAGATATTGAAAAATATTTATTTTGTATCCTTGGCAAGAAGCACAAGATATCATTGATTATATATGTGATGCACAAGGCCTATGAAAAGTGTGCAGTTCACTTTAGCGTGAAGCTCACCTTAAGCATCATCATATCGCAGAATCTTCCAGAAGGTCTATCTTGGACTGTTTCATGGCTTTCTTGGAAATTTTGTGTATGAATAAAGTTGGTCTTTCTTAGAAGCAGCATTCATTTTGCCACCATCACCCATAAACCAGTTTTGTGTAGTGCAAAACCTTCCCTATCAATTGGTAATCTCTGGTTGGTGGTGCCCATTTTATATAATATCCTTGTTGCTGACCACACAATTAACAAAATATTATACCAACTGGATTTCTTACCTGGTTGCTAACTTTAATCGGATAGCCTGTTTTTCATACTGTATGTATGTTAAAGTTCTCACCTGCTTCTCCAGTGGCCTGTACTAAGAAGCGGGGTTACTGGCTTATTGGGGTAACTTGTCAGATTTAAGGTAGTCTGGGCAAAATGTAAGTGAACGAATATGAAGTCCATTTAAACTGTGGTATCTTAAACCCGACAAGTTACCCCGATAAGCAAGTAACCCCACTTCGAAGTACAGGCCACAGTTTTGAATGCATCTCCTCTTGCATCTTAGGTTAATCCAGTGCAGAAGAACGACATAAATAAACTGATACTGTAAACAATGTTCTCAGGTAAAATCTCAGACAGAGCTGGACTCACACTTGCATTTGGAGATTAGCATCATGTAGTGCTTGTGACCATATATGGGCATCCCATTGACGCACCAGCCTGGCCACAGTCCTAAATCTGTTGGCCTCCTGAAAGTTTTTTGGCTGTTTGAGTGTCAGTGATCCATTGACGTGGATGTTCCAGCATCTTCTGGGAAATTTCAAGATCTGCTAGTGTCTCTCCTGCTGCCTCCTCCCTTAAGAACTAGTCCCGTTTATTGAAGTTTTCAATTTTCTCACAAATATTTTTTTATTATTTTTTAAACTTGAAGTTTGCATGTTCACCCCATGTTTATTACCAGGAAAAGCAGTTAGAAGGTTGCGAGTTTTCTCTGTACTGACATTCTGCACTTATAGAAGGGCTGCTTCTGCCAACCTGTTTCCAATGAACGCTGAGGTTATATGGAACTCTATATCGAAAAATAGCAGTACACAGTAATAGTACAGTAAAGATCTTATTCCACTGAGTACATACACTACCCAAATGACCTTGAAAGCTTGATTTTTTTTATTGGACATATTTATATTCTAAATGTTATGCAATGTGGTATATTTTACAGGCAGCACTGTGAATCCTGCATGTTCTCCCCATATTCCTTAGGATATTCTCATTTCCTCTCATGGTCCAAAGACGTGCAGGCTAGCTGGTCCAAAAACACGCAGGCTAACTGGTTCAAAGACGTGCGGGCTAACTGGTCCAAAGACGTGCAGGCTAACTGATATGTGCCTTGTGATGGACTCGCATCCCATCCATGGTGTTGCTCTACCTGGTGATGTACTTGCATCCCATCCACAGTGTTCTCCTGCCTGGCGATGCACTCACATACCATACACAGTGTTCCCCTGCCTGGTAATACACTCTCATCCAATTCATTGTGTTCCCCTGCCTTGTATCTTATAATGTGTAGTATCTTTAAAAGTATCTTTAAATGTATTTATATTTATATAATATATTGGAAGGCTGAAAGGTATTTAAAAAATGTATAAATAAAAGGATATCAGTATTTTTTATCAGTTTTACTAAATGATTCTCATTGGGCAAAGGAGATAAACACATATGAATATCTCTGTAGGGCACGCAGAGAATCATACATCTTAATGCATTAATTAGACAAGGCAGTCCTCTGCCCTTCACCCTGACCCAATAACTAACTGTAACAAAGTCAGCTGGGAATTTTTAACTGGGTTATCTGTAGGCTCAGGACTGCCAGCTGCTTGCCATGGCAACATAAGGAAGCACAGAATCCCAGGCCAGGACGCTTACTCTTCCTGTTGCTTAAGGACTGAGCGGCAATATCTCTCCAGATGAATGAGCAAATAAATATGTGAGGATGTATGAAAATTAAACTGTGCAAAGCAAAATTAGTAGCTTGCACATATAATCTGTATATATGTGGTCAAATAGTACAAGGTATACTGTTTAAATAACAGATACTATTTAAATAACAGTATGTTTAAACAAAGCAATGAATACAAAATGGTGCACAAAACAACGATGAAAACACAAACATCGTGTTAAAATAAATTAATTTGCATTTTATTCTTTTAACAGCCACTGGGGGGGTTGGGGAGCAATGGTGTGGTGGGCCATTTTTCAGGCTGTGGTCCTGATGGATCAGTGGCAACTGTGCTGTTGAATAGATGTTGATTCAGAGCTGCACAAAAGGCCCAAAGCCCTGATGCTCACTCAGGCACATGTCAATGGGGTCATGCTGACGTGACATTGTTGAGATATTTTTTAGCACAAACATTTTCCTCACAGGTAAGCTGACCAAGCACTGGTGTCTAAACATCCAAAACTCAGATATAATCGCCTGAAACATGCATTGTTTTGCAAGCACTTTGTGGAAACCTCGTGACTTTAAATCAAAGATAAATCGGTATGGTCCGTGGGGATACTGTAGATTCAAACCTCTACAAGTTTGGGTTTGAGTCCTCTCCAGGTCTAAGTGTGTGAAGTTCAGTTGGTTCTTTCCATGTTTGCTGTTGTTTTCACCAAGCTGGAGAATTTGTGGCTCTGAATTGTCCTTTCACTGTATGGTTCTGTGTGAAAATGTGTATCCAGTGACGGTCTGGCTCATTCCCTGTGCTCCCTGTGTTACAGGAATATCTCTCCATTACCCAGTACAGGCTTTTGTGGAAACTTTAATTAAAGAGGGACAGATGGATGGATAAATATAGATAGAAAGGCTTAAAAGACACCCCGTCTTCATATATTCATAACTCTGTCCTTACTAATGTATAAAATGGGCCATCAGATAAACTACGTAAAAGCTAAAAACGGTACTGAAATCAGCTGCCCATCACTTGTCTCCAGCTCACTCACCCTGTTTTGTAGAGATGCTCAGTTGTAATTAGCTTTCAGAAATTTCTTGATGTAAACGTACGTAATTTGTTTTCAAGCTAGTAAAGGTTAATTAGCCTGAAGCTGATGCTAATTACCTAACAGCTGGAGCCCTGCAGTATCCAGCAGTTGTGTTAGGATGTAATGTTGACGGAAAAGATATTCCTGTGCTTGCAAGCACAGGAAAAAGTTCTGAGCTTCTGTAAATAAGGAGCCTGTAGTAACCAACAGCTGTGAATGCACAGGAGCCCTGTTCCAGTTAAACCATCTGTGAATGCACATGAGCCCCGCTTCAGTTACACAAAATATGAATGCACAGGAGCCCTGCAGCATGTATACAAGCTGTGAATGCACAGGAGCCCCGCATCAGTTACATGAAGCCTGAGTGCACAGGAGCCCTGCAGCATGTATGCCACCTGTGAATGCATAGGATCCCTGCACCAGTTACAAGATCTGTGAATGCACAGGAGCCCTGCAGCATGTACGTCACCTGTGAATGCACAGGATCCCTGCACCAGTTACAAGATCTGTGAATGCACAGGAGCCCTGCAGCATGTATGACGCCTGTGAATGCATAGGACTCCTGCACCAGTTACAAGGTCTGTGAATGTACAGGAGCCCTGCAGCATGTATGACACCTGTGAATGCATAGCACTCCTGCACCAGTTACAAGATCTGTGAATGCACAGGAGCCCTGCAGCATGTACACCAGCTGTGCTTATACACTCAGCAGCAAAGTGGCGACAAGTAAATGAAAAAACAGCAACAGCAGGATGAAATGGGCTGCTGTCAGTCTGGGCTTTCTGTGATCTGACACGAGACTTTTTATTTGCGTTGTAAAATATATGTGTCACAAGAAAATTCCATTAATCTATTGAACAACAGCTGCAGCTCTATCTAAGTGTTGCTTTTTTATCTGATCATCAAAAGTGAGCAAACCAATATAATTAAAGTGCTCAGCAACATTCCGGCTAGCGGTAGTCAAAAATTTGGCCTACACAAAATGTGGCACGACTGATCCAACGCCAATGTTTATTCTCTGTGTTTATTCTGCAGTGGAGGAGCAAGATGGGCACAATCCACCACTTCTCCGGGTTTTGCACAAAAGGAACAATGGCCGAGACAGATGTAAGAATGCTGAACTTTCCATTGCCACCAGCAATGTGGTGCATGCTCTGATCATGCGGAAAACAATACTTTATGGCACTTTATGGTACACTTATGTTAGTCAATCATGGCCCCACAACCTTTGCCATCATTTAACCCGACATGAAATGGAAGCGAACTGTAAAATACTGGACAGGTGATAAACACCAAGGCAAAAACCCAGCAATAACCGGAAAGCAGTTATCAAGAAGGGGGCCTTGTGTCCTCTGCTCCCTCTCAGACCTGTCCGCAGCAGCGCCTCAGGCGGCCGTCCCGCCCTGGGTCATCGGCACATAATCTCGCCTGGGTCAGCTGCCTCATTAGCCGGCAGTGACTTTCACGGCCGGCTGGGCCCAGCTGGCGTCCCGCACACGGATGGCACGCTGGCGTCCCGCACACGGATGGCACGCTGGGCCTTTAATTAGATCCTGGGCTGCTGCTTCTCCTCACACACAGAGACATTGACATGCGCAGCCATGTTGTCCTCCATGAGACACGACCTCTGTCTTCCTGTAGGGGTGATAGAGAGGGTGATTTTTGATGGCCAGCAGAGAACCACAGAACAGCATCTCCTTAGGTGGCCGGCAAGTGATAACGCACCCATCCATCCATCCATCCATCCATCCATCCATCCATCTATCCATTTGATGTAACCCCTTGTCCTATTCAGGGTTGTGGGGATTCCACAGCCTATCCCAGAGGCTACAGGCGCAAGGCAGGGAAAAACCCAGGATGGAGCGCCAAGCTATCGCAGGGCACACTCACACACCAATCTGCAGAGAATGCACAAATCATGAAAATCTATTTTCCATTCAAAAACATTTAAAGCCTTCAAATCAGTTGTGACTGGCCACATGCCTCATCCCGTAGCTTCCGAAGAGCAGGCAAATGAAGATCGCCATGCTAACAGCAAAACAGCATTGAAACCGAAGCACATTGAATATCCCTTCATACATCATGTACAACTTGTACGTTTTGCAAGGTTATAGCATTTCAGCTGGAAAATTATCCATATAACTCTCCATGCAACCCACAAAGCATTTCAGGTAAACTGGTGATGCTGAAGGGCGGCATGGTGGTGCAGTGGTTAGCACTGTCGCCTCACGCTTCTGGAGCCAGGGTTTGAGCCTTTGTGTGTTTTCCCTGTGTTGTCATGGGGTTTCCCCCACAGTTCAAAAATTGAGGTTAATTGGAGCTAGCAAATCACCTCTAGGTTTGCGAGTGTGCCCTGTAACGGGTTGGCACCCCATCTTGGGCTGTTCCCTGCCTTGTGCCTGGAGTCTCTGGGATAGGCACCAGACCCCTGACAACCCTAAATATTATAGAAAATGGATGGGTGGTGATTCTGACTTTCCAATGAATCTAGTCCATGTGACTCAAATTATAACCGCCTCTCTGTGATTCTGTTATTGAAAATGGATAGGACAGCAGAGGTCATCAAGTGAGAAATTCAATGTAGATGTTTTACTTTAAATTTAATTTAGAAAGGTAACATTACAGAAAAGGCATTTGCCATTGTGTGAAGACTGAGGTCTAAATAAAACAGCTGTGCAAATCCTTACAAGAGAGGAGTACCTTTTCCAGAAAGGGTCAAAAGATAAAATGGTGAAAACATTTTTTGAAATAAAATGAGATATTTGCTGACTGTTATCACAACTGGTTTAACTGGAACACATCTCGTGTTTTCAAGCATGGTATTTTCTCTGAAGAAAACGAGTGAACTCCTTTAGGTCAGGATTTTCGAAGAAAGCGCTCCCTTATCTACCACTAGATGTCACTACTGACCGTACAGGTTTTATCTGATACACATTCCGTCCTGATCCTTTCAGTGGTTTCCAACCAGAGGGCAAGGACTGAGAGAGGGGGGGCGTGCAATTTTCCTGAAAATGGAAGAAAAAAGGGTGACTATGCTTTCGATATATTTTCAAAATGAGATATATGATGACACAATACCGTTTATATTTATATACATTTATTAAGTGTTAAAATGAGAGCTTTATTAAAGATTTTTCTTATAAATGATAGTATGAATTGAATTGGTCAGTATAAGCATTAAGGATTCTTTGTACTGTATTATAAAAATATCTATAGTGCGTCATAGATATGACATATTATAATGCTCTATGAAGGCATTATAAGGCATTATGAATGTGTTTATAAATTACTAAAAAATGGCCTTAAGTAAAGTGTCACAAATTTTTTTTTGTTCATAAGCATTCGCCTTCTGTTTTGAGAGCAATGTCATAAACTTAGAAGAAAGTTTTGCCTGACATAGTTGAGTGACACCTTGTTTGAGTCATGTTTAAAAGTAATTACATTGTTTGGCAGTGTATCCAAATTAAAATATGACAGAACAAAATTCAAAACAAGCAGGATCACAGGGGAGCCAAACAGGGAAAATGGATACAGGCAAGGCATAGACGACACAGCATTACAACTACAGTGACAGAGCAGGGTAACATGGAACTGGGGAGCACTTTAATGCATAACCAATGAGGAAGCATACAGGAGGCAGCTGGAAGTGATTAACAATAGGGCATTAATGAGAGGTAAGACAAACGAGCACCAGGCGTGGCTTGTTAGGGCACGCCAGAGAGGAAAACAGGAGGGTCATTCAGACGTGACAGACAGGGCATGACACAAACATATTGAGAGCCATTGCTTTGTAGTTGACAGGATCCAACTGGAACACATTAACAGCTCACATTTGAATAGTTGCATACATTTCATTAAGTAACCGCATAATATTGTGGGGCAGAGGACACCCCGGACAGTATGCCAATCCTTCACAGGGCACAGGGCAGCAAACTGGATGGTGTGCTAATCCATCACCGGGCCTAAACACACAGAATCAGAAGTAAAGTGTACACACACACACACACAGCAAAAGTTGAAAACTCCCAACCCTGGAGACCCACTTTCAAGCAAACAGCACTGAAACTGCCTTAACTGAAGGCGTAAATGACATACTCCAGTCCCTGGAGTACTTACTGTAAAGCTCAAGGGTCTTGCTCAGGGTCTCAACAGTTAAAACACTTAGCCATTGCTGGGATTTGAACTGGTGACCTTCCAATCACAGGCAGAGCATCCGAAACCCACTGAGCCACACACTGCCCCCACTGTGCAGCCCTAGGAAAGCGCATAATAATACAATGTCTGTTATAATAATGAGCTATCTATGTGGTTGATTAAATGAAATACTAAAGTAGGGATAGTAGAATCAAGTGCGATGACCAAACACTTTCATTTATGCATACAACATATTTCCTGTCAGTCCCTTTGGTGCTTGGGGCAAAGGAATAACCTGTGGTTTATGTGACGTAAGCATCGCCATGGAAACTGTTGTCCTGTGGTGCCCTTTATCTTTCCTGCATCTCAAGCCTCAGAAGTCCCCATTCTGATACTATCCACTGTCTGTACACACATGTAGGCACAAGTCTTCTTTTCCTTTCAGTTTGCTGGAAGCCCAGCACTATAGCACTATATTTTCTGGAGTGAGTAACACCATGTAAAGTCTGCCGTGCAAAGGGGAGCCCCCCCCCCACCGTCAGCCATCTTCCGTAACATTTTATGGCACCCCCCGCCCCACCCACTCAAAGCAAAAGTTATGCACACAGGTAGCCTCAGGGTGATGATAACAAGGGGCAGTTTCCCCGATTCATGTGTTTTTTCCATATGGATATTTTTAACAACATGTTACTCTTTGCGATTTACCCATATCATATAAGCTCTTTATATGACACCCAAAATAGGGTGTCAGTGGATATTAACTTAATGTATCATTAGACATACGTGTGCTTTATTCATGGGAAATACATATGAAATGAATGTACTGGCAAACATATTGGCCCTATATTCATGTACAATCCATATTAAATTAATGTTCCACTAGTCATAAATGTCCTTTATTCATGTAAAATACATATTAAATTAATATATTGTCAAACATATAAGTTCTACATTGATGTACAATGCATATTAAATTTATATATTTAATATATAGTTTTTACGCATAATTCTTTGAATGAACTCAATTGAATCATGAACAGTGGCGCAATTAGTATGAGTATTTTGAATAGGAAACATCCTTTTTCATTCATTGCATTCACTTTGTTCAGAGAAGATAACACAGTTCAGTTAATCTCACTGAATTTTCTTGAACCTAATTAAACCAATTAGAATGTGTAGAGATCATACATGTCTTTCATTAGAATTATATAAAAGCAATAAAAAACTTCATTAAGAAACAACAAGCAATAAACAAGTATTTTCTACTAAAGCCATATGTTATCATGTATGCTAAAATGTGAAGTTCTTGTAAAAGTTTTATATTTTTCCTGTAGACTTTTGCCTTGAGTGCCTTACTTGTCAAGTGTATTTTTGGTACAAATGTGGATATAGGCAAAAATACTGACTTGTAGTGAACATATAAAAAATATAATGTCATATATAATTGAAATAAGAAAAATGCTTGATAGCCTCATGCTATTGAACCTTGCTGTATTTTCATGTGGCTTGATTGTTGTTTTTGCTGAGAGACACACTCAGTGACTTTAAACACAGTACTGTATAAGCCATTTCTGAAACCAATGTACCTGATAAAAACCTGACATAAACTCAAGAACAATGTCTGTCCAATCTCTTATGTCCTGTCTGTTGCGATGACATTCAGCAGCACTAAGCTGCAATACAATGTTTTTAACAGACTTTGATGACTAATTTGTTGGCTAATTGGAGATCAAATTTTCAAATTTGATGGACGTTCTTTGTTGGATTACATGAGGACTGAATGAGGTTTGGTCCCAGATACTGTAACATATCATAAAGAAGCCTGACTTCAGGTCATTGGCAGTCTTATCTCAAAATCAACAAAAACGGATCATGTGAAGTTGGAATTTTGTAGAGATGATGGCTGATATGTAAAAACAAAGGCTTTTGACAAGTTGGTGGCAGGTTTTTCCCAGAGACCAAACTCCATTTGAGAGTGGTGTGGTCCTGAATGATGTGTTCTGAAGACGATGTCATAAGGTGTCTGGGAAAAATAAACCAACTCCAAAACCTGGAAGACCTGCAGATGGATGGTGCCCCCAGAGTGAAATCCAAGTAGGAGAACGATGGCTTCAAAACACAATAGATTTTACGACATCTGTTCTGAGAAGGCAACCTATATATATCATATAGTGATTCCCTGTGGACCTGTTCAATGCCATTTGCTAAACCACAGTCACATGGAAAAAAGTGTGAGGATTCTCCTTACCTTTGATAGAACACACTGTTTCCAGGAGAAGGCCAGAGATGAATTAATATCCTCATGCATAGCAGTGGAGAAGCAATACTCTCAGTTTTTATCACAGTAGCATCCACATTTATATAAATTTATTCAAATTATGAATAAGGCCTTGGGATTTAGCTCTTCTTCTTTAGATCAGAGCTCATAGAATCACATGTGGGTGCAAGAGCTGACAAGATGAACTGTTTTAATTTTTATTTTGAAACCACACATTAACACACACAGGAAATGTCCCAGCTGCAGCCTTCGATGTTGAGTACATATCCTACATAAATCCAGGAGACTGCGAATAACAGAAAGGATGAACAAGCTTGAGCACATCTGCTGACATCTGGAGCTGCACCTAATCTGAGAGGTACAGGGCGATATCAGGAACAGGATGCTGCAGTGGTTTGTGTGACCTGCCTGATAAATTTGTGACAGAGTTTATATAGGACCAGCCACATGCTTTAGATTTTACACAGGTCCACTGGCAGTGTTTATACAGGACCAGAGATAGAGTTTATACAGGACCAGTGATGGAGTTTATACAAAGCCTGTGACAGAGTTTATACAGGACCAGTGTTAGAGTTTATACTGGGCCAGTGATGGAGTTTACAATATAGAGCCCGTATTAGAGTTTATACAGAACCTGCGACAGAGTTTATACAGGACCAGTGATAGAGTTTATACTGGGCCAGTGATACAGTTTATACTGGGCCAGTGATGGAGTTTATACAGAGCTTGTGACAGAGTTTATACAGGACCAGTGATAGAGTTTATACTGGGCCAGTAATAGAGTTTATACTGGGCCAATGATGGAGTTTTTACAGAGCCTGTGACAGAGTTTATACAGGGTCCATGATGGAGTTTATACTGGACCAGTGATGGAGTTTATACAGAGCCTGTGACAGAGTTTATATACATCCAGTGACAGAGTTTGTACAGGACTGGTGAAAAAGTTTATACAGGACCAGTGATGGAGTTAACACAGGGCCCTTGGCCTGTGACAGAGTTTACAGAAGGCTGGTGAGTTTATTCAGGGCCAGTGATGGAGTTTATACGGGGTCCATGATGAAGTTTATACACGGCCAGTGATGGAGTTTGTACAAGGCCGGCCACAAGCTTTGTGGCACAGTTTATACAGTGCCTATGGCAGAGTTTATGTGGGGCCAGTGATGGAGTTTATATGGGGCCAATGACAGAGTTTATATGGGACCAGTGATGGAGTGTATGTGGGGCCAGTGATGGAGTTTATATGGCGCTAGTGATGGAGTTTATATGGGGTCCATGATGTAGTTTATACAGGGCCAGTGATGGAGTTTGTACAAGGCCGGCCACAAGCTTTGGAGTTCATAAGGCTAGTGACACAGTTTATACAGTGCCTATGATAGAGTCTGTGTGGTGCCAGTGACAGAGTATATAATGGCCAGTGATGGAGTTTATATGTGGTCCATGATGTAGTTTTTAGAGGGCTGGTCATGGACTTCGGAGTTTATACAGGGCCAGTGACAGAATTTGTACAAGGCCGGCCACAAGCTTTGGAGTTCATAAGGCTAGTGACAGAGTTTATACAGTGCCTATGATAGAGTTTACAGTATGTGGGGCCAGTGATGGAGTTTATGTGGGGCCAGTGACAGAATTTATCCGGGGCCGGTGACAGAGTTCACACGGGGTCCATGATGGAGTGTATACAGGGCCAGTGGCAGAGTTTATATGGGGCCAGTGATGGAGCTTATATGGGGCCAGTGAAAGGGTTTATCCGGGGCCGGTGACAGAGTTTATACGGGGTCCATGATGGAGTTTATACAGGCCACTGACGGAGATTATGTGGAGCTCATCTGGTCTATTTCATTTCACCATTTGTAGTTTTTCTCCTGTTTTTTTGGTTTTTGTCTCTTAGCGCCATGTCCTGGTTTTTCTTTCCATTCTGCTCCGTAAGCAATCTGCAGTTGAGTCCTTCCTCAGCACACCTTTTCTAAACCTTTCATCCAGTCAGCAATGACCTGTTCAGTATGGTGTGGACGGTTTGGTTCAGAATGCTTTGTGGCTGTATTTTGTTCCATATGTCAACTATAAAACCCATTTCTGTAAAACAGAAAGCAGAGTTATTAAATGAATGAGTAAAATGACTGAAAAAATGACCTCAGGCTAGATCTATTCATTTTTCATTTGGCTCAAATGGCATGATTCTTTTCAAACCAACCATTGTGAAATCCATGTTTCCTTCATAATATCTTGGATACGCTAGACCTTTAGAACTCTCCAGCAGCGGGTCGGCGACCCACTTGGTCTCATCTCGGTGCTCTTGGTGAGGAAATCCTGGCAACAAAAGTAGATTCATCCATCCATCCATTTCTCATGATGCATGATGCTGAGGGGTGAATTTAATGAGCATCCATCCATCCATCCATCCATCCATCCATCCATCCATTCATCCATCCATCAATTTCCTGCACCCACTTGATGAAGTAAAATTCAAATCTTTCTGTGCCAGTAGTTATGGGTGAATATGGTGGGAAATATAATTAATATGAGTCCCTACAAGTGGACTATGACCTGGAGGTGACCACCACGGAGCAGGTGCTGCCACCCAGGAAAGGATAGAATCACATTCTGATTCATTCTTTGCATGCAGGTGCAAATAATAATATATCCAGTACTTCAGGGCCGGTGATGGAGTTTGAACAGGGTCCATTTTTTTAAGCATTAATATGCAGTTTGGCAGTTCAGTCAGTTCTTTTGGTTATAGGAATCCATTTAATGTGTATTTAGGCTCTCACCAAATCTACTTGACTAACATCTCAGGGTCATAAATTTGTGATTTTACTGACAAGACTGTCTGTTTTTATTGAGATGCCATGTTTTCTACTGACATCCTATGTTTGCCTTTAAGAAGCTTTAAAATGGATTTACGGACAGGGTGGGCTTAATACATTTTTTACGGACTGTCTGGAAATTTACAAACATTGGCATCCATGCTGAAGATCCTGTTGTGGTTATTCCCATTGAGCCAATTAGGAGTCAGGAGCCGCTTGTGCAGAATTCCACAGTCCATCTTTTATTGCATCCCCATAGGGTACATCAAAGGCTGGACACTCTGCAGAAGTGTGTCCATTGTTGGCTTATACTGGTTCTTATACACTTTTC
>JAODLD010000040.1:5892490-5904725 GCA_026781065.1 Mormyrops boulengeri | reverse complement strand
CCCCCCCCCCCCCCCCCCCCCCCCCCCCCCCCCCCCCCGCGCCCCCCCCCCCCCCCCCCCCCCCCCCCCCCCCCCCGCAGCCGGAGAAGCACAGACCCCAGCGGTTTTGCAAGGGGAGGGGCTGCTGTAGGACGAGCCTGGTGACATTGCATGGGGGGGATAAACAGGCAGTTGAAAAGAAAGTGCAGCGGCCTGTTGAGCCAGCTGGAGCCTGGAGACAGTGAGTGGGACTGGAAACTAGGAAGAGTCTGGAAATTAAGAAGAGGGAGAGTGTGGGAGGCTGGGAATTATGAAGAGGGAGAGATGGACTTGGAATTAGGGAGCGAGAGGGGTCTGGGAATTAGGAAGGGAGAAAGAGGTACTGGGAATCAGGGAGAGAGAGACTGGGAATTAAGAAGAAGGAAATAAAGTGACTGGGAATTATGAAGAGGGAGAGACGGACTGGGAATTAGGGAGAGAGAAAGAGGAACTGGGAAATAGGAAGAGAGAAAAAGGTACTGGGAATTAGGAAGAGAGGAGCTGGGAATTAGGAAGAGGGAGAGAGAGAGAGAGAGAGAGAGTGAGAGAGAGGACCTGGGAATTACAGAGGGTAATAGAGAGAAAGAGAGAGAGAGAGGATCTGGGAATTATGAAGAGAGAGAGAGAGAGAGAGACCGGGAATTAGGAAGAGGGGAAGCAGGGCACGGAGCTTCATTAATTCTTGCTGGAAGGGCCGGAGGCAGCTTCAGTGCCAGGAACACCCTGCTCGCTGTGTGACGGTGTGCGGCAGCGAGACTCTTCTTCAGCGATAGAGACACTCACCACAGTCTGCCTGCCTGGGACTGTTACAGTTAACCTGATGCCATATTCCACTCCTTGAATGACTATCAGGTAAGAACCTCCCTCTCAGCCTCTCTTTCTGTCTGTATTTCTCCATCACTTCCTTCATAAGTTCACCACGCTTCGGGTACAGCTGTTTAGTCGGTGTTCTGTGCCTGACGGTGGTCGATGGGAAATATCCGCCGTCCAGGCCGGCATCTCTGGATTCACTGTGGATTCCATTATCCTGCCGGGATTTTTGCAGTTACTTCTGAGAAAGCTGATGATTCTGCAGGTGGTTAATGTTTGTTTTTCTGGCAGAGGGACTGGAAAAGGGACACGGCAGCTTATCATCCTGCAGCCAGTAGCTCTGTCACCGTGACACGTGTATTTTGGGCTTTGTCTGCCGGTACTGAGTTTCAAGTGTCAGGGGGAGATGATATCAACAGAAAAAAAAAAAAATATATATATATATATAAAATGTAATGTACATTCTCAGTGGCTGTAATGCAGAGCCACATTCTGCACTATGTTTTTAGAAAAGGTTTTAGAGAACTTCCCCAAATGCCTCTAACCATAACGATGCTCTGACAGGGATGTCAATTGACAATGTGTTGGAAAAAATACACTTCCATACTAATGGAAAAACTTTAATGTGGTCTTAGAAAATACAATTGCACTTTCAGATGATGAGCCAGTTTATTATTTGCTATTTATATTATTCAAAAATTGTGATTGATATTAAGATCTGTTTTAACCTTGATTAGGCTTGATCATCAACATCATATAACTCCTCTCTACTACCAGACTGGCTGTTCAGGTATTTGTGCATAGCTAGACTTCATCTACAGTTAAGCGGCTTCATAAACATTACAAACCAATTCATTTGTTTACTTAATTTGGCTGGTTTATTTAGGGTGGCTCAGTGGGTGTCACTCTTACCTCACACCTCTTGGGTTTGGGGTTCAAATCCCATCTTTGTTCTGTGTGTGTGTGTGTGTGTGTGTGTGTGTGTGTGTGTGTGAGAGAGTGAGTTTGCATATTCTCCCCAGGTTCCTCTTGCAGCGCAACCATGTGTAGTTAGGCTAATTAGTGTCTCTAAATTGTCCGTATTGTGTGTATGTGCCCTGTGATTGCCTGGCATACTGCTCAGGGTGTCCCCCAGCTTTGTGCCCACTGACTGCCTGGCATACTGTCCAGGGTGTCCCCCACCTTGTGCCCATTGACTGCCTGGCATACTGTCCAGGGTGTCCCCAGCTTTGTGCCATGTGATTGCTCAGCATACCGTCTGGGATGTCCCCCACCTTGCAGCCTCTGACTGCCTGTTATACTGTCCAGGGTGTCCCCAGCCTTGTACCCTGTGATTGCCTGCTATACTTTCTGGGATGTCCCGCACTTTGTTACCTGAGATTGCCTGTTCTCACCCTTGTGCCCTGTGATTGACCGGTATATTCTCCAGGGTGTCTCAAGCCTTGTGCCCTGGTGTTGACTGGCATACTGTCTGGAGTATTCCCAGTGGTGTTTTGGCTTGCTAGCTTGTAGTTACTATTTCTGCTTTTTGTACCTCTGTTTCCTAAAATTCAGGAGTGAAGGAGTGAGGAGGGAGAGTGAGGAGGAGATGGAGGGAGGGTGGAGAAACAGTGAGGAGGGGACAGAGTGGGTAGGGAATGGAGAGGGCAGAGAGACAGTGGGAAGAAGGTGGAGGGAGGAGTGAGAGAGGGTGTAGGGAGGGTGGAAAGAGAGTGGGGAGGGGACAGAGGGTGGATGATAGAGCGAGGAGGGAGAGCAGGCATGGGACTGAAGGAGAACAGAGAGAGGGCAGTGAGGGAATGTAGAGAGGGTGGAGAAAGGGTGTAGGGAGGGCAGAGAGAGAATGTAGAACAGGCGGAGAGAGGCAGAGAGTGAGATGGAGAAAAGTCATTGAGGGGGTCATTGGCCATCACAGCTTCATCGGCTCACAGAGCATAGAGCGTACAGTCACAAAGTGTCTCCTGGGCGTGGCTAATAGCCAGCCATGTAATAAGGATGCCGCTGAGTAACGGCTGCATTACAGCCGCTGCTTTCACATGAGGGACAGGCCACGGCCTGCTTTCCACATCCCTCGCTGGGTGGCCTTCCACCTAGTCCACACCTAGTCCACACCTAGTCCATGCTAATCCACAGAAAGCATGTATCTGTACGGCTTTTATGCCATGTGTCACCTATATAATGGTGCACCCGAGAAATATGAAACTGTGCTTGTGTCAGCACGATTGCGGTTAAATGGGTGTAACAGTAAGGTATGCAAGACGCGGTAGACAAAGGCTTACGCTAAACAATTAATCATGGACAGAATACCAATAAAGAATTTTAAGATATACAGTACGATTAATAGAGATTAATAGAAGAATCTGGGTCATAAATTGTTTACTTGATTTAATAAGGTTAAAAGAAACTGGCAGCTTTGCCGCAAAAAGCATTGGGAGTTAAAGCTTTGTATGGAGGCAAGCATGAAATAATGGAAAATGTGGGCTCATATGCTTTCATGCAAGCTTTAGCTTTAAGAAGTTTTTTGCAAACACGCCCTTTTACAGTATGTGTTCCATTAGTCCAATGAGCCCTGCAACATAAACATAACCAATAATCTCAATTACCAAAATAAATGTGCTGGCCTTTTTCCAGGCCTGGCTGTAGGATCTGATGATTCTTGATTCTGGGGGGGTTAAAAAGTGGCTTTGAGTGCAATTATGTGGCGTATTCTTTGCTGCAGTAATATACCATATATTGGTTTTATATAACAGCCTGTATGCATAATTGTGTATGAGCTGTTACACAAATTGCACTAATGTATTTTTTTCAATTTATGGGTGAACTGAGGAATGTAGTAAGAGGGTCACCACTAAGTGGACCCATACGTTTGTGTCCACATGGCAGGTCAAATCAGAAAGTTTCATTCATTTCATATACTTTCACAGATTATTCTATGCCTGGTCCAGCAACTGGAAAACGTCTCTTGCAGTGATACCTTAGATCTGATTTCTTCACACGCCACCTAAAGTGGACCATCAGCTTCTATAGTATGTTGCAGAAATACCTCAGAACTGGTTTCTTCACACGGCATTTAACGAGGGCCATGAATCGCTATAGACATCAACCTATGAAGAACTACTCATTGGGGTTGGAGAATGAAGGTTTGATGGAAGGTATCAAACTATGAACCTTGGCATATTTTGAATAGATTAAGGAACCACAGAACCATATAGGGGGAAGCCTCATGGTCCCAAAGCATGACATATATGAGTTGCTCTGTTCCATTTACCCTTGTTTCATCAGGAGAGACAAAGGTGCCCAAGAAGTATCCCAGAAGACTTGGAGGTGGACTGTGGCATGACATGGTGCTGGATATTCACATTATTGCTGATTGGTTTCTTCTACATTAGTCGCTGATGGAGGATTGGAGAGACATGCAAGTCATTGACCAAAAAGAAAGCATGACCAGAACTGCACCTACTGCACCTACCGTGATGATCAGCAGATAAACGACAACAGATCTTTGTCACAGTCACAGTAAACTTTCAATTACAAAAGTACTCACACTCACATATTGCTTATGAGTATCTCTTGGATGGAATATGTTGCACCTGTTTCAACCCGACCTGCTGTTTTTTCAAATGTCTGGCTTATTGTAGATGCAGCTCACCTGACCAGTATTTGGGAGAGCAGTGCCGTCGTCACTGTGACCCTCAGGCGCATGCCATCGTTCTCCCCAACTAGATCCACAACTGCAGTCTCGTTTAGCGTTTTATGTTTGTTGCCATCTTCCACTAGTCTTTCTCAATGCAGTCCTCAGGGACACCCATACAGTCCACAGTTTTGCTTCCTCCTATCTCCCAGCCAATCAAGAACACAGAATATCTGTCTTCTGTTATGAAAGATGACAGAAAGATAACACTGCATATGAGTCCTACTCTTACTTTTGCACTCCCATTCACTCCCCCTTCCTCTTCTTCTATATCATTGCCAATCAATTGTGTTGAAGAGCTCCACTGACCCTGTGTGTTGGTGTTTAAGCTCTGATTGTTGACTAGTTAAAAAGTTGATTAGCTAAGTAGTGTTAATAGCTGAGGGCTGTATGCAGTTCTTGGTTCAGTTTTGGTAATGATTGTGCTTGTCATGTGAAATCTATATACTGTATTGCTTACTTAGCCCACCCTCCCCCGTAATCAACCCATCTGCAGTAGCGTTAATAGTTTCCTGATTTCAAAAATTTCTGAATTTCAGTAAAACATAGTAATGTAAAAAATTCTAGCTGGAAAAGACTGAATTATATTAATACACAACTTTACAACCATTACAAAACATTATCCAGACAAAGAGTCACTTAAAAATATGAATAATATCTGTTAGCATTTCGATATAGCCACTATAGGGGAACAGTACACTTCCCTTTTGTGTACATGAATAACAACACTCACTGCACAAAGTATGCTGACCTCACCATTCCTATCTCTGTAAGGGTCCAAAAGATCGGTATATCTGTTATAGGTCTTTAGTCTTAAAGCAAGGTATAATGCTTAAAAATAGAAAAAAACTACCCCCATAAATATGGCACCCATTACATCACCAGTTTTCACCCATGGATTTGATATACACAATTCACATTCACCAGTTTTCAAGTCTCCAACACGGCTACACGTGTGTGACTTTGCATGTTCTTGTGAGGTTTGCCCCCACAGTCCAAAAACATGCTGAGCTAATTGGAGTTACCAGATTGCACACAGGTGTGCATGTCTGAGTGAATGATGTGTGAGTGTGCCCTAGTATCGGTTGGTGCCGCACCTCGGCTTGTTCCCTGCCTTGTGCCTGTGGCCTTCAGGATAGGCTCTGGACCCCCCGCGATCTCTCGGCCACACAATAACTTGCAGCTCCTTGAAACAGGAAGAAATTAACCATGTCCACGATAAGATGATTAGTCCTTCGATCTTGGATGTTTTAAACCACATACAAAGAATAACCCCCCCGCTCCAAGCAAGTTTGAGTTTACTGATTGATTGCTGTGATAACCAATCCAACGAGAATTTTGAAGAACTGAGAAATCCGGTACTTTGTGAAATAAAAGCCAATCAGTATGTTGATGAGCTTGAGTTTATTTATAATTCAAGTTTATGTAAAAGTAAAATTAAGTAAAATTGGTTTGTATTTGGTCCCCAGGTGGGCCCACCACCCGCAAGGGGAATGTCATTGGTTCAGGTGCGATGTGGATCGGGTGGGAGCTAAGGGAGACCCTGGCGGACCAATCCCCGGCTGACTAAACTGGCTTTTGGGACATGGAATGTCACCTCTCTGGTGGGGAAGGAGCCTGAGCTTGTGCGTGAGGGTGAGAGATACTGGCTAGATATAGTCGGGCTCACCTCAACACATAGCGTGGGAACCAATCTCCTGGAGAGGGGCTGGATGCTCTTTTCTTCTGGAGTTGCGGCAGGTGAGTGATGCCGGGCTGGGGTAGGGCTACTGGTGGCCCCACAGCTCGGTGCATCATCATTGGAGTTTACCCCGGTGAACGAGAGGGCAGTCTCCCTGCGTTTTTGGGTCGGGGAGAGGTCTCTGACTGTCATTTGTGCCTATGCGCCGAATGACAGTTCGGAGTACCCAGCCATCTTGGACTCCATCATTTTGCTGGGGGACTTCAACGCTCACGTGGGCAACGACAGAGTGGCCTGGAGGGGGGTGACTGGAAGGAACGGACTCCCGGATCTGAACCCGAGGGGTGTTCTGTTGTTGGACAGGAGGGAGAAGCAGCTCCTGGTTCTTTCGGGAGCAGAGAGAGACATGGAGACTTGCTTGCTGGGGAAATCACGCTCTTTATTAACGGTCCTTAACCTTTGTATTGTTGTTGTTGTTAATGTTAATGGTTTTGTTTCCCTATTGTCACTTGTGTGTCTGCCCGTGTCTCGTGTGTACCCGGTCAAATCCTCGCGTGTATTTAGCATGTGTAAATCTTCCACCGTGTGTGCATCTTGCAGTTCGGTGTCTTACAATCTGGGTTTGGTGCTCGTTGGGTGCCTGTTGTGTTCCTTGTCACTACCGAAAATGTTACACCTACCGAAAATGTAACTTCCGCTACTATGTATGCGCACATTCATCACGCATGCGTCCCCGAAATCACATTTTCCAGCACTTCTTTATTACAAATGGTTCATCCCTTTGTATTATGCATGCGTAATGTACACTTAATGCCCTGTGCAAAATAAAATCTTTTAAAGTGGAGTAAAACTCAAAGGTCTCCATCATTAACCGGTTAAATATTCTCTTTCCTCTCGCTGTCGACGTTCTCATCAAAAATCAACAGATGATGAAATGTGACGCCAGGCCGTAAAAATAGCACGCCTCCTCGCAGAAGTCGTACGCGTGCCCATGTGTAGTGGCGGAAGTTACATTTTCGGTGGTGTAACATTTTCGGTGGTGACAAACAGTCCTTCTAGTTACAATTGCGCGCGGGGCATGCTGGGACAAGCGCCCCGCCGGTGCTACACTAGTATAAAAAAAGGAATCTGGTCGAGGAATCTGTCCGTCAACCAGATTTTGCGAACCAATGCATTTTTTCCACTAAATTTTTGGTCGTGAACCAAATTGTTCGTAGACCACAGCGTTCGTAAACCGCATGCAGGCAGCACTGTATAGTATGATGCTTACTAAAATTTAACAACTGAAAACTAGAGCTGCAGCGATTAGTCGATGTAGTCGATTACGTGGACGACATCAATATTTTAAATCGGGGCATCGTTTTTTATTATTATTTTAATGAGACTACCTTTATAAAATGATTTCTAAAATGCTTCACTTAATTATAAGAAATGTTTTTATTCAATATCACTACGTAGTTATAGGAGTAGTTCAAATTATCACAAAAGAAAAAGGTGATTTGTACACTGCAAAGTTCGATGGCGTACAGCAGCAGAACTAGCGTTAGGCACAAACGCCTAAAGAGAACGCGCAAGCTTCACTATCTATTCATGTTTATTAAATTTCCATTAGTACGGACAGCATTTTAATATCTTTTGTCCTTGTATTTTAAAAAAATCTCTAATAATAAATTGTCTAATAATCTGCAAAAAGTATCAACTCGCCACCAAAGTTTTTCTACCAAGTTTAACCAATCCTTTTAGAAGATGTGGCTACCGAGCGACTTCAATGCTTATCGCTTCCATGATTTACCAAAAAATTCGCCTGTGGCATGCTCCACTAATCAAATTTAATAAGCATTAGGATACGCCGAAATTATACACATTACTACATTTGGGCATCTCAATAATGTTTTTAGGAATACTACTAATCTATTTATTGAATTGTGGGCGAAAATAATGTCCTTATAGTGCCGAAAATCCGTCGTCCGTTATGTTAATCGCTGCAGTGACATAGTTTGTTGTTGTCAAAATAAAATAAACTTGGAGGAAATTAATCGTTTAGATTAACCGACCAATCGGTAAAATTATCGATATATTAATCCCTAGAAAAATAGTCGTTAGTGGCAGCCCTACTGAAAACAAATGTTTCGGATATGAAATAAACCATTCTTACATTTTACGTGGGGATAGTAGGTTAACATGATAATGGAATATCAACTTAAATTTTATGATACACTTTGTCTTAATGAGAAACCTGGGGCTGCCTCTTTTAAATAAGTCTGTCAAAATTTGGCGTAACTGAAGACATTTCACACAGTTCGATGGTAAACCAGATAGAGCTCTTGTACTGTACATGTACATTCAAAGGTCTTTTGGGAAGCTTTAAATTTTTGGCTTTTATGTTTAAAAAATGTCTAGAGGCTTATCTTTGTAGCTGGCATGTTTTGTTTCTAAAATTAGCCTCTAACATCGAAGGCTTCATGCTTTCATTAGCAAGCATGCAGTTCATTGCACAGGACACACAATGGCTTGTGCTCATCCCTTTTAACATTGTAGGTAAGCCATACTTGAGAAAATCTGGGTAATACGTCCTTTTATATTGTCTCTTAAGTTCTGAAGAACATTCTCCCAAGTCAGTGCTGCTTGGTCTGGTAGATTGCAAGAGTTTGTCCATATTTATGCCAGCTAATGTTGTCGGTGGAAAATTAGTGCTATGTTCAAACATTTTGGCACTCTGCAATTTACACCAATCAATGCCTATAGCACAAATCTGATTGGATGTGCCAGTGAATTTTAAATTAAGCTGCTCTGGCTTTTTGGATCGGTAGAGTGTTCATTAGTTTTGCGTTAAGCAGTTGCAGACCCCATAAAATCTTAGGATTGGGGCTGGGAAATCAGATCGTGGATCAGCGTCGGAGCTTGCAGGTTTTAAAATGCTTACATTTCCAACTTTGCCTTGCGAACCCGTTCAGAACTCGCTGCGAGCAAAATTTGGGTTGTGATCCACAGGTTGAGAATCACTGGATTATAGTATGTACTGTATATGATATTATATTATAAAGAGCTACTCCAGACCAATAAATAAGCCAATAAATACCCATTTATTTGGAGGGGGCTGAAAACATTTTAGGGGCCTAAACAGGACTAACAACACGCCTGCTGCTGGCAAAGCATTGGAGGGGCTTGTATGTGTGATCTAAGTGGTATTAAACACAATATGATTGTTGGTTCTGGACGTGGCCATTCCAGCAGGAAGAGGATTTTTATGTACTACAGTTTCTATAGTATATAGAGAACGGCGTGATAAATAAAATCATCCAGTCAGAGGCAGTTGTGTTGCTGATAACACCTTGTTAATGAGAGAAGTCAGAGCAGAATGGCCAGGCTCAGCTACGAAACGGGAAGGTCAGAAGTTCAAAAACAACAGTTCACTATAGTGGTGATATGCAGAAGGGCTTATCTGGACTCTTCAACCCTTGAAGGTGTTCTGGAGGAAAAAGGTGGTCCTGTTTGGTTCTGCATGGGGTACCTAATGAAGTATAGATGGCAATATCATGGAAATTACGCACTGTTATAAATCAAATGCTTCATTTGATGTTTTGGATGCATTGTTTGATTTTTACATTGAATCTGGGCTGGGGCGTGAATCTTAGATTAGGCACCAGTAAATGTAGCTGTAAAACCTAAAAAAAAATTACTTTGCAGTATTTGTGTGAATCTTCTGAAGCATACTACCATTGTTTTCTACAAATTCATTAATCTTAATTAATGTTTATTTTGGCACAATTGTGGTAATTCTGCCCTGAATTACTTAAGAAGAGATGTTAGAGCTTCGTACTGTATGGTGGTTAAATATTTGTGAGCAAAGCACTCAGCTGCTGCTGGATGTGGCCTGCGGGCCTGGGCCCCCAGCCCTCTGCTGTCTGTCTCTGTGTTGTTTAAGAGATGAGTCACCTTGCTCGGCTTCGCCTCTCGCTCTGTAAACACACACACACATACAGCTTTCAGCCTTACCAGGCCAGCCACCCACTACTTGTGGCATGAGCTTCATGATGACAGGTTGCCAGGCAACCCTTGAAGGCAAACAGAATCCCTCTTTGCGTGTAGTGGTGCTTCCCATCTTGTACTCCCCTTCCCAGAGCTCCTGCAGCTCCTTCCCAGATGAAGGAGCTGCACATGCGACCTGAGCACCTATCCAGGGCAGACGGATGTTTGGGAACTGTGGCATCCGGCGGCCCCCAGCAGCTCCCTGTATTGTTTCTATCATGCAACATGGACCTTCTGAAGCAATCTTATAATTTCCATGCTTCCAGGAGGACACTGCACTTGAGAAGATATAAAAGCTGCTGGACACATCCAGCAGTTGGATGAGCTTCTGAAAATTCCTAACCTGGAACAGCAATTAATGTTCAAAAACAGAGAGGGGTACAGCTTCATAATATCAAACACAATCACCAGTCAGAGTGCTTTTTTGGTAGAGATAGATTACCTTACTGTTTCTACGGTAGCCTTTCATTACGTTACAGTTGCAGTTAGCAGACACTTTTATCCAAAGTGACATATAATTTAGAAAACAGGGTCAGACAGTCCCTGGAGCAATTGTGGATAAGACCCAATGGTGGAATCACTATGCCGCTCCTGGGGTTTGAACCAGTAGCCTTCCGATGACAGGCACAGCAGATGTAATCATATGAAGGATAAAGTGTTTACAGAATGATTGCTGTCCTATCATAGAAAATGCGTTTGCATAGTTAGAGGTACATATGTGATACTTTGCCATAAGGTGCCTTTTCTGAGAAAATTTTTCTCCTTGCAGTGTTAGTACAGCGGAACCTCAGTTCTTGAACTTAATCTGTTCCAGCTGTTTGAGAGCTGTTGTTTTGATTTGGTCGAAAATCAAATCACTTTTTCCCATAAGAAATAATGTAAATTGGTTTATTCCGTTCCAGACCCCCAAATGATTGCCTATTTAAACCTGTATAAATACATAACTATTGCTAAAACCATAAATAAATACTTTAAAACCCATAAATACTTGAAATAAATGGAAAACTGTCAACATAGTGAGATCAGACACATGAGCACCTCTATCATACTTTGCAATAATTTCATTTTTAAGCTCAATTGTGGTTCTCACAAATTTCCATTTTGGTTTGCTGCTATTATTAACCTTCTTAGGACTCATTGTACCTTAAAGCAAAAAAAACCATGAGAATATTCACAGCACAATTCAGTGGAGATGTTCAGTACGTGGGCAATAGTGGTAGACTGACTCATGCACTCTTTGTTTATACGTAAACAGGCACATACTTTGTCAGACAGGTTCTATCATGAAAGGTTAGTTGTTTGAGAACCAAAAAATACATTCGACAACTGAGACATTTTCCTGCCAAACAATATGGTTGAGAACCGTATTGTACAAGATGTGAGACATTCGAGAACCGAGGTTAAACAGCATTTGTGCACCTGTAGAATAATGTCATCATAATGACAAAAAACATTGTTGGAGTTGCATACCAACAGAATTAGAAAGTGGGCATGTCATTAATTTTTTAATTGACCAAAGATGTTCCTCATTTGTTGAATTTTAGATGGAAGAGCAGCATATGAAATAGATTTAAATGGGTGGAATAGTTTGCTATGTCAGCACAAATCCACCAGCTAATTCTTTAAAAGAATAGCACTCTTAAAGAGAACAGAGTAGCAACTTATTACTCAAACAACTCGAGTATAAAATAAATGTGGCATTATCTACTGAAAGTCTCTGGCTATATGTCAAAACTTTAGGCAGAAAGTAAATTATTTTCAGGAACCAATCAGATCTTGTACTCCTTGTACACTGCCTATATTATTGTACAGATGGTGTACAATATGAATTACTGGGGTATTGTCGGGGTCAGTGTGAAATGCAATCCTCTCACATGGGATGGACATTGGATATGGTATTCTGTTCTCCTGGGCCTCCAGCATGATGCTGAGTACAGCCACTCCATAGATGGACCTCTGGGGGATTTGTGTTTAGGAGGGTAGGTACAGGTGGATAAGAGTCGAAC
>JAODLD010000040.1:5879775-5892423 GCA_026781065.1 Mormyrops boulengeri | reverse complement strand
CCCCCCCCCCCCCCCCCCCCCCCCCCCCCCCCCCCCCCCCCCCCCCCCCCCCCCCCCCCCCCCCCCCCCAAAATAAAGGGGCGGGGGAGTACAAGTGAGTGGGGATGAGAGGCAGAGGGAGGGAGAGGGAGAAAGAGCGGGAGTTGGCGAGTTCAGTGTGTGCCTGTTTGCCAGTGATGGTGTTCATTGCTTTGTATCTCATTAATAAATTTCTGTTTTTCATTTTTTTTAACTCCTGTCCCAGAGTTGTGGCAATATTGTAATAGCTTATGATGGTGAGATTGTCTACCATGGAGCTGAACAGCAACTGTGACTGAAAAGTCCCTGATTCCACAAGGCAGTACCTGAGTCCACTCAGTTGCTTTTGCTACTCTCTCTGAACCTGCAGCTGTGTGTCCAAATGTCTTGATCCTGCAGGACATACTGAGTCTCATGATGGCGACAGTTCAGCATAATATACCGTAGCAACTCATTAGCTTTCCGGACTATTATCCTTTTAAAAGTAGTTTGGAGAGCACAGCCTTAAGGACATGCTGGCAATGCTGCTTATGATCGTCACATTCTAAACAAGTGCGATGTGCACCCAAGGACAGCGCCCACTGCTGGCAGGAAAAGGAGGTTGTCAGGTCAGCCAGGCGCTCTGCTGCTTCCTGAACTCCACCTTAAGTCACCAAGCTGCACTCGGTGGTCTGAGGCTCCACTTCACACCTGTGTAGCACAGGTGTGCTTGCCTTGCCTTACTGCCACTGTGTGAAAAGAAACATTACTCATTCTGCAAATTAATGGTAATCCGGCAAATTTTTATTTAATTTTAGCTGCTTTAGACCTTGTTATATGTGTAGTATTCTTATCATTTCATATTTGTTCTCTTTGTGTGGTGACCCACAGAACCAACATATTTGGTGTCAGTCATCTTATGTCTTTTGCCGGAAGGCTCCATCCCATTGCTATTGAGAGGAGTATGTGAGGTTAAGTTTTCCTCCAAATCATATGGACATGCTTTGGCTTTGTGATGTACATGTTTATAGACATTACGTGCACAGTAGTACGTCATTTCTTGCAATTTCCCTAAATTTGCTAGTGCGCTCTGATTGTCAAAGACTGTAATTCACCAGGAGACCCAGGTTGCCTTTTCTAAACTGTGCTCCTCCTTCCAGATGTTCCTGAGCACGGTCCCACACCTGCGCAAATGTGTCGGAGAACCTGTAGAGACTGCTTGAGAAGTGTGTGTGAAGCCTGAAGATCCTGAGCATTGGGCTGTTCCGTACTGTGAAGCACTGAAGGCGTTCTTCCTTCCTGCCACCAGGGGGCAAAGGCTATTGGTACAATGCCGAGTCTCCTGCGCTCTGAGTTGGACCACGGTCAGGGACAGCCCTAGTCGGCATCTCCCTGTCAAGATGGGTGACGGGAGCTGGGAATGCTTGAGCCCAGCTGAGTTCAACCAGCTGCAGCAGTACAGCGAATGTGAGTAGTGGGTGAAACTGCTCTCTGCGATGCTCTCTGTGCCATTCTCTAAACCATCATTGTACTGCTGTCCATGCCGCTTTCCATACTGCTCATCTTCCAGCTCTCCAAGCCGCTTCTTATCCCACTTTCCATGCCACTCCTTATACCGCTTTCCATGCCACTCCTTATCTGACTTTCCATGCCACTCCTTATACCACTTTCCATGCCACTCCTTATACCGCTTTCCATGCCACTCCTTATACCGCTTTCCATCAGGCTCCTTATACCACTTTCCATGCCACTCCTTATACCGCTTTCCATGCCACTCCTTATACCACTTTCCATCAGGCTCCTTATACCGCTTTCCATGCCGCTCCTTATACCGCTCTCCATTCTGCTCTCTGTGCTACTCATCGTACCGCTATCTATTCTGCTCTCCATACCTCTCATCATGTCACTCATCATTCTGCACTCCATGCTGCTCTCCATGTCGCTCAACATACCGCTCTCCATACCACTCATCATGTCGTTCTCCATGCCATTTGTCATATATACACACACACACACACACACACACACACACACATATATATGTATTAGGGCTGTCAAAATTAACGGGTTAACGTGGATTAATCCATCATCATGATTAATCTGATTAAAAATTTTACGCAGTTAACCCATCTGCAGCGCAGAATGACTCAAAATCCCAGAAATGTCTCTGTCAACGCATTTCAGGCAGTTTTGGTGCATTCCATTTGCCCTCGGAACTCATATTCCGAGTCGGATTCCGAGTTTTGAAGCCGGAAGTGACGACATGCGCGCTACCATTTCTCGGAGCAGCACAGAGGATCCTGAGTTCAGAATCCAAGATCCAGATCCAAGCACTACTTCTCATTTGTGGCTCATTAAATCGGTTGCACACACTATACTGTCCAACTTATCTGTGGACGTGTTGTTACGAAGTTTTATATGTAAAGCACCAAGCGTAATGTGTAATCAACTGATATTGCTAACAATGGCAATTAACCGGACTAGAATTGGTTTTCATGATTAGTCGGATTATTTGTCGGATTTACGGATTTTCATGAATGTTCAAGATGTTCAGTAAACATGTTAAGTGCATATACTGTATATTCCCTTTCTTCTTGAGTCTATTTGCTCATGTAAAATGAAATGTGATTAATATAGATTAAAAATGAATGATATTTAATCGTGATCAATCGAAATGAATCCACAGCAACCCTGTGATTAATCTGATTAAAAATTTTAATCATTTGACAGCACTAATATATATGTATATAAACGTACAATAAGCTGGTTGTATAAGTATGCACCGTTAAACTAATACTTTGTTGAAGCACTTTTATTTTAACATCCAGTCTTTCTGGGTACACACCTGCCATCAGGTAAAGTGACTCTGATTCACCCCACATGAAATTCCAGTGTCCTAGTAGGATTTTCCTGATATTTACTCAGTTGCATCCTACACCAAAAGTCATGGTTTGCAGAGAGAGTACAAAGTGTCAAAGGGATCTCATTGCTGAAAGGTATCATGCTGCGTTCCATTTACCTTGGAGGTCGGAACTCGGAATTGGTAATGATTTCCCACACAAGTTAACAGCATTCCAGTACAGCAAGTCAGAAAGCCATTTAACAATACCAGGGACCCATTTCAAAAAGCAAGATTTTTTGCTTACCCAGCGAACTTGTCAAATTTTATTTACCACAGTTGAAATGGTCTCCATCTTAATTCACTTACATTTAACCCCGACTACCTTAAATCCAACAAGTTGTCAGCAAAAAATCCTGCTTAATGAAACTGTCCCCAGTTCTAGCCCAGTTAATTGTTAGCCATTTTTAGCAATATCAGTAGATAACAACACATTACACAGTATTTTGTGCATAAAAACACTGTAGAAACATGTCCACAGATAGCAGTTGGACAGTATTGTGTGTACGACCGATTTAATGAGTCACAAATAAGAAATAAGTGCTAATAAACAGTATAAAACTACAGCTTTAAATTCTGTTGATAAAGGGTGCAGCCATCTTGAATTCTGAGCTCCGGGTTGTGTCGATTCCTGCGACCTCGGAATTCCAATTTGAGTAGGCATTCCAGTTTCAATTTTCCGACTAGGAACTCAGAATTTATGAGTTACAATTTCAAATGGAACGCAGCATCAGTCCAAAGAAGGGTAGAAAAAATTCCATGGCATTAGATATATCATGGAACACAATAAAGACAGTCGCCAAGAAGTGGAGAAAATAGGGGACAACAGTGATGGTACCAAGAACTGGATGTCCCTCCAAAATTCATGATAAGACAAGATGAAAACTGGTCAGGGAGGCTGCCAAGAGGTCTACAGCAACACCGAAGGAGCTGCAGGAATTTCTGGGAAGACCTGGTTATGTACTACGTGTGACAACAGTCTCCTTTATCCTCCAAGTCAGGATTAAGGGGTAGGGTTGCAAGATGGAAGGCTTTTGTTACAAAGAAAAATATCCAAGCACGGCTAAATTTCACAAAAAAATGCATCAAGTCTCCCAGAACCATGTGGGAAAATGTGTTATGGGCTGATGTAGCCAAGGATGAATTTTTTGGCCACAATTCCAAAAGGTATGTTTGGCACAAAAACAACACTGCACATCACCAAAAGAACACCCACGGTGAAGCACGGTGCTGGCTGAGTCATGCTTTGGGGCTGTTTTTCTTTAGCTGGAACTGGGGCTTTAGTCAAGGTGAACGGAATTATGGACAATTCCAAATACCAGTCAGTTTTGGCCCTAAACCTTCAGGTGTCTGCTAGAAAGCTGAAAATGAAGTGGAATTTCACCTTTCAACACAACAATGACCCCCAAGCATACATGCACATCAAGAAAAGGATGGCTTCACCAGAAGAAAACTTGTGTTTTAGAATGGCCCGGCCAGAGCTCAGACCTAAATCCAAATGAAAATCTGTGGGGTGACCCGAAGGGGGCCGTGCACAAGAGATGCCCTCGCCAGATTTGGAGTGCTTTTGCAAGGAAGAGTGGGCAAATATTGCCAAGCCAAGATGTGGCTGAATGCTGTAATGAAATGAAAAGGTGTTTCATTAACATATTAGTTTTTGGGTGTGTACACTTATGCAACCAGCTAATTGTAAGTTTATTTAATATTTTTCCTCCTAACAGTTTTGTATTTTCAATTGAATTGTACAGGTTATAGGTCGAATTAAATGTGGGGAAAGTTTTGAAATGATTTATCGTAGTCTCATTTTTTACATCACAAAAACCTGGCTTTTTAACAGGGGTGTGTATACTTTTTATATCTACATTATTTTATCGGTCATCATTCAAGCCTCACAATGATTTTGGTATCATCGCCCAAGATTTTTCCAAAACATATTCAATCTTGCCCCTCATATCTGTCTTTTCTTTCTTGTTTAAGTTGTCATTCCATATCCCTGCGTTCCAGCTGCTAAGTAGCACCATATCCAAATTAGTCAATGAAAAGGTTAAGAAATTTGACCAGTCTTGATTTGGTTTGAGATAATTTAGAAGCCGTCAGTAGTTCCATTGTAATTTAATGTATTTTCTTTCATTTGCACTGTTCTGTGATGTGTATCATGACCTTATCTGAACGTTCTCTGTTTTGGTTTCTGTTGCTTGCATCATACTGTTTCATGGCTGTAATATCTCTTATATGGAATGTGAGAAGTGAGTATCTGATACTACTACCACAGGGTTATGCTGTTAGAGACATGCCCAAAAATGGCTTCCAAAGTCATTTAGCTCATCGACATTATTTGCAATCAGAATGATGATTACTCAGGCTTGCCGTTCTTCCTGTTTTAGTGTTTTCTATTTTAGTGTACTGCTCCTTGCTGCATAAAACTTTCCTCACATTTATTGCTAATTTATTGCTGGCAGAACTAGCTGTGTCAATTTTATGCTTCTCATTTTAGCAGTACAAGATGTTTTCATGTTCTTTTTTCTACAGTTCTCAGCTCGTTTTACCTTGCAAGCTGCCTAGAACACATTTTGTTGATACTGTAATGCTTGCATATCAGATTTATTTGCAAATATGTTGTACTGTTCATTTTTATGTGCATTTCCAAATAAACAAAATACTTCTTTTGTCTCTTTTAACTTGGTCCTATGAACCTTCTGGAGTGGAGCAATTAATCATTTCTTCTAGAATTTCCCTGCTTCACAGTGGAGCTCCCTCATAGTTTCCCTCCAAGCTATCGTTGTCCTGTTAGCTCAGTGGCAGCCCGTCTCACCCACGGTGGATGCGGCCTGTGCATCCAGCTCCGCTTGTGAAATTCCAAGGCCTGTTTGTTTTGACATGTCCCTGTTAATGATTACAGGTCGCTAATGGTCTTCACTGTATGTCTCTGCTTACTGGGATGAAAGGCGTCTCACATATACAGTCAGGCACAGTCTCTGGAGAATGCCAGTATGTACTGATGGACAAAAGGAAGCTTCATGAACCATGTGCAGTATTTTTAACCCCACAAGATGATGCTCTCTGTTCAAAAAAGGGCACAAAGCATACCCCAAAGCAAACCAAGAACACTGTCTAGTGGGGTCAAAAAATACAGCAAATGGTTCATAAAGTGTCATTTTGTCCATTACTACGAATATGCCACTCTGAACTATATTTGTATTTTGTGTATGTCCTTTGTATAAAGTATTTTACATTGTAGTGCCGGCAGGATTTGCATACCCTGGCATGCTCACGAGCCATGTACATAGCCCTGTTGTTACTTGTTATTGTTAATACTTGCATTCCCGAGTGTGGGGCGTCCTACCTCCCTGCCTTTCCTCTGTTATATTTCATTCAGTGCTTGTTGGGTGCTTGTGATAGTTCCTGTAAGGGCTACAATTAAAGAGTCTGTTCTTCCCCACAAGCATGTCTCCTAGTCATTTGCCTTTTCCATGATGCCTCTGTCTGCCCGGCACTACAGTGATGTCAGAAATGGGTTGCCAGAAGCGACCCCATTAGCGCTGCTGGAGCAGACACTCCTCACCACCATCCGGCAAGCCTGCTCCAGCCTGGAAGACCTTGAGGCAGCAGGACAGCAGCGTTGGAAAAAGAACGGCGTTTCTCAGGCGAAGACAGCTCAAAAGAAGCTCATCTTCTGGTGCTGGGGAAGAAATGGGCATCGGGCATGCAACTCTCCAGGAAGCCCGCATCAGAGCCACTGGCAAATGAGCAGAGGATGTGAGACCCCTGTTCTGCCACAGTGCCCCCGACCTGTACTGAGTGTCCTCAAGCCAACCGTGCCAGCTCGCCGGACACCTGTCAAAGATGTCAGCGACGAGGGAGGACGGGAGCTCTCGAAGTGTCCGACAGCTCACTGAGCCAGTGAGGGCTCCCAGCCCACCAAAGACAAGCATAACCGCATCAAGCTGAGGCTGCAGAGGTGACGCTGCTTGCCCGTGAGGAGGAGTGCTGTGCTTTGGAGGCCCAACTGGATCAGGAGTGACGTGGGCAGGACTAGCAGTGGGCGCAGTGCAAGCAGGACAAAGAGTAGCTCTGCGAGGAGCAGGCCACCTGGGAACGCAAGCATGCTTATGAGGAGGAGGTATGTTGCACATTGGAAGATTGCCTGCGTTACTACATGGAGCTGGAGCGGCAGGAACTGGAGCAGATGCGTGGTGAACTGGCCAGTTGGGACCTGGAGTCCAACCTCCAGAAATGTCTGGCTGAGGCAGCATTACGTGGCCAAGTGATGGTGCTGCTCAGCCAGGAGGACACATGTCGTGGCTTGGAGGCCCAGCATGGCCCAGAAGCACTGTGAGCTGCAGGAGGCGGAGGCTGACTTAAATGCCTGGGGATGAGATCCGCTGGGAGCACTTTCTGACTCTGGAGTGCCAGAAGCTGGTCAAGTATGCATGAGACCTGGGGGCACCACTAATCGAGGAGACGGCCTGCTAGGAGTGGTGGTGAGAGGCCACCCAGTCCAGGGAGCAGGGGGGGCAGCAGGTCCCCTATAACCTGTGTAAAGGAAAGGGTCGGCGGCCAAGGGACACCTGCTATGCCAGCACCGGCGGGATTTGCGTATCCTAGCATGTTTGCGAGTTATTTGCATAGCCCTTGTTGTTAATTGTTATTGTTAATACTTCTTGTATTCTGAATTGTGGAGTGTGTGTTTCCCCATGTCTTGCGTGAACCTTGTCCGACCCCTGCGCGTCTTTAGCATTGTATAAATTATCCACCATGTGTGAATCTTATTGTCTGGTTTCTTTTCCTCTGTTGAATTTGGTTCGGTGCTCATGGGTGCCTTTGATAGTCCGTGTATGGACTACAATAAAAGAGCCTGTTTTTCCCCATAAGCAAGTCTCCTCCTGATCGTTTGCTATTTCCGCGATGCCTCTGTCTGCCCGGCGCACCAGTATGAAAACTTTACGTGGCATTCATTAACAATTACTATCATTCCAGGGTTGTATAATAATTACATATTTGTCATGAATCTTCGTCAAATTTATTACCATGTTCTTTTATAGGCCATTCTGTCACTGTGAAGTATCTCAGTGATACAGTGATTTTTCCATCCAACCAACTTCCAACATGTGTTAGAAGAAGCGTGGAGCCTATCCCAGGCAATTTAGGGTGCAACGTAATGCAGCATCCAATACAGCATGCAGGGCAAACACATGCACACACATGCACATGCTCACACACACCTTTACACTATTGACAATAGAGACAACAAATCACTGAACTGCATGGCTTTAGAATGCAGGAGGAACCACAGCACAGGGAGAGCAAGCAAGAGCACCATTCAAAGCACCAGCCCTGGAGGTGAGCGGTGCTTGTGTTACAAAGGCACCAGTCGATATCAGTACTGTAAAGCAATGAGAGGGCAAGTAATCCAGACGTTTCTGATGAAATGAGAACCAGTTTTCATTCTCTGGGAATCTTAATCACAGCAAGCTGATGCAGCACAGTGCATTCAAGTGCCCAGCATGCTTTACAAAGTGCATGTTCTTCCCTTCTTCAGATTCCACAAAGAACCTAAAAGATGTGCTGAAGGAGTTTCATGGAGGTGGTGTGCTTGCCAAATACAACCCCGAGCAGGTAATAGCTTCAAACAGTAGACGTTTCATTACCTTCATGGGATGTTACATCATAGGTACATTGGAGGAACACACCATTGAGTTTTAAGCTGTGCTTGATTAATCAATGGATTTATTTATTCTCTTCACAGTTTGGGAATGGCTTTGGAATCATTAAGCTTGCTGAACTAATAATAAAATCTTACTGTGTTCCACATTATTGCCTTAATTAAATCCAGGGGCTATTGAACTGCAATCAGAACCTGCAACCATCAATCCTAGCTGTCTTGGGAAAGTTAATTGTGGAACCATGATATCACTATTCATTTGAGAGTTAAACTCTGCTCTTTGAAACAAAGAGATGAAGCTATAGGATTCAAAGTTCAAGGCTTTTAAGAGTGCAAGAGTTCTGTTGGCCTCACATTGTTTATGGTACCTGTAGGACTTTAATTCAAGCTATGCAATAGCCCCTAAGAGAGACTACGTCCTGTCCCTGCCCAGTACAGTATAACCCCCTCTCTCCTCCTTTATGCCTCACCGGCAAACAGATGCAAGATGTTCTCAACCAAGTAAGCAGCTGGTGGATGCATGCCCTGTGAGTTTGTGTTTACAGGTCACGTGTCCTCATAGAACCTCAGCCTTTCTCTCATTGTCACTGTGGAGAATAATGGCTTCACTGAGCCATCAGCTGCTGGCTAATCATTTCCCTAGCCCTAACCCTATCTATCCAATATCTCCTTGTCATTAGCCATGTGTTTCTCCAGTCTGTTCAACCAACGACCCATTTTGCAGCCTGGTGGCCAATGTTGGAGGAATATTGGAAGAACATTGCGCGCCAATGAAACTTTCTATTTGGACATGCTCACCTGACACTTAATTCCTTCTATATTCATGTTCATGGTGTTGTATGCATACAGCCAGCATTCTCATTGCATTCTATAGCCTGTTAATGCTGCAGAGATTTGCTTAAATGCAGCTCTTAATGACAGAGGTGTTGCAACGACCACTGAAAATTTATATTCTGTCTGTTCCTATAAAACATTTTGGTTGCTGTCTCAATGTTAAAACACACCACAGACCCATTTTCTAAGGGATTTATAGTTAAATAAAACAGTAGGATGCTGCTTCAGACATGACATTCTTGACCTCCAGACTCCACAATGAGTTGCATTGTTTCACATATACTTTGATTTCATCATAAATCTCCCAGCAGCCTCTGCCATTCATGTCTCACCTCTGCCTGCCCCCCAACCCCCCGCAGCCCATTGACTATGAGGGCTTCCAGCTCTTCATGGCCACGTACCTTGAGAACGACATCCCCGAGGAGTTGTGCAGGCACCTCTTCACTTCCTTCAAGAGCAAGACAGGAACAGCCCCATCTGAGGCTCCTCCCGCACGGGCTGGGGTCCTGGGTGAGTGACTGCTCCCCTGCACCTCCTACTGGTATCCTGTGGAAGTCATATGTAGAGAGGTGATGGAGCTTCCTGCACCATGCAAGATTATTGTTTTTTTCATATGATTCGTGTGAATGTTATTCATTTGGTTTCCTTTGTCCCAGTGTTCACCCAACATTAAGGGCCCGAGGGGTGTTCCATGAAGCAGGATTTATCATCAACTGGGTTACCTTAAGCTAGTCACGATTGATTAAGTCATGATTGTACAATAAGAGTTTACGTAAGGAGCCTTCCTATTGGACAATCAGGTCTTCTAGCGTAAGTTAAGCCAGCTAACTGTGAAATCCTGCTTTGTGGAACACCCATCTGATGTGTGAAGATATGTCTACACAAATCGTGTTTTTATGTACCTATATATTTATATGCAGTATTTTCGCCAAGAAGCTTTGCTGGGTTTCTACTCCAGCTGTCATCCCTAATAACTCAATATATTATAAGGTCCAAATAAAGTAGCAATAGAAAGTGAGGAAGTTCAGTGTGTAATGCGACTGGTCTCCACTACTGGTCCAGGGCAACACGGATCTGTTTTGGGATCAGTGCCATCTCCCGTAGTCACCAGAGAGACGCCTGGCGCAAAGCAGCTTTTGTTCTGTTTTATCCTAAAACAATAAGGATACCGCTTGCCCAGGCAGAGGAATTTCCCATTACAGAGGATTATGTGCCAAGGCACTGCACTCTGTCACATAGGATGTGTCGGTTTTCAAACCACATCATCCAGAACGAAAAACTGTGGTCTGTTCAGTCTGTGGCTCCATCTAGTGCCGAACTGGCAATAAATATGGTGGTTTTCATTTTCTATTTAATTAAATCATTTTATTGCAAGAATCTGTTATGTTTAGTTTTGTCAATTTACAACAAAGAGTATTTAACATAATATGTATTCAGACTGTACAGGCAAAAGCATATTAATTTTTTAATAAAAAAAGAGGAAGTTTTCAGGATGTTTATAGTTGTTCTCAGAATGAATTATCCTTGCATAATTGTTGAATGGTCCTTCATTTTTATATTTGACTCCTTTCACAAAGTCCCATAGGAGACTGTGTTTCTGTGTTATTGTTCCTGCCCATTAACTCACAATCAATGAAAAATTAATGATCTTCCCTGCTCATTCCTTTTATCACTGCAACATGTCATTTGTTTTGTGTCACAGTGTCAGCCATTTTTTTTAGTTACTTCCATTGTTACAGTTTTTACAGTCCCCTAGAATCAGGCTTCACACAGCTTGATGAAAAAAGGTTCCTTTAGTTTACAATTTTTAAAACTAAAAATTAAAAAAAAAGATGAAAAGGGATACCAAAGAAGCCTGCTGATTAAGCAGCTCTCAAGTCATCCCCCGCCCCTCGGCTCATTTTCTGTAATGGCATTACCTCTTGTCTGCCCATGTTCATCTCCTCAGTAACAGTGTTCCTCACCCCATGCCTCATGTCTAAACAATTTGATTGCAGAGTCCAAGACGATCGATGCCGGGATCTCCATACAGACAGAAGTTGCCTGCGCTGCTGTTACAGGTACACAAAAAACTGTTCCATGATCTGCATCATCCTAATGACCATTTTAATCTACAGTGAAAACTAAATGACATTTCCAGTTAACTGCAGCCTTCTGTCACTCTTTTTATATTTGCCTGTCATTTTTTTCTTTCCTCCCTGTTTAGGAATGAATGGAAAAAGCATTCTGTCTCCCATGGGCCGTCACGTGTCTGAACAGACAGCTATTGTGGCAACGGGTCCAGCACCCGCCACCGCCCAGCCCTCTGGTACAGACGCCCCCTTCTGGTCACCCAGCTGCCAAGACAAATACCCAGGGGCTGAGAAAAACATCCCAACAGCTTCTAAGTTCAACAGCACCACATCGCTCCTGATGCCAGGTGAGACAGCAATAAGGCATACTACTAGTGATGGCCAAATGAAGCTTCATGAACCGTTTGCTGTATTTTTTGACACCACTAGATGGTGCTCTTGGCTTGCTTTGAGCCATGCTTTGAGCCCTTTTTTTGAACAGAGAGCATCATCTAGTGGGGTCAGAAAATACAGCAAGTAGTTCATGAAGCTTCATTTGGCCATCACTACATACTGCCTCAAAAAGGCCAGTTACAGTAGCTACACTGACACTGAAAAAGTCCTTCAGAATTTATTGACTGTCCACCCGTATGTATGCAGTTACTGTAATTTTCACATTGTGTTTTCTTCCATACTGAGCATAGCTGAACTAAAATATTTGGTCACAAGATAAAATGGATTCTATGAGACCCGATTTAGGTCATAACTCAATTTTGATTAAAGATGGTGTGGCATTGTAGCTCGCTGTGTTTGGGAGTTTCCAAATGTTACTGTAGAGCCGTACAGCCAACCATGGTCAAGCTCCTGCTGTGTTCCTGTGGCTTATGTGCATATACTGTCCCAGCAGTCCTCCAGCGTGTTTTCGCCCACAGAACAGAGCCAGGCGGAAAAGCCCCCGTCACAGAGCGGGAGCCCGTTGTCACAAAAGGACACCACTGTGTCCGCACCCCAGGTGGTCTTCTTGAAGGACATTGTGTGCTACCTGTCCTTGCTGGAGAGAGGGACGCCAGAAGACAAACTGGAGTGTATGTCATGGGGGGGGGGGGGGTTACTGGATAGGGTTAACCCGCTTAAGCTAACCTCTGTGTGTCTAGTACCTTTAGGTGGAAAGTTAAAGTCCAGAAATTAAAAAAACAGACCAAAAT
>JAODLD010000040.1:5868960-5879675 GCA_026781065.1 Mormyrops boulengeri | reverse complement strand
GGTGAGCTCAAACCCATAGATGGAAGACGACTGCCCCATAACCACCTCAAACATAACTCAGATCTAGATCTCCCAGGAGGATTTTTACTTTCTGAACTTTCTTTGTCTTAGGGCTCTGTTTCCCATTTGAAAACACTGTCATAACACACCGACATCTCCCTTGCCAAGTAAATCCTGGGCAGGTCTGTTTGTGGCTGCTGGTCAATGCCATTGCCTGATGTCATAGACCTATGGCTCCTTCTCTATTCCCTCTGCAGTTATGTTCCGGCTGTACGACACGGACGGCAATGGTCTGCTTGACAGCTCAGTGAGTAGAGGCTCGGCCCTTGGAAGGCCACACAGTGCCCGGTTCACGTCTCTGGAGAAAAATGAAGATTGAACCTTCGGGATTCATGTTTTAATGGCGTCATTACAATGTGGTTGTAATGTCATGCCAGCATTATGTGATTGATGTTTGGTGCATGATGTCCAAGAGGTCATTAGATGTAGTGATGCTAGCTTGTAATAAGAGGCAGATGTTTCATAGATTCATAATACTCTGGGGAACAATGGAGATGGGGTGTTGATGAGGTCATTAGCAGACATGATGTCATGGCCTTGGAGAAACCTTCCAGATGATACAGTCTGATAATAAGGCCATCTAGCAATGCCCTCTGGCTTGTCAAAGAGGTGTCTGATAGGCGCCCTGCCTGCGCAGGAGCTGGATCGCATCGTCAACCAGATGGTCCATGTGGCAGAATACCTGGAGTGGGACTCCACTGAGCTGCGGCCGGTGAGGAAACTCCTGGCGTCTGTGTCAGTGTGTTTGTCTGTGTGTGTGTGTCACTATGTATGCCTGTGTGTCAGGTGTGTGTGCGTGTCACTGTGTATTCCTGTGTCTAGTGTGTGTGTCTGTCTGTCTGTGGGTGGTGCATGCGTGTGTGATGTGTCTGTCTTTGTGAGAGTGTGTCTGTGGGTGTCTGTATGCATGTGTCTATGTCTATGTGTGTTTGGGTGTGGTGTGTGTCAGTCTGTCTTTCTGTGTCTATCTATCTGGTGTGTATGCATGTGTCTGTGTGTGCCGGAGTTTGTGTCTGTGTTTCTGTGTGGGGTCTGTGTGTGTCTGTATGTCTGTGTGTCTGGTGCACGTGTGTGTGGTGTGTGTCTGTGTGCAGTGCCTGTCTGTGTGTGTCTGTCTTTCTGTGTCTGTCTGTGTGCACGCGCGCGTGTGTGTGTGTGTGTGTGTTTGTGTGTGTCAGAGGACTCTTCAGCCAATCAGTCCTCTAATTAGTAATCTAATTAGGCAGTCGCAGCAAAAACCTGCATACACACCGGCCCTTTCTGGATAAGATTGGTCACCCCTGTCCTAAGCCATTTCCTACATGTCCTTCGATCAGAATTTGCTTTGTATCAGAATCAGAATCAGAATAGAGTTTATTGCCAAGTACATTCACACATACAAGGAATTTGCCACGGTGGTTTGTAGCTGTTTGTGTATAGGGAGAATAGGAGAGGAAAAAGGACGCAGCCTTGTGGAGATCCGGTGCTGATGGTCTGGGAGACAGAAATATGTTTCCCCATCTTCACATGTTGCTTCCTGTTGGTCAGGAAGTCAGTGATCCATCTGCAGGTGGAGTCGGGCATGCTCAGGTAGGAGAGCTTGTCATGCAGAAGGGCCGGGATGATGGTGTTGAAGGCGAAGCTAAAATCCACAAAAAGGATTCTAATGTATGTTCCTGGGGAGTCGAGGTGCTGAAGGATGAAGTGAAGGGCCATGTTGAAAGCATCATCTATAGATCTGTTGGCTCTGTAAGCAAACTGCATGGGGTCCAGCAGGTGGTCAGTGGCGGCTTTGAGGTGGCAGAGTACGAGGTACTCAAAGGACTTCATAACTACAGGCGTCAAAGCAATGGGCCTGTAGTCATTTAGTCCTGTGATCTTAGGTTTTTTAAGCACAGGGATGATGGTGGAGGTCTTGAAACATGCTGGCACATGGCATGACTCCAGTGAGGTGTTGAAGATTTCAGTGAACACAGGAGTCAGCTGGTCAGCGCAGTGTTTCAAGGTAAATGGAGAGATGGAGTCTGGACCTGCAGCTTTGCGGGGGTTCAGCTTCTTGAAGACATCCCTCTGTTGAATATGAAGAGCTGGGGTGTGAGGTTTCAGAGATGCCACTCCAGCAGTTGGTGTGGGGGAGGTGGACTGTGGTCGGCGTGCGGAGCTGCGGGGGACGATGATGTGTGAACTGTCCAGTTGTCTTTCAAAGCGGCAGTAGAAGTTGTTCAGTTGATTTGCAAGGCGCAGGTCGTTGACAGAGTGGGGGGCTTTGGGTTTGTAGTTGGTATCTGTCTGAGCCCTTTCGTTTAGCATTCCTCACCACCTTGCTAAACCTGTTCCTCAACTTCCTGTACCTATACTTGTCGTCACTTTTGAATGGGTCTTCCTTCTGCAATCTTAGCTGTCTGAGGTTAGCCGAGATTCTGGGCTTGTCATTGTTGTAACTCACCCTGGTACGTGATGGTACACAGCAGTCCTCACAGAAGCTGATGTAGAATGTTACAGCCTCTGTGTACTCATCCAGGCTATTGGTAGCAGTCCTGAACACATCCCAGTCAGTACAGTCAAAGCACGCCTGAAAGCTCTCAGCGGTCTCGTTGTTCCAGACCCTTGTAGTCCTTGCTGCAGGTTTCTTCAGTTTTAGTATCTGTGCAAGGAAAGGAAAAAAAGTTTGCATAAATGCTGGAATCCTGAACGTCTAGTCTTTGTCTCTCTGTAGATTCTGAAAGAAATGATGGAGGAGATTGACTACGACCATGATGGGGCCGTGACACTGGAGGAGTGGATCAGAGGAGGCATGACCACCATCCCACTGCTGGTGTTACTTGGAATGGAGACAGTGAGTGGACATTTGGGCTCGCGGTCTTCTCGTCTAGAAGAATGATGTGATTAGTCACTAATAGTATAGATACATCACTGTCTTTACAGAATATGCAGGAGGATGGTCAGCATGTATGGCGGCTAAAGCACTTCAACAAGCCGGCATACTGTAACTACTGCCACACCATGCTGCTGGGGGTGCGCAAGCAGGGCCTCAGCTGCTCCTGTGAGTTGACCTGCGGATGGCGCTCTCCAGTATCCTTATAAGCCTGTCCACTGTATATCGCGTTGGTTAACACAATATCCAAACACACTGTATCCAATTCACTGGTAGTGTAAATTTCTTACAATACGATTTTATGTTTAATTTTTTTTAGAAGCCTATGCATCACTTATGTTGTCAGTGTTTTAAGCTCTACTCATAACAACCATCGCTGATGAACACTGTTACACTATGGTGTACATTTTCTCATATTCATATGCATATTATCAATTCCTTAGTGTTGACCATATACACTAATGTGGATTCATGCCTTGTAAATAACCCCAACCCCCAAAATATTATACATTTTTTATTTATTATGTGCAGTATGTTCTACTATAACACGTTTTGATAATGTAAATTTGCTCAAATGCAATTAATGTATTCGGGAACATTAAGAGTACAGCACAATGTTTAAGCATTATTCCACCCAAGGGTGTTTTCCTGTGAAAATGAATGCAGGGTTCCATGCAGCCGCCTGCTTCTTACTCTTCAGGTTAGCCCAGCCTGACTGTAAATACATCCAACCCAGTGGGGCAATAGTTGCTCCCAAGTATTTCCAATAACTAAAAAAATCCAGTGTCTATTACACCAAAATAACTCAGTGGAAGTGGGGATTGGTGTGTGTGTGTGTCCCTGTGTATGCCTGTGTGTCTAGTGTGTTTGTGTGTGTTTGTCTGTCTGTCTGTGAGTATCAGTGTGTTTGTCTGTGGCTGTGAGTGTGTGTCTGTGTGCATGTCACTGTGTATGTCTGTGTGTCTAGTGTGTGTGTGTCTTTCTGCCTGTCTGTGTGTCATTTTTCATGGTCCAGGAGAGGGCAGTACAACACTCATCCTTAATTACACACAGCGACAAAAAAGTTAAGCACCAAGATGGAGTGGTGGAAATTAAATGAATCTGCATGCGGTGAAAGGTCATGTGACCATATCGAATGATTATTATATCAGATCAAACAGACAACAGAGTTGGCAGTATGGGCACACTGCCGGTCCCATGTCAGTAGGGTGCGGCGCCCCCCCCGGGCCTGGATACATGCGGCAATACAGTGCGGAAGGGAGTCGTACAGCCGTCGTATCCTCTCTTGTGGAAAGTTGGCCCCCAGTTGTTGTAACTGGCCGTCGAGATTCTCAGATTGGCAATGGGTCTGAGTTGACATCCAAGCTGATTCCACACATGTTCGATTGAGGAAAGATCGGGGGACCTGGCTGGCCATGGGAGGACCTCAACAGGACATAGGCAGTCCATAGATATACGTGCTGCTTGTTGAAAGACTGTACCAGAGTGCTGCCTCAGGAGGGGTAAGACATGCGGACGCAGGATGTCACTGACGTTGTGCTGTCAGGGTCCCCTGAATCTCTAGCAGAGATGAACAGTCATACCCTATGGCTCCCCACACCATGATGCCAGCACCAGTGTGTCTCTCCACAACATTGGCAGGATTGATTCTCTCCCCTCACCACCGCCATACATGTACATGATGGCCATCCCTGTTAATGCAGGACCAAGATTCATCGCTGAACATGGTTTGATGCCACTCATCAGTTCATGCCTCCTGGTTACAGCACAACTCCAAACGCAGCTGCACTGGTGTTAACAGCAGCTTATGCGTGGGACGGTGAACCTGTAGTCTGGCTGATGTCAGTCATCGAGACATGGTGCGGGGTATCATGGGGTGTTGTAGAGAGTCCAATACCTGTGTCCGGATGGCAGGTGCAGGTGTCACGGGATTCTGTAATGCTTGGCGCATAATACAATGATCCTCCCTTGGTGTGGCCTATCTTGGGCAACCGGCACGTTCACAGCATGTGTGGGTGCCCTCACATACCCATTGGTTCCGACATCAGTTGACCGTGACATCTGCATGCCCCACATGCCGGGCAATTGCACGATACGACCGGCTGGCCTCATGCAAACCCACAATGTGACCCCTATCAAACTGTCAAGTGCTGGTAATGCTGTCTAATGCGTCTATGAGGCATCCTCTGTGTCTACGAGGCATCCTCTGCGTCCAGTGGCACAAGTGCCAGCTACAAGTGCCGAATCATTTACATACCCATCGCTGGTCTGCCCGTGCATCAAATTACATCCAGATCAGACCATCACATCTGGGTACTTAACTATTTTTGTCACTGAGAGTAGTCAAGCATTTCACCTTATTGTACATTAATAATATAGTCTTGTATCAGGGTTGCCAACTTTGGTCAGCTGGCTGGCATGAGATTTTCAATTTGAGACAAGTCTGCACACACATTTACATGTATACAACAGTTTTATTACCTTGTAAATAGTCTGCAGAGTTTGCAGACTACTCCAATGCTTATGATGTAGCAAATTTTAGGTTGATAGATTTGACTTCAGATTTCTTGCATGTGCACGAGTCTGAAAGTCATGCCAGATATGTGAGAGTTGGTAACCCTGCTTATATGTTTATATTACCTGTGCAAATAGCTTATGTTGTTCAGTCGGTGTATCTATAATACTTAACTGTGTCTTTAATGTGTCACTTTGTAACCCCCTGCAGTATGCAAGTACACGGTCCATGAGCGCTGTGTTTCCAAGGACATCACTGCCTGCATCAGCACCTACGCCAAGTCACGCCGGGATACAACTGTAAGTCCAGAGAGCACCTGAGTATGCAGGCCAACTTTAATGTCATTATAGCCCCTATTTTTATGGCCGTTACATTTACATGGATCTTAGGATTAGGAGCTGGAGGAAGCATCCGGTGTCATTGTTCACTAAAGTATTAAAATTCAATAAGCATGTTCTCTTATGATCTGTTATACAATGGAAATTGTGTGCCAGAGCTAGTGTATTTCATATTTTGTTGTGTTCCCTCCTTTCAATCCATAACCATCTCACCTCCAAGCGCGATACAATATGCCAGCGCGTTTTTACCTCGAAATGTCATGGATCCAGATGGGTTTCGGGCATGAACGAAGCATGGTGCAGGCAGAAATGGTGGATGACCCACTTGTGGCTCAAAGAACAAAAACGGGGTTTATTAACTAAACTGAAAACACTAACAAAACAAAGGACCACAAGGGGTCAAAAGTAAATGGGAATAAACAAGACCGATAACAAATACAGGGCAGGTAAGCATACAGGTACAGACTATAGAAACAGCAAAACATTCAACAGCAAAACTACAACAAACAATGAACCACTAAGGGACAGACCTCAGGCAGGGACTTAAATACTAAACTAAACCGGGTAACGACACAGCAGGAGTGAGACAGACAATTAACCAATCTGGGAGGGGACAGGGCAACGAGAAATCAGGTAAACACACAAGGGCAGGCACAAGAACAGGCAACAGCTGAAACTGATAATTAAACTCAGGGAAATCAAACAAACTAAGAAGCAGAATCTACACTAGGGGAATAACAGACAGGTAGAAACACAAGCACGGGCACAAAGAATGTAACCAAAACCAAATACAAATCACATGACACAGGAACTAGAAAAACTCATACAAATGAAACACAAGGGAACAAAATCTACAAAAACAGAGGAGGCGGGATTCGAACATGAGACAAAAGGAATGACAGGCAGCCACATGCTCAATCCATTAAGCCATGTGGCTGACAGAAAGCAAGGAGAAACAGTACAGACTAGGACAACGGGGAAAGGACACAGGTGGGACGGGATGACCAGCGACACCAGCTGGCCAAACGGGGAAGGGACACAGCATGAAACAGGAGCTGCCCCTGACATGAAAACTGTCAGTGGTTTTAGGTTTAGCGATGACACATAAGAGGAGGTCCTGGGAGCTCACACTACAGCCTGAATTCGGTCTTGTCTCACTTGCCTATACTGACCGCCGACTGCCTGTCACCTGGTCTTGTGCAGGTAATGCAGCACGTGTGGATGGAAGGCAACTCAGCCACCAAATGTGACCGATGCCACCGGAGCATCAAGTGTTATCAGGGCCTGACCGGACTGCACTGTGTATGGTGCCACGTCACTGTGAGTATGTGAAGCAGCTAGTCCTTCGTAACTCCTTCATATGATGGGCCCAGAGCTTGGGCTTGCAAAATGGTACAAAAAATAAATAAATGAATAAAACAAAAAAGCAGCCAGGTATAAAACAAATGCGATAGAGAAGGAAGCCATTTACACTAGTATATTGTATGATGTCCTTGTATTATGTACGCTATGAATTAATGCATGCATGCTTGTTAAAAGTGCGGTCTTTTATTTATAAATGAAATTGTGCTGCAAATGCACATGCAGCTGGGAGGATATGGGCAGCAAACCATGCATCTTCTAATGGGGTCCATTAAAACAAGGAACCACTAAATCAGATTCAGTTTTATTCAAGGATTGTTTGCATGACTGTCGCAACGTCAGACACTGTATAGGTTCACAGAGCAATGCAAGCCGAAGCACCATTGCACTGTATTAATGCAAAGGCCTGCAGCTACAGGGACTACAAGCTGCAGACAAATGGCATTAAGTGGAGTCATGGTAAAAACTAGCATCCCATCCAGGGTGAATCACTGCCTCGTGTTCTTTGTTGTCTGGGATAGCTTCCAGGTGCCCTGTACTGGATAAGCGGTTTAAAGATGGATGGATGGACGGATGGATGAATGAATGATAGAAATCATTACTGTTAGGGTTGGTGCCGATGGTTCTCTAGGTGGGAGGTGTTGCCATCTTTTCTGAGTATGTTGAGACATATGCATTGTTGATTTGCTAATGGCTCTTCAGATAATGTGTAATGTAGAAGATAAGCAGGCAAAAGTAATATACAGTACTGCTCTCGAGGCTGATTAAATATAAATGTGAGCTTTGGAATGTGCTGGTCACCATTGAGCTTTAATACTGCGTCAGGGCCGGCTGCTCTTTTGCCATTTCTTACAGAGCTTGTGTACCTCCTGTCCTCTGTTTTGTAAACAGCTTGTGTACCTCCTGTCCTCTGGTTCTTAAAGAGCTTGTGGACCTCCTGTCCTCTGGTTCTTAAAGAGCTTGTGGACCTCCTGTCCTCTGTTTTTTAAAGAGCTCATGGACCTCCTGTCCTCTGATTCTTAAGGAACTCGTGGACCTCCTTGGCCTTTGCATCAGCATCGATAAGTAGTTGTATTGGTTGAATGGTTGGTGTTATTGGGCTGGTAAACTGAAGGTGAATCTGGTTTATATTAAAATGCTTTAATAATACTTTGTTTATTGTTCCTTTGGAAAGCTTTGTATCAAAAGCACAAAGGATCACAAAATAGTTTCACAGAATAAGTGTGATTTTAAAAATCCCACCACCAGAGGGCCTTCTGCCCTTTTCTGTGGACACTCATGACGTTCAGCAGCATTTAATATCAGTTTTTTACTGTTTTGTTTTAGCTATGTTTTGACCATTTTGGGGCAAAACAAGAAGCATCCATGTGTGATCGTTTAAGATTCAGGTATTTAATGTTACATGCACAGTAAACAGTCAGTTGCACTGTTCTATAAAAATCCCTACCAATAAACACAAATTAAAGCACAAATAGAAATAAAGGTGCGTAAATAAAATAATAAGTATGCATAGGTTTATGAAAATAAATATGTATATACAGTCCAGTGTAAACAGTATAATGAAAACAAATCAAATATTGTGAGTAATAAGATGCAGCGCCCTCAGGTGGGGGCGATATGTAATGCAGATTCTCTGACTTTTGAAATAGTTTCAGTGAATGATAAACCAGGGGTCTCCAACTCCAGTCCTGGAGAGCTACTATCCAGTAGGTTTTCTGTTCTACCTTCTGATGAGCCACACCTGTTCCTGGTATTTACCTGAGAAATTGTGTGGCTCATCAGAAGCCAGGTAGGACAGTAGCTCTCCAGGACCGCAGATGGAGACCCCTGGTCTAAACCTTATTTGCACAACTATCTTGGTGGTCTGCGTTATCAATTATCCCTTATTTATTGGTACCAATTTTTACACTATACATTTGTAAAAATTTTACACTATTTATAACAGTATAATTGCTTAAACAGAGTGGTAATGATTAATAAGTATGCCTGCATGGAGAAATTTGAACAAAAAACCATTCCCTTCTCTTGATAAAATTTATTGGTCTGAAAATGTTTATTTTGTTTATGTACTCATTTGTTATTAAGTCATCTACACATGTAGTATTCATGCTCCTTTTCTGAAATGAAATACATTAACCAGTCTCCATTTTCCATTACTTGACAAACCTCTCTTATAGCTGATACCCTGTTTAAGTAGTATGTCGTTCCAATTAATGAACATTCCTGTCATGGTATTTGCTATTTTCTGCTGCAGAAAAATGTATTATTTCCTGGCTTATTTTCAGTGTGGGGTAAAACATGCCGTTTGGCTAAAACAAAGCTTCGCCATGGCAACACAAAAATACCACTGGTTGTCAGATTCTTCTCTATTATTAAAGTTATTTCAGGACAGAAACGCCTGAGCTTTTTTTACGCAGCGTGCTGATGCCGCCTGCCGCTATGCTGTTTTGGGAACATCCAGTTCAGTGAGACACTGTAGTGACAGGTACTGCCCACACAAGGATGAATATTTGGAAGAGAGGCCAGATCTTTATTGCGGAACCTGCAGTGGATTTTCACATGTTAGCTTCGTAGGTGATGTGACCCATTGAGATTGCTGGCCTGACTGGGTGCTGCAGGTCACCTCACCATCTTCATCCACCCTCAGCTCCACAACCGGTGTGCGTCAAGCGTGAAGCCGGAGTGTGACGGGGGGGCACTGAGGGACCATACCCTGCTACCATCCTATATCTGTCCTGTGGTGCTGGTGAGCTCCATTATTTGCACCTCACTCCACAAATAGACACACTCATCCCCCTAGTGGCCATCTGTGTGAAGAGCACACCGTTGTCATGGCTGGCCGGGGTAAATGCTTACGTCATTCTCAGTAACGGGACGAAAAAAGTCCTAAAATGTGTCAAAATAAATAGAAACCTAGCGCCACTGCTGATTGTTTATAGCAAAATTCACTGTAACTTGCGATCTATCCACAAAATACCTCTGACTGTTTCATGTGATGTAGTCCCTGTGTTGTGTAGACAGACAGATATAATAATAACCCTAAACCTAATTCTCAAGTTTATTTGTTGTCTCAAGTTTATTAGTCACAGGTCATTAGCTGGGGTGACTTTTATGTTCTGAACAGTTAAGGGTTTGCTGTGTCATTCGCATTTGGGACAGTCCTGAGCATAAGGAAAGTGCTCTTCTTTCAAGTGCAATATAAAAGATGTAAAACTACAGCCCTGAAGCCAAGAAAGTGAATCAGCATTTTCTGCCTTTTCGTTGTTGTTTTGTTTCTGAGTTTCTGAGGCCCTGGTGTTTGAATGCTGTCTGCCTGCTACCTGTCTGTCTGCCTACCTGCCTGTCTGTCTGTCTGTCTGCCTACCTACCTGTCTGTCTGCCTACCTGCCTGTCTGTCTGTCTGCCTACCTGCCTGTCTGTCTGTCTGCCTACCTGCCTGTCTGTCTGTCTGTCTGCCTACCTGCCTGTCTGTCTGTCTGCCTACCTGCCTGTCTGTCTGCCTACCTGCCTGTCTGTCTGCCTACTACCTGTCTGTCTGCCTACCTGCCTGTTTGTCTGTCTGCCTATTTACCTGTCTGTCTGCCTA
>JAODLD010000040.1:5827324-5859994 GCA_026781065.1 Mormyrops boulengeri | reverse complement strand
CGCCCCCCCCCCCCCGCCCCCCCCCCCCCCCCCCCCCCCCCAGATTACCACAGCTGGGCCGGGCTGTTTTTAGCCAGCGCAAGCTGACCAGCTGAAAGCGAGAGTGTTAGCACACAGACTGAAGGTCAGGGGGAGTATCAGTGGCAGGAAGTGCACAGCTGCCAGACTCGGCCCAGGTTACTGCCGCAATGAGGAGCATGCTGAGTGACACCTGGCTGGCCGTTACAAACCGGCCTGTAGAAAATTACACAGAGATGAGGAGAGGCCAGTATAACAGGCAGGCTAGAGTTAGGCCTGTTTAATGGCGGTGCAATAGAGTTACACTTGTTGAATTTTAACAGTTGTGGGAAGTCATGTTTTTTTAATGATATATTCTTACTAATACGTTGTTCTCATTGTATATAATTAGGTAGGATCTGGTGCTACTCCTTAAGATGGGGAATTGAGTTTTCTTTGAAGGATAAGCTGCAGAAGCCCTGGAGAAATAATGACATCAACTCCTCTCTACTTTAGCCCGTTTTATTGGCTTTTCATCATCCTCATAACAGACATATGTTCTGGTACTTTCTGAATGCATGACACATGAGGAATGCATCCTGTGTGATTTTCGGCTGAAATACTCAGCGAATCAATATATCCATACATACCTGGATTTTACATGGGTGGCTATACTGATATCAATAGTGTGGTCCTATGTAAGATGAGGTTGTTAGCAGTTAGCTGCCAATGTGCTTTTACATTTACCTGTTGTCTAAGGTGACCTTCACCACTGACACTGGGGATCGTGTGGGGGGGTGGGGTATGAGAGAAGCGGATGATGACATTACAGAGACATGCTTTGATGTGACTCCGGCCACACAGTGCCAAAGTCAGACCAGCAAAGTGCTTTTATTTTTCTCCGCCCCCACCCTGGGGCACGGTGAAGGTGACATTTTCTCTACGCTTGAATGTTTTCTCCCTTCTGCTCAAAAGTTCAACAACAAAACAACCTTCAGTGCAGCGGCTGTGGAAGGCGATGGCAAATGCCAGGTACGGTCAGGTGACACCGTGTGGGTGAGCTTGGGGACAGCCTCAGTACGCCGGGGCTCCAGGGTATGGTTTTGGAAACCTTCGTCTATCTGTCATCAGCCCTGAAAGGAATCACCCTCACTGTCTTCTGTGCCACAAAATTCGCAGAAACACGCACACGGCTATCCGGCGTGCTGTAAACTTACCCCTGGCTTACGTAATCACACTGGATCTCCTGTATATATGAGACTTGGTCATTGATCTTCGCAAAATAAAGCTCTTCCAAAAATGGAGTAATCACTAACTGAATACTGTTACGTGTTCATTTAATGTACTGTAGCTCTATCAGCTCAGCACCACACAGTTATATTCTCAGACCACTGGTTTGACTGGAAGTTCTCTGTTTTTCAAAAGTATCTTTAGATAAGCAAGAGCGAAAATTAACTATTATCAGACTTCTTATGTCATCAAATCAGACATATTTTATGTTGGGGGCCGAGAATCTTGATCCGTTGAGGGCCATATTGTTGGCTTTCCATTACCACAGTGAAAAATAACTTGCAGGAACCAGAGCGACTGGTTAAACGATATGCCTTCAAGTTCTAGAAGAATGCTTCATGTTGTGCTGTTTATGAATGTTTTTCATTTATAGTAAATGTTGTAATGAATAAAATACCAGTAGAGAGGCAGGTGGATGCAGAGGGAGCTTGCTAATGTTTTCCTGCACTTCACTTCACAGCAGTAGCTGCATTATGCAAATAACTCCTTAGTGGCTGTTGTTTCTGGCATTTTTTTTATCTTGTTCCTATGACAAGTCAGATTTCTTTCGTCAGTAATAGTTTTCAAGTGGTTTGTATTTGTGCTCTGGTGGGCTTTGTTGTTGCATTTATAACTAGCCATCTCATTTGCAAATCCAGAATCCTGCTGCGGTAAGATCAAGGTTTCCATTGTTACAATAAGCTTGTTAATTGTCTTCATCTAATGGCATTTGGATGCTGTGGAGTAGATGAGGCTGGTTTGTACCTCTCCGGGCAAGCACACCACTCGCGTATCCACTCTGCGTATGCGTACACGGAAACATTCATAGTTCTCCGGTCAAGCCGCGTACTTGGCACATACACACAATGTGTTGTATTTATATTTTTAATAATAATAATATAAATTATTATTCTGATATTCCCTGCACACCTACCATAGCAGTGAGGTTTGTGTCCGGTTCTCCGTGGCCCAATTCCAAACTATACCCTTGACACTTCACCTTCATTACCAGTCACACTCATTAGTTGCCCTCACAACACGTTCTATGCACTTAAACCAAAGGAAATTTTAGCAAGAAAGATTTGAGACAGACTCACCCTCGCCCCACCTTTTTCAGTCTTCTTTACTGGAAAGAGGAAATGTGTTATCTGGTGACGAAATGGCTCCCTCAAGGAGCTGTATTGGTGTTTCTTTAAATTAATAATATAGGAGTTACAGTGGAAACTGTTTATAGTGATCATGTCTGTCTAGGTGAAATTGGTCAGTATAAGAGGATGATCATTATAACCATTTTTTTCTTTTTCTTTATGTCTCAGGCAGATTACCATCTAAATGACATTTGTATATTTATTACATGAGTAATAAGACTGCATCGCTATTTAGTGAGGTCGCTTGCCAGAAGCAGATGGGTTACCGCAAGGCAAAGTGAGCAAGTAAAAAAAAAAATTGTAGTTTTAATTTTTCTGTATGTTGTCATGTATAAAAAGACCCAATATGAACGGACTACGTGATTACTTTAAGCAAATTTTTTAAACAGTATCTGTATAAGAATGATTCTCTCCCAGGCTTACATATAAGCAGTTTATCACTATAACTGTGATCACTATAAACTGTTAAACTGTTTCCACTGTATTAAGAAAACCAAGAAATTGTGGGAAGATGAGGGTGATGTGGTCTTATCTCTCACACTGATTGAACAATCTGAAGTTTGTACACATTTTGAGTTCATTTTATCTAACACACACATACACACACACACACAGGTTTGTAAATATATGTTTATGGGGACTCTCCATTCACTTCTATGGGGAAAACTTTAATCCCAACATGAAAACCTTGACCCCTACCCAGCCGTAAGCTTACCCATAAGTACTGTAACTAAACAAAATATGAGACTTTTGGCATTTTTACTTTTACTTTTTTTTTGCATTCACAGATCTTTGTGGGGACCTGAAAAATGATCCCCACAATGTGAAAATAGCAGGTTTTCATTACATTGTGCAGAACATTTTCTCCCCACAATGTAATATAAACCTAATCCACACACACGCACACACACACACACACACACACACACACACACACACACAGTAGTCTGCCCCATATCCACGAGTGATACGTTCCAAGACCTACCTGCTGACCCACTTGAGGAGGGCATACTGTAATGGACACTCTTCCTTAGCCCTTGCTGTTTCGAGACTCTCTTCAACATGGCGACAGGTCTCGGGAATGCGCAAACGAAGGCGGAGTGGTGAGGCGGAGTGTGTAGGGACCGCTTTGGGATTGGGCCTATGTTTTACAAATTCAGAGCGCCAGCTCACAGGGTTGCCAACTTTGGTTAGCTGCCTGGAGATGTTCAATTCGAGAAAAATCTACACTCACATACACACACATTTACATATATGTAAAAGTTTTATTACCTTGTAAATAGTCTGTAGGGATTGCAAACTACCCCAACGCTTGTCAAAGTATCTAAAGTGGATGCTAGCAAATCAATCATGCGCAGTGTGTCTAGAGCTGAGTGTACACCACTGTGCGGACACAAATTTGGAGTGCAGCAGGCGCTCGTGTGGTTAAACGCGTCACAAACGTTCAAGCAGACGCGTCCGATAGTACGTGTGCGGAGAAGTATGAACCAGTGTTTAGTTCTGCAGCAGTTAGCCTGGCCTTATTTTTTACATCTTTCAGCCTGGTTTGGCCTTATTCTTTCTTGGCACAGTAGTGGAGAGTCAGCAACTGCCCGTCTTTTGTTTTACCTTCCTGTTAGAAATTGATTACACTTAGTAGGGTAGCACTAAATAATAACTCGAAGAAATAAAGAGCTGTTCTATAAACAGCAACAGTACCCTGCAGCCATCAAGCCCCCCCCCCCACACATGCTCTATATATATGTGTAAACTAATTGTACCAAATGCTGTCATAAATAAGTAATTAACAGTGCTGCCAAAGACAGTCTGGACAACATCATGGGAGCCAAACGGTGACTCTGCCTGTCTGTTCTTCTCTTTAGGACGCCTCCATTGCTCACCGGTTCCACCTGATGAGGGAGAAGCACCCGGAGAAGTTTAACAGCAGGTGAGAGGGACAAGCTGGAAGCCTAATGGGCTGGTAGGGCAGGAAGAACAAGAGGAAGAGCATGAAATATGGAGAGCTTCCAGAGGATTAAGCATTCCAGCGTGTTCCCTGACATGGTGTCAGACGATCCTCAGCACGAGTGATGATGCTCAACACCGTACAGCATCCCGAGGAAGTGAGCAAATCATGGCCAACATCATTCACCTTTCAAGTTTTTAGAAATGAGAAATTGGTTTTTGCAAAGTGTATCAACTGTCCAGGAACACCAAACAGCAGAACATTTCACATCTCAGTCCCAAAAAAGCCACAGAACAAATAATGTAAGCTAAAAGATCTTTGTAGCCACATTTAATGATTTAAAAATAACCTAAACTGAGACAGAAACTCGTCCTCTATTAGTTTGTGACCAGCCCGTCGTTCTCCTTCTTCCCACCATGGAGGTGCCTGCAGCCTTTAGTAGTGGCCGTTGAGGCATGTGCAGTCATGAAGAATCTGTCTTGGGTGATGCCCTGCAATGACCCAGGCATCTCGGTGGAGGAGGTGGGGCATGTGAGGAGATCTAGGGAGAAGGAAGCTGAGGTGGACGTCAGTGCACTAAAGTGAATGATTTGTTAGAGGTCCATTGACTGCTTAGAGGCACACGGTTAAGGTGGTTTGGGGATGTGTGGGGTTTGCAGGTTGTACCACATCAAAGCTTCCCTTTTATTCAGTTTTTATTCAGAATTTTGGGTTAAAGAAAGAGCCATTAGGCCAGATACAGGCTCACAAAGCTCTTTAAATCAATGCCAGGGTCTTAAAATGCAGTAATTACCCAAAATTAATTTCCTTGGAAACTCCTCTGAGCAGAGGGTCATTTATTTTTAGTCTTGCTGTAGACACTTTTATTCAAAGAGACTATTTATACCTTTGCTTTACAGCTGGCATTCCACCCTGCATGAAACATAGTGACTGATGAACTGTACCTTCAGTAAAGATCAACACTTCAGCTTATACATTGGTTTGAATAATAGAGTCTCTTATAGAGAGTAGATTGTATAAGTTGAGCATTGCCAAGGCACATCTTTGTCATGGGTGCTAGAGCCTTTGGGATTTCAATCCCGCAGCTTGGATACCCCTCCTTTGTGCCTCGGGCAGGGTGTTGCATGTCTTCGTTCCTTTTGTCGTCCCCCCCCATCTCACCCCTTCCTCCTCCTCAAGGACAATGAGGCATGTGTTAGGCTTGACTCGTCCAGCAGGGGTCTTCGACCACATATGGGAATGGCCAGGTAGCTATTACTAGCTGGGATGTTAATTATGGCTCATCTGGATGACAAAGAAGATGGTGTGTAATGAGTACCATTAGGGGCCTCAGAGGGCAGAAGACCCTTCGGGTTAAGGGGAGCTGCATTTATCTCCAGCCATCAACCTGGCTATCTTCCTGGTTGTATTATATTTGCAAGAGCAAGGTCTTAGTCAATGAGAATCCCAGAGCAGAATAACACAAAAGCTGTTCTTATAGAGAGTATTAGGCCTTTTGGTCAAGAAAGATCCCTCTATTCTGGGAACACCTCAACCAGTGAATTGCTCTGTCTGTCTCATCTGTGATTGCTCTGCTGGTCTCCTGCATGTCCCTAATGCTCTTTTCTGTGTTTTAGTTTAACCTAATAGCTCTACTGTCTCATTAGCTTCTTGCCATGTTTGTATTGAATTGTGTAGCTCAGGCTCTGATAGCACTTTGTTACTGGTTTCTCACTGGAAGCTCAGCCTAGCTAGACTCACTAGCTGGCTCCATGTCAGCTGTATGCTCGTGATGCACTGTCTGCCTTATATGTGCCATATGTGGCTTTGGACAAACACAACTGCAGCATAAATAAATATAAGATGTAATGCAAATGATGAATTAATATACCAATCGGTTGGACTTGGTGGGAGCACAGTCTGAGAATCTGTTAATATAGAGAAGCTGGATTTAAAAAGGAAAATATGTGCAATTTCTCTGTTTTCCATCTGCCTTACGTAACATTTTTCTGTTCCCATAACTGCTTTCTCTGCGCTAACTAGCACATTCTGCTCTCTAGGTGTTCAGCAGCCAGTGAGTCACCCCATAGTGCCTGTGCAGAGGCTCAGGCTAAGCAGAGAGATCCCTCTGTGTAAAGCACAGCATCTGCCGTGCACAGATATGCCTCAGCACCCAGCCCCTGCAACCGTGGCCCCCGCCTTTCCTGGCTTTTCACCATGCGCTTGGGAATAGCTCCTCAGCAAGCAGGACTTAAATTTGGGGGGGGGGGGCAGTGATATACCCTCAAGCCAAACGGCCTTCATTTTACTGACGAAATTTAAGGTCTGGAGGTTGTAGAAATAAGGAAATATTACAAATGAAATGTATAGACACTCCTCACTTAACGACCAAGTTCCATTCCTGTGACTAGGTCATTAAGGGAATTGGTCGATGAGTGAGGAGCCGCCCCTTACCGATATTTTAAGCATAAGAACAGAGGAAATTTGCTGTAATATACATTACTTAGATTTGCACTTAGATTTTTACTGTAAATACAGGTAATCGTTTTTATTTATTTTGAATGAAGAAAAGGTGTAAAGGAAACTCCAACTTGATCACTTTGTTAAAATTTGCATTACTCTTACATATTACAGAACATAAAAATACAATTAGCAAAAATTATTAAATTATATACCAAAAAAATTTCGGGGATTGTGGGAACTGAGACTGAAAGGGTGATGCGCGATGAGACCGCCACGCTGCCGTTTCCATGACCAAAGTTCCCGTACACTGTACAATAACAACTGGTCGGAGAGCTGGTCGTAAGTCCGGGTGGTCATTAAATAGGTAGGTCGTTAAGTCGGGAGGGCCTAAGTTTTAAAATGGTGGTGTTCTCTCATGGCCTCGCTTCGTTCACACCCCTCTGTACAGAGCATTCCCTCCTCCGCTCCGCCATGGTGCTGCTCTGAGAAGCCGCTCTCTTCTTTGAGCAGGCAGGAGCTGTGGCCCTGCAGGTGCGCCACAGGCTCCCTCTCTCTCGGCCCGCGCACGTGGGCTCGTGTTTCGTAACTCCTGCTCTATCATGGCGCCCAGCCCGGCGTGTGTGTCAGGAAGCCAGCGAGGCCGCAATGGGAACCTGCAGCACCGTGTGAAGCCTGCAGAAAGCAGCTAAATATACACCCACACCCCCACGCGGGGCTCCATTCCATTAAAGCGCTTTATTTAGTGGCTTAGCTGCCATTTTACCCGTATATAGTCTTTTTCCCCTTTTTGCGTGTACCTGCCCCCACAAGGAGGCGTCGGGGGACGGCTAGAGCTCACTGCAGCTTTGCCACTTCCTTACAAGCAGTATCCTGAACCAAATAAGGCTGAATCTCGTAATTAAATGTACAGCACGTCAGAGCTCTTAGGTGGCCCCTCCAACCCCAAAAAGACACACTTGCTCAACAAGCGAAGCGGTGAGGCAGTGGCCTTTCATGAAGAGCCTCATGGATGAAGCGCCTGCCCTGAATGCCGTACTCAGCATGAGGTCATCCTGACGACAGCATTCAGTATGCCAATCACAGCAGACGAAGTCCCCTGTCATAACGAAGCAGCCAATCAGATTGGATCACTTATACATTGATTACAGAATACACGGTGACATTCTCCTGCAGACACACACATGGGTATCTGTTACAGGTTTGTTTCGTGTTGGTTTCAGCATTAAATGGGATTTTAATAAAAGCAAACTTTGTTGCTGTTTTTTAGATGAGAGTGCCAAAGGCAGGCTTCTTCTTCATATGTTACCGTATTTGGAACAAAAACTAATTTATTTGGCAAAACTTTAAGAAATCTTATTTACTTATGAACTGGACTGAGTGAGTATGGGAAATTTGCTATTCAGTTGGTCATTTAAGGGAAGTATTATGTAAAAATCTTTTGTTCATATTTGAAATGGAATAAGTATTATATATAATTAATTAGAATTATTTTATTAAGGTATTACTGTGCACAGCCCCAGTCAGGATTATTGTATTTCTGTGGCTGTTTCTCCAGCGTTGAGTTGCTCATTATAAGTGAGGATATTTTGTTTAACAGTTTTATTTCTCTGCAGAAATGCCTGCATGGGGACCAGCGATTGTGTGTTGCAAATATCATTTGCGGCGTCACCCGCTCCAAGTAGCATTGTCATACTGTAACCATGGGCAAGCAGATGGCCTGCAACCTTCTGGCAGCAATTCAGGCACTAACAGGAGCAGAAATGGAGGCCTGAAATAAACAATAGCAGTAATGGTCCAATGCTGTTTATTGTATGACTGGAGGAAGCCCATGGTTAATGGAGATGTGAAAGGACATAAGGGCTGGAACTGATCATCAAATGATGCCTTTGGGGACATGTGCTTAGGAGGTAATAATGTACTTAAAGGCAGTGACTCTCTGCACACGCACACTCACACAAACATACATACACACCAGCACTCACCAAAAAAAAAAAAACATAGACCAAGAGGTGCACAAAACTCTCATGTCAGCCTATGGATTTGTGCCACTGTACTGCAGCAGTGCACTGCTTGACCCTCGGCACCTGTCGCAATGGTGCTGCTGTGCCAAGGATCTTAGCCTATTCCTCTGATCTCACTGTCATCCTGGAGTCCTGTAGAGTGCTGCAAGAACAGGAACAATCCCAGGGTCACTACAAGAACGGCCCTGGGGTTATTGCAAGAACAAGAACAGCCCCAGGGTCACTGCAAGAACAAGAACAGCCGTGGGGTCACAGCAAAAATGAGAACAACCCCGGGGTCACTGCAAGAACAAGAACTGCCCCAGGGTCACTGCAACAACGATAACAGTCCCGAGGTCACTGCAAGAACGAGAACAACCCTGGGGTCACTGCAAGAACAAAAACATCCTGGGGGTAATTGTAAGAACAAGAACAGTCCCAGAGTCACCGAACTGTCATACCAGCCGTATGGAGCCTGAAATCCCATTGTGTTATTATGCTGATGAATGAACTTTGAGAGAATTTCTGCCATGGGAACAGCTCAACCCCTAAATTATTGTTGTCTCTTTGGCTGACGTATTTCAGTGTTTACGAAGTCCAACCTGTCATTTTGAAAGAGCTGTGGTACTTGCAGCAATGGCTGCCTAATCACTTTTCATCAGTCCCTTATGTTTCCAAATTACTCTTCCATCTTGGCTGCATATTTTGCAGTTGTAGTTGTTCATTGATCTATGGGGTTGATACTGAAGCCTGTGGGGTGAGAGCTTATCAGTCCGCACACCCACTTTTGTGATCATTCCCTGTCTCTGCAGGATGAAGAACAAACTCTGGTATTTTGAGTTTGGCACCACAGAAACCATCTCAGCCACATGCAAGAAGCTGAATGAGAGTCTGGAGGTAGAGGTGAGTCTGGCATCCTGGGACTTCCCTTTCCAGAAAGGCTCCATTGTACACTTTTCCAAGATCCTGACATTCACCAAGAAAGCCAAAACATGACTTCTTTCTCTAGTTCATAACTGAGTAAGGTTTGTATCTTCATAGAAACAACAGCCTGTTGTGTTTTTACAGGTAAAATTAATTTTATCATCAAATTCTTTTTTAACAGTGTGCGTATTATACTATGCAACTGCTTACCTAATTAAATATTATGTGAGTGTAATTTTAATATTATATTTCATAATTCAAACACAATACTGTCTAGTGCATGGTTACAGTCTTAGTCTATTTTTGGTCCCCACAAGTAGAAACTCAATTTTATAAAAATCTGTGATCGCAATCAAAGAACTAAAAATGTCAGAAGTATTTTGTTTGGTTACTTATGGTTAAGGTTGTCATAGCTTGGATTAGAGTGTTTCCCATAGAAATGAATGGACGGTCCCCACAAAGATATGGATATAAATGCATGTGTATGTGCGTGTGTGTGTGTTCTATTATTAATGATATTAAAATGTGTTTCTTCAGTTAAATATGTGCAAAAGAATGTAAATATGCAGTGTATTGGCACTTTAGGTAATGATTTTAGGGAAATAGTGTCAGTTTCTTTTTAAACAATCTCATATAATTTCCATGGATTCATGAACTTTAATAGACGCACACAGCAGTGACTTGTAATACATCAGAGTCCTCAATCAATTGTTGTCCTCATATGTCTTGATTGATTCATTTATATTTCACGATTTCAAGCATAATGGCCAGTGTAGTGAAGACCAAGTGTAGAAGCAGTGCTTCAGCTTCAGGCTGTTAATAAGCATGGGAAATGCTGGGACCTCGCTCTCACACAGAATGTGCTCTTAGGATGGTTCCCTCATTATTTTTGTGGGTTTTAATGAATGTGTCAGTCAGTCTCTGGGAAGCTACTTCTGTCTCGAGTGCCCTGTGATTCCCTCACTTCTCTTTCTCCACTGTCCCTCCTCCCTGCTTTTCTTCCCCCTCAGTGTGATGGCATCCTTCTTGACCTCAGCAGCACATCGCTGGAGGGGATCGCAGTCCTCAACATTCCCAGCATGCATGGCGGCTCCAACCTGTGGGGTGAGACCAAGAAGAGGAGGAGCTACAGCCGCGTGAGCAAAAAGGTGCCAGAAAGGGCGCCGGTGAATACTGTGACTGACGCCAAAGAGCTCAAGTTCTGCGTCCAAGGTGAGCTGGGGGGGGGCAGGGGTTGTTATAAAGCTGCTTTTTAGAATCCATGGAAACCCTTCAGATCAGACTTTTCGTCTGTGGTACATTTATTTACAGAGTGGTCAGGTAATAAGTTTTAGAAAATTGGAAATGGAAATGATCTCATTAAATTCACACTGAATGCCTAAAACATACTTCAGCAAACCGCAGTTTGTAGCGTTGGCTGAAACCACTCTATGTCCAGCAGAATTTATTACTGCACCTGGTTTGGAAGAAAAAGTATCCAGTAAGTATCCAAGCTGTGCACAAAACAGTGAGAATTTTCCAGGCAGACAAAAAAGCAAACAAGAATGGAGCTTTTCTTGGCTGAAGGTGGGGTTTGCCTCACGGAACGTGTTCAGCGGCTTCAGCTATAAATGGGGACATGACTCACCTAGATGCTGGAGACGCCAGTGGATCAGTTAACTAGGATGAATAAGCGAACTGGCCCTCAAGTGCTCATACTTTCATTTTATGGCACATGGCAGGACACCGTAGCCTCATTTGGCTTTTATCAGAGATGCTACTGGATGAATATGGAGACGTAATTATGTTCGGTCCAGGTTTTAACGTTAGCCGATGGAACTGCAAGTTTATAAAGGCCCCTGAATGTCTGAAAGCAAGATCCCTATGTCACAAACTGAGATTATAAATCATCTCAAAATAAATAACTAATTCATGAGCCTGTAATCAAGGAAATGTCACCTCACAGTAAAATCACCCATTAAAGGGTCAATCCACTTCATTTATTTGTAATGACCATGTTGCTCCGAAGCCTATTGGCGCGTCCTAAATATTTTAGAATGGAGCCTAAAGTGAACAAGGACCAGCTCTCTAAAGGGTCCATTAATAGGCCTCAAGCCCCTAGTGGTGGCAAAAAATGCCATTAGCTTTTACTGGCATTAGAGCGAGGAGAGAGGAGCAGGACAAGGAGACTCTACTAAACCCCCATCAAAAAACACCCCAATTAACTCTCCAACCTTCATCAAATGGAATCAGAAGAGGATGTCAAGATAGAGGCAGCGGCAGCCATGAGTAGGTCTACCAAAAACTGTAGTGTTGACTAACTTAATGAAGTGTTGCTTCTGAACAGGCATTTCCAAGATTTGCATCATTACAGCTATTATGCATTAGCTCTGTATGAAGCCAAATGTTTTACTGCTGCAGCTGGAGGGGAACTTTTCTCTAGAGTACAACAGTAAACAGCCTTGTGGGACCTTAGATGACAACTTCTCTGTTGCAGTTCCTGTTCTTTAGCCCCCATATTACTGCCTGTCCGGGAGCCATCCAAGCCACTCTCTCCTGTCACTATTTGTCAGCTGGTGTCCCTTTAAGTGACACTTCTGTCATTCTATCTCCCATCGTTTTCCCCGATGCTCAGCAGCTTGCACTGAATTTGGTTCCCATGGAGACCTACGGGTAATGCTTAGCTAAAGAGCAACAGTAAGTGATGAAGAAGAGGGCTTTGGCTGCTTGTGTGACTCATGTCTGCAGCAGTTTAACCAGCATCCAGGCAGAGCTACATTATCAGAATCTTGCCATCTCTTGTGCCCCTTTCTTCCCTAACTTCACATTTGTACTGCCATCTATATTCCCTAACACGCTCCCTCACATTCACACTGCCATCTGTCTTCCTTAACATGCTGCCTCACATTCACACCGCCATCTGTCTTCCTTAACACACTCCCTCACATTCACACTGCCAGCTGTCTTCCTTAACACGCCCCATCACATTCATATTGCCATCTATCTTCCCTAACATGCTGCCTCACATTCACACCGCCATCTGTCTTCCTTAACACGCTCCCTCACATTCACACTGCCATCTGTCTTCCTTAACACGCTCCCTCACATTCGTATTGCCATCTATCTTCCGTAACATGTTGCCTCACATTCACACCGCCATCTGTCTTCCTTAACACGCTCCCTCACATTCATATTGCCATCTTTCTTCCCTAACACGCTCCCTCACGTTCACACTGCCATCTGTCTTTCTTAACGCACTCCCTCAAATTCACACTGCCAGCTGTCTTCCTTAACACACTCCCTCACATTTGTATTGCCATCTTTCTTCGCTAACATGCTCCCTCACATTCACACTGCCATCTGTCTTTCCTAACACGCTCCCTCACATTCACACTGTCATCTGTCTTCCCTAACACGCTCCCTCACATTCACATTCCCAACTGTGTTCCTTAACACGCTCCCTCACGTTCACACTGCCATCTGTCTTTCCTAACACGCTCCCTCACATTCATTCTGCCGTCTGTCTTCCCTAACACACTCCCTCACGTTCATTCTGCCATCTGCTTCCCTAACACGCTCCCTCACATTCACACTGCCATCTGTCTTCCCTAACACGCTCCCTCACGTTCACACTGCCATCTGCTTCCCTAACACGCTCCCTCACGTTCACACTGCCGTCTGTCTTCCCTAACACACTCCCTCACGTTCACACTGCCATCTGTCTTCTCTAACACACGCCCTCACGTTTGCACCATCGCTTTGCTCCATCAGCCTGATCATCCTGATCATCCTTTTCCCAGCCGGCCTGTTGGCTGGATGACTGCCTCGTTACCCCTGTCAAACGCAGGGGAGGGGCCAGTCTGAAAAGGACATTCTGTTCGTTCTCATTACTATTTATATCCCATGAGCACAGTGGTGGCTTCTCTAGAACACCCCCTCACACCCCCTCAGGATGTCATATATTCCTACCTGCACCCCATCTTCTACATTTTGGAAATTCACTTTGTAAATCTAAAGTAAATATCTTTTCACTGTATACTCCAAAGACTGAGGTTAATTAGATTATAATTAACAATTAATATGTAACCTTTAGCAAGAATTTTTTAAAAGAGAGAAAATGTATTCCAACAAGGATAGTAAGAAGCATTAAATGTATCTAATTCTGAGCAAAATTAACCATAAAATGCTTTTTTTTTTGCTTATAATTAAACTGTCCGCTTCTTTCTCTTTTTGACCTTTTTTATTGCATTATTTCTGCATTACTTGTGTCTTATGACCATTCAGGAATTTCTCAGATAACATGCTTATTTGTAACTTTTGTGGTAAATTTGCAACTAAGTTGTAACTGTCTTTTAGTGCACAGAGATGGAGTGGATCCACAGCCATGTCTGTCTGGCATACTCTGATCTTTATTTGATTGAAGCAGAGTGCTAAGCTATTTCATAAACTTGAGTGTTTATTTTAATACAGTGCCATTTGTGGTTATGAATGTTTAGATGTAGGTGTGTATTCATGTTATATAATATATTTCCTTTAAATATTCACCCATAACAGTTGTTGAATGTTAGAACCTTAAGTAAAGAAACAAAGCTCCATAGTTACTTTTTCAATAACCAAAACTGTCATGGGGAAAAGAAAAGTATATTACAACATAGATACACAAATACAACATAGATGCATATTTCTATACTCAGTTTGATAATAACATTCACAAATAAGTTTGTAGTGAAAAATCAACATAATACAATACATGTGTTTAAATGTTTATACAGGTTACATATCTCATAAAATATATAAAAATGGTGCTATTTATTGTTGGGAAAGTTATGTCATGAATTTGTCACATAGGATTTAACCTTTGTGAGTCCAGCTTCTCCCTGTAATTCTGTTCGGAAACAGATCATTAAATCGAGTAGCTCTGGTTTCAGGGGCAGAGATAGCGAGAACATGAGAGGGTGCGACCGCGTCGAGCAGCTGCAAGGCCGGCTTTCTTTAGCCCCATGTAAACTGTCAGTCACTGATAGTCCTGCTACAGCAATAAGATCTTAATTCTGTCACTGCTAACGCGTTCCAGAAACTCCCTGTAACTGTAGCTTAACACATCATGCAACTATTTATTATTTTCTTCCTCTTATAAAAAAAAAAGTGTTGTTTTGAAACATACTCTGGCCCCATAGTTGCCTCTGAAGGGGCAGCGGATATGAACATGTAACCTGATGTCCCAAGATGAGACCCTTGAGCGATATCAGTGCGTCGCTCTATTACGGTCATCCGGCTGTGATAGTTGGTGAAACTGTAAGTTGCTTTGGGGAAAAGTATCAGCTGGACGATGAAGCATACAGACAAAAGGCGCCTTCTGAAGATGCAGACCGAAATGATTGAACTCTCTGTAAAGAACATTCCTACTCATGCTTGTGAAACAAGCAAACTGTCCTCCAACAAGAGACCTGCATAACCACAGGTACATCAGGGCTCTAATCAACAAGTTATCTGTTTCAGTCACAAAAGATAAACAATGTTACAGGGAAAAAATGCACTTGAGGTGGAATAATTTTTGCTGTCTTCAAACATTTTCTTGGCAAAGTTTGATTTTACCCTTGTTATGAGAATTTAAAAATGTTTCCCACACAATTTTGTCAGTGTCATCTCAAGTATATTGTTCCCATCAGTGGGATCTTAAGTGCTCAGATTTAAATGGATGTTTTTTTGTGATTGAAATGGGAACTGAAGGCACCCTGAGATTATCTGGGAAAGAGACCAGGACACGCAGCAAACTGTTTCAGTCACACTCATCATTTTTCTAAGATGAAGCTCTTTTTGGGACAGATTTGCTCTTTTAAGTGTCACTAGCTGTCTTATCGGAGGCTCGGCTGAAAGGGACTCGGGAGGTGGCTGTGTCAGTCCCATCGCCTCGTGTTTTGTTCTGCGGCCAACAGGGGCCGCCCACGCGGCTCCACCGGGGAGCTCTGTCCGGTTCCTCTAGACCATCTGCCACTGCTCTGATCACACTGTGACAGCTAGGCATTACCAGAGGAGGTGTGGAGGCAGAATATGTCTCAGTGCACACTGTCCTCGCAACAGCACACTCGCTGTCCACTTATTACTTTATACGCCCTAACCATAACCAAAGTACGCATGTTACAGCTTTATAGTATTTGCAGCCAAATTGACGCAACCCTCAAGGGTAATTTGCGCCCCCATGGTCAGTTTTGCCTGCATGTCTGCCCCCTTCTGACCTGTATGTCCGTGTGAAACCTGCTCACCTCTTTGCTGAGGTGTGTATGGGTACTGCAGCAACATCAAGGGCCCAAGTGACCAGAAGAGAGGGATGGATGACGCATGGTTATGAATCTGTCAGGAGGAGGGGAGTGTTCAATACATGGCTGACTCATCGGTAGTGGTGACGTGGAACCTCCCCAACACACATGCACACTACAGAGGAAACAGTATTCAGGCAGACAGGTGCAGGTTTAATGCTGGCCCTGCTATTTCAGCATGGGAACATTGTGCTTTGAGCCCACGTTTCCCACACGCACATAGCCTCTCTTATCGTTTAGCATCTTTATGTTATCAGCAAGCCACTTATTATTCGGACTCCTCCTTACCTGTGTCAGAAGCCAGATTCCCTCTGTTTTGAGGAGGGTGAGGTGCTCCTGCTGCCCGGTTGGCTACCTACAGTATGGCCACAGGGGGCGCCGTTCTCCCGCAGCCTGTGTCCGTGCCAGAGAGCACCCTGGCAGGATTATGTAACGGGCAGTTTGCAGGCTATTATTAGCGCAGCTTTGTGGAGGCAAACTGTGAGGAGACAAACAGCACGGGGTAGAGACACGGAGGAGCGGACGGCTTCGTCACGGCTCAGCTGCCGCTGGGCCTCGTAAACAATAGAGAGGGGCCTATTTTTATGCTGCCTGCAGGTGGGGAGAAGGGAGTGACAGCAAAGAAGATGGCAGCGTGTGGACATGTGCGAGTCTGGCCATCAGATCCCTCCATAGCAAACACCAGACAGACACCAGAAATCCTCATGATTTGAGTTTTTCTGTACCCATTCTCAGGTAGAATCACCTGGCAAGCAGAGGTGCAGTCTTCGTGATGGGTTATGAATAAGCTTTTGGGTTTTTGCCAGTGCAGAAGGGTAAATGCCAGCACTGCTGGATGTCCACGAGGTTACATTTCCTGTAAGCCTTCTCGCCATGTGGGTCACATGTTCTGTCGTTTATCGTCATTGGCCAGGGACACTCGGTCACGCCAGGTTGCCATAGCCACAGGCCCCTGGACCCTCATTCCAGACTAACTTCACCAGCTCCATGTGTTCCTTCAAGCACAGGTTTGTGTGACCTGGGGGTGGGGGTGGTGAGTTAAAATGTAACATTTGCTGGGAGGAATTTTGCTGGTAAATCTGAGATACCATCCGTGTGTGGACATTCCTGTGGAGGCGGACCGGGGCTGTTAACTGAAATGCCTTCTTGTGGGACGTCTCCAGAGTGTGTGTCCATCTCCAGCTGGGCTGCCTGATTGTTGGGGGTTTTCAAAAACATTGTTTGTCTGGGGCCTTGGCTCTGACTGTAAATTAGGTCACGTGATCTAGTACCCCCTGTTAGAAACGATCGAGCCTACATGTTCACTTGGCCTGCTTAAAATCATGAGAAAATGTTCCCATCCAGCAGGAGGCTGGAGTCTCATGGCAGCCCCCAATTCGTGAGAAGCAGGCTGAGGTGCGGAGGCATGCAGGTTTAGGAGAGGGGTGAAATGTCCTTTCTGGGGGCCTCCTGTTGACCAAAAGCACAGCTCTTTTTTAACCCTGGTTAAACCCCTTTGAGCACGAGTGCTGCCCTTTATATTATGCGTCTGTTGGTGGTTTTAATGGATCCTCTTTCTCTCTCTCTCCACAGATCTGAGTGACCACCTGCTGGAGGTGGTGGGGCTGGAGGGGGCGATCGAGATGGGCCAGATCTACACAGGGCTGAAAAGTGCCGGCCGCAGGCTGGCTCAGTGCGCCAGTGTCGTCATCAGGTCAGGGTGGCTGCTGAGACGGTATCTCCCCCTATGAGCTGGAGGACCATGGGAAAATGGTAGCATTTTCCATTCAGGATTTTGCGAGTGATGGCAGAATGGAAAATATGTAAGATAATGTAAATGTATAGAGATTGGCCTGGCTGTTGGACATGGAGGTCTGTCAAGTGGGTTGAAATATGTTTGGTCTGATCATTAACTTGGATGTTTTTGTAACTTTTGCAGGGTTACACTCCATTAAGCATCATATAAAGCAGATGTTCCTCTCATATTTCTCAGCTATGGGCCAAACCCAAATGTAGGGTGGTTTTCCTGCTGGCCGTCTCCTCACTTTCTCCCTGGTTCTTTAAGCTGACTCTAAGCCAGTGTGATGCTGACCGGGGGGGTTCCTTTACACTGGTGCCCTGTGTGTCTGGCTGAGGAGCCCGTCTCTCAGATACTGTATGCCCTTTCAGGACGTCCCGCCTGATGCCCATGCAGATCGACGGTGAGCCATGGATGCAGCCCCCCTGTACGGTAAGATGCATCCCCCACCCTCCCCGACCCATGTTCGCTACATCATCCTTTCCTCCCGGCCCACGCTCTAACAGCACAGTTAATTATAACACTGTCAGCACACCGTGCCTAGAGGCTGACTGATTATGTCATTACAGAGAAGAAATATACAGTGGAATACATTTACATGCATCAGAAGCTCAACAATCACTTCTATATATAGTATCCTCCTGCAAATAATGCATAATTAAAATGCATGTCTGCATTCAGCATTCATCAGTTTTCTCTGCTCTCTTTCTTCGGCAATATGACGAACAGCATCCAGTCCAAAAGGTTTCAGGATGAGGTGTTAAGGGATCGGACAGTCACAAGCTCATACCTTAAAATAAAGCCGTCTTGGATGGAGTCCAATGTTTCTGCATCATTCTAAGCAATAAATATATGTGGGCGGTCAACTCGGCTTGCACATTCTCTTCATCTGAGTATCTGCGAGATTTTTATAAATCAAAACACATGTAGAAAACAGACAGACAGTTTGAAGCAGTTCTTTCCCATTACTCAGCCTTTGTGATTCTTGACTTTTTGCCTGGCTCCTCATCAGAATATTGACTAGATTGTTCCATATGAATGAATGAACAGAATGCCAGGGAAGCACACTTCAGGCTGTCCGCCTTGCTGTCTTTGCTCCTCAGATACGGATCACGCACAGGAACCAAGTGCCGATGCTGTTGGGCCCCCCTCAAAAGACCCCCTTCTTCTTCTTCAGGAGGCGTAACAGAAGTCGAGACTAGCGGAAGGACTGCCAAGGGCGACCCTGCCTAACAGGCCCCGAAAATGATTGATGCAGGCCCGTACTGCAGGATGCTTGGGGTCTGCCAGGCTCTGACTGCCCAGGCATGGAAAGACTGAGGATTGTATAAGTGACACAGAGATATACTGTAGACGACCCCTCCAGCAATGTTTCCTCTAAACCCCACTGAGAGGTGTGCCTCTCACACCCTAACCTTAACCACCAGTCTCCAAAGCTCCCTCCATATTTGCGAGCTCAAATCCCTTTGACCACTTCAGACCCACTAATGAAGCTGTTCCTCTTCTCAGTTGCCCCTGCCTGCTGCTTCCACACTTCCTAGGCAACATATCATGCCCTTCAGATCCACAATTATTACCCAGGGTTGGTTTGGCTAAATAAATGCTACCATTGCCATATTTAACCAGATGGGCAAGCCATCTAATGGTGGCAGTATGCATAGTGGTAACAAAGTGATTTCCCCTCTTTGTGTCCTTTGTGTTGCTTGTGAAAGGAACATACATATACGTATATCAGTGTTTCTCAAACTAGTCATCAGGGACCCCCAGACAGGGAGCTTGGGGGAGCAAAAATGAGGACTGTCTGGCAGGGAGCTAGGAGGGAACAAAAGCAAGGACCATCTTGGGGTTCCCAAGCGACCGGGTTGGGAAACACTGACATATATCAACATGTATGTTAAGAGCTAAGATTTGTCTAATGAGACAAGTGAGTGTGGTTTGAAGGGTACCATAAATAATAGATGAAAGGATACAAAACGTCCACTTTAGTCATCCTTTACAGCTCCAGAACCATCCAAAGCTCATCTATAATGGAGGATTTCTTTGCAGGATAGTGGGCAGATGGGAATATGAGCATGGAAACAGGCCACAGGATCAGTGTGTGCTAGCAGAAATCATAGCCCTTGTTGCCTTGCTTCACCAGATGAGGCGCCACTGAGAATAATTTTTGAATCTAAAAATGAATGGATGCGACCAAGATGGAGCGGGTGGTCACACATTTTCCCCAGGTGCAGCTTTTGCATTCGAGCGTGACCCCAGAACACGACACTGGCCCACTGATGATGTTTCCTTCACCAAGCTGGGGCGAGTGTAGCCCCCTTCCTGCAGGAGGGAGCCCCCCTGTCTGATTGGGGGTTATTCAGTGTACCCTGTCTGATTGGGGGATACTCAGTGTACCCTGTCTGATTGGGGGTTATTCAGTGTACCCTGTCTGATTGGGGGATACTCAGTGTACCCTGTCTGATTGGGGGTTATTCAGTGTACCCTAATCTGGGAAACAATCCAATCAAACAATGCAAACTATTACCCTGTGCCTCTGCGGTCCTGTCTACAGCGATATTGTAGCCAGGATCTACTTTGAATGTGGTGTTTTGGTATGTAACTGTATCTTATTGTCTGTATTTACCATGTCAAACATCGGCTTGCAAAGTCTGGTGTACATTTAACAGTGCAAAATGGAATTCTGTAGACAGGAATGATCAGTGGAGTACTGTAAATATTACAGCTGATTTCAGTTTTATCTACAATTTCAGTACGTGGTCCAGTCTAGAATTAGGCTAGCTGAAGTTGTAAATGTTACAAAAGACATACTTTAAAAATAGTTTAACTGTCTTGTATGTGAGTAGAATTCCAGAAATGTTTACGAAATGTATATTTCTCTATTTATTTAACTGCTCAACAGTAGCAGTGAGGATTTTCAGTGTCCTGATGTAGCTTCAGATCAGGTACATGTACACAGTGTTTTTATAGGTGCAGTGTATGTGACTGTATTTCTTAATACACATTTACTGTAGGTTACTACATTCCAGATCGATGCATTTGCTGACCAATCAGTGCCAGCAGATAGTCTGTCTCCTAAAGTCCCTCTTTATGCGACATTGATGTATCGAGAGAAGTTATCCTCTGAGGGCTCCTGCATCCCTTTAAGCTACGTTTAACTGAGAGTGTCAGACAAGCACTCTTATGGGGGACCTGTTTTGTAACTATGGCCATAAAGTCAAGGGAAAAGTGTTGGTAACTATGTAGATACATGTAATTTTTCGTGAGGTTAGATCACTGCATGTCTTCTGATAATTAGTCAAAAACAGAAGCAGAATGTGAGCTTTCCATCCCATTCATCTTGCAAAGACCTTGGGCTGCATCTATGTTTTTTGGGAGATTCTCAAAGTGATAATAATGCCCTCAATTTTCTCTATGTATGCACTGAATTTCCTAATATTTGGCATTATTGTCAAAGCATTTGCTTATTGTAAAGAACCACTAAGAAGCATGCACGTGGACACAGGAGAGAGGCCACATGACACCCACAGAGTGCTCTATGACACTCCAATAGTGGTGCCACATGACACCCACAGAGTGCTCTATGACACTCCAACAGTGGTGCCACATGACAGCCGCAGAGTGCTCTATGACACTCCAACAGTGGTGCCACATGACAGCCGCAGAGTGCTCTATGACACTCCAACAGTGGTGCCACATGACAGCCGCAGAGTGCTCTATGACACTCCAACAGGGGTGCCACATGACAACTGCAGAGTGCTCTATGACACTCCAACATGGGTGCCACATGACACCCGCAGAGTGTGCTGGTCCTGTGATTGCCTTAACTAATCAATACAAGAGCTGTAGCTCAGTCAGGTGAAGACACATTACATGCAATACAATCTGCTGGAAAATTACCAAAAATAAGAAAGAAAAAAAAACCTACCACTGTGTTTCCAGAAATGACTGACATAACATGATGGGTGGGGACTTCATTTGTGGCACAGCTTGGAACCATGGAGTCCCGATGCTGTCATTGGTCATCCTCCGTCAGATGACCTCAGCAGCCACTGAGTAAACAACCATTAGAAGTGCACACCTACCACATTGTCTTTTTTATATGCCTGTGTCTATGCTAAACCTGGCTGTATTTATGTCCACATACTAAGTAAACCAAGATAAACCGGCTTGCTTCTGAAGAACGGAGCTGAAGCATTGTTAAATGGCAGACAGACCTACCCTGGGCCCTGTCAAGTGTTCAGTCCTCCCAAAAGCCTACAGAAGCTCCACTATTGCTTTGCTGCACTTTAGTGGGCCATGAGACAGAGAGCCTGGTAGATGTACATTTACTTTGAATGAGCATTTCATTCTCTTATCATTGTGACCTTGATAAGGGCTGCTTCCCAGGAGCAGTGTTGCTTATCGTATTGTGGTGCCATTGGCCTATTTTTAGCAAGAGTGGATTAAAAGTATTGAATGACATCAAAGCCACAGATGCAGTATAGATGCAGAGAACATTTCAATCTAGATGGTGAACATTTGTGTGTGTCTACAGACCCAGTCCATATGATAGTTTGATGTGCAGTAGTCCAAGGACACAGGGAAGATGAGACCCTTGGCTCCGCTCAGTTTTCCTCACCAATCTTAGCTGTTGGATACAGCATGATGGAGTGAATAAAAAGATTAATATTTATTGTGGAGTATTGCTTTTCATTGGGGGAGGGAAATGAGGATTATGGGAAGTCTGCAGGAAAGTTTTCCATCTGGCATAAGCACATGTGCACTGCTCTCCCAAGCTATTTTATTAGCCTGACTTTCAATACATAACCCATAGTCCTAAACCATATGCAAAATCACAATTTAGAAAAGAATTTTCATTTAGGAAACAAAAAGAGTTCCTTCATCCTATAGATGCACCCTGAGCATATAGTTCTGTTTCTGTTGCTGTACAGAATTTCTACATGAGTCAATTACCTGACTTTTCACTAATTTATACAACTGATTATCTTAATGGAGTGATTCAAATTTAACACAATGTTCATGGTGCCCCTGCATCATATAGGGCCATAATCAAGCAAAGTGCAGGGTACAAGTCTTTGGTCTTAGAATTAGACTACCTGCTGACATCTGCTGTAAATAGTTTAAAAAACAGCTGCAGTTTGCGATACGTTGCCCTGCACCCTGCATTCACATTGATACGATTCCAGCACATTAACCTTATGACTCTATGGACTGTGAAATGTTGGGTCCCGCAGCATCCGGACTCTGTCACGATGTGTCTCTGGTAACCATGTGTGTGTGTATGGGGGGGGTGGGGGGGGGTGTCAGACCTGGAGACCTCAGTACCGAAATCAGCTTCCAATGCCTCATTAGTGGCAGGTGAACAGGATCACACTGACCATCAGGAGCATGTCAAACTGACTGTGTGCTCTTGCCCAATCAATGTCCACCGGTGGGGGATGCTATTTCAGGGGTACTGTTTCCATAGGCCTGTGGCACCCTGCTTCCCTGTTGGATTGTGGCCTATAGCAGGATTTTGGGGAAGGTGGTGACAGCTTAGCAGCCTCCGGGGTGACCCCATAGTGCGTGTCCAGCTTAGCAGGACAGGCAGAGTGCCCCCTACACTCCACTCCCAGGCTCAGGATTCTCCCATGAGGCCGAGTGATATTCATATGTTAGCACAGTATTATTACTCATAATGTATTTTTAACCACCTGTCCCCATAGGGAACAATAGGGCCAGAACTGCTGCAAGACGTGTCACATTGACCGAGTCTCATCGAGCTTGACAACAAACACAGTGTTATTCTAGGTGGCTCATATGTTACCGCTGGCCCGTTCTCCCTTTCGTATTGCAGAAGGGACCGCAACCAGCTCAAAGTATCCGAGCATTTTAATAGCAGAAATCCCAGGGATATGTCCCCTCCACCTTGGGACATGAAAGATGAGCTCTATATGATTTCAGATGGAATCAGAATCTTTTCGTTAAAATTTTTCGTCGATTTACTAATTATATCAGAATGAGAACCCACCTTTACAATGTTCAGAAGATAGATAAACTTATGCATATATATATATATATATAGTTATTGTTAGCCTGCAACAGTAATGAGTATAACATGGGTTTATTCACATCCTCCTTTGACCTCTGGACACTAATCTCCAGCATGTCACAGGGGATGTAAGATTTGTCCTTCATGAGCTCATATGATCCGTCAAAGACAGTTACCCTTCATCACGGACAGTGACAAGATGTAATTTGTAGACCACCATCAGAGGACATGAAACAATAAATTCCACATAGACTTTAGAAGTTTAGTCATTTGATTAGGATTAGCTAGATGTGGAGGATTTGGTTTTAAGTGCATTAGTCGTTTTAAAGAAGATGACATAACCTAAAGTTAAACTGCGATACTCGAAAAAGTTTGATGAAATTGTAAAATTGACATGCAAAAATTTACAACGTTCTTCTAGACATATAATACCTTACAGTCTATTATATTTTATTACTATATGGTGCTGATGTAAGAAATGATCATTTGAAACCTGTGATATGTGGTATTATTAAATGCTTTTACAGCATTCTGCTTATTTAATCAACTTTACATTGGGATAAAACACAGAGTGATTCACATAGTAAACAGTTAAGTTAGAGCAGCTGTGGTTTCAAAGACCCATTTCTCTTCTTGGTGATTTTTGTATTTCACTTATATAAAATCACCACATCTTCATAAGGAAAAACTCGTTAGAATAAGGTTTTAAATACTTTATTCTGGCCAAGCCCGGAAAACTCTTTTTGAAATAATAGCTCAGCACAAAGTAAAGAACTAAATAAATAAAAATTAGAAAAACAACTTAATTTTAAATTCATAATAAATATCCTGATTTTACTGTTACTCCTTTAACCTCCATAATGTAGTTTCCAGGACTCAAAATTCAAGACATGGCTGTAGTTGGAGGTTCTGAGGTAAACGAGGTATTTTCGTGACCCACGTAAAGGCAGCGACGCGGAACTTACATTTTGTTGTAACGCATGTCCCTTTAAGAGCCACTGTGGCTATGGTTAAAAAAACATCTTTTAGTGAATGAAACCCAGTCATTCATAAAGTAGGCCAGGCTCATGCTGCGATTGGTCCCCCGGCACCTAATGCATAATTTAGTTATTCAGAAATCCCATTGGAAGCTAACTCGAAAGGCATCGCCCAGCAGCCAATGAGCGTTCAGATTGGCGGCCCACGCGAACCCCAGGGAAAAAGCAGGCAGGTCCATTGAAGAAAAGCTCATTCAAGTTTAGTGAGTCACAGCGAGCATGTCGTGCTGACCAGTGTGCACGGTGGTGTTGTTTTTGTGTGGGGATCAAAGTCACCGATTTCTTTCGGTATATCAAGGGAAACACTCCAACGAAGAAGGGGTGAGTTCCAGCATACGCGTTACATAAATAAAACGCACAGACGCGTAATAATGCTTTTGTCGCCTTATTTCGTGAGCTGTCCGCACAGTTAGCCATGTACTTAAATGCTTTGTGAAAGAGACGAACGCCATTTTCTCCAAGTGAAATATAACTTTGGCAACCATTTTCTTCTGCTTGGTATTAAGTTGCGTCAGTGTTTGGATACGGAACGGGAAAGCGTGATTGTTGAGGGCTGTGTCGCGCATATCGCGCTCGGGGTCAGTGAAGCTTCGCCTGTTTGCGGTTTATGAATGAAGAGCCGCGTTTCTCTGCGCTGCTGCGCACGGATCCGATTTCACTTCATTGAGAAAAACAAGGGGCCGCGGAAGGGGGAGGAGGGGGGAGCTATTGATTCCTCTAACTTTACTTTCTTTAATTTGATATTTTACCGAGCTGTTCCTCGCTGCTAACTTTATACGCTTACAAGAAGTACATTGATCTTGTCATTGCATTGTTATATTTTACTTTCTGCATGTTATATAGGAACATTTAATTGCGTATTTAAACTTTTTCTTCAGCCAGTTGCTCAACTGCATGAAGATACATTTATGCATTCTATCAAATTTCTCCTCTCATTATCAAAAGGGAACATTTAAGTGTAAATTGGCTAGTGGTTATACTCTTTTAATCATTGCAGCATTGTAGAGCGTTCGACGGAGGGACTGCTATCTCCAATCCAAGTCACTTTAAACAGGCTCTGCCAAATGACCCAGAAAATCAGATTAAAGTGAAATGTTTCTTCAAAGGTCGACAACGGCCACATCTCAGCAAATCCCGCCTAATCAATCGGAGAGGAATTAAAGTCCAGTTTTAAAGAGCTGGGGTAGTAAACGGAGGAATGCCGGGGAATGAAGGGGTTTGCCGTGCCTTGTACACTGGGTAATTTAGATTACGTGGTCCGGGCTTTAATATCTGTTTTTACTATTGTAGGCTATATGTCGCGTTCAAGATAAAGGTCACGTACTGGGATTTGTGGGATGGCGCGTTTGCCTTGTAATTGCGTTACCATATGGACTGGCATGCTTCCCACAGATAGTGTCCTTTAATGGCGAAGTTCCTCTGAAGCGAATAAACTTACTGCCTAATGAGGGTGCCGTCGCCCGGTATACCAACTGTCGTATGTTCCTGTGCCATTTTGCCTCCGTCACCTTCTTCCTTTTGTATCGGTCCACATCTTTCGATAACTGCGCCTTCAGATGACTGTGACTTTGTAACCACCCTCTAAAGAAAGCCTATTTCTATTGGCTTGTATACGGGTTTTGAGTTACACGTGCTGTATTTATTTGTGTTGGCTGCAGAACTGTCTAAGGCTTTGTGGTGAGTAAGTTGACCTGATTAACTGGAGGAGAGTATGGCGTTTTAGACTGGATCTAGTGCGTATTCGTCTGATGCTAACGGCTGCTCGACATCTCTGCTTTTTTTAGGGAGATACTGTGGCGTAAGAGCTCCTTCACGCCAAGCCAAGGCCCTTTGTTGGGATATTTTGGACACACAGGCAGCATGGATGGATTTTATGACCAGCAGGTTCCTTATATGATTCCCCCCAATGTAAGTAACTGGTGCTATTTGTTTTGGGTTCAAAATTTCTTTGCTAATTGCTTATACCTATTTTAAACTAATACATATTTATGGGGTTGGGCAGACAACCACAGTCACTGGATATGTGGCAAGTCTTAAAACAATAGATCACTAATAAATTATTTCTGATCCATGACAGAAATCTCATGTGGAAGAGTCATGTATGAGAACATTCAGTGACAGGAAGCGAAAGTTTGTGGACGCCGAACTTGCCCAAGACACAGAAGGTAATTAGACTTTGCTCTCACTGCATATAGGTATAGCTGGACATTCAGCAAATGAACTCTTCTGACTGTATTGCGCTCCTGTTTTATGAAAAAGCTGACCTCATCAAATTTGGTTATCTTTTATAGCCTCTTGTTTTTCCGGCTAATGGTCTAGGATACTGCAAGTTCCTGAAGACATCCGGGTCCTTTTTTTGTAGAGGGGGGGGATGTGAAAATTTGAATAATTCAATGAGATAATATTTTACATCTTATTTGACAGCCTGCACTAGCAAAACAAGTGTCGAGCAACTTGCTCTTATTTGTTAATATTTTCTGTTTTGTTTTTTTTTTTTGTGCAGAACTCTTTCAGGACCTGAGTCGACTGCAGGAAATCTGGATTGCAGAAGGTGAGCTGTTGCCCTTATTCTCTAAAAGCTATGAAATCACAGGGGATAAAACAGTGTCTCCAAACTGCCAAATGCTCTTTGAAATCAGCTTGGCAATATCAGGATTTAATAATAATATCAGGATGTAATAAAGCAGCTCACATATGGGTTGTACAGCCTGAGAAAGTACAGGATACTTTTATTGTGTCACACCTCTGGAGTGTTCGATGTTTGCCATAGTTTTGCAGTTTTAAAAGGAGGGGTGGTCTTTCTGTCTATGAAATGGGGAAAGGGCTATGAGGAACACCTATGCTTTTCTGGCATTCTGTCCCGCCCTGCCCTCCTGCTTTATATTTTGACATAAACAGCCCCCATCTCCTGCTCTCGGAGTGAATCGCTGTGACACACAAAAGTCACTTGGCAGGATTCCTGTTTTCAGCTTAAGTGCCCTGAAAGGAACATTAGGAATGTGTCACGTGGGCCTAGCCTGCCGCTTTGGGCCAGGAAGAGAGCAAAAAAACATAATTAATGTTTAGCAGAGGTTTGGCTTCAGAGCAGAGGTTGCACTGTTGTACTTTTTAAAAATGATAATGAGTAAAACATTGTTTTATCACTGTTAATAAACAGTTACGCTACAAGCTGTGCCGCTGGTCCGATCCAGTTCATCCAAGCATTCAAACAGCACAAAGCTCTGTAAACATGTTTGTAAGCCTTCCCACCGATCCTGAAAAGCGTTCCTCAAGCTCTGCAGGGGCCCTAAAAAAATTTGCAACATAATTGGATTAGTCTGGGTCGGGGGCCCAATGTCTCATGCTTTCATGGGGCCCAAAATCTGTAGAGGCACCCCTGCGTTCGACTTCTCTTCTTATTGAAGGAAAAGTGCCATTGGTTGTGTTGACATGAGGTGAGGGAGTTTTTCCCACAGGCAGCTGTTCTTCAGGCCGGGCTGCCGCTTCACGGGGATGGCGCCCAGTGACGCTCATGCTGATCGCTCTCCTTCCTTCCCACAGCTCAGGTGCCAGATGACGAGCAGTTCGTCCCCGACTTCCCCTCTGATAACCGTGAGTGTCTGCGTCGTCGCATTGCTGCGCTTGTGGCTGCTGCTTGTGTGTCCCATGATTGCAGAACCAACCCGCAAGCTCGCCTGAACCCATTAGCGCCGTGTGGGGTTCACAGGAAAGGCGTTGACGGCTGATGGGTCCATTCCTTTTCTGTAATACAGCTGAATTGTACATTGGCTAGATATGCCTTTGTTCCATTAAGACCGATGGCATCTTACCAGATCCAGTGGAGTAATGAAAATGCTGTTGGGTATTACTGGAATTTCCTTGGTCATGATTGGTTGGGGGGGCACAGTGGTGCAGTGATTAGTACTGTTGCCTCACACCTATGGGACCAGGGTTCGAGTCTCCACCAGTGTCCCATGTGTGGAGTTTGTTCTCCCCCTGTGTGAGTGTGCCTTGCGTTGAGTTGGCACCCCAGCTTGGTTGTTCCCTGCCTTGTGCCCATAGGCTCCGGACCCCCGCAACCCTGAATAGGACAAGCCGTTTGAGGGTGGATGGATGATTGGTGGGGTGACGGGGCCCTTATGTTCAGGGGCTGCTTTTGTAACCATGTCCCATCACTCTGCAGTGGTGCTCCATGGCCCCCCGCCAACTAAGATCAAGCGGGAGCTCAGTCCCTCCAAAGAGCCTCCGGCCTGCAGTCGGGCGCAGCACCTCAGTCGCTATGGAGAGACGTGCCTTTACAGCTACAGGTGCACCCACCCGCTAATGCTGCCTCCCACCACCAGAGTGGCACCAATGTCACAGTCCCATAACTTCCTGATCTTTACCCAATCTTTGCCCCTGCAGTGCCTACGACAGAAAACCCACAGTCGGGTTCAAGCCATTAACTCCCCCCACCACGCCCATCTCGCCATGTGGCTCCACTCACACCCAGGCTCCGCAGCCCCAGAACCCAGACCAAGCAGTCAGGCCCCTGCAGGTGCCAGCTGCAGTCCCCCCCGGCGCCGCCCACACCCCGAGGACACTGCCCCTCCATGGACAGAGCCCCCCTTTCGTGATGCCCTGCCCACCCATCAGTCACTCGGATGGCCCCTACAGCACTGAGCACAGGTGAGTGTGAGGGGGGGATATAGGGAAATGCAGGGAGGGTCCTTTTTATGAATGAGGGAACAGATCCGGTTTGTGGCATGTGAGTGCTGCTCCCGTGTTCATCACTTCATTTATTTAATAACGTAAAGATTGAGAAGTGGTGAGATGCTGCACAGTCTCGCCGGTTATGGCGAGGTCTCATGCTGCGTATTGTGGGTGTGGCCTTCCTGACCGGCTCACTCGATAGGATGGAGAAACATCCTATATGCGCGAGAAGCACAGCTCGGGGGGTGCAGGTTTCACAGCCTGTCGGGGGGGGGGGGGGGTGCAAGCACTGGAACGTGACCCCCGTGGGATTGGCAGCTTGGCATTGGGCCCACCCCTCTGCAGCCGCGTTCCCGCGAGGGTGTCGGCGGCTGCTTGGCATGTTGGCAGCGCTCTGCGGCGGCGCTCACAATCGGCGCTTACTCAAAGAAGTTCCTCTGGAGCGGGAAGGCATCAGGCTAGTCTGTGTGTATGTGGCGCTCTCCCTAGGTTTGGTTGTGCTATGTGCGGTGATTTGGGAACTGCACTCGGCTCGAACTTTTCCTGCTTGACGTTGTTCCATAGGTTGTCACTTGCTGAACCTGGTCAGTCTCAATAGGAGAATAATTACATTTTTGAGAATGTCCTGTTCCTTGTCTGCTATTGGCCCTTTTTCTAATCTGTTTCTAACAGGGCAAAATTCTCCTCCTCCATGCACTTTGCAGGTTTCAGCGGCAGCTCTCAGAACCGTGCCTGCCCTTCTCGCCCTCCGGGGGGCAGAGCCACCCCCGTTTTCTGCCCCATGCACACAATGGCGTGCCACACGATGGACGGCCCCCGTACCACCGGCAGATGTCGGAGCCCCTCGTCCCCATGGCCCCGCAGGGATTCAAGCATGCCAAGCAAGGTGCCCAGGATCTGGCAGCTGCTTTCCCCTCACCCGCCATTAAACAGGAGCCCCGGGATTTCTGTTTTGACTCTGGTGAGTGTTTGTGTGCCAGTGTTATGTTTTTTTTTTTTCCCCTTTATCATTCCCAGCTTCATTAAATGTTTCAAAATTCCTGCTTACTTCAGAAAGACTCTAGATTTTTTGGTTAGAGAGATGCTGTAAGTCAGGCGTGTGTGTGTGTGTGTGTCTGATTGCTCGCTCAGACTTCCCGTGGCCCTTGAAGGTGCCCATCCTTATTTGCTTGCCACCCTGACATTTGTCTGTGAGTCTCGCCACCACTCTGTGAAGTCCAGGCCCGAAGAGACTCGCACGCAGGTCGGGGCCACACCTGTAGTGTCTGGGATCAGGCGCCCCATGCCCGTGGACAGCAAAATCTCAAATGCATCCTTTTTTTTTGTGGGAAGGTTGACAAATGTCAAATATAGATATAACTAAGTTGTCGGTGTCCATTGAAAATAATCAACACCCTGCACACATTCCTTCCATTCCTTGTAAAGGAAGGGCTGAAGTGAGATGTTACTGTAGAAGCTACTGTAGAAGTCGGTGTTGCGGGACAGACTGAAGCATTGTGTGACTGTCCTCTCTTATCCTACAGAAGTGCCTAACTGTCAGTCCCAGTTTGGGAGAGCCGCAAACTTCTACCAAAACACCCCTGACGGTGAGTCGTTTTTGTTGAATAGGTTGCCAGATTGAATCTGTTTTCAGCCTTATTTGCCAAAGAAAAACGTATGTATCAAGACTAAAATTATTTATACTCTGTTCATATTCTTTACGTTTTAAGTTGCTTGCTTTTGTTCTGTGCTGTTTACTTTCTGCCCTTTTTGAATGTCAGATCCTGTCTGTGATTCCTTGGCTTACTCCTGTGTCTGTGTGTAGGTTTCGCTTTTGACAGAGACTCACAGCTGTACTATGACGATGCCTGTGTGGTTCCTGAGAGATTGGACGGTAAGTGGTGTTTTCCAGACCAGCTGATACTTTGCAGAGCTGTAGCTCCCACAAAAGGGGCAGATTTGGAAACTGGGAATGGTTCAGGGAGACCTGTGGAGAGGTACCGTGTGTCTCTCCTGCTGTACTTTTTCACTAGAAGCCTTGCAGTGCAATGGTTTACTATTTAAAGCCTTTTGAAGGGGGGCCAGAGGGGTATGAGTGTTTCCGATGTCATGGGAGTGAAGTAATGTGAGGCAGGTTTGAGATTAGTGGTCACGCCAGTCCACAGTCACCTGCTGTTCCCTAGAGCAGTGTTTCCCATTCCAGTTCTTGGGGACGCCCCCAGTCAGTCCACAGTTTTACTCCCTACCAGACAGTCCACATTTTTGCTCTGGGTGCTGGTAGGGAGCAAAAGACTGTCTGGGCGTCCCCGAGGAATGGATTGGGAAGCGCTGCTCTAGAATGTTTCCACCCCAGGATATTTCTGCACCGCTGACCGCCATCTCTCGGCACACAGGGAAGGTGAAGCAGGAGCCGACAGTGTACCGCGAGGGGCCCCCCTACCATCGGCGAGGCTCCCTGCAGCTCTGGCAGTTCCTGGTCACGCTGCTGGACGACCCCACCAACGGCCACTTCATCGCCTGGACGGGCCGCGGCATGGAGTTCAAGCTGATTGAGCCTGAGGAGGTATTCTGGATTGGGGTTTGCTGTGAAATGTTAGTGTGCTGGAAGTGAAGCAAATGTGATAAAGGAACAACCACCTGTGTTTTTAGGTTGCCAGACGCTGGGGCATTCAGAAGAACAGGCCGGCCATGAACTATGACAAGCTGAGCCGCTCGCTGCGTTATTACTACGAGAAGGGCATCATGCAGAAGGTGGGGGGGCTGCTTCTGCTTTTCTTTCTATATTTGCTAGTCGCCAGCTTTGATTAGCTGCAGGGTCTGATTATCTTCCTCGTCCTCCTCACAGGTTGCTGGTGAGAGGTACGTCTACAAGTTCGTGTGTGACCCAGAGGCCCTCTTCTCCATGGCCTTCCCCGACAACCAGAAGCCGAGCTTGAAGGCTGATCCGGACAGCCTGCCCGGAGCAGAGGAGGACACCCTGCCCCTGACACACTATGATGAGAGCGCCCCCTACCAGTCTGATGGAGGAGAGCAGTGTGTCGCAAGACTTCCGTTCCCCGACAGCTATGTGTACTGACAGTCATCTGACTCCACTGCCCAACCCCAGCAACCAACCAGAGTGTCTATACTGCTGACTGAATGGGACAGCATGGAC
>JAODLD010000040.1:5799513-5827172 GCA_026781065.1 Mormyrops boulengeri | reverse complement strand
TGTCTGAAAGAACGTCTGACGTGTGGGAACAGATTCCCAAAAGATCGTTCCGTCACACGAAATTCCACTCTCTCACCCGCATTCTATAATTAAAACATCAAAACACAGCACTCTTCTATAGTTGCCTTTTTGGTCCCCCAAGTAATTTTACATTTTTGAGTCTTCATAATGAAAGCTACACGATATGTAAGGGCTTTATATCAAGGGGAGAAAATATTGACTTTGTACTTGGCTAAGCACTAAATTTATGTAAGTTTTATATAACTTTTCGGCTAGGACATTCATGAGATTACCCTCTGGTTCAGAGCAAAGGGCTGCGTCTGACAGGAAAGAGTTTTCCTGAGCTGTCGTTCAGCCCAGGCGCACCTTCCGGTAAGAAATACTCAGATGGACTGTACTTGGCTCCACGGGACTGTTAGACAATTCATCAAACAGATCCACACCAGGACACTCCAAGAAGAACAGCTTTCCTGTCTCTTGAAGTGTTTTTTTTGTGATTTAAACTCCAAAGGGATGCATATAGCAGGATTCTCCCTTTGCCCCTCTTGGATGCTTGCAATTTACCCTTTTTTTTTTAAATTGTAGAAGTAATGCTATTTTGGCACTGTGCTCCAGTGATTTTCTAAAATGTAATGGAGGTGACGTGGACTCGCATGTCTGGAGGGAAATTTCTGCTCTTGCTCCACCCCTCCACAGGGATCCTTGATGGGAGCCCATCGCTTACCCTGCATGATGTGCTGATGGGCAACTAACATATCGCTTTCTTTTATGAGAAGAAACCGTGACGTTTTCTGCATTTGTTTCCTGGGGTTATTTTTGAAGGTAGACGACACTATATATACACATATATAAATATATGCATATATTTTTGCAAAGCCTGCAACTGTTTGATTTGTTCTACAAGCTGTATAAATCTGCGGTTATATATCATGTAATCTGTAATGGGGTGATTTACTGCAAAGGGATGGTCCTTAGAGAGACTCTGAGTTTGTCTAATGTCCTTTTTCACAACTGGGACACCTGCGCATCACCTCAGTCATCACAATGTGTACTTTACACTGCTGAGTTTATAATCTGTTCTGAGTACAATAAACAGTCCTTTATGCTTCTCTTTCTTGCTCTCAGTTGACTTGATCAGCCGTTTAATTTGTCAGCGACGTCTTCAGCTTTATAGCAAAGCGCCAAACACTGAGTGATGCCAGGGGCTCATCAACCTCATTTCAGAGGCAGGTTGCTAAGATGGGAATGCTATCACTTTGCATGAGGCAGAGTCAGTATCTTATTTGCCAAATCTTACACAGTGCTTGATGAGCATTGTTTACTTCTTTGTGAGGTATTTGAAGAAAAGTATGTTTACCTTCAGGTGGGATTGGTCTTCTAAAATGGTTAGTTTTTATCAAAAGTATTTTCTACTGTTTGGTTGTGGTGACAGGAAGCACTTGGAAAGGTTAAGTGTATTGATGTTTGCAAGCTCAATCATTGCTCTGAGCTGCAGAAGTGGTGGGAATTGACCTAAAATTATATATGAGTTGAAGTCTGTGTCGAGAATAGAGTGTAATATGTTGCACACTGAGATTCAGTGTAAACGCATGGCATCCAAAACTACCATTTTAGTACCCTGTCATTAAGTCATTCCACAAATTTGCTAGCTAAAAACTTGTGATTTACATACATATAACGTGGTCTGTGGAGTAAATCCAGATTTCTGAATTGCATATTTAGGTGTAATATATATGATGCTAGATAATACAAAGTGATGTTTTAAGAAAAAGCAGTAGTTTCAGTAGCTGTTTCAGAGGTGAACAGAACTGTCTGCTTGTATGTAGCCTTGTTTATTTTCTCCAATATTGACAGTTCACGAAGCTTTTATGGTATGTCAGCGTGCTAAGGCTGTCGTGAAAGATCCTGGTGCCTCAGCAAAGAATCATGGGAGGAGATGGATATGGCTCTGTATCTGATTGCCATAGTATTAACCATCTGAAGGTGTGAAGAATAGTGTGTGGATTGTGCACATGTCTAAAGAGTCTTACACTGCCATCTAACACACTATTCACAATCAGCAGTACCCAAAACCTCCAGAACACCTACTCAGAGTGACCTTACACTTAACGCCACGCCCCACACAGTTACATCCGATGCCAAAATAAATGGACGATGGGAGTAAAGTAATAAAGATGGTTCGTTGTTTAATATAATAATATAATACATTATATAATAACGCAATAAATAATTTGACAACAAACAAATAAATAGAACTGCGATAAAGCAAATAAAATTTAGTGCGTCTCTCCTCCTTCCTTTTAATTGCATTGCATTGAGCCCCTGGTAGATTTTGTTTATTCATTTTGAAATATTCGTCTTCGGGTCCTTTACAATGTTTTCTTGTTTTCCCCACACCGCGCTAACCTAACAGCGTCCTTGACACCGTTCCCCTCCCCCTACATGGCGTAGCTGTTCTGTGCCGGCACAGCAGAGGGCGCGAGTACTTCTAGGGGTGCCCTACATCGCATAGCTGTTAGGTGCGGCACTGCAGGTAGAGACCGCAAAGAAGGTGACCGCTGTGCGCAGGTGAAAGCTGTTTAAAAGCCCCTAGTTTCTTCCATCATTACAAACACACAGGCAATTAATGTGGTTTTTAAATGTAGATGATTATGCTGCCGAGGCAGGGTTCGCTTCGTCTAACGACTGGCCGTGGCTGCAGAGACAGAGAAAACCGACAGGGGGCGCTGCACCGCACGGGCCACGACTATATGGACCACGATCCCGACAGGGGGAGCTGCGCTGAGCGTCACTGGGAGACGGGCCACGACTGTAGGGACCGCGAAGACCGATAGAGGGAGCTGCGGTGCGCGTTGCCGAGCGAAAGACTACAGGTCCGACACCCACATAACCGTTTTTAACCGCGCATCTTCATCTTACCCTGAAGCGGAAATCCGCCATTAACGAATTAGAATTAGAATCGAATTAGACAGTAACTACAGGTACAGTCGTAATGGTTAGGTTTTTCTGGTTAAGCTTTATCGGTAATAGGATTGCCCGCTGCTTTATGTTTCGCTAAAATTAAGTATGTTCATTTATATGTACAAATTGAAGCATTCGGTCAGGTTGTAGTAAAACGGCAGCCTCTGCTGCCGCCTGGTCTTGGAGGCCTTGAGGCTGTAGCCATAATCTTGGAAAAATAATAAATAAATGCATACATATATTTGGTTTTATTTTGCAGAAAATATTCTTTAAGTACTCTTAATATTATCGTTCTTGTTTTACAGCGCAAAAGAGATACTGGGAAGCCTAGAGGACGATTACCTCAAGCATTAACAAGTACATTTTGATCATATATAATTAAATCATAATTTTATGTTTGATTGAATTATGTATGAAATGTGCATTTTTATGCCTCATGCATATTTCTTCCTCCCTCTGTAAGGTCAAAGACCACTTTTTACCATATGTTTTACTGCCAGAAGTGTGGGACCAGCTGTCCCATTAATACAGAGAGGTGCCGGCACTGTAAGATTGCTATTCTAAAGCCTAAAAAAACAATGTCCCAGTCGGGTATGTTATTTTTATAATATTAATTACTCTGAAATAACATAAACATGAGTAAAACACAAAGACTAGATGCAAAATCAGTATCAAACTGTACAATAACATTGCATTACAATGTATAATACGTACCTTCTAAATCACTCTTGTGATTTTTTTTTTATGTAGCCTGTACAGAGGAGCTGGATCTCTTTAATGCCAACAGGCACACTTTGGGTGCCCCTGGCGACTTCAGAAGAGGACAGGTCTATGAGGAACAGCTGGCGGACCATGTGGGTGACCTGCAGGATGGTTTCAAGTCAGCCTGCAGTAGCATTCATGTTGCAGAAGCTCCCACTTTGCTGCAAGGAGCACGAGGTTCTCACCAGATACCTCAGCAGAAAAATGAGAAGTTTCACATTAAGAGTACCTCAATTTACAAAGACTTTGCTGTACAGACAAACTTGTCCTTTGATTTGGAGCTGGAGGTGTGTGCTAAGAAGCACTGCAGTGTGTCTCGTGAGAAAACTGCAGAGGTAATTGGGATGGAGCTGGAGAGCCTTCCAGAATCTTGCAGTTCCCACAGCACAGGATTTGACTGCATATCCAAAGAGTGCATGAAAGACAGCCAGTTAGTAATTCACGATTCCAAGTCTGAACAAGTAATGGCACTTGGTAGTGAGTTGTTGGATGTTGCAGTGGTGGAGAATAGTTGTCTTTGTACTTCTGCGGGTGTTTCCGATCAAGGAGATTCTGCTTTGGGTACAGAGAGTGATCTTTTGGATAGAGAAGATGATCGGGGTTGTCACCAAGGCAGCTTTGAGTATCACAGTGTAAGTGAAGAGGATCCCACTCTTCAGTGTCCGAGTGCTGCAACGTTTCATCCATGTGGACTCGTCAGAAAGGGTGATCGTAAAGACAACATTCATACACTAATGCAAGATCAAGACAAGTTACAGCAGTCACGCTGCTCACATGAAGAGGAGAGTGATCTACCTAAGAAATGTATAGAAAACACCAACCCATCTATATGTGAAGATTCTTTTCTATCTGCCCAGGAAGAAGAGGGCAGCTGTGAACTTATTTCGTGTGAGCGATGTCTGGCTTTGTGTGCCAGGGTCACAGAGAGGCAATCAGTGGATGCTGGTCAGGATTTCACTGTCAGCTTCATGGTGAGCAGGTCCACCAGCACAGAACCCAAAGGTACACAGTGTGATATTGCTCTCAATATAGACCCCTTCTTACTTGGCTCCAAACAAAACCAGGACATCCAGAAGCTGCAAGTCCCCACAGCTGAGAAGTTTGTAAACACTGATGTCTACATGAAAGATCTAGATTACATCATAGAGGTAATTTAATTCATTTGGAAAAACTGAGGAAATTACTTGTACTCATTATGTAGAAATCACAAAGCTGACTTATTTGTTTATTAATGTGAATCGAGAGAACTAGACCTCACTGGAAGGATGCTCTCTAAAAGGACCTGCAGGGTCCTAGCAGGTGTGCTGGAGAAACCTGTTGGCAGATCCCAGCTATTTTATGTAGCCTTGGTCGTGCATAATCAACCATTCAAAAATGATTGTGCTTTAACAGGAGCTCAGTTGGGGGCTACGTATATCTGATTTTTGCCACAGAATGTTATGTGTGTGGGGAGGGCTCCTCTGTGGGAATGGGAAACAACTTAGTATTTGATTTAAATAATACAAAGACCAACTGTCTTTTTTCCAGGAATTTAACAAATTGAGACTGGCACAAGCAGAACTGAAGCAACTGAAAGAGAATTTAGCAAGGTAATCTGGATTTATTCAATATTTGTAAATTAGCAGTGATTTGGCAGCTTTGTTGTCCAGATCATTGAGTGACTCTTGGTGATGTACAGGCTCAGTGAGTCACCAGCCATGTCTAGGGTTATGGGTTAAAGCTCAGTTTTTATGAACATGTTTTTTTGTGTTTCTGTGGAATTTCCCTGGGTAGTCCTGTATTCCTCCTCGGTCTAGATCATGTTTAGATGTGAAGTACTGTGAGTTTGTGAGTGTCCTGTGAGTGTTTGAGCCTGACTGAAGGGCATTTTCCGGATAGGTTAAGTGACTGAAAGTTTTTCATTATGGAATTGTTTTATTTTTGTGTGGAACACAACTGCGTCCAGCATGTACCTGTGGAACCACTTAATATGGCTTCTGAATATTCTCCTCTCTTAAAGCCCTGCTTGGAATGAGCGTAGTCTGTGCTGTAGCGCTTCCCAAAGAGCACTGCATGCTGAGCTGCGCCTCTTGGCTCTACAGCATGCAATGTGCCAGCAACACTGCTGGAGGCGCTATTGCACTTCTCCTGAAGGCAGCCGCCTCCTGCTGGGGTGAGGTTCAGCTTGCAAATGTAATGGGAATGTGTTGGTTTGCTTTCATTTAACTAAATCTGACTTGTAATGGAAGTGAAATGTGTTACCCTTTTAGGAAAAGAGAAATCCCAGAGAGCTTGATGCAAGTTCTCCAGAACCTAGAAAATGACTACCAAGAGATGAGGAGGAAGGTCCTTTCCGGCGTGCCTCTGGACCAGCTCCGCCCCCTGTCTGTGGACTGCCGGAGGATCGCCTCTAAGGGGCGCTACATCCCAGCAAAGGTGAGCGGTAGCTCCAGGCTCAGAAATCTGCAGCTACTTAATCTTCCTCTCATATCATATCACAACAAGTATGGAACAGTCTTAAAAACCCTTAAGTGGAATATTAAAATATTTCCTATCCATCCATCCATCCATCCATCCATCTTCTAATTGCTTGTCCTGTAGGTATCCCAGGCAGCAGGGGGAGCAAGGGGAACAGCTTAGATAGACTGGACACAGACACACACACACAGACACACACACAGAATCACTAGGTATGTTTAGAAATACCAGTTCACCTAATTGCATGTTTTTGGACTGAGGGAGGAAACCATGGTAGCCAGAGGAATTCTGAGCAAAACAGGGAGAGCATGAAGGGTCCTGCATAACCGGGGAGCAAAACGGGGAGAGCATGAAGAGTCCTGCATAACCGGGAAGCAAAACGGGGAGAGCATGAACACATCACGTGTTCCTTGATAGCCATTAAGGAACGCTTCAGAACAAAATGAATGTTTCTCGACTAGTCAACCCTGTCTCTTATCCAAGAGAGACATTTCCTGGGTTTTTGTAGATACTTCATTTATGTTTGTTGACTTGTGAATAAAGTGTCATTCCAAGTAAACACATATCCTGTATCTTAAACCTCATTTATGGGGAGTGTATTATGATTCTCCGCTCTACTTATGTCTTATTTTTCTAGATAGCCAAGATTATGTTAGAAGACAGACAGGGGTATGGACACCTTGCACTCTTTGCTCTCTGTGATGTGAAGGTCACCTCCGCCGCAGTTTGATGGACTTGCTCTATTTCCTTGCCAGCTTTCTGTACTGCACAATACCTACTCAGGAATCCAGCCCTGTCTGACCTACCTAATGCAGTCCTTTGCTCTCTGCAGCAGCGTTCAGTCGCAGAATTCCCAGCTGACTGTACACAGTTACTCCTGCACAGGCAGAAGGGACACTCCAGCCCTCCAGGTATGACACATTATTCTCCTGCAGAAGAACACTTTGACAGTCTGATTGTTTTTGCTTGTTTTACATCTAGCGGCAAGATCCAAAGGAAAGGCTAGCGGAGGTAAATACAGAGGCAGGTAATAACCAGTGTGAAGGGACTGCTGCATGCATTGTGCAGGGTGGGGTCACACATGGACCCGCTAGGTAAGAAGGTTTGCAACTGGATCTTGCTCATATTTAACGTAAAAAGGATGTCTTTTTCTAAGTAGCATATTATTATGGCAATACTGAGTTGCAGTAGAGTATACAGCTTCTGCTGGGGATATTTCTTCTCGAATGGGTCTGTAGGGTGGCTTGTTTTGTGCAGAGCCCAACACAAGTGAGGTTTGGTACGATGCAGAAGAGGACCTTGAAAGCATCAGGATGGAGGCTCACCAAAAAGTGGATGACGGTGATCTTAACATCTCCGAAGAAGATATGATGGGTAAAATGCCACAGTGCCATCTCTGACCACACTGTAAATGTGATTAAAGTGCTTTTAATTTGCTTCCGTATTCACTTCTAGGATGTTGTGATAAGAAGGAAACTGATGAAGATGTCCTCCTGTATGTCTCAGAACTCCCTAGTAATGTGACTGAGGTAATGTAGGGATGATGCATGTCCTTTTAGGTACATGTAGGAGCCAGGAGTAACCCATCTAAGCTTGAGGTAGCAGCATCACAGTGAATATTTCATGTTCTCTGCAGGAGGACGTGACAGCCTGGTTTAGACAGTATCAGGTATCTAATGTTCAGATGGCACCGTTCAGGAGCAAACTGAGGTACAGTCGTTCTATAGGCTAACTATTCTGAGGTTTGCAACCTCTCATACACCAGAGGCCACCAAATGAAAACAGACCAGAGCTAGCGACCCCCAGCCACCAATGTGTGAAAAGCCCTGTTCTACAGGAATTGTCGGTTTAGTCTTTTTTTAAGGCATCATAAGCTTGCAGGCTTTAGAATTTTGAGATTTCCATTTCTTCTGATTAATTAATTTAATTTTAATTCCAGTTACGATTTTGGCCTCCAATGATTATCAAAACAAAATAATCGAGATGAAACGATTATTATGGCGCATTTCATTTTGTAATGATACTCCCGTTTTGCAATGATGCTCCCGTCTGGTGTTATAAATCCACCGCACCCCTTTCCAGCCTCTTTTTATTTGTTTCTTAGTTGAACTATATTTAGATTTCAAGGTAATCAATCCACTGTTAAAAAGTAAGTTTTTAAAGGATTCAATACATGCATTATATATAGTGTTGTGCTAACTAATCGTAATTTCAGTATTCATCAAAATAATTAATAATTTCCCATAATCAGGCAGCCCCACTTTCCATCTTCACCGACACCCTTTTGTTTTCAAAGTGAAAATTGCTCTTCAGATGAAGCCATAGGGCAGAACATACTGTATATGGCTTGTTCCTCAGAGCTCTGCAGACATAGGAAATCCCAAAGTTGCTATGCATCTGTCTGCATTTTTGGTGACTTTCTTTTTGAGTTCATGGAAACACTTCTCCTGATAAACAAGCAATAAAATGTTGTCAGAGAAGTGATGGATGGCACGGTGCATGAGTATTAATCTGTTCTGGACCTTGCCTAGGGCGGCCGTTGTGACAGTTGGTTGTCTCAGGAGTGCCAACAGAGCGATCAAGGACCTGAACGGTCACACCATCCAGGGGTACACAGTCAAGGTGGAGCACCTAGGCACAATGCTCTCAGCTGCATCAGTCCACAAGGGGCAGTTCTCCAAGTCACATTCCTGCCAGAATAACAAAGTAAGGTCTGTGTGTAACACACAGGCCTCAAAGGATAGAGTACCTATCACCAAGGTGGGTAAATCCCTTCTGTAACTGATCCTCAGTCTTGTCTGGATCATCTCCATATGTTTAATGAAAACAGAACAAGCTCCTTCCTTTTGATTGTATTCCATCTGTGCTTTGGATGGAACATTTGCATAAGCTTTCAGGACTGCAAACTTAGACCTCTGGTGTACGGTTGGTGTAAAGACTTGTGTACGACTGGAGCAAAGGCTAGTGTAAAGTCAGCTGTATGGCTGCTGGATAGGCTGGTGTAACGCTGGTATAAAGGCTGCTGGATAGGCTGATGTAACGCTGCTGTAAAGGCTGCTGGATAGACTGGTGTAAAGGCTGCTGCATGGCTGCTGGATAGGCTGGTGTAATGCTGGTGTAAAGGCTGCTGGATAGGCTGGTGTAACGCTAGTGTAAAGGCTGATGTATGGCTGCTGGATAGGCTGGTATAACACTAGTGTAAAGGCTACTATATGGCTGCTGGACAGGCTGGTGTAACCCTGGTGTAAAGGCTGCTAAATAGGCTGATGTAACCCTGGTGTAAAGGCTGCTGTATGGCTGCTGAATAGGCTGGTGTAACGCTGCTGTAAAGGCTGCTGTATGGCTGTCATACATCATTCACAGCATGTCCAGTGTGGTCTGGAGAAGCTGATGAATATCAAGGAATCAGCCACGTCTCCAGAAACGTTCACGCATCAGCACCACACCACCACGAGCAGCTTCGACACCATAATGGCCAAACTTTCGGAGCGACACCCTGAAGTGAGCCGACAAAGAATCGTGGACAGCCTACTGCAGCTACAAGCAAATCACCAGGGCTTCCTCAGCGGCCTACCCTTAAAGGCTGTCGTGGAGATGACATCGGCTCTTCTAAAGCACCCTCCCCTGGCCATCAAAGAGAGGTTAATTTGCAGCACTCAGTATGACTTAGAAGCTTGATTCATCAGTAACAACCGTACGCTGTACATATGTGTAGTGAAATATCCCTGTTCTCAGTCTAACACATATGCAATATTCCCAGCATTCATATTGTTCTCCTACTAACAACCTGCTTGCTATTTAGTAACAGACCTACATTTTATTAAGAACAGACATTTCCTACGAAGCATGTCTCTATATCACTGTAGTCAAAAATATTTTTGTCCTTTCAGGTTCCAAAAAGAAGACTCCAATAACATAAATGGAAATTAAAATACAAAGCATTTTTAATGCTTATTGTATTTTGGAGTATTGTTAATTATAATATTGTTCTTAAAGCCAGAGTTTAAATGTTCAGGATTAATCTTCTGCATTTATTTAATGTGATAAGTCACTGTTGATTTTAGTACTATCTGTCTTTTTTTCTTGTTAAAATAAGGTTTGGAAAACTGGATTAGCTTATATAGATGACAAGGTTTCTGGTTTTGTTAAGATACTGAAAATGTTACATGTTGAATAAGAAAAAGCTGTAAACGTTTTTCAATAAAAGTCAAAATCTATACACTGCAAGAAGTTCCTTTCAGTACAGACAACGCGTATAACAATGTGGACATATTAAGTCCACATTAATCTGTATTATTACATTTTCACTTGTTTTTCATAACTGGTCATGGAGTCCACTGGGTAAGTTACAGTCACCTTGAATAGGACGTCAGTCCGTAACAAGAATTTAAAGTTATCAATTACATAAACCGCAAATGATTGAACTACGGGAAGTGAATATGCAAAGTCTGCACAGCAGCAGCAGAGCAACTGCGCCACCACCCGAAGGAAACTGAAATAGCATCATTATAGGTCCGATGTTGAATAACAATGCTAACGAGTTAAAATTCTGCTAAATTTAAGCATATAAAAACGTTTTCACGTGTGATCATTCCTATTTGACGTATCGACCATGGCTTTGTGTTGATGGTGGAACTTCACCTTTGGGGAAAAAGTAGTAAAGGGGACCCTGCCTTAAAATATAAGGCATTATTGTGTTCAGATGAGTATTATCTGCCTAACTAAACACAGTAAAATTGCACTTCATCAACATACTTAGTACATATAATAAAATGCAGACTGTTTTTGGTGTGGTTTCATTGGTTTTTATTTGATGTAAATTTAGTTGTTACATATTTTGTTTCAGGTTTTAATAACTATTTTTAGGGTTAGACGGAAACTTGAGGAACTTTGGCTTGTACAGTGTCGCGACGTAATGCCGTTGCCTATAGTATTACACAATTGTTTTCATTTTATTTCAGTTCGTTTCCGAAGCAACATTTATAGTTCTTGTTTAGTTGCAGTTTTCATTTTATTTTCCAATCTTATTTAAGTTTTTGTTTTCGTTACCAATAATAACACCGCCTTGCGTATTGTAAGTAGTCTAATGCACAGCAGTCTTAGTAAAATTTTTGTAACATTCATACCATTTTAAGAGCAGCTTTGCCCTACAGCGCCACCCCAGGCCTGGCGTCAAATTACGTGGTTGCGCGGCACGTTGGCGCTAGAACTACGTTCAGGATCGCGCCCGTTAAACCGCGAAGCTCCTCCACCTGTTGATTAGAGAGCCGGTGAAGCTGTGCGGATTCATTCCTACGACAGATTATGGCTGTTTGTAACCTTCAGCATTTCATCTTGCACTGAGAAACATTGTAGCCATAAAGCTAACCGATATATATGTCGTTTTTATATATATATATATATTTGTGCGTAATATTACGTGTGACTCCTTACTTTTCCAGAACATGTGGCATCCGTATTATAACATCCCTTTTATGAGCACGTTGCCCTTTCATTTGGAGAACGGCGCCGAGGTGACCAGACACGCTGCTGGAGCTCTGCAGTGGCCCCCGTCCGTCCACGTGAATCAGACAGTGGCAGCGTGGAGAGGCTTTCCTGGTAAGAAACTCGATCGTCTGGGGCTTGTATCACGAAGCCAGCATTCTTGCTTAGCCCGGCTAAGTTAGCTGGATAACTTGTCGGATTTAAGGAAGTATGGTAAATGTGAGTGAACGAAGATAAAGTTCATTTAAACTGGGGTGTCTTAAGTTATCTGGCTAAGCAAGAAATCCTACATCCTGATACGGGCCCCTGGTGAATTAGCAGAAAAGAGCTGCCTTTGGTGTGTGTGTGTGTGTATGTGTATGTATAGGATATACATATATTTGGAGAAAATAACCCTCTGCTATATTTCAGCTTTTCCCAAAGCAACCCAATCTTCCAATGAAGCCAAGGTGTTTCTCATCCACAGGTAACTGTTCATCTTTTACAAACCTTTTTGCCTGAGGTGTATCATGGACCATAGCACCACTTTTTTATGATCGGATCCATTCTGTAATTATAGAGCAGTGGTCTCCAGCCATTTTTACAGCGAAAGCTACTTTTTCAAAGAAAATAATCTGGTGGGATATTGAGTCATGATGGTATGTTTTCCAACCACGGGGGTCCACCCCATAAATTAATTTGCTCTTTGTGAAAATGACGGTACAGTAGCAATCGACTGGGAATGTTTTAGAGATCAGCCTGTCAGTGGTGATCGACCGGTTGGCAACTCTTGTTTTAGAGTTTCTTCTATGGTGAGTGAGAATTTGTGCTGCACTGTACGATGCATCGACATCTTTTTCAGGTCTCTCTATGACTTGATAAAAGGTCCAGTAGTACTGGAAATGACTGACCAGAAATTGCTGAACTGGTACTTGTCTCTTCCTGTCGAAGACCGACACCTCATAAAGGGTAACCGCTATAGATTTTTTTTTGCTTAGTGTTTTGCCTATTAATTTACTTTGTCGGGTTTGTCTTTACATTGTGTTTGTTGGAACAGACAGGCAATCTCATTTTTTACCAGTTAAACATGTTTATCAAAATCATCCAAGCCGCCAATGATTTATTCCTGCAGCGCAGGGAGGTCTACGTGTTTTTCTTCAGAAACACCCGGCGCTTGGTGTAACGGGAGATGTAGTCTGTGTAAAAGGTGAGTTTTGGCCCCAATAGCATTTTTATACAATAACCATAATATGCATATTACACATGGTAAGAATAACCTGTTTCTGCACCTTGCAGAGGAAATCAGAGGAGTGTACAGAGCAGAAGAAACTCCAGCCTTGACTGGGTACATATTCATCCATTTTTCCCCAAAGATGTTTAATTTAGTACTATTTCCAGAATGTTTTCTTTCTTCGACCAATATAACACAAAGCTTTGTGGTTAAAAGGAAGTGGTGGCTCTGAGGCTAGGGATCTGTGTCAGCAATCAGAAGGTTGCTGGTTCAAATCCCGTGAATACCCGGAGTGATTTTACTCTGTTGGGCCCTTAACCTGCCATCGCTTTATCCTGGGTATGACGTTAGGATTGGCACTCCAGCCACCGGAAAAAAATACACTCACTGGTCCATTCGGACTAGTGTGGTGCTGAGGTATGGCCCACCGCATGGCTGCACTCAGGTTCTCATCCCTGAGGTGGTTTGTCGTGTGGTGGGTGCGGCAATGCACTGTAATCAGTGCGTGCTCCTTACCTCACCTCATTTGTGGTCGTATTTTGTGAATAAAGAATACTGGCTGTACATGGTATGCCTTTGATAATGTGCAGTGGCAAGTGGCTGCCGTCATTTCACCGCCTCCGTTTCCTCCCCCTCCTTTAGATCTTCTCACTGCAGATCTTCTCTTTGCTGCTGGTGCTATACACCCAGTGATTCCTCTGCTGCCCAAACGTGCAGACAGTGTTGCAAAGCCAGGGCCAGTCCGCAGGAGGCTTTTCTGTCAGGTGTGTCCTCCTCTCCGATCATGTTTGACCAGAAAATATGTGATTATGTCCTTCTGTAAAAGATGCTTAAAAGAGAGGCAATCTGTAAAATGTTTGAGAAGTACACACATTCTCTTTTGTTTGAAATGCTGCAGATTATTGTCCGTGTAATTTTTGAGTACAAATGCTCCCCGGGTTATGATGGTTATTTTCCGAAAGGTTTATCGTAAGGCAAAAATGCATTTTAATACAGTAAAACTAACCCAACAAACATCATAGCCTGTACTAGCCTACCTTAAACATGCTTAGAACACTTACATTACCCTACAGTCAGGCAAAATCATTAACACAAAGCCTATTTCATAATAAAGTGTTGAATCTCTCATGTAATTAACACAGAGCATCATAAGTCGGGGAGTGTCTGTATCTGTAAATGGCATCTACAAGTATGACTCCTCTAACTTAATATTTAAACGGGTACCAGGTTCAGAATGTATTAACTTTTAAACGCTGGAGTAAATGTATCGGCTATGCTCGATAATTATCAAACTTCTTCCTGCCTGTGAACTTTTCAGAAGTAACGAGGTTCAGTCTCAGATACATGGTGTGCTGTAATACTTGAATTTCAACAATGGCTGCTCACAAGCTTGGTGTGAAGAAGTATTGTCGTTTCCAACAGTGGAAGAAAAGAAGCTGATTCTACTTCCGAAAGCCCTTGAAAAGGAGCTAAATCTCTGCAGCTCGGATGAGAGCGTAATGAACGAAGCTGGACAACCCATCAGTCAGCAGGTCACTACTCCCCTGTCTGCGGACTACCTTGTAGCTCTGCGGCATAGCTGTCAGTAAGCTTGTAAGAACTGTCGCCTTATAGAAACTCATCCAGTGCAACAGAAGGTTCCTAGGTCTCAGACTCTGGAGCCATCTGATCAGATAAGCTTCTCCCATGTGCTGGAATCAAAGGGGAAATTTCATCAGTAGAGGAGATTTCAATAGCGATGACTGTTTTCTGCACATTCATGCGGTATAGTGATAGTTAACTATCCTTAACCTAAGTTGGTTTATTGCTTCTGTTCTGATAAGTGTCTTTCTGGTGATTTGTAGTGTGATTGCAGTTCTACTAAGTGGATGGATATTGACCATCGAGGAACTGTCCAAAGTGGAAATGACCCAGAAAAGGAGTATCACAGTGTTATTAAAGAGCAGTCTTGGTGCTCCAGTGGTGCTGCGGAGGTGCTCCAGTGGATCCCAGAGCAGAAAGATCATGCTGAGAGCATGGAAGACCTGACGCATCTGCAAGATCCTGATTTTGGTGTGGTGGAAGAGGCAGGTTTTGGTCAAAAATTTACAGAAGGATCCAGTCAGTCTGCATATGAAGATTGTTTTCCATGGACTGCCCAGGACAAGGCAAGAAGCAGCAGGCCTGTAACATCCGAGAGATTCCTGGCTATGGATGGCAAGGTCGCAATGAACCAGTCAGAAGAAATTAATGGTGACCTCAGGGGCAATGTTATGTCATCAAGTGACAGGCAGAGTACAAGAGTGAAGAAAATCTGCAGCCTGGAACGCCAGATAGTACAGTGCGATGCCGCTGTCTGCACAGACCTCTCCACAACGGACCAGAATGTCCAGACGCTGTCAGTGTCGACAGCTGAGAAATCCACCATCACTGAAGTCTATATGGCTGACCTGGACTATTTCAAACAGGTTACTCTTTTAATTCAGTAGTCAAAGCATCATTAGTTTAATTGTTTATTATTAAACAGGTACTTGTCATACATGGAAGTTTATGTACTGTCGCCCAACCATATTATTCCTCTGCAAAGTTACGGACAGACTCTACTTGGACAGGCCACCTTTTCATATCTTAGATCACACTGACGATTTCAGTCAGCTGGCTTGTGATGGTTCGTCTAACCCTGATCTCAGGCCAACGTATGAGCGCCATGGTCAAAGCATTGATGGATTTTCCTTAGAGCTCCATGCCGGCATCTACCATTATCACAATGAGAAGTTTTTTAAGTCTATAGCTGCGTTTCCCAGTCCAGTCCTTGGGGATCCACAGACAGTCAACATGCAAAAATGTGGACCGTCTGGCAGGGAACACAGAGGGAACGAAAACGTGGACTGGCTGTGGGTTCCCAAGGACCGGATTGGGCAACACTGCTCTATAGTTTCTGCCAAGCATGTTCCAAGTGATGGTTCCCTTCTCTCAGTTACTGATGCTACTTCTAGCTGTAGCCAGACCTTCATAATGGTGACAGTTTTGCTTAAGGCCTGCAGCTGTGTGGTAGCACCTGCCTTATTATACAGTATATTTATCATCTGTTCAATTGGTAATTTGTTGGTTCCTTGACTGCTTTTGTTGTCTCCTAATTTGTTTAATTAGGAATTCATCAGATTAAAGCTTGTTGAAGCAGAAGTGGGGACACTGAAAGATAAATTGAAAAGGTAAGGTGTTTTCTTACACAATATTCTAGACCATTTTCCCAGTCCGGTCCTCAGGGACCCACAGCCAGTCTACATTTTTTCTCCCTCCCAGGTGTCGTGAACTGTCCGTGGCTGCCGGAGAACTGAATTGGGAAACACTGTTCTAGACATTTTTAAGTCTTTTCTTGGAAATGTTTGTCTTTTTGTGTGTGAATCCACATTCATTGGCTCGATGCATACGTGTTCTCTTCTGTCAGCTTTGAAGGGAAGGAGCGTAGTAGCAACCAGAGGGCAGTGCAGGCCGAACTGAGCCTCTTGGCCCTGCAGCATGCGATGTGTCAGCAGTACTGCTGGGGGCGCTATTGCACTTCACTGGAAGGCAGCCGCTTTCTTCTGGGGTGAGGTTTGGCCTGCATGGGAATGTGTTGATGTCTTTTTCTTCGCCCGCTTTGTCTTTCTGGATCTCCGTATCAGTATAAATTCCGTCACCCTTTTTAGAAAAAATGTTATGCCGGCGAGCATGATTGAAGTTCTTCAGATCCTAGAGGACAACTACCAAGAGATGAGGAAGAACATTCTGTCTGGAGTGCCTCTGGGCCAACTCCGCCCTTTGTCCGTGGACTGCCAGAAGATCGCCTCTGAGGGGTGCTATATCCCAGCGGAGGTGAGCTATAGCTGCAGACTCTTGTCAGCAGAAACCAGCTGTGTCTATCTGACCATCACAGACAAAATGCCAATCTGTTACATGTTGGCATAAATCAGGAACAGACAGGGGCCACAACAGCTTAAGAGAAATTCAACAGGATCTGCTGGAAAATAGTGATGGATGTCATTTTAACAATGAAATTATTAGCCACATTCTAGAGTAAGTGTGAGTTGTTGAGTATATGATGCTTATACCTGTTTGTATTTTGTCCTAGGAAATCAAGTCTGTTCCTGAAAACAAATCATGGTATGGATTTTTGTGCAGCTCTGCTTATTACGGGAGAATGGCTTAACTAGCAAATCCCTACCTCCTATTCCTGACTAAGTGTTGTGTTCTTAGCGGCTTCTGTGAAGAGTCCATGTTGACTGAATGCCCTTGGGGAGGAGGACAGGGACTTGAGTGCAGGATCAGCACCTCCTTGAAGGTAAGACATCCTCGCTTACACAGTGCAGTCCAGTATGAGTGTCTTCTGTGCTCCTGCTCTCTGTCTGGCAGGAAGGACTAAATGGAAAAACGGAGACATTCACCCATCAAGATAGTAGCCTGTTTGGGAAGAATGGTGCTTTGCCGATTAGGACCACAGATGCACCAGATCCAGGTACAAAGGTTTCCAAAATGATGTTGTGGGTAGATGCTGCAGTTATTCTTTAGATCAGGGGTAGCCAATCTTATCCACAAAGGACCGGTGTATATGCAGGTTTTTGCTGCAACTCCCTAATTAGGTCCCTAATTAGAGGACCGATTGGCTGAAAAGTCCTCACACCTGGGTTTGAACAGCTGACCTAAAAGTTATCCCAAAAACCTGCATACACACCAGCCCTTTGCGGATAAAATTGGCCACCCCTGCTTTAGATTATAAATTCTATTCTGATAGACTTTATGTGGTATAGTATTTCTGTATGATTGTCCTATTATGTGGTCTTCTTTGACTAGAATCTTTGTTTAAAGGATCTAGCACAAATAAATCCAGACAGGAGGGAGAGAAGAGCCACAGCACAGCAGCTGAGAAGGATAGTGAGATCCAGGGGGAAGGTAACATGAGCAGAACGTCACACTGCCCTCAGCTGACGCACTATGCATGTGAACAGATGTATAATTTGGTCCCATATTCACTTCTAGGATTTTTTCATGAGCAGGAAATGGATCAGTACTTCCTGGGTGTCAAAGACCAGCTCCCTAATCACTCATCTGAGGTGATGTGGAACCAATGTGTTTCTAATAAAATACTGAAATGCAGAAGATTTTAAAGCACATGTAACCTGCAGGTGGCAGCATTACCATGTGAATTTAATTTTTTGTAGAATAATGTTGACCAGTTTGGAAAATATCAGCCATCCGGTGTTAAAACAGCAATTTTCTTCAAGAATGTCAGGTACAGTTTAATAATGATAATCAATAATGTTTCATTTATATAGCGCCTTTCCAGAGCTCAAGGTCACTTTACACAATTTAACAAAACAAACCAGTTGTCCAAAATGAGTTTAGATCAGTTGTACAGAGAGTATGAGAACTGTGGCCGGTAGCACTAAATAAAAACTAAACTGCAGCAGTAGATCATGCAGGTTCTGAAGTGTTGCGTTACCACAGTTCATAATTATTTTTAGACTGTATGCTCAGCTTTCAGGGGGCATAGGAAGCGAATACAACCTTAATCTGCAGGTGAAACTCGTATTCCTGTCAACATCAGAACCCAAAGCAGGGCTCCAGACTTTTTTTCCAGTGGTAGCACTGGTGCTACAAACCTTCCCAGTTGGTCGCCCCAGCCCATGATTTGGCCGACCCTTCTTTTTGGTGCAGCATGGTATTAATCAATGACCTTGAATGCTGATGAATAGTTGTCCTAATTTGCATAGCTGGTTTCTGTATTGATGAAAAACTGACAGTGACTCAAGACTTGATAATACCCCCTTCAATTAGTGAGGGTTAGGGGCAGCAGATCCCTTTGTCAATAATTTGTCAATAATTCTCTTATTATAAATAAAGGCACCTTTAACCGGCACCATAACAGTGTCTTAGCCTGAATCAGAATTTAAAAGTCAATTTATTGCTAATTTCTAAACAGTACCGTACACTCTGTGTGTCAAATTACTTTGTCGTTTTCTATTATGACATTTGTATGTAATATACAAACCATCTGAAATGAGTGTACAAAACTACTACTGCATGCACTGGGTGCACTGCGTTTTGGACTCTTTATTAAAAATGTAAAATTAACAGCAATGAAAAATTTAAAAGTTACTGAGAGAAACGTGAGATTCCGAGACAGATGCACGCCGTATCCAAGCTGAGACTTTTAGTATGCACTTACACAAACGGATATTACATATTAGTAATATCTATGTATTGTATGATTTTATGCGACCCAAATAATTTTCAGTATTGTTTTTGGCTTATGTCTGTGATTTTCTGCGATCTTTCGGCAAGCTCCCAAAATATTCCTGTTTAATTGTTCACAGCCAACTCGGGAAAGACTAAATCCTCAAATGTCAAAAACATAAATGTGAAGGCGTTACTCTTCTTGTGAATTATTTTTATTTGAACATGAGTTTTAATAACCTGTCATCATTACGTGTGTCCATCTCCGGACCTCTCTTTGGCTCTCCCTCTCCACCAGCCGCTGCCTCTTTCTTTTCATTCTGTTTTTTAAAATAATCAGCTGTAGACTCCATCCATTTTGCGACATGTTTCCACATTTTATCATCAGTGCACGTATATGTATGTACTCCCGGGTGCAAGTAAGATGACATCAATTTGGCAAAAAAAAGAAAAAGAGAAATTGAACCAGGGAAGAAAAAAAACTTTCAATCACAATTCGTGAACGTAGTACCTGTGCAGTAGCAAAACAAGCTAAAGATTGTCATACACTGAAAAGACAAGTTTAGTTTGAAATCCCACACTCAATAAAAGGTTGCATATGCAACCATTTTGGTTGCAATCCAGAGCCCTCAAAGAAGACCACAGATTTGAAGTGAACAGTGCCTGTTCTATTCTTGGTAATTGCTTAACGAAATTTGTGCACATACCTTCTGTAAGGACGGCCACTGTATCAGTCCGGGCTCCCAGTGCTCCCGAAAGAGCAGTCGAAGACCTGAACAGTCATGTGGTTAAGGGGCAACCCATCGAGGGCAAGCAGATCCCAGATGGTGGCGGGCTAGTCCCGCAGAAACAAGCATGCAGTTCAAAGTCCTGCAGATCTGTAGGCGACACACCTGCTGTTGTGGCTAAGGTGAGTACAGAGTGTGTGTGTGTATATGCACAGGTGCCATTCATTTTGACCACATTGAGAGTCCTTGGTCTATGTAGTGTCTTCAGGCATTGACAAGCCTGCTGTGCTTCAGGGTCTTTCACAGCCCCTGGAGAAGCTTGTGAATGTCCAGGAATCACCCACATCATCCGGCGTCTTTGTGCCCAGACGCACCGTCCCGGACGGCTTCGGCGCCCTCATGGCGCAGCTGTCACTGCGACACCCGGGAATGGCCCAGAGGAGCATCATGGAAGCTCTCTTGGAGCTGCTGGCGGGACGCAGCGGCTTCCTCAGCGACCTGCCGCAGGAGATCATTGTGGAAATGACATCCAGCCTGTTGAAACGAACACCCTCAGAAGAGGTCAGTTTGCAAGTGTGATCGCATCTGTTAAGGTAGATAACTCCGATTTATATCTGGCAGTAACTAATAATTTTAGGTCCTACTTCCTACTAACCTGACTTGCACAGAGGCTCAGTCAAACATTATTGATAATCTGGCATGTTGCCTGTACACCATCATAAGATGGAAGTGCACTGATTTTTACCATAGGGCATGAGCACAGGAGTCACTTCTGTTAACTTGCTTAATCTTTTTTTGTGTAGAAATGAAGATCCTAAATGGGATGAACCAGCTCAAATGCTGTAAAGGTTGCGTTTGAAGAAAATGGTAATTTACTTTGAACAGTCTGTTAAGAAAAATGTGCATAAGTGGATATTTTTGTTTGTTTTAGTAAATGGCAATTTGACTTTCTTTTGTTCTGTTGCCCAAAGCTAAGAATTTTTCCTCCCTGGGATTTGGGGTGCTCAATGTTCGGATCAGTGGTTCTTTATTTGACATTGTTCTTAAAATTCCCAAAACTTTTGTTACATTTGGCATTACTTAAATAAACCACTAAACCACATTTTTTTGCATGTACAAATTTATTTTGTCCCTGTCATACTGTATTGTACTGATGCCGTTTGAAAAGTGTGGCCTGCAGTTGAAGGTCCGCCGGAATCAGTCTGATCAGGTCAGTGGAAAAGAAGCATTTTAACTTGATTTAATTGATTGACTTTTTGAGATTCATCATCATGCATGGGATTTATTATTATTATTATTATTATTTGGTTGTCTACTAAAAAAGGTTATGTAGCTTTTGTCTTGGCCTACCCAATACAGTTATTTATTATCACCAGTTATGTAAACCTAAAAGAAGAAGTGAAAGTGACTGTGGCAGCAATAAGGCTCTGGAGCTGGAGATGCAGAAAAACCTTCTTCCTGTCATGGGCTTTAAGTCTTGCGAAGGTCGTCTGCTCCACCCCCGGTTGGGGGAATTTACGGGTCGCTAGCCCTGCCTTGTTCTCGCCCCTTATGACCGACGGCAAAGACACCATGGTCACGGTTAGCGTGCGGGGTGCTGATCGCCCCCTGGTGGTGTAGCTGGCCATCGCATCACAAACGCCATTCCCTCGCTTACTGCCCATCTAACTGCATTTCAAAGCAATGTCTGCTTTAATAAACAATACCGGTCTTAGACGGTGTAGCACAGCCCGTACAAGGCAAAGTAAAATAGGCAGGTAAGTCGATGCTCTCGCAGAAGTTGAGGCCCTAGGCAGCTGCATGTGTCGCCTATAGGATTGTTATAAATCTAGATCTACAGAAGTGCATCCTGAAGGACAATCTACAATGTATCACTATAATCTTTTTTTTTATTTAGGATACAGTATTGAAATACCAATTTGTTTCCAGGAGCTTAAGTCTTATGTAATTTAGCTTTTATTTTTTAATTTCGTATCAAAGACGTGGCCTCCATTGATCCACTCCATTTTCCTGATCCAAAAACGTCCCGAGATTATTTCATGAGAAATCTTGTACGTTTCTAATAAATTCATTTCATACAGTTCTTTTCACAATGACGGCTATCATCAAGCGCCCACTACAGGAATAGGTCGTTGACCCCCCCCCCCATATTCACGGCGCTTTGGAAGGCGGACACGGTAAGAGTTAAACGGCGCCCAGTCTGGGCCGATGGGCGGAGAGAGAGGAGCGGCAGGGCGCTGAAAGTTTGCTTGGGATAGCGGAGGGAGCAGCTCCGGCTCGAGAATAAGCGTCACGGCTCGCAAAGCGTGAAAAGTCATAAATAAGGATAAAACAACATGGGACTTAGTGCATATGGAAAGAGCATCCCGGTTTTCTCTTCATGATCGCCGCGGCGGAGCAAAGCGGAGTATAAAGAATATGTCTTAGTACGTTAGGATACTTCACGATCGCTTAAGTATGCTTTAGCTGCATTGGATTATTTCACGATCGCCAAAGTATGCTTTAGCTGCACTGGCCGCGCATTGTGCGGTTGTTTTTCAGTCTGCGTTTGCGAAGTGCCTTTAAATGTTTGGCTGCCAAATCGCTCCGAGCCCGGCTCTTCTGATCTCCCTAAACTTTGGCTGACTTCACGACAAAGGGTGTTTTAAACAGAAATCATGTGGAAAATAATTCGCTTTGCACAGTGCAAGGCACTATTCTGCCTGCTCTTACAAGTGTTTATTTGCAACGTCAAAGGTAAGAATAGTTACAGCCACTATATCCAGCTGAAATATTTACAGTGTGTCCTAAGCGTGCTTATCCGTTTAGTTACCCTACCGGCACAATCACGGCTATGAAGATGTGTTTATCCTGTTTTAGTGCATAAACATCATCCTTTTAATCGTTGGTGGGAATTACTTTTAGCTCTGTTTTGAGCTCATAATGACCTTTAGGCTACTTGTAACAAACCTTGCAAACGTGGCAGATTCTGACTGCGGTAGTAGATATAGCCGCAACGATATATTTAAAGGTATAAAAACAATGAGGAGTGATTTGAAGTATATAACATTAGTGTTTATTATTAGGGCTCAATGTTTGTATGGGTGGAAGGGCCACTTCCTGTGAAGAGTGTCTTCTCATCCACCCCAGCTGCGCCTGGTGCACTCAGGAGGTGGGTACACGTCCCTGCAAATCTACCCTTGGTTAACATAAATGTTGCAGCGGAAGTGCTTTGTGCGTGTTGGTTAACGTTGACAGATTTCTTGACCTGAAATAGCATGTGAACTTCCCCTCCCCTCTGCTTATGCATGGGTCCAGCTGTAGCCCACTCTTCTAGTAGATGGTGTTTCTCAACCTAGGAATTTGGGAAGGTGAAGACCATCACATCAAGGTGTGACCTGATGCATAATCTGCAGCGGAGGGGTTGTGAAGCCCGTTACATTGAGAATCCCAGCAGCAGTACATCCATACTGAGTAACAAGCCTCTGAGTCCTAAAGGTTCTGGATCTGCAGAGTATGATGTCATTCAGATAATGCCTCAGAAGATCTCTCTGAACCTCAGGCCTGGTAAGCAGTCTGTCATTCGAATAACTAGTTTGTATTGCAAGAAGAATCTGACTGTTGTCCACATGGATGGTTGGTGAAATAGCATGTTATAAAAATGGCTTTGAAGATGAGTTTGCGGCACTACTCTACTATCTGCGTTGGGTTTGAAATGAGAAAATGGTTTCAGCCAAAACTATTCGGTCCTCCTTGACGAACAGGTCAGCAGGCATCATTCGAGGTACAGGTGCGGCAGGTGGAGGATTACCCGGTGGATCTCTATTATCTGATGGACCTCTCGCTGTCCATGAAGGATGACCTGGATACTATCCGCAACCTGGGAACAAAGCTGGCCGAAGAGATGAAGATGATCACCAGCAACTTCCGTCTTGGCTTTGGTTCCTTTGTGGACAAGAATATCTCGCCCTTCTCTTACACGGCGCCGAAGTATCAGGACAACCCCTGCAATGGGTAACGGTCATGCAGCTGTGGAAACGGATTCATTAACAAAAGGCCTTTGTCTTTACTGGCACGTCAGTGATTCTGTGTAACCTTCTAGGGCTGCTGCTTATACCCACAGTCGCATATCTGGAATGAACATTTTCACCTTGTCCTTGCATTTCAATGTATGTAAGGTTGGCACCTGTTTGGCATCTGCCCTGACCTAGTGTCACCATTTTTCTTACCCATAATAACTCCAAGTACAAAGTTGATTCTGTCTTCTCTTTCTTTGTCCAGCTACAAGCGATTCCCCAACTGTGTCCCTTCCTTTGGTTTCCGGCACCTTCTCTCCCTGACGGACAAGGTGGACAGATTTAATGAGGAAGTGCAGAAGCAGATGGTGTCCCGCAATCGTGATGCGCCTGAGGGTGGCTTTGACGCAATCCTGCAGGCCTCGGTCTGCAAGGTCAGTCCTCATTCTTCGTGGCATCTGAATGTTATTTCCACTGACAAGAGCAATGTTGGTAGAACACATTTTCCTCATAATATTTCTGTGCAAATATGAGACTGACACTAGAGGAGTAGAGCCTATATTGTTCTTGCCCATAATTGAGCATCAGCGTGCCATTCACCGATAAATGGTTTCTTTGAAGCTGTTCAGTAGGATCTATACATACATCGATTTGTGTGAGCTAGTCACTATCAATAGGGGATCAGGGGGGCAGCTGCCAGCTGTGACCCTGACCTGGAAAAATGGTTGGTTGTATAGTGAGTGTCCCACAAAAACACAAGCTCATGAATTATCTCTCCCTGTAATCTTTGATGCATATAGATGTTTGAGACTGAACCTGGAGTCCCATCTCTTACAGGAAAGGATCGGCTGGCGGAAGGAAGCCTACCATCTGCTGGTCTTCACCACAGATGACATCCCTCACCTGGCACTGGACGGGAAACTGGGCGGCCTGGTGCAGCCCCATGACGGCCAGTGCCACCTGAACGAGGCCAACGAGTACAGCGCCTCCACCAAGATGGTAAGACACTCCGCATGTGCTACGATACAGAGTAAAACTTAGGAGCATTCAAGACAGTTCGCGACAATAAATGGTGGTAGAAATATGTGAGTCTCCTCAATTAGAGAGCATCACACCGCCTCAGTACTCTACTTGGGCACCCCTAGAATCTGGAAGAAGTTTCTGGAGCAGGAGACAAACATCTGACTTTTAAGCCATCACACACTTGTGGCTTGTATTTGGAGAGTCTGAGGCTTCACATCATTGGTGTGCTGTGTTTTGTATCCTTGAGGTGAACATGGATACGGTCAAAACAAGAAAACCACACAGTAAAACCAGTAAACATCTTTGAGTGCATATTGCTACTCAAAAGTAGTTTCAGGTTTTACTTTACGTTGTTTATGGATGTTATCCAGTCTTGCACGTTACAGACCGTCATCCTAACAGATGTTTTTGTCACCATAGTATAATCCCAAGAAGGCAGTATTATTTTTTTCTGTAGTCACACTTTCTTGCCACCATGTTGAATTGGCTGCTGTCATTGCTTTGCTGTTCCTTGTTTTGGAGAAGACATCTGAAATGGAAAAGCACCCATCCCGGCTTCTTGCGGCTTGTTTTGACTTGCCGAACCTTGAACGTTGTATCACATAATACTTTCGAGGTTGTTACAAAAAAGAGCTTGCCTTGGCACTGCAGTCCTGAATGATAATTAGCTGATGGTAGCAAAGCACCAGTTTGCAGAGTAACAGCGTGGGTGGATTTATGCTTTCAGCTCGGACTTAAAATGTTGTGCATGTCCTCCTCTGGCTGAACTGACGTCATGTGTGCTGCACACTTTTTCTTTGGCTACTACCATAAAATGCAGAATTTTATGTTATAAAATGTACCTTTTAAGTATCATTGTCTGAAGATCATTAGGATTGTATTTGTCATCATCTATCATCAATGATGGAAAAACGTACATGGATAAACTTTTGTATTTCAACTTATCGCATAAGCAACCATTCATTGAATGATCTACTGGAGGAATTCAGGTGAAGCCCCTTGTGTTTGGCCTTGGGTCCCTTCTGGGTCCTGGTCGTATCCTTTTCCTGCTGCTCACTACAACCATCTCAAAACCATGAAAAGCTGAGCAGCTTTCAGTTCAGTGTCATGAGGGATGTTCCTTTCCTGTTCTCCCAGTAAAAGTTTTCAGTCTTTGCCATGTTAGATGGTGGGACTGTGCAGAGTTGTACCAGCTTTGATTTTCTGCTGATCTGTCATTGTCACCTGCAGGATTATCCTTCTCTGGCTCTTCTGGGGGAAAAGCTGGCAGAGAACAACATCTATCTAATCTTTGCTGTCACCAAAAATCTCTATATGATTTACAAGGTATTAAGCTCTAAGTGCCCGGGATGGTTTCTCATATATATCTTGCAAGTGAGTTGTATCGTGCTGAAGTGTGTTTAAATCTTTTTTTCAAGAACTTCACTAAGCTAATACCTGGAACGACTGTGGAGATTCTCGACCAGGACTCCAAGAACATCATTCAGCTGATCGTCAGTGCATACAACGTAAGTGTCTCGCGTCAAAGTGACCTCTGTCACATGAACCCTTAGCTTGTTGTCATGCTGCTCTGTCCCCTTCCACAGAACATCCGGTCCAAAGTAGAGCTGACCGTGTGGGACCATCCTGAGGATGTCAGCCTGGCATTTACAGCCAAGTGCCAAGATGGGCAGCCCCGCATTGGCCTGCAGAGGTGTGTCGACCTTAAGATCGGAGAGACGGTGAGCAGGGCCGCCCTAACCGCTACACACGTGGAAGTTCTGGTGACCGATCTGAGCCAGAGACATATCCTCTACAGCAGTGTTGCCCAGTCCGATCCACGGGGACCCACAGATGGTCCACGTTTTTGCTCCCTGCCAGACAGTAGGTCACCGTGGATTGGATTGGGAAACACTGCTCTACACCATCATGTTCAATTTTGAAATGACTCCATCTATACTTTTATTGTTTTACTTCTTGCAAGAGAAAGCATTAGGAGGTGTCCCCTGTATGGCTAGTCACAAGACCACCACTGTATGGGTGAAGTACTTGGAATTTGTCCTATCAGCCAGGGTTGATGTTCCGCTAAGCAGGAGGTATTTCTTCACTTTGGTTAAAAATCAGTAGAAAGCAGAGCTGTGTTGTGAGTGAATCGAGGATTTTTAGGGATGTCTGAGAAAGCAGGAGCCTCTCCTGGGGAGAAGCTGTGGTCTTCAGCAGGTCACTGTGCTCAATAAGGTCTGCACCAGCAGATACAAACTGTTTGTTCTCTAAATAAATGCACGTGGTACTCGTGGAGATCTTTGTAGCAGACGCTGTCTGGGGAAATGGGGAAATTATTGTTCACATCATGTGACTTTTTGTTTTTGTTTTTTTTTCTCTCTCTCTCTCTCATTACATTCTTACATTTAGTGGCAGGAGTTTTATGAATCATGTGAATTATTGTACAACCTCATTTCCTATGAAGTTGATAAAAGCCTAATTAGTTGAGATATCCAACCAGGTCTTTTGTTTTAGCATTAAACAACTTTTCTAGTCTGTTTGTTGCCACGTCCCTGGTTTTTGAAACGCGTTGATGGCATCAAATTCAAATTGACCATGTATTTGTCATAAAACAATAACATTTCTCAGTTCTCATCATTTGATATGTTGTCTTTGTTCTACTTTCTGTTGAATATGGCTTTATATGATTTGAAAATCATTGTATTCTGTTTTTATTTACATTTTGCACAGCATCTTGGAAATGGGGTTGGACATGCTGGTATTCATAGAGGGATCATGGTGGAGGATTGTGGGACCACTTTATATGAGACTCTTTGCAGTGTGATTAACTTTTGCAGATGTATGGCGGGACCGTTCCAGTCCATC
>JAODLD010000040.1:5759043-5777847 GCA_026781065.1 Mormyrops boulengeri | reverse complement strand
CTATTAGTTAGGTTCTCCCCAAACAAGCTTGATGGGCCGAATGGCCTCCTCTCGTTTGTAAATTTCTTATGTTCTTAAATAGATCTCTTTTTTTGACAGTGTAGTACATGACTTCTGGATCTCAAATTATATTCTTATGTTAAAGATGGGCTTTATATCTAAATCTTCTCTAAGTAATAAAGCTGTTGCATTTATTTGCCACAAAAAAAGGTTTGTTGCCCTTTAAATCTTTCAGCCTGTGCTGCTGCTATTGATTTTATAACCATATCCATGGAAGTCTCCCTGTGGATCTGTGGTGGGGTCATGATGGACTCCTCTCTGTCAACAGAACAAGCAGCTGGAGTGTACCATCGTGAGTCACGCAAAGGGAGGTACCAGCTCACCTACAGGGAAGCCAAGGCCGTCTGCGAGTTTGAAGGGGGTAAACTGGCAACATACGACCAGCTGGAGGCAGCCCGTAAGATAGGTCTGTGATCCCACCCTCTACCACATTAAAGACCCCAATAAAGACCCCATGCCAGTTGTGTCATTAGAGGGTTTTTGACCTCCAGATGTATTCTTACTATGCAATTGCTTGCGAGGTCTGTATTCAATTGTATTGTACAGATGAGAACAAGAGTCTGCCTCTTGGTGACCACTGATGTACAGCAATTTTCTCCAGATGTCATAATTTTTTACTAATTCTTAGGAATGAATAAAATCACTGCTTTTTCTAAAATGAAGAAAGGGACCATGGGATACTTAACATTAGCCTTTGATACCTATGATTTGGATGATACCTGCATTCTTAAATAATGCTCTTTGGTATGAATATTTCTGACGACTGGTATAAAAATCCCATAGGGAAATGACATACAGACAATAGCATAATCATAGCAATAACAAATCATGTTGTTGAATTTTTTATAGCTGTAGTTGTCTGCAATTACAATATACTAATTTTGGTTAAGATTCTTGTTGTTATCATACTGCAGGAATGACCATGTCCTTCCGTTTTAAAAAATGCTATGTAATGTATGCGATATTAATGGCATCCTAACATATATATGGTAGGACAACTGACAATGTCTCCAGATCATAGGACAGCAGAACGTCTAACAGTCCGACCTGCCCCCTCAGGTTTCCATGTGTGCTCGGCTGGCTGGTTTGACAAGGGGCGAGTTGGCTACCCCATCGTCAAAGCGGGGACCAACTGTGGCTTTGGCAGAATTGGCATCATTGACTACGGTTACAGGCTGAACAAGAGTGAGCGGTGGGACGTCTATTGTTACAACCCCAATGGTGAGTAAAACCAAAATGGGTAGTGTTGATCATCAGGGCGCGGTGCTACACAGCCCCCGCTCCCAGTGGAAGAGGAAGACTGTGATCATTCTAAACTCCCTTTGAGTTGATGGCTAGGCCTGAGTAATGCTAAGGTTTGTTTTTAGTAGTGGTAGGATGTTCTACATCTACAATGTATAAAAAGCAGAAAAAGTGCGAGTCACAGATGAGTGGCATACCATGCGCATTTGCCATAAGGGTTAGCAAGCGCAGGACGTAATTCAAATGAAGTCATAATCTTTTAATTGCCTCTTGACAAACTGGAGAATCTGAGTCATTAAAAAAACACTTCAATTCCAATTTCTAAACCTCTAGGAAATGCTTGCTGTTATTAATTCTGAGTATTTTGGATTATTTCCCCCTCACTGCCTTACAAAGAAAATCATTTCAAAAATGATTTTGAAATTGGATTTCACTAATAGTTTACACAAGTCAAAAAATGTGACCTGTTTCATTAACGATTCAAGGTATTTGCAGGTTCAAGGTATATTTTATTAGCAATAATTTAAGAGCTGAAACCAAACTGTAGCAGACGTCTTTATTTCCACTCTCCCTTGTGTGTGTATAGACATAGACACGCAGAGTATATATTTAAATCACTTAGTTTTAATGAATCAGAGACTTTTAACGTGTATCACTGGCCAGTTTGAAATATAGTTCTTTCCTGAAATGCCTGGGATTTAACAGTGGGGGCCCCCCAGTTGCCTCACCTCGGCTGTTTTTCTACAGGGAAGCAGTGTGGAGGAATTCTGACAGAGCAGCATAGACTTATTAATTCCCCTGGGTACCCAGATGAGTATGAGGATGAGCAGATCTGCTACTGGCACATCCGCCTGCGCTACGGACAGCGGGTGCAGCTGCGTTTCCTGGAATTCGACGTGGAGGATGACACAGCCTGCCTCTCTGACTTCCTTGAGATTTATGACAGCTATGACGACGTGTCTGGCTTTGTTGGGAGGTAAGAAATGGGCTGGTCCAATTGGTTGGTCTGAAAGCATAGGCTTTAATGACCCTTAGAAGCACTGTAATACAGACCATTCATGTGCCATTCTTTGCCTCCAGGTGTTGTACCAATATAGAATCTTCTGTCATTAAAAATGGTTTTTACATATCACTTAGTGTAATTGTTTTGGTAGTGAGTACTATTGAATGATTTATTGGGTAAGAAGGGTAATCGAGTATAACTCAAGAGTATTAAAGCAACCCTGGAGATATTTAATTGAATGAGACATTTGTTCATTCTAAATACTGGTGCTATTCCGTTTTTGTTCTTGGCCTTATATACGTAATTTGAAATATATTTCGAGAATGAAAACTATTTTAAAAAATTAAATAGATGTCAGTATTCAGGGGTGGGTAGGATTCTGCTAATCCACCAACTGCTAATTAGTGATGCTAACGTTTTTCGTTAGATTAGCATTTGTGCAAACTTTGAAAACCGTTAGTGGACCAGTTAGCTCCTGTTAAACTTACTTCCGCTAACTGTAAAAAAAAAATCAAAAATTTTTTTGCAGCTAAATAAATAGCGTTAAGAGGTCAAAACCCTAAAATCATACATATTTGTTCCTGTTTGTTGTGAGCGTGTCTGTACAAGAGGTGATTGTGGATAACATGTCGGATTTAAGGTAGTCTGGGCTAAATGTAAGTGAACAAAGATAAAATCAATTTAAACTGGGGTACCCTGAACTAAGTGGAGAACAGCAGCCTGTATCATGAAGCTGGATTCCTTGCTTAGCCAGATAACTTGTGGGCTTCAATGTACCCAAGCTTAAATGGACTTTATAGCTCAGACTTCCTTAAATCTGGCCAGTTATCCAGCTAAGCAAAAAATCCTGGGGCGAATCTCAATATCATGAACGCAAAGACCATATTTGTGGTCTTGGCAAGACCGGTCTTGCCAACTTGCCTTCCAAGAATGAACTTGGGGCGCAATGAATCATGGGATTGCTTTCACTCAGTGGGGATGCAACCGATGTATCCTTGATATTTGGGATGGAGCAAGACCAGCATCCATAGATTTTTACCATCCTCATGTACTTGTGTTCTTAGTATTGGAATTGGCAATGGAAGATGAAGTAAAATGGGTACCTGAGAACACAAGTTTGGTATTGAGATTCATCTCTGATTCGTGATACCCCGGCCCGGATGTATTTTCCGAGTTTTAATTGACAGAGATATGGACTAATAAAGAGCTGAGACCATCGTTTCTAGTTCTGGGTAAATGGAACCATGCTGACGGCAAATAGGGCTTCTCTGACAAAACACTTATATCTCCCAAACGAAATACAGAAAGAAAAATTCTATGCAGATTTATTCTGGACACTCTACAGAATCCAAGGATAACCAATAGTACGTTCTAAATATTCTCTGGTATTCACTCTAGTCCGACAGATGAGACGTCAGTGTTTAAAGTACATTTTTAGCTCTCTAGGTAAGCTTTTAAAGGTTTCAGAACCAAAAACCAAACCAAAGTTAAATTCATATAAGTTAGCAGTTATCGTTAGCTTCCGTAAATGGTTTTAGTGGTTTATCAGTTTAGCATTATTCAATTACACTTTGGAGTTAGCGGATTAGCTGTTATCAAAGCTAACTTTTCAGTTAGCTGTGGCCACCACCGGCAGTTTTCAAGGTGTAGGTGTTTTGTCGGTGTAGGAATAGGTAAGTTTGTATTTGTAAGGATGGCTGTGTAAATTCTCTTTACTGTTTATACTTTCAGGATCAAAATGTTATTTTCTAGAAAATCTCACTATTCAAACTGGAAGCTCATTTGAACAGGATCTAAAATGTAAATATACTTGTTTCTTTTCTTTTCTGTAGATTCTGTGGCGATGATTTGCCAGAGGACTTTATCAGTACAGGTCTGGTATTATTGGTATTGGTTGGAATTTCATAGTATATTTACATTAAGTTTTATTTAGCAGGCGCTTTTGTCCAAAGTAAAGTACAAGTGAGAGAAATAGCACAATACAATCATACAGTTGTCAAGCAGTCAGCTAGGCTTAAGTACAGCTAGGCTGAGCTTCAAATGACAGTATATGGACAAGTGTTAGCAGTATTAAAGCAAGAACTAGATAACATCTTCAAAGCACGAACCTAATAGGACAACTGGATGATAAGTACAACATAAAGAACATTAAGGGACCAGAGTCACCAAAACCACCCTGGTGTGTTGTTGGCATGTGTACTACTTTCACACAAATCATGCTCTTTCCCTCAGGAAATGTCATGACACTGAAGTTTCTCTCCGACTCCTCCGTGACGGCTGGTGGATTCCAGCTTGAATACTTTGCCGTCGACTCACCTCACCAGCAATCATCACAAGTCCAACTACGCTGAGCGATGAATAACGTCTTTAACGTATCCATCAGCCTTACTCTCTTAGATTAATAAAATGCCTTTAATACCCGTATTTATAACTTTTTATATTCCTTCATAAGAAATGTATGGTATTAAACGCAGTTCTTTTTCTACTGCTTTTTGTAAACTTCGTGTTTTCATTATTTTTAAAAGCGACCGAGAAACCACAAGCAAACTAATCCAAATTAATACCAGTAACTGTCGGCTGCAACCAAATGAGCGCAAGACACTATTTACTCCACTGGGGGGGGGGACAACATATTGTAGTGCTTGGCAGAACCAGGTATCGATCGCGAGCGGAAGACAACGAGGCACTAACACAGACGACAATCACCCTCGAACAACACTTAACGGGGAAACGCAGAATGTCCAGACGCCGGACAGGACGGCACACAAACACGTTGGATGATTTACGTAAATGATAAAGATACGCGAGGATCGAACCGGGTTCACATGCGACAGGGCAAGGGCACACAGGACAATCGGGAACGCAACAAATACACGCCGGGGAATGCAAATGGCCGCCGCTACTCGGGGCCATCTCGCCGGTGCTGCAATACTTGTGTAAAAATGTACACATTGCTAGCTACATATACTAATACTTTTGCTGTATTAGTAAAGATTTAAAATGAAGTACGAACTTCATTTTCGGGGGGGGCATCCGAAATCACTTAGTTTCGGGAATGAGCGTCACGCTATAGAAGTACTCGCGCTCTCCAGTGCCACGCGAGACAGTTACGAAATTTAGCGGGAGGGGAACAGTACGGTTCTTTTTATCACAATGAATCGCATATGCAGTAAAACAATGTTGCAAAAATAATGCAATACAAGAATATATATTTTGTAGTCTGTATGATTGATGCTGAAGCTCGCCAATGGCGCCGCCTTGCCGAACCCCCCCCCCGACAGCTTGAGCGGCACCCAGCGGCCATGGCGGCGCCCGGAGCCGCAGCAGCAGGTGGGTTACGGAGGGTCACTTAGCTAGGTGAATTTTGGGGGACAGCTTTTCGCTTTTTTGGATTACCCGTTTATCCCAATGTCTAGGCAGAAAAGACAGCGCAGGTTTCTGTGGCTTTGTGCCTCTCGGCCATAACCCTGCCCGAATTTGTATTCGCCTCCCGGTAACATTTTGTGTTTTCATTTATACCAATTTTCTGAAAACCTAATATGGAGAGAAGAATTAAGACACAGTGCACTGTAGTTCGATTCACGTGTTTTTCCTGCGTGTAGTCTCCATTTAGTTAAAAAATAAACTGTAATATTATATGTCAAACGTGTTTTAAGTACTGACCTACCTGGGTGAGTGACAAAATCTTTAAAGCAGGTCATTTTGGTTTCGTCTAGCCTTCGTGGGGAATTTTGCCTGAGAGCCAAAAGCCCAGGAAAAATCATTAAACGGACATTTCAAATGTAGATTTAACCGGGTATTGGCTGAAATTAGATCTCTTTATTTCGTAGTTGCTGCTTTTGGGTGTCAGTGATGTCCTGTTTTTTGAGGAGCTTCAGGCTTATGCTAGTAATTTCCGAGATTCATTCAGATCTGCTGCCATTTTGGTGAGAGACTGGGAGGCCGGCTGCTGGGGGCTCGATCCCGTTTCGCGGTACAGCCGGAATAAGAGAGAACCCCCTGGAGCGATTCTGGAACCGAACAAGTTCCCTGGTGGAGCCAAGTCATGCTTTCCACTGATCTCAGTCACACATCTCTTTGGGACTCTGCAGCTGTGAAATTTAATCTTCATTTCAACCCCTGTGTAATTAACTGTATGGAAGCCGTTATAAGGATGATTTTGGTACCCCCGTTAAAAAGTAAAGTTTAAAAGGTGAAAGACAAGAAAAGAAAGTAGAAGAAGTAATTATTGTTTTGGCCACTGGAATTTAGAACAAGACCAGATATTTAAATGCAGGTTATTTTATTAATGGCCCAATCTAATTATACCAGTTCATAAACCAGTGTTCAGATACAAAAAAAAAGTTTTTAAAGCAATTTCATTCAACTTAGGTGATGTAAAATACCCATTGACTGTTTAATAATGTGTCATCTTAAGGAAGGAACTGAAGGGTACACTGCAACATTCAAGGGAAGGATTAAGATTCATATGGCTTTTTAAACAAATTTGCTCCACATTTGACCTTGTCACCCAGTGATATGTGTGTCAGTATATCATGCTCAGTCATTAGCAGTCAGAATAACAATACTGACCATTATGGTCAAATTAGGTTTACATACAAGTGCTGAATGGATTCATGTTGCGACATGAACTGTGGCCAGTCTGGTAAGACAGTCCAGATGTGCATTGCTCTTTGTTTATTGAGCTGGCGGGAAGGACACTAGCTCATCAGTGGTTTCAGCTCTCCTTTGGGAAATTTCATAACTTGATAGCTGGGTATGAAATGTGCTGGATTTCACGTCACGCATGCTACCTGGATGTTTCTTTGCCACTTGGAGTGATGGCTGCCTGTTTTTTTTGTGCCATCTGATGCGTGTTAGCATAATTGTGTCACAATTACTCGATTAACCTTGATTATTCATTTATTAAAACATGTTGAATAAATTTGTTAGGGATGCACCAATCCCACTTTTTCTGTCCCAATATGATACCTAGACTTTGGGTATCGGCTGATACCTAGCAACGATCCGATACCAGTGTTTAATTAATAAGCAGTAGGCTTTTGCCTCACAGTGTGGAAGCAACTGCGATCATTCTTTTATCTGTAAGCCAACACCAGGCTTAACTTAAACATTAAGCTTTCCTAGTTTTGTAAAAACAAAATGTAACACATGCATACACACACACACACACATATATATGTTATTTAATGTTAGATATTACTAACACTTCAGTTTGTTATTGTGGACTTTCTATGCCATCATTAGCAAATTCTGTGTACTCTGCACTATGGTGCATCTTTAGATGTTTGATCAAATTGTTTGTGTTAAATGATGTGCTGTCTCATCCTCCTCTTGACACTTTAGCTGTACTTCTCTCACCGTCTCTTATCTTAAAATATGTCCAAACTGCTGACATCCTCTATGTATACTTTGCCAATTTGCTAATGCTGGTGTTCTCTGCTTTTTTCCATTTCAATTGTTTCCGGTTGACAAATCTCAAAATCTGATTGGGCTTTGAGTTTTAATGCAATGTTGCAATTAAGTGATATGGGTTCTCGATATCTGACATTTTTTATGAGTACAAGCATGAGTATATGAGTACAGTATCGGCCTGATACCTGATGCTGGTATCGGTATCGGTGCATCCCTAAAAATGTTCCTTCTTGATTATTCAGCAATATGTCGGAACGAAGACGGAGAAATTAAATTATGTAAATTATGAGCGAAAGCAAAAGTTGTGTGGATGTACTTTACATTAAACGTGAATGAAAATGCAGTTGTCCGTCAGTATTGCACAGCAGAACCTTGATATCACCACAGAATGACTGCAACGCAAATGCATCTTAAAAGAAGACATTTGGGTTTGACAGACTCACCCAATAATGGATATACTCATAATAGCCTAGCCTGTCTTTTTAATCACTTTCAGTTATTTTTGCTTAATTTACTTTCTACAATTACTGTATGTCAAAATAATCAGCATTAAAAGTAAGGTTCGCACCATCGTTTAGCCGTATCATGTCATATAATGTGGTTGAATGATACTGGAAAGAGTTCACATTTCGATACTTGAAATTTTTGCGAAATTTAGGAGTTAAAATCAACTATATAGTGCAATAGAACTTATTAAACACCATTAGAGTCTGCCAGATAAGTTGGTGGTTTTGCTGTGAGGTGTGCCAATAGACACAAAACCGGGCTAACAAATCACTTGCTTTTGCTCAATATCGTCTCTGTGGAATAAACGAATGCCTTTCCCTGACCAGTTTTTGTTTGTGTTTCTCCTCTTCACTAATATTTTGCTTAATTTCTCGCAAACGCGCCACACAGTCTATGGGTGAGTCCAACGGGAAGGATGAGAATGATTATGATTGTCTGGGAGAGCGCATGGACAGTTCTTGCAAAAGCAGCGGCAGCAAACCTTTTTTTTTTCTTACCTATGACAGTAACCTATGACTTATTAATGTTTTGAATCTCAGACTATATTGCTGTCCTTTCAATGTGACATTTGCATGCCCATGAAATCTCATTTTGATAATAACGTTGCACATTGTGCAGCCTAGTATTGAGAGTGGTGCAGTGGGTAGCGCTGTCATCACACACTGCCGTTTGTGTGTGTTCACCCTGCGTGCATATCCTCCTCTGATTTCTTTCCATTGCCCAAAAACATGCAAAATGAGGGAATTGGAATGCCCAAATTGACTGTATGTCTGAGTGAGTGCGCTCCCTGCAATAGCTGGGTGGTTCCTGCCTTGCGCAAATTGTAATTTATGTATTATATATAAATAATTATTCGATAAATCGTTAGATTAATCAGTAGGTTACTCGATTATTAATATAATTGATAGTGACAGCTATGAAGCATAATGCACCCACCTACACACTGCTGGATATTTAGGCACTCATGGGTTTCTGGCTTGATGCTCGGAATAATCCTCATCTCACTTCATTTTTCAAAGCCAAGTTGGTGCTGTTGATTCACAATTTTGCATGTAATCAAATTTGGAAAGTAGATTTTGCTCTGGGTGCCTCCTGGTGTATATAGTGAAAACTTTCAAAGTATGGAATTGATTCTTTCTTTTTCATCGTTTCAGTTTGTCCCTTGTGGTTTTGGAGTGCTGTCAGTACACACAGTTGTAAGATGTGAACAGATTACAGATTCATAAATGTCAAAAGTGCAGTCCAGATGTCTCTCACTTCACTTTAGTCTAGGAGTGGTTATAAGTGTAAATGTCCTCAGATAGCATGCTGAGAAACATCACTCACAATTCATGCAGTGCAGCACTGGAGAAACATCACTCACATTTCACTGGCATAGTGGAGTAGCTCAGTCTGCGTGTAACTACTCATGACTTTAGCATCATTCACTTTGGTTAAATCAGCTATGTTCTCATCAGGTGGCTCCAGTCCTTTGATTAGCCTTGTAGTTACATAGCTGTACTCAGCATTTCCACTGAAAAATGAAAGTGTCTTATCTGTAAATGTGTAATCGCAGTTGACTGCCTTAGTCACTAGCTCAGCTGCAGAGAATGACTTCTTCAAAAAGTAAAAACACTCTTTTTTTCCTGTGGTTAATCCCTGGTGGGTGAATTTTGTGGGCATGGTTTGGATATGACGTTCGAACTTGTGTTGTTAGAAACCAGATCAGGTTTTTTGTTTTTTTTTTGCAAAATGAGCAACGTGGGTGTGCAGCAGGGAGTCTGAATAAAAATCCCTTTATCCACTTTTAGTTAAACTGTGTTCATCTTGTACTGTTCTCACGTTTTATTTCTATCTTGTAGCTTGTTTGGACCAATTTGCTGTGTGCTTCTCATTATCCTCTGTTTTCTCTTTCGACACAGTTCCTGCGGTTCAGGCTCTAGCGCACTATCATACTGATTTCTGACTTTTGAGCTTTTGTTCGCAGAGTTGTTTGATCGCCTTTCTCATTCCTGTAGCCATCTCCTAACGTAGCTGCCGATTTATGTTATCACCTGTGTTTTCAACTTACTTTTTTTGTATGTACCTTTTTCGAAACTAAAATGCTATGCTCTCAACTGTGACAAAATAAATATGTGAATCTAGGTTAGAGCATAACATAAGTGTCTCGAAACTGTGGAGAATTCATTATGAATCATTTCTGTTGAAATTGAAAATGAGCCAAGAACATGCATATATCACAGGGGACTCTGTGTAACCTGCTCTAGTCAACTGACCCATCCCTGTGGAATCGATCCTGCCAAAAGGGAGCCTCCCGCACTGCAAATGTGCCACATGTGGTCAGCATTACACCCTGGTGCAGGAAGTCCAAAGTTGTTTTGTTTATGCATGTTTTGTTAATGCTTATAGCTTTGTCTGAATGTGTATGCTTCCTCCAGCCGCTCTTATATATGCACTTATTGGACCACCATGAGTGACTGGTTTATTTAACTTAAATTTCAGTTAATATCCAAAGGTGTAAGTGCAATAAGATGGGAAAGTACATCTGTTTCTCAAATGTAACTGGTAGCTTTGTTTTCCTGCGTGTAACGTATTGGTTTCCACACTAAGCCAAACTGTCCCCAATACACAACACGACACTGCAGTATTGCGGAAACTAAATGCGTTTTATTAGCTATTGTAGATATACATCTGCCCTCAGGATACAACATGTCATGCATGAACTAATGGTCAGACTTTACCACTTTTCTTTTAAAATTCCTTGTTTTTGAGTTTTACTTAACATTTATTAGCTTCCATAAAAGGTAGCAAGGACAGATTTAGCCAGTCTTCTCCTTGAATTTCCAATAACTTAGATGTCAGTTTTTCATTTACTAAATTATCAATGCTCCGTGGATCCGCCTCCGTTATGGAACAGAACAAATATTTTAAAAGGTGTTTTACAGCAGAATGGTATGGCAGATTACAAAATACTAATTATACAGCATGTTTTTGAAATCTGCCTGGCATGGCATGTGCTGTGCTGCCATACATGCGTGAGCGTATGAGCGACACATGCCGTGGGCTGGCGGCCTTTAGATTGCTTCCACGTAATTGGCAGGCAGCATGCCGGTCTTGCCGGTGCGCTGCACTGTTCCATACATCCAGCCCTCGTCGATGGACTGCACATTCATGATGATGTCTCCATCTTTGAACGACACCTCGTCGTCATCTGTGGCTGCATAGTCATACATGGCACGGACGGTTTTCTGCAACAGGTAGCCATAGAAGGCGAAAGCATTGTGATACATAGCTTAAGGGAGGGCAGTGCAGCATATTTACATCAGCTTGACAGATGTGTGCCCACTTCCTTACGTGGGTGGTTAGTTTGCAATTTAATTACCGATTTAACTGCATAAAAATAAGGCATTGTGTAAATACTTGAGGGGGGGGTCCTGACTATGACTTTTGCTGAGCTGTGGGGTACGACAAATATGGGAAAAAAAAGATATTTTCATGTATCATGGCTTTTAAACAATCAATATAGGATAGGGGCTCTACCCCCAGGGTTCTGCAGTCCAGTGGTTGGGAACCCCTACTGTGGAGGAAAGAGGGACACTTTACTAACAATAGAAGAAATGAAACATAGAGGGACTCTGTTCTATAGAAAGGTCTCTCGTCATGTGATGGAAGGGGCTGCAGCCAGCCTGTAGGGGGCACCATACAGCGATGGCCAGCAGTGCCCCTGAACTGCTGTTACAGTATATACAGACGTGGAGCTGGTTTGGCAAGTTTATTTCCTTGCTCTCGCTACTTACCCCTGTGGTGGAAGGGTGAGAGGGGCCAGAGGATGCCGCTGTTAGCTGTGTGGCCACAGAGGATGACCTTTGCTGTAGCTCCACAGTTTTGGTCTGCCGATACCCTGAGCAACAAAAAGAACTGACTGTCTGACTGTCCTGCAGTGCTTAAGGGACTGGGCTGATGTGATAACTGCAATATCACAATATCGCAACATTGACAAGCCAACCGCAGGGGATAGCAAGCAACCGCCACAACTGCTCAAAAAACAAGCTTTTAGTGAAAGAAGTTCATGTGTTGAAATGCATGGGTTAAACACAGATGACGTCTCTGACACCGAGTGAACAGGTAGTTTTTTGAATAAAGGACTATGACAGATAGGATCTTTGGATCCTAATGGGGGTGTTTTGTTATTCATTTAAATAAGAAGTGCATCCATGTTTAAATGCAAATACAGTGGAAACTGCTTATAGCGATCATGGTTATAGTGATCAACCGCTTATATGGATCAAAAAGCTTGGGTCAGAATCATTCCTGTACAAATACTGTTTAAATAATTCAGATATAATAATCGAGTAGTCCACTTATACTGTTCATTTTGGTTTTTTTTTTAGACATGACAACATGGAGAAATTAAAACTATGGCATTTTCTTTTACTTTACTTTGATCACCCTACTTTTCCTTGCGGTAACACGTCTGCTTCTGGCTAGCAGAAAACATGATGGGAAAAAGAAAGTAATTTTCTCAATGACAAATATAAACTCATCAAAGCTTATGGTAAACTACCAAAAATGAGATGCAGCAGCGAAACTACAATAAGCAATATTTTATGTACAGTACTGTATTATAGCGTATTTGAATTATACACAGTTCGGTAATTTAATTTGTATAGTACTGTAATTCAAAAAGCATTTGAAACAGCTGTACTGCATTTTGAAATCAATAAAATTTAGTAAACAGCGATGCTGTCCATTTTATGACCCTATATTCATATAATAAATATACAAATCAATTAAATGGTAATCTCCCTGAGACAAAGAAAAAGAAATAAAATCGGTTATTATGATAATCCGCTTTTAGTGATCAATTTCACGTAGACAGACGTGATCACTATAAGCGGTTTCTACTGTATTTTTCTGGCATTATTATTTGAAAATGACTTAAAAGGGTTAATATGGCAGTACATTAGTATAAATTAAGTCACTTGCAAAAAAGAAAAAAAAAATTTGAAGGCAATAATACTGCATATCGTGCTGTTGAACCACTGTAAATCACCATAGGGGAAATTAATTTACCACAACAGCCCACCTTAAGGGTTCTGTGGAATATGTGATCATGCCAAGGATCAGGATTCTCTGAGCTCACCTAAAGATGAGCTGCCAAAGCCGTTGCTGTACTGGGACAGCTGGTGGTCTGCATTCTCGGAAACTTCTGACTTCTCATCCCCTGGGATTAGCATGCTGGTGGATCGGGAAAGGTCCTTATTGCGCCGCTGGGCTTGGACTGCAGAATGTAAGGGTCAGGATGGCGGGGGTGTGTTTTGGGTCATGGTCCTGTACCTTGTGCCAGCTTGATGCATTTCTGAGGGGCTCTGACTCCTACCTGACATCATGTGTAGACTCCTGGACTGGATGTTGTCCTCTGCCGGGTCATAGTCAAAGACTGAGCCAGGGTTGGTGCGCCACACGCGCAAGTCTGTTGAGATAGTGATAAGGTTCAAGATCTTTGCCACTCTGAAATGAGGAAATAAGGGTTTCATTTTATTGGTTTCATTTAAATGGCTTGTGACTCCCCTTGATAAAGCCACTTCTGACTGACTTACATTCTTTAGCTACTTCAGTAGCCATTTGATTGATTTTTTGCAGTGGACCTCAATACAGACAAATGTGCTAACCTGTGATGGTATCTTGGCCATGGTCCTCTGTCCTTTTTCTCCCCATCTCCACCACTTTCCTCTGGATTCCACGGTAGTTGATGTCACTGAAATCATGTGTGTTCTTCTTCACACGCTCAGTGATGGGGTCGGTCATGACGGGCGTGAAGCTGCCCTTGTTCTTCTCAAACTCTTGGTGATACACCACCTAATGGACACAATGAGTACTGCACTCAGAAATTTCACTACCAAACCCTGTGAGACATCTGGTATGAGTGTCAATGTTAGAATGACCACATGATATGAGGCAGCAGCTTACAAATTATTCAGAATGACAATATAAACAAATATGCTGGAAAGATAAATAATACATGCCCAAGCGTATGCTGGATGACTATTACATTTACTTTTTACAGCGCTTTGTCGTACAAGTGAGGCAAATAGTAGTTGATGCTTTGACAGCACATATGTTTGTAAATTAGGTATAAGTGTAGCTAGGCTGAGCTTCCAATGCCCAGGTATAAGTGTAAGCAGTATCAGAGCAGGAGCTAGAAAGCAACTTCTGACAAAGCAAGAATCTAAGAAGACTATTCAATGACCAGAAATGCAACAGGAACATTCAGGAAACATAAAGATGCATCAGGCTAGTAGAGGAATGAACAGAGGTCAGATACTCACTCCAGAGATGTTGCGTTGGGTCTCCTTGACTCGCCTCATCTCAGGGGTGTCTAAGACAAAAGCAGCTCTGCCCTGGATATGCTTGCGGAAACTGTCGGAGTACAGTACCTGTGGATGGAAACCATGGGGTAAAGCACTATATTCCAGAACATTCTGTAGCATCTCATATTTATAAAGAAAGAGGGGTTATTTCAGTAACATGAAGCAGTTAAAGGAGCTACTTTCCCAGTCCAGCTGAGGGAGAACAGAGGAAAATAACATAAACGGCATGCTTAAACTCATGTTCCCGGTTGAACATGTTGTTGCAGGAGAATACCGAGCTAATGTGCTCTTGGTTGCGTTTGACTCGCTCCATTTCGGGTGTGAAGATGACTGGGGTTCCCTTTGCTGCGTTGTCCTTATACATCACCTGCAGGACAGAAGCACATAATGGAGGCAGTCAAAGACCAGACTTCAACCAGCTATTGAAGCAGTTTCCTCCAGGATAATAAAAGTATTCTGATTTTTATTCTGAAACCAGATTTTAGCAGGAAGTCGGTTATCGTGCTGTAATTGGAGTGCAACTTGGGGTGTCAAAAATTAGATAAGTAGGACGAGCAAATAAAAAAAATGAAAAGCAGCCATACACCAAGCAATGTCATCTTGAAGTAGTATGAGGAGGGTCTCCTGTTGGTGTAAGGGATGGTGGCATGCATTAGCCGTGAACTTCAGTGGAAAAACATGGCTAGAGCACATTGAGCAGTTTGTAACCATTCAGACATAATGGACATGCGGGGATCTGTGCAGCTTGGGAGATGTCAGATATTTGTGTTATTCAAGAAATAGGGGTGTACTACCGAGCTGATGTTCTTCTGGGTTTCCCGGACCCGTTTCACCTCAGGGAGGTCTGAGATGGCTGTACCTTGGCCCACTGACTCCTTGTACTTTATCTAGCCATGGATGGTTCCATGTGGAAAGAGGAAACAAATAATGAGAATGCAGTGCTCAAATGATGATGTCACAGGGAATGTGACCGTAGCGTACCTCTGCAATGACACAAAACATTCATAGGGATGGAGCTGGTTAGCATGTTCAGCGGGTTAACACATATTCAAGGGCTCTTGTTCTTCTAAAAGTGAATGTGCAGTACAGTACTTCCAAACAAATTCTGTGTTTCTTAATATTACTACCTTACCAGAACACCGCTAAAACAAATTGGATACTCTATGACCAGTTAGAGATTAGTTACTCATTACAGGAACTGTGTATACCAGGGGTACTGGTGGACCATGGTCCGCATCCAGATTGAAACAATTTAGTTTGGACAGCACAATCACTTTGCCCCCCCCCCCCAGTAGACCACCCCCCGGTTGGCAAAATGAGGGGGAACTCCCCCCACTGGAAAATTACTGTCACTGATGGCTTTGTGCCACTGATGGAATTTGTACCTCCAGGAAATTTATTGAGTACTCCTGGTGTATGCAGTGTATGTGGTTATGGTGATGACTCGGTGATTTCACTATTGTCAGTTTGTGACTCTTGACAAGTCCGATGTGACACCTTTAATTGTGTTTAATGGCCAGGGGGACTGTAGAAGAGAGGGATATATACACAACACTTCCAATTATCCATGAACATTCTCATGAAATCCCTTGTATAAGTGGTACTGTAGTGTATCCTGTTAATGCTCAAATTATGTACAGAATCTTTAAAGATACTAAATAGAGATGCCAGGATTAGCAGAGGTTACTAGAAAGGTTTCACAGCAAACAGCAAATAAATAATACACATCTCTGGTACTCTGTGCTTTGAATGGGGGAAAAACATGCTAGAAATGACAACTGCTTTAATGCTCATCAAGTGGATCAGTTGCAATGGATATTTCACTGATCACTGAGTGCTGAATATAGCGAAACCAGTTATACCACAAAACAATATGGAAAAATGCGCCTGTTGTGTGACTGGAAGATGTGGCTATGCCAGACTAAGCCTCGATCACTTCAGTTAGGGCCAGAGTGACAATGCAGTGCTTTGAGATGCTGCTCCATACATTTGATATTGTATTTATTTACATTTCCTTTTAGTTAAAATTTGTCATTGCATGTAATACTTATTAGTGAGGTCCAGGAAGGGGAATCCCAAAAGATTTTCATTTGTTTGCTGGGGCATTTGCAAACAAATGGCAGAGTATTTGAATAAATAATTGCACTCAAAAACAAGGAAAGGTCAAGGGGATGGGAGGTCTACAAATGGAAACTTTTGGGAGGAGTTTATCAGGTCTGTTTCTGGGAGTTGTTGAAGCAAAGGAGAGGACAGTGTGGGAAGTCACTATCAGGAGCACTAGGTGAACACAAGGGGGTGCTACCGAGCTGATGTTCTTCTGGGTCTCCCGAACCCGTTTCACCTCTGGGAGGTCTGGGATGGTTGTACCTTGACCCAATGCATCCTTGTACTTTATCTACTCAGGATGAATCCCACAATGGAGGAAGAAGACCACACAGGACAGCACATTAAACAGTGACAGTACAACATTAAACAGGAAACGGAGCACGGCTACATGGAAGAATCATTCTTGATGCTTAAATAGCGAAACCTAGGGCAAAAAAAATAAATGAGCATGCTTTATTCATAAGCTAACTATATAAAGCTTTAAATTGGTAGGTGCTTAATTTCAATATGAAAAAGAAAAAAGGAGCTGGATTTAGTGAGATGATGTGAGAATGATTTGGGGGAGTTCAGAAAGAACAACATTTTTGTTAATGCTAAATGCAAGGAGGGTGATCGTTATGGGTCGTTTAATTGGGAATCAGAAGGACTCATCCAAACACTTGCTAACGGTTTTAAAATGACTGGGTAGGGGGATGGGTTAACAACACTAGTGTACCGTGCTAATTGCTCGCTGATTGCGTTTAACTCTCTCCATCTCTGGGGTCTCCGCTATAGCTGTTCCACCGCCCAGTTCCTCTTTGTACAATATCTTTAATAGAACAGCACCATGAGCATGAGTACAGATACTCTCTGTTACTAAAAGTACAAAGACAAGCTGGAACGTGTGACAGGTTTCTGTTGGACATTAAATCACGGTTTTGTGCAAGACAGCTGCATAATTGTATATGAATGCCAAAAAACACAGGTCTAATACTGAGAATGAAAAGGAAAAAGAAAACAGAAAAAAAACAAGAAAGACAAAAAAAGAAAAATTAAAAGAAGTGGAACAAGTACCGAGCTGAAATTCCTTTGATTTTCTTTAACACGCTGCATTTCTGGGGTGTCCTTTATGACAGACACTTTGCCCCGACTGTTTTTAAGGTCATTCTGGTACTGAAGCTACAGGGAAAAAGAGCACAAAAAGTTAAAGGTCCAAAAGTCATCAAGAAGGAACATGTTTTAAAAAATCACTCTCCACTCCCAAACTGTTGAAAACAGAAAACACAATAATCCATTTTAAAAAAGTTAAGAGCAATATCACAAAACGATTCATTGGTAGGTGATAAGTGTTATTCACTGACTTGTTTTTAATACTCCTAAATGCAAATGCCACAGTGCTCCACAACACAGGACACGTCAGCACCACCAGGGGACGGGCAGAGGGGCCTTGGCACGATGCACAAACACAAACCATTTGCCTGTTCACTGCTTACCGTGCTGAAGTTCTTCTGGTTCTCACGGAATCGCTGCATCTCGGGGGTGTCCAGAATCGGCACGTAGTGAGACATGCTCTTCTCAGCGTCCTCCTTGTACTTTTTCTGTCAAGAATGCAATGAGCAAAAGTGTCCTCATAAACCCTAACACTGGTGTAGACTTTGGTATCCAGACACATAGAGTATATCTATATGAGGCAGTGAGGTTACTTCATATATATAAGATACACATTTATAAGTGTCTTTTTTATGGTGTTAAAATACTCTTTTTCTCTGGGCTGTAAGGGTGTCATCAGTGTGCGAGCAGCGTCCTCACCTGGCTGACGAGGTTTCGGACCTGTTGAGCGTGGATGATGTCAGGCGTGTCGGTCACCGTTGTGTAGCTGGCTCGGTCCTGTTCAGCTGTCTGCTTGTACTTTGTCTGAGAAGCAGAGGTGTTGCTTTGGTATCCGTAGGCAGTTGGGTTAGTTCTCGAGCGTGATCTCACAGCAAGGGCGGGCATACATAAGAACATAAGAAATTTACAAACGAGAGGAGGCCATTCGTCCCATCAAGCTCGTTTGGGGAGAAAATAACTAATAGCTCAGAGTTGTTAAAATCTTATCTAGCTCAGATTTAAAGGAACCCAGGGTTTTAGCTTGCGCTACAC
>JAODLD010000040.1:5728269-5755935 GCA_026781065.1 Mormyrops boulengeri | reverse complement strand
CCCCCCCCCCCCCCCCCCCCCCCCCCCCCCCCCCCCCCCCCCCCCCCCCCCCCCCCCCCCCCCCCCCCGAGGCATTTGACCTTAATGTCCTCCAAGTATTACTTACACTAGAATGCTAGTATTAAGTTATTTACGAAATGCTTTGCAGTCACATTTTACAGCTAACCACCCCCAGAACTGCCCCTGAAGAGAAGTGTCTATTTTTGAGAGAATTAAAAATAATGCCTTTGAGATTTTTAAATACCAGGGTATACCATAATACCATCATACCATCCAAGTCTAGGATCGATCTGCACATTCCTCCTGGTAACACCACTGTGCCCTTTCCTATGAAGTACCGAAGGCACTGGGAAGTCCGCTGTGCTTCACTCTGTCATAGGCTTCTGTGCCCTCTAATATGTAGCTGTGGTAGCAGCTCTTTAAGCATGCAGATACTATAGGCTACCAATACTCCATATATAACAATATCCATTTGCTAGGCCACAGTTCTCTGCTGTGGTCTTGTAGAACCCTTGTGCATACTGTTTTTCCACTGGAGCTCTTCTATTAATTACTGTAGCTTTGAGTGAATGTTTGAATACACTTGAAGGAAATGCTTTAGGGACCGACTCTTCTTTTTTGCCCCTATTAAACCAAATTTGTATTTGACATGGTTAGCTTTAAACATTTTTAAACTGTTGCATATGTGCGAATCAAATACACTGTCTTTCTATTATTGTGAAATTCAAACACTGAAGATCTGGTTGCTGTTGTATTGCCTATTGTGATTACACTAACCATTTACTCATTTTAAGGGACCCAGGAATAATCTGCACTATTTGAGCATCAGTATCATTCATTATATGTAATTAATATGACCTGGGTACTTGGGTTAATATGAGTCCTTCACAGAATAGCTCAGTCTGGGCCAGTTATGATCTTGGCTGTAACAGAATCCAGCTCACACGGTGCATCACTAGCACCATGAGTAACATGTTCAAGTACATTCGCTTACTATGGATAACTGAGATGGTTGGTACCAGAGGCTTCTCTGACTGCAGTTTACCAAAGTAACCAGCTCTCTATCACATTGTTACCCAGCACATAAAGCATGTGCCCGTATGTTTAACTTCTCACCTGGCTCTGCAGTTGCTGGGCCTCCTTGGCTGATACATACGAAGGCGTCTCAAAGTCCAGCATGGCCTTGCCACGCTCCTTCTCATACTTCTCCTTGTACTTCACCTGGAATTGCATCACAAGTTCTCAGTAATCCCCCACAAAGTTCTGGAGGCTGACCTCCTCTAAACAATATGTTCTTTGGGTTTTGTGGGATGGATTCAGCCAATAAAAACAGTCACGGAAAAACAAATCCAGATGTCCCAGATTTTAATCACGGTTGCTGTGTAATATTGCTCTCTTAGTACGAGTGAGGTTGAATATGATGTTCCCTTCATTTTTTTTTAACAATCAGAGGTCATCATAGCATTACGCATTCTTTTGGTAATGTTACTGTACAGTCCAAACTTAAGAGGTGTCAGGATGACTGTTGTCTTGCTGCAGTGTAGGCAGCACAGTCTATCTTAGGATGGAACCCAAATGTAATCAGAGTCTCTCCATCTGCTTTTTGTACATGCTGTTGACATATTGCTTTATTATGCTTGATGCTTTTATCTCGACTGTTCTGCTGAAGGTCTTTGGCTGCCTACTTCTCAGTCACTGCTCTATCTGTCATTTCTGTTCCAAACAATTAGCATCAACATCAGCCACACATGATGCAGTGAAATGTCATGGCATAAACAGGGCTGACTGAGCTTAACGTGGTAGGAATCAGCAGAGCATCGGCAGTGAGGGTCATGGAGTGTAACACGGAGCAGCTGGGGGCTTTTCATGCCCCCCCCAGTATTTTGCCCACTTACTTGGCTCTGCAGTTCTGAAGCCTCCTTATGATGGATCTGCTCAGGTGTGTCTGGAATCATGTGATAGCGACCTTTACTCTCCTCAAATTTCTTCTTGTACTGATACTAAGGGGGAATTTTGAAAGGCCACTTAATACAATAAGCCAATAAGGCTGAAGAGTTACGGGTTGAAGAGTTACAAAAACAGCAAAAGAAATGGACATATCACATTTAAAAGGAAAATATCACTTTTATCTGAACTGTGAACTAATAATACTTGCAATTTCTGCAAGTAACTGTGCAGTTTACTAGAGTACTAGAGTAAAAGACAGTTAAGGTTAGTCAGGTGGCAGGTAGGGCCTGGGTTAGGAAAGAGCGCTGGGTGGGGTTATGGTAAGACAGGAGTGTTGGGTAGGGTTTTAGATAGGAAAGAGTGGTGGGTAGGGTTATGGTAAGACAGGAGTGTTTGGTAGGGTTTTAGATAGGAAAGAGTGGCGGGTAGGGTTATGGTAAGACAGGAGTGGTGGGTAGGGTTTGAGTTAGGAAAGAGCGGCGGGTAGGGTTATGGTAAGACAGGAGTGGTGGTTAGGGTTAGTCAGGAGTGGCAGGTAGGGTTAGGTTTAGGAAAGAGCGGCGGGTAGGGTTATGGTAAGACAGGAGTGTTGGGTAGGGTTTTAGATAGGAAAGAGCGGCGGGTAGGGTTATGGTAAGACAGGAGTGGTGGGTAGGGTTTTAGATAGGAAAGAGCAATAGGTAGGCTTAGGCTTCGGATAGCTCTTACATCACTGGACAGTTTGCTGGTGCTCAGGTTGTGCTGCATGGACAGAGACTCAGACATGTTTGTCACAGGTTTGTGGATCTTCTTCAGGTCTGTCTTGTACTTCACCTGAGGGAGGTCATAATGAGGCAGATATAAACACGAGTCACCTCACATTCCTTTTGGCAGACAGCATTGTATTCATGAGTGTTTTGTTTTCTCTTATATGATAATTGAGATTGTCAGTATTAAAACAGCTTTAATGTGAAGGCCTTGTATATCTGTCCCTTCAAGTACTCACTTCACTGGCGAGGGTATTAGCATCCTTCAGAGTTTGGTAAATTTTGCTGCTCTTGAGGTCATACTGTGGCCTCTGCCCCTTCATCTCCTTATCAAACTTCTCCTTGTACCTCACCTGTTGGAAAGTGACAGTAGTCGTACAGCAGTAACCTTCAGTAATCTTCTTTCATGTAGATAAGGAGAGATGCTGGAATGTTGGAATCTGTCCTGATCATTACTGCAGAAAACTGGTTCCTAAAAATACTATGAAGTATAATCACAAGAGTGAGCTACATCCTTCTGTGAAGGTCCTTCCTGCGAATCCGTACCTGGCTGGTGAGTCTGGACACCTCAGTGGCTAGGGTGATATCGGGCCGGTTAGCCAGCGACCCCCCGCGACTAGCCTCCTCGCGGGCTTTGTCCCGGTAACCCACCTGTGAAGGGCAGCACAGTGGAGACATGATCACTGAGCAGTTTATTTTAGGATCTCTCATTGTTTTCGCACAAATTGGAATTTTGGAGGATTTCTTGCCGATGTGCAGTTTTCCTTCAACATCCTACAGTTTCTGTCAAACAGTGCTGACAAACTACTGTAGCTCGGAATTCTTTCATAAAATTAAATGATATGATCTGTAAGCTAAGCATGGCGTGATTATGACAGTAGCTGGTGGTCAGTAGCCAGGGCTGCTTCCTCGGGGGCTCACGTTGCTGATGAGCTTGGCAGCTTGGGTGGCCTTTCTGATGTCAGGCCGGTCTGCGACTGGCGTGTATTGCAGCTTAGCTTTTCTCTCCTGCTTATAGGCCACCTGGAGCAGCATGAGAGAAAAGTGGGTTTTTTAAGCTATATGCCGAAACTCTGGATGGAAATAAAAATGAAGAAAAGCGCCAGGACTACCCACTGTATATAGGTATCAGGTTACATTCCCACAACAGATAAATACCTTAAGATTAACAGAATCATGATATTTCCAGTTCTTTGTTGCTTCACAATACATTGTTCTTGGAGGACATGTTACTCAATAGTGGACCAATCAGGAGAAAGCGAGAGTTACTCACGTTGCTCTGGCTCTTGGCCACATCCATTGCGTGCTGCACGTCAGGGGGGACGATCATGTTGTTGTACTGAGACTTGCCCTTTTCCTTCTCAAACTTCAGCTTGTATTTTTTCTGTAGTGACAGAGCATCAGCAGCCATATATACAATGAAACAGCAAAAAGGGCCACCATTTTACGTCTTATTCCCGGGCTTTTCAACCAGAGCTGGGGACCCTCGACAAGCTCACCTCACTGACCAGTTTGGACATCTCCCTCCCATGAGCGGTCTCCCGTGTCTCCGGCAGCGTTGTGAAGGAGCCAGACTGCATTTGCTTCTTGCTGGCCTCCTTATATTTGTTCTGGAGAGGTGGCAGGACATTTGTTCAGCATTTCTGCATTCACCGATGTCAGGCATAGCCGATGCTTGAAGCACAAGTCATGATGTGGCCCGCGGTTTACTGGTATATAATGAATAATTTTCCCAAGAGTGTACTGAGATCTACAGAGGTTTTTGAAGAAGTTTGATGATAACACAGCAAGGAGAACAAAAAATGTTGTATACATTCTGTATAAATGTACATTTAAATATTAGTTCCTTACCACAGATGAGAGGGAGGCCACTGATTTGATGTGGAGCATGTGAGGGGTGTCAGGAACAGTCTTGTAGTTTCCCTTTGCCTTCTCATACTTCTCCTTGTATTTGACCTGTTGAAACAGAGTTCAGCATTGCATGTTATGAGATGTAAGGCCACCACAGAGCCCCTAATGGCAGCCGCCCTGTTCCCAGAGCATTTCTAACCCTAACCCAAAGCATTTCTAACCCTAACCCAGAGCATTTCTAACCCTAACCCAAAGCATTTCTAACCCTAACCCAGACCATTTCTCCTATTTGCACAAAGATGTTAAATCAGTGAACACAGAACGAAGACTCTGCCTGTATAAGAGGCTAATGTGTTGAAATGTACGTGTCCAGTGTCAGTGTGAAGTGCTGCACTTACTTCACTGGCCAGCTGGCCGGTTTGCTTGATCAGGGTCAGGAGCTTGTCGTCAACCACAGAGGTCTTGCAGCCCTTCAGCATCTCCTTGTCATACTTGTACTCTACCTGTAGGGAAGGGAGCCATGATGGGGCTTGAATAGGAAGCGCCACAACGAATTCGCATCTGAGCATAACACTACTAACCATCTTATGTACATGTTACTTAGTAGTAATAATGGTGGAAGTGGTCTCTACCGTTACAGCCTTTCTGTGCCTCCAATATAATAAGTTGTTTTTTCTCATATGTGGGCAAATTTTAAGGAAGATTTCAGAAGATAATCATGGCAAATGACTGAATTATAATATTATAAAAAGCAAAGAAAAACTTCAAGCCGTATTCTTCCAGAGAAGTTCCGCTGACTGGAACCCTGCCAGCACCTTCTACGAAGGGGCTACTTACATCGCTCTGCTGAAAAGAGGTCTTTGCTGCATGGACAAAGTCTGGCCTGTCCACAGTCCAGATCCACTTGTTTTTGGTGGCCTCGTATTTCTTCTTGTAGTCAAGCTAAATTGAAGCAGCCCATCAGTGCAAAAAATTCAATGGCAGCACTGATTGAAAACCAACAAATCAGTATTAATGAAAGTCTTACATTACTGATGTTCCTGTAGGCCTCCTTGGCAGCGCGGATTTCGTGAGCATCAGAAGCAATGTTGATGTGAGCTTTCTCACTCTCATACCGTTCTTTGTATTTTTGCTGTGGGAGAGATATTTGAGCTCTTAGTGATGGTCTTCAGACTCGGTTTGCATGAGCAGTGAACGAGGCGCCTTACCACGCTCTGAAGATCCTTGACCTTCTTCATGTGCAGCTGGAGTGGGGTGTCATGGCCCAGAGTGTAGGCCGTGGCCTTGTTTCTGTTGTACTCCATCTTATATATGATCTGGAAAAAAAATCGTTGCCAGAAAAACAAGTTTATTTTAATGATTTAAGTGGGGCATACGAAAGTTATACTGTGGAAAGTCCTGGGAAGCAATGCTATAGGTGTTATACTGTTTCTACCATTTTCTTTGACAATGCATAGATCTCGATTGTTTGTCACTTGAGAACCATCTCTTGTAGCTGGCACATGTGAGGCGCCACTCACGTCGCTGATCTTCTTGCTGCGCTGGTGCATGTCGTGCTCGGGGGTCTCCAGCACTGTAGTGTACTTGTCCTTGGTGCGCTGGTACTTCTCCTGGTACCTCCACTGGGGGAGCAAAGCAGAGACATCACTGCCTTAACTGCTGATACTTCACGGTATTGGTTACCATTGGTTACCATTATTCACGTTGCTTTACTGTGAAGCTGTTAAGTGATCAGTGTGCCTTCACTTAACTTTTCTAGATCAGTCATATTATCTGTGTTTCAGATAGATCACTGTACCAGAGAAAGATACACTGGTCAGGGCCAATCTGGCAGATGCTCACAGTATGTTTGAAAACATGATCACTACAAATAAGTAGAAACTAGGGGTGCAACGAGATCTCGTGTTACGAGATCTCGCGATATTACAACATGACGAGATTTCTCGTCGGAGTGAAAAGCTGTCTCGTGAAAGCGCTGCAAATCAGCTGATGTAAGCATGTCGGAGTCTGACAAAATTACCATAGTAGATGCGTGGCACTGTAGGAAAATAATGCCGTACACAGCGGCTAACGCTACTACTACTGCAAAGCCATTTGCAGCACCGTCATAGCGCTTTACTTAAATCCACTGCACCGGCGAAGAAAACATTAAAAAAATGTTTTCTTTTTGTTATTTATATTGTTTTATTTATCTTCTATTTTATGTTCAATTGAGTAGTCAAATAGGAGAGAAGCCTGTCATTTGAGTTTGTGGTGAAATATTTTACAGTATGGTGCTAGATATTTGTTCTGTTCTTTACTGCATATGATGATGGTGGTTATTTAAAACATGTCACGTCACTTTGTCTTTCAGATTAATCAAATAAAAGGCTGCTTTCCAGTAATGTATTTCCTCTTTGAAGTTTTCCTTAAAATATTGTTAAAATATCATCTTGTCTCGTTCTCGTGAACCCAATATCGTGTCTCGTCTCGTCTCCTGGGCTGAGTATATCGTTGCACCCCTAGTAGAAACATTTAAAAGTGAAAGTAGCTTTGTATATCCTGGCTATATATGACATATGTTGCTTATTTTACATGTTTACTCATGTCTATAGCTTTCTCTTATCTTAGCAAGTGACCCCTTTGCACCAGTTTCAATGACTGGGAAGTGGTGAATAATGTACCTCTCTTCTGTTCTATTGTGTTCTGTTGTTTTACATGATGCTCTATGGCTCCGTTTATTTCTATGCCGTCTATGTAGCAATGCTCTGGTTAGTCCATATATAGCATACAAGTATAGGCAGTGGGCAAGTTGTAAAAGTTTTTCAAGGGAGATGGTGGGGGTGTGACCAATGATAAAATTTACCAACTGGGTGGGGGATCACGCAGTCCAGATTAAACTGTGTTTCAAATGGAGTCCGCCAGTTCAGCACCCCAGATATAATCAGTAGGTTTACTTTTATGTGAGTGACAATTGCACAGAACAATTTACGGGGTTGATAAGTGAGATGGTATATTTACAATGGGGATGGTTTTTGTCATTTTTCAGCTCAGGGGGGAGGGAATTCATGTGCGTCCCATGACTACTGGAGCCCAGGTTGCAGGAAGTAGAGAAGCATAAGGGGCAACATACAGTATTAGGCCTCTGTGGGGAAGCACATCCAGTTACTGCTTGGGGAGGAGTCGCAGTTAGGAGGAGGAGGCAGAGACAGAAACAGGGATGCTAACCCGGCTCCACATGCTGGAGTTGTACATGGCCCCAAGGATGTCCGGCCGGAAAAGCTCATTGCAGCCAGTCTTTAGGAGCTCCATGGCTCTGGATCGGTACCGCTTCTGTGAGAAGGAGAGTTGATTGGTAGATGGAGATCGAGGTGCTGTTCTTTACATCACAATATGTGAATTCTAGCCTGATTTCTTAAGATGCTAGTTAGCCCAAAATGTTTGGCATAAGCAGTGGAATAGGACGGTGCTTAGTTGGTATTATCTCCTTCAGAACAGGTCTGTATGACTTTATGAATGATCTTTCTATAACACGTGCTCTGGAATGCAGAGTCATAAAAATGATTGGGATCATTTTACACATTTAAATGAAAAAGCATAATATGCTGAAGAGAAATGTGTATGATAGCATTACTGCATAATTAACTGGTTCACACGTTCCATAATGGGTTAGTACATACTACATAACCTACTGCAGTTTATGACATTTGGAAACAGTGATAGTGATATATATTAAATTTAGTAGTGTTTAACTCACATTATCGGTTACAATGGAGGCATTCTTCATGGCACGATAGAATGGCGTGTCACAGGTATACCTGAAGTTACCTCTGTTTGTCTCAATTGATGCTTTGTATATCCTCTGTCAGCAAAAGACGAGACAAATGTGAAATTGAAATGACCATTAAACAATGTTCAGGAAAGTCTGTTTTTTACTTTAAAGCTTAGCTGATTACACAGCACAAGACTACAGGTCCCTTAGTATTTCTGCAAATTGAATATGACCTTGATAAAGCAGCATGTAGTGAATGTGTTACCTCACTGTAAAGGGTTTTGTTCTTTTCTGCCAAGGCCATCAATGGGGTGTCCCACACGTAGCAACCGATACCCTTCAGCCAGTCTAGATCCTCCTTGTATTTAACCTGGTGTAGAGAGATTGTAGAAAAATGTTTAAACAAATTTACAGACGATTCTTGCTTTATGATGGTGCAACTTATGATATTTTGACTTTACAATGGTGCGACAGCGATGCACATTCAGTAGTCAGCTTTGAGTTTTGATCAGTTCCCTGTCTAGCAATATGCTGTACAATACTGATGCGGGGCCATGGCAGAATCCACGCAGCCACGCTTCCAGTCTCTAGCGATTGAGAGTGTAAGGATGTCATACAGTGTTTAGCAATGTATTGTACAGTGTTTTTTTCTGGGTTTAACCAAATAAACTTGTAGTCATTTATTTTCCAATTACTAGTTTTTAGCTAGTTACACCAATTATTTATTTTCTTTCGTCTTAATGTAACCCCATTGTAAGTTGTGGAGCACCTGTATTAGCAAATGCAGTTTGAAAGGTACATTGTTTTCTGCAAAACTAAGAGATGCCCGACTCACAGTGCTGACGGAGTCCCGCACAATCTTGTGGTGGAAGAGCTCAGGGCGGTCTGGGATGGACCTCCAGAGTCCCAAAGAGCTGATGTACTTCTCCCTGTACTTCACCTGCAGAGAGACAAAGGACAGTGTCCATGGGATTAAGTTCTCCAGCATTCCACATGGACTCTTCTCGCCTGTCCTCTGCCACCAGACTAACCTCGCTTATATCATCCGTGACCCTGCGGTGGTAGAGGATGTCCAGGGCATCCTTCACTGTGTGGTAGCGGCCCTTAGCCAACTCAAAGGCCTCCTTGTAGCGAAGCTGGAGGAACAGAGAAGCAGTATGATCACTGGATCATGAACACACTGACATGAACACTAGATGGGCAGGGCTAATGTTTTACTGATAGCGGGCTGCTCACGTCACTAGAGTTGAGGTAAGCCTTCTTGGCCCTGATGACGATCGGTGTGTCAGCGATGGAGGTATACTTGTGCTTCATCTTCTCATATTGATCCTTGTATTTTTTCTGCAAGGATAGAGTCACAGTGTTCATATGAAACCACAGATTACAAACAGTATGAGACCCAGAATGAAGGGAGCAAAAACCCACCTCACTGAAGACCACCTTCATCTTGCGAGTGTGCTGCATGGCAGGAGTGTTCATCTCAGGGGTGTAGTGAGCCCTCTCCTTGGAGGCCAGGTCGGTATAAAGGAACTGGGGGGGAAACAGTAGTGTATAAGTGTGCAGCCGTGATGATAAAACTTGACCGTCCGTCGTCTGAAGCCATCAGAGACGCACCTGGCTGGTCAGCTGCTGGGCCCACTTGACTCTCTGGATGTCTAGACGGTCTGCCTTTGTGGTGCATTTGGACTTCTGCTCATTGCCTTTAGCTTTATACACCAGCTACACCGGAGAAACAACAGGGCCAGCTTGTTACATCTGAGATCGAAGTGGAATAAATATTGCCCCATGAAAAAGATGTCATCTTACGTCACTCATATGGGTCTTCAGCTCGGACACGCGCTTATACTCCGGCGTTTCCAGGACAGTGCAGTACTGACTGCGCATCTTCTTAGCTTCAACATCATAATTTACCTTCAGAAGACAGCAGGCCCGTTAATGTGACACAGACATGAGCACAGTGGGGTCAGGTGACCACTGACATTGTGATACGTACCCGGAACCTGGTGATTTTGCGGATGTGGACCAGCTCTGGTGTTTCGTACATGAAACAGCCAAGGCCCCTCAGCCACTGTAAGTCCTCTTTGTACTTAAGCTGTCAAAATGCAGACAAATGTCAGCCTACAAATTATTTTAAAAGAATTTCTGCCTTATTGATGCCCATAAGGTCCCAATTAGCATAAAAGTTTATGAACAACAATCTTATGCTTACGAGCTCATTGTAAATGAGACATTCTATGACACCACCCTTTGTGAATCAGACATAAAAATAGTTAAGACAGTCAGCTAAATACAATGGCATTTTAATGCATAATTATAAAGGACGTACATCACTGGTGATCTTGTTGACGTGGTAGCAGTGCATCAGTTGTGGAGTGATTGGTAGAGAAATCATGTTGCCTCTGTTGTTGAAATACTTTTCCTTGTAGCACAGCTGTAGGAAGAAGCCAGTCACAATTTTATGTGAAATAACATGATAAACTATAATACTGCAAATGAACAACCATTTCTACATTACAGTTACCATGACAGAACAACAGTTATATTGAAAGGAAGTGGGTGGATGGATTTTTTTAAACAGAAGTAGGTACGCACATCACTGATGGCCTTCTGGGTCTTCTTGACTTGCTGGATTTCAGGTGTGTCATAGGTGGAATGGATCTTGTCCTTTTCCTTATGGTATTTCTCATGGTAGAGACGCTGCCCAAGATGACAGGGAGATTGTGTATACTATACAGTAAGGTCTATACTCATATAAACAAGAATGCACCATCCTTTAGATATATTCTTTTCAATTCTACTGCAGTCTTAATACTGATTAAGAAATCTGGCGCCAAAAGTGTTGCTTCTTTTTCAATGAGGCTTATTTACCAGGCAGGTTAAGTTGCTTCAGCAGGCTTACCAGGTTGGTGAGTGCGTTAACTTTCTTGATGTTGACAAGATTAACACTGTTGCAGTCCAGGGTGTAGTTCTTTGCCTTCATGAGGTCATAGGCTTCCTTGTACTTCACCTGAGTATTCAGTTATGATAATTATTACAGACACATTCCGTTGCAACCAAAGGTAGTGAATCAGATGGCAGTTCAACAGTGACGGCTGCGGTCATTGTCATACATTGCTGGATAGGAGGGTGTTGGCTTTGGCTTGCTTGATGAGGGGCATGTCAGAAGGAATGGAGTAACCAGTAGGCATGAATTTCTTGTTGGCATATTTGTAGAAGTTCTGAAGAGAAAGCGATGGAGCACAGATCAAAATTAACTTCTGCTCTTTCACTGTAACTCTGTAGTCATCAACAATTTTTATCTGCTTTTGAACAAATAATTGGGTGTATGTAGCTGAAATGTGGAACAACATACGTCGCTCTGGATGAAGTTGGCCAACTTCACCCTTTCAGTGTCTAAGGTGATGGCTGGGGCCGTATTGGTGCCCTTGATGTTGGTGGTATAATCATGGCGGTAGTGAAGCTGAGGACAGAGCATAGACAGGCATTAGACATCGGGGTGCTTTGCATGTATGCAGAAAGTTTCATGCTTAATGGAAATGGCAGCTACTTCATTCAAGCGTTTTTAAATGAGGTTTTTACTACAGGAGACCCTTGTTTTTACTCACATCACTCCGGTTTACAGCACTCTTTTTGTAGGTTTCATAAGTTGGAGTTTCCAGCACTACAGAGTAATTTTTTAAATTCTCCACCCCTACAGCTCTGTATTGGTTCTGAAAAGAAACCACAAGAAGGTCAAAGGTCACTTGCTTGGCATTGGTTGCTACGTAAGCATTTATACAGAAAACAAATCTGCAGACAGAGGATGTGTAAGTTAGGTCAGCTCACCTCACTCTGAATTTTGTCAGCACGTTTACAACGTAGGATCTCAGGAGTGTCCCAGACAAAGCAGCCAATGCCTTTCAGCCAGTTCTGGTCATCCTTGTAGAAGACCTTAAGTGGAAGACAGCAAAGCATGGCAAGATGTCATACAGTTGGAATTCCAAAGCATCAGTACATACTGTATTCACAAGACATACATATGAATTAGGGATGTCAGTCTCCATCACATCTCGATGCATTGCCATTGGTACATTAAAAATACATATGAAGTAACTACTAATGCAATACAATGTGATTCACCTCTATTGTGATGTAGTGCGATTTTACACGATTTGATTCAACACATTGTGATCCAGTGCGATACAGTGATGCAAAAGAATACGATGCCATGCAATTGACAGCAGTAGAGAACTGAAGTTAAGATTGTGTTTGAGAAACAGTTCAGAGCGGAGGAACCAATGGAAATATAAAATTAATGGTCAAAATCTATCAATCACATTTCTAAATAATAAAGGCATAATTATATATAGGCCTAATTATATATTAGTAAACTGGATTTTTCGTGATGCAAAGATGTTTAGAGACAATGCATCCTGAGTTCATCCTAAATTGTACCCAGTGCACACTATTTCATATCTTGGAGCATTAATAGCCAGAAGATAATGGCAGAGAGAGGGTGGATGGTGCACTCACATCACTGAGCTGCTCGTTGACCTTGCGAGCATGGGCATAGACCTGCAGGTCTGGCAGGCAGATCCACTGGTGCAGGTAATGGCGGTACCCGACCTCACTGACCCGGTTCTGGGTCTGCCGGGCAGCCACGACTTCATGCATGTCAGGGGGCAGATGCACCCTGGCCTTGCTCTTCTCATAGCCTTGCCTGTAGAGGCGCTGGCAAACACAAGGCCTTTAGATCATCACATTCCCATCACTGTGCTTTTTGGTTACTCCATATATATCTCAAAATGTGATGACAAAGACTCATGAGAGCAACTAAGAAGGTGGTATACTCACATCCAGGCAAAGCTTCCCAGCACGGATACACCGAGCAATCACTGGATCGTCCTCTACTGATTTGGGCAGACTGTAGAGGGACTTGAACCTCTCATAATCCTCATGGTACTTCACCTGGGCAAAGGCCACAAAATCTGGCTCAAAGCATCTTTTGACTGATTTTAAATCAGAATTATTTAATAACCCATACTGTAGACATCACAATATGAAGGAAAGTCCAGTATTTCATCCACAGGCTTTTCAGTGTGACTTACATCACTCTGAATAGTCTTCTGGTTTTTCACATGAGCAAAGGTTCGGGAATCTGCTGGCAACTTGTAACTCTTTGCCTTGAAGGAATCCCATGCAGCTGTGTATAATTTCTACATGAAAACACACAAAAATGTATGTTATATTATAAAGCAAAGAATAAAGTGATAAACAAGGTCTTTGAGTAAGAAAAATGAAACTTACATTGCTGTATGCTTGCTTCAGGTACTGATACCTCGGAAAGTCAAAGGTATCTAGGACAGTGGTGTAATTATGCTTGTCCTTGTGGTAAGCTTCCCTGTAGTTCAGCTAGAAGATAAACAGCCTATGCTGACTTCACATATTGGCTATACAGGGTGATTAAACAGGCCACGTTGGGTACATATATTGGCTATATGGGATGATTAAGGCACATTAGTTAAGACTCACCTCACTGGCCCATGTGTGGCCCAGAACAGCTGATACATAGTGCGGTGTGTCTGTCACCATAGAGAAGTTATTTAGGTCCTTCTTTCCCTCAGCTTTGTACTTGATCTATAGGGAAAGGGAGCAGAGTAAAGGGCAACAACACCAAACATGGCCTACACTAATCTCATAATTCAGATGTTTCTGTATTTGATTTACAGAGAACTTGTGTAACTCAAACACCTCTAACTTCACTGGACAATGGAGTCACTGACATCTCAATTTACCACTGATTTATCCTTTCAGTGCTTTAACCCTTCCATTGGCTGACTAGGTTAAAACTTCCATTGGCTAACTAGGTTAACTCTACCATTGGCAGACCTCATGTAATCGTTCCATTAGCAGAATGATGATGGTTATACTTGTTGCTGGTCATACATTCCTCATATATATACACCATTAGATTAGAATCTAAATGGGCTTGATTGTTCATATGTTATCGTGGATCTAGGACTGTCACTCACATCACTTTGTATCTCATATGACTTCTTGGCACGGAGGATCTCAGGTGTATCCCACACATAGCAACCGATACCCTTTATCCAGTTTAGATCTTCTTTGTAGAACACCTGAAAAGAACAGATCACCTCAGACTGTGCCAGCTGTTTCAAGGTGTGTATCTGATATGCCGTATTGGTATTGGTCTCCCGTAAGCACGTGAGTGGAAAATGTCTGCGGCTTGTAATTAAGATGTGTCCTTTTAAATATGTTTGGAAAACGCTAAATGAACATTCCCATTATTTACAATGACTTCAGAAAATTACTTGATAATGACATGAAACTTGCTCAGCAAAATTAGAGGGTAAAATTAAAGGGTTGTCGGCAATGAGAGAGACAACACAAAGTAGAGACACATTGAGGCATGAGCTTCAGTGTGAATAAAGACAGGTGACACACATCACTCAGGATTTCATTGGCCTTGCGTGCTTGAATGACGTCATTTTGCTCTGGGAGGCAGATCCACTGGTGCAAGTAGCTCCGGTACTGGATGTCGCTCAGAATGTCCTGGCAGCGTTTGGCAACGATGTGGCTCAGCATGTCGAAGGGGATGTGCAGCTTGGTCTTGGTCTGCTCGTAGCTCTTCCGGTAATCTCTCTGCAGTCACACAAGAGTCACTTACCCTTAGATACAGTAGCAGGGGCGCCTGCAGAATTCTCGTTCATAGTATGCACACCAATGATTTGTGGGCCGATGGATCCGCAGTTATGAGTCAAACAAAACATTTTAATGACATTTGGGTAAATTCCTCACAGATCAGTTAAATTAAATTTAAGCATACAAAGCGGGTCATTCATCATTTTGTCTTCATTAATGTTTGTGTACTAGTCAGGTTGAATTATAAACATACTTTCTATTGGCATTGATAAAAATATTAGACAGTGGATTTCGAGAATAAAGTCGTAATATTTTGGTTATAGCCTAATGAAGAAATATTTTGAGATTTAAATTTGAAATAATTTGAGAATAAAGTCAAAAGGGGAGAACAGACACCAAGACAACACCGCACGCAGTCACCACCGATATTCTGTAAACCACCATCGCCTGCACCTTGAGCTTCAATAAAAGTATCTATTCCTACCAATCCTGTATGATTCTTCATAAATGGAGTTTCTTAAACGCTTCAATGTATTACTACTAATGATTATTTGGTGCTGATGTACTAGCAGATTCCGTATTTATCACAGTTAGTGCCCCAGCATGCATTGTGGGTTTATTTTTATGTGGACAAGTGTACTTCATTAATGTTGTTGATCATGTAGGGTATCTGGGACGTGTGGAATTTTGTTGTATGCCATGATCTGTTTTGTATTATACTTGTATTTTTCATGCGTGTGAATTTCCCCATTATGGTTTTCGTGTGGTGCAGGATACCAACTGACCCAGTTTGCCATTGTCCTGCAGCTATTTTACAGAAAAACAAGACCGAAGTCGTTTATAATAGGAGGACTTGGCACCTTTGCCCATCTTGTGTTACTGCTGAGGGTGTAGTGCAGCAGGGTGTGTTTAACACCAGAGACACAATTCAGAGGTAAGAGTTGTCTATATTATCTCTTCAAATATACAAAAGCTATATATTTTTCCTGAAAGAACAATAAATAGTTTTTCCTATGTGATTCTTTGTAGATTTCATCCTCAATTTTGTAATATTAAAGTACAGCATTTTGTAATATATGCAAGAAAAAAAATTAACAGCACATGTGGCAGCCTTAGAAAAATTCATCCAGTCAGGAAAAATGTTTTGTTATGAGATTTGGGTGGATGTTATTGGCTGCTATTTTCACCTGAAGTCTCAAGCAAGTGTGTCAACGCCTGCAGCAGGAGTGACTGAAACCCATTCGCTTGGAGAACAAAACCAAGCTGATATTTCACAGTAACTGCAGGTAGACATCTGGGTTTCCAGTGAGGACTTACCATGTTCTTCATCTTCTCAATCCCAGCGGCATGGACCACCTGTGGGAAGTCTACAGTGGTCCCTGCTAAATAGTGTCCCTTTGCATTCTCATGGGCCTCCTTGTATTTTGCCTAAAAGATTAGTCAGAAAACAGGAAGAAATTCCAGACAAATAATATATATTTATATATATATATTAACATTGATATTTATGGATCTTTATTGAAGAAGAATTACTTGATTGTGTATACAAAGACACAAATTCTCATAACGGTCAACCCTTTGAAAATGATTGTTATTGATCACTTATACTGTTGAACTTAACAGCATAAAACTGTGAAGTGATGGTCAACATACCTCGCTAATGACATCTCGACTCTGCTTTGCCGCTACTAAAGGAATGTACAAGTGGTCCAGTTGGTATCCAATGGCTTTGCTGTTGTCCCAGTTCAACTTGTAGAGTTTCTGAAATGCAGCCATTGAAATATGTAAGCCATCCAAAATGAAAGCCAAAGGCAGGTCCATGACCTCCCAATTTGGTACATTACCTCACTGTTGAACTTGGACACCTCTCTGCAGTGGGCCAACTGTGGAGTGTCCATTGAGCCAATGTACTTGCCTTTCTCCAAGTTGAAAGTCTCTTTGTATTTAACCTAAACATATATATAAAAAAGCCTCACTAAATATTCAAGGACTGAAAATGATATATATTTGACATGTTTATTTCAAGCCACATAGTGTTTATGTTGCTATTAGACTACACTTGTACAGTTCTGTGGGTACACTTACATCGCTGAGGTGGAAGGCGTTGACTTTGGCCAAAATAATCTCTGGGCGATCCACAACATGCGTGTATCTGCCAAAGTTCTCTTTGGCATCCTTCTTGTAAAATCTCTGTCAGAAGACCACAGGTATCAATGAGTATGCTTGCCAGGGTTTCGCAACTTTTACAACCATAAGGCCCGGCTATTTTCCTGGAGGTGATCTGGTTCACGTCCATACAATGGCCCACTACAGACTGACTGAACCATCTTTCCCTGCCACAGTTCTGTGGCCCACCCAAACAGGCTCTATACAACAAGCGGCACTGAGATGGTGCTTTGAAGGCTGAGTGCAGAACTTACGTCGTTCAGTGTATTCTGTGCCTTCCTGACTTTCACATGATCCACTGAATCCAGTGCCACCCAACCGCAACCACGGAGCCACTCCAAGTCGGCCTTGTAGACATACTATAGGGAGAAGAAATCGACAGAACTGATGATAGTCTGCTACTGAAAAAAAAACATTGTTCAGTACTTCACAGGTTGTATGAATCAGGGCTTAAGTGAGGGTAACTGCCTTAGTATCCCTCATTATTACTTACATCACTCTGTAGGTCGTACGCTTTCCGAGCCTGGATGACATCATTTGAATCTGGCAGGCAGGTCCAGTTGTGCAAGTGTGTTCTGTAGTTTTTATCGTTGACTTTCATCTGGTTCTTCTTAGCCAGCTCAACTGCAATCATGTCTGCAGGAAGGGTGTATTTGGTCTTGGTCTCATGGAAGCCCTTCTTGTATAGAACATCGCTGGCAATTCTGACTGCATTCAAAGCCATCTTAAGCAGGGGGTCATCGTGAACGCAGAGGGCTCCGGCATGATGCCCGATTTGCTTGCGGTAATTTTCTTTGTATTTATGCTGCAATGCACACAGCAAAATTTATTCTACACTGTGAACATAAACTCAAAACAGCCCATTTATCAGTCATGGCACAGTTTATCCAGAGCCTCGTGGCGCTTACGTCACTCTGCATGTTCCCAATCTGAATGCTGTGCCTGAGCATCACAGCATCTTTCGACATGTTGTAACTCGTTGCTTTTTTCTTCTCCCAATCCTGGATGTACAGTTGCTATCAAGCATAAAGGGAAACAGCAGTTAAGCCCTGAGCAACATGAGAGGTGAGTGCTGCTCTCCCTCCACCTCACTACCTGGTTAATGTTCCTGGCAGCCTCCCTAGCCGCTGCAAACTGCGGGGTATCCAGCATCGTGTACTTAGTCTTGTCATTGTGCCAAGCCTCACGATATTTTGCCTAGAAAGAATGTAACATGTTACACAAATCTAAAGTGGACGGAACATTCAGAACAGGTAGTTAATTTTCTAATCATATATTTCTGAAGTGGTGTTATAGCTACGCAATTTATCCACCGTTAAAATCAACCATTGTCCTTTTAAAGGGTCACTGACTGCTAATGACCAATGCGGATTTTTTGGCTCGATTTCCTTACCTCATTCAGAATTTCTGCTGCATTTCTGGCTGCAACAAAATCTAATCTGTCTACAGCAGTTGTGTACTTAAGTTCATCCACTTTGGTGCGGTACCCTCTCTACATGGACAAAAAAACAGGAAAAGAATTAACACACAGTATTATAAAAACATATATAGTGCACATATGTATAAATTCATACTTACATCTGTCAGGATCTTCTGGGCATTCTTTGCTTTCTTCACTTCAAACGATTCATTTGGCATCCAGCCAATACCCTTTAACCATTCCAGGTCAGACTTGTAAACTGCCTAATGACAGTAACACATTACATTAGCACTTCATCACTGCATACTGCCATGTATATGCAGAAATTCAACAAACTGTGCTTCAGCCTTGGGAGATAATCCTTATGGGTTTATAATTTTTAGTGTGTTCGACATGTATACTCACATCACTCTGCAGATCATAGGCCTTCCTGGCTTGAACGACATCATTGGAGTCTGGCAGGCAGGTCCAGTTGTGCAGGCGGGTTCTGTAGTTGAAGTCATTGACTTGGATCTGGCACTTCTTAGCCAGCTCGATGTTCAGCATGTCAGCGGGGATGTGGAATTTGGTTTTGGACTTATTGAAGTTCTTCTTGTACAGAACATCACTGGCAATTTTGACGGCATTCAAAGCCATCATAAGCAAGGGGTCTTCTTGAACACTGTGGATTCCAATGTGGTGACCCAATTGCTTCCGGTAACCTGCCTTGTATTTATACTGAAATAGAAAAATGCAGTGGAGTTTAGTATGAGCAGTACAGGACACTGCAGTCTAGGTCCTAGCATGTATATAGTCTTTTTACTATGTAAAAACAATCTGAGAAATGAAAACAAATCACCGATGTTGTTTTAGGTAGATGTGGCCATTAACACAGGGGTGCTTACTTACATCACTAATGATATCCCGAGATGATCTGGCATTCAAAAAGGAGATGGCATCTGCTTTTATTTGGTATGCCCTGGCCTTCTCATCATCCCAAGCTTTTGTGTACAATTTCTGGAAAAAAAGAAGAGGCATACATACAGTGAAAAACCTGTTTGTTTGTTAATGAAGCAGAATAGAGGAAAAAAAATTAATGACTTAGCAGTAATTGATTCTTTGCACTTACACTACTAATATTGAAGGAGTTGACCTTGGACAGCTCCATGGAGGGTATGTCAGGTGTCATGTGTATGTTGGTTTTGTCCTTTTCCCAGGCATTTTTGTATTTCATCTAGGCAAAGGAAAGGTATAAAAGAATGTAAGTCATTCTTGCAGGTGTTTTTAAAACTTAAACAGTCTTCAGCATTTTTTCCTATTGAGCCTATACTGTAAGTATCTGTAAAATGATTATTATAATAAAAGCACATTGACTATAATGTCTGATTTTGCTTAGCTGTGCTTGACTATCAGGTTGTGAATTTTCACCTCTAGCACTGTCAGCCAGAGATCTTCCTTAACACTTTATCATCTACATCTCTGCAGTGACAAACCAACTAGGTGTCAATTTCCTAGACTGCTCCACAGTTCATCCTCTAATTATTGTGCATTAGGTGTTAAAACGTATCCCTTACTCTGACTTCCCGCAGTGGAGGCTTAAGTACATAGTATAAGCAGACTTATCACGTAGCATTTGAAATGCAGAACATTTCTATAATGACTTGAGATGAATGTGAGAAAATAGGCTTTTACATCACTGAGGATGTCTGCATTTTGCTTAGCCAGGATGATGTCGGGCAAGTCAACGATGCTGGTAAACTTGATGGTGCTTGGATGTTGGCGGTACAGCCTGTCGTTGAGGATGTTCTGAGCACGCTTGACCTTGTTCACATCCAGAGAATCCTGTGGCATCCAGCCACAGCCTCGAAGCCACTCAAGATCTGACTTGTACACCGCCTAACAGAAAAGAAGGTTGCATTTTGGGTAATATACATGTGAATAAATAGGTGCAAGTGAATTTACATTACTTCTAAGTAATTATGACACTGAATAGGAATTAAAACTTACATCACTGTGCATATCATAGACCTTCCTGGCTTGGACGACATCATTGGAGTCTGGCAGGCAGGTCCAGTTGTGCAGGCGAGTTCTGTAGTTGAAGTCATTGACTTGGATCTGGCACTTCTTAGCCAGCTCAATGTTCAGCATGTCAGCAGGGATGTGGAATTTGGTCTTGGACTTATTGAAGTCCTTCTTGTATAGAACATTGCTGGCGATCTTGACTGCATTCATGGCCAGTATGATCAAGGGGTCATCGTGGATGGTAAGGGCCCCGATGTGGTGCCCCTTTTGCTTGCGGTAGCCTGCCTTGTACTTGTACTGCAAATATGCCAGCACACAATAGTGAGTAAAGAACAGTATCCATCACATTACATTCACCCTGCCTTACAGAAGGCACCACTGAAGAACTTACATCACTGATGATGTCTCTGGAGGCTTTCGCTGACATCACAGGGATAGCATCCTTGGGAAGGTAATAGCCCTTCTGGAGACTGTCTTCATAGTCTTTTCTATAATATTTCTGAAAAATAATGTTCAGTTTTTAGTTTTCCCTTTGATTATATACATAATGAGACAAAACAATGCACGCATGTGGAAGACAAACCATTGAATATTGCTTCTCCTGAAAACACAGTTGACATAAAATGAAAATAAGCTGTGTTTTTAATCTCCTTAATGTTGTTTGAATACAATTACACTTAATTAAAGGTAAGGTTGAAGTTAATTAAACATCTTTCTCCCTGACCAGAGGAGAATGTAAGGGAAGTGGAGATGACACTTTGAAGTTTTAATATCGTGTCAGGGTCCATCCCTGTTGCATCTGTGTCCCTGATTAGCCAGCTGGTGTCGCTGGCTATCCTATTTTGTGTTCCCCTGGTCTTGCACGCTTCGTGGGTCCTGGTGTATTCCCCTGCTCCCCAGGCCGCCATATGGCTCTGTGGGCTGGGCATGCGGCTGGAAACTGGGCTCCTCTGCCATCGTGTTCGGCTTTGGTGGACGTTTTAAGTTTTCTGTCGCCTTGGTTGGTTTGTCTTGTGTTTCAGTTTGGGTATTTGTTTTTGTGTCTTTAGTTCTGGTTTGCCCTGCCTGTGTCTAGTTGTTCTGTTTTCCTGTGCTCCCAGTGTTTCCTGGTTTTGAGTCTGTGGTGTGGTTGATTGCCCATGCCTGTGCCTTGTTTCTCTGGTCTTCAGTGTTTGGTTGATATGGTTCTGGACTGCACCTGTTTCTTGTCTGGTCGTGTGTGTTTCGGTGCCTGCCTTTGTTTTGTTCCTCAGTCAGTCATTGTGCTTATTCATGTGCTGCTGTGTTTGTTCCGTTGTTGCTCCCTGCTTTAGTTCTTGTTTTCTACGTGCCTGTGATTAGACCCCTTGTGGTTCCTTTTGTTTCTTGTTTTTTTCTGAATTCAATTTCAGTAAAGTCCCTTGTTTTTTGTAGGCCAGCCTCTGTTACTTCATCTGTTAATGGCCTCTGTTACTTCCCATACCTGGCTGGTGTTGAGTTTGTTCTGCTGTGCAAGAAGAATGGCTGGCGTATCTGGCATGATGTGGATGTTGACCTTGTCTCTGTCCCAGGCCTCTGTGTAAGCCCTCTGCAACAAAGAGTATGAGTGAGCATAAGGAAAGGCACACAATGTTACAAAGAGTATGAGCAAGCATAAGTAAAAGCATGTAGTTCAATGAAGAGTATAAGCAAGTGGAAGGAAAGGCACGCAGTACAATGAATAGTATGGACAAGTATAAGGAAAGGTAAGCAGCGCAATGAGGAGTATGTGCAAGTGTAAGGAAAGGCACAAAGTGCAATGAAGAGTATGAGCAAGCATTACTTAAAGGCACAGTGCTACTGTCATGTTTGAAAAAGGATGAAGGGCAGCATATTAAAAAAAAAAAAAAAACATCCATACTCCACAGAACTTGTTCACGTAATAAGAGATACAAACGAGTCCAAATGCATTTTATTATCCAGTGAACCCAACTGTAGCTGTAAGCTCTGCTTTTAGGGGTTTCCAGCTTCATCTGACAGCCTTTTGTATTACTCTGTTACTGTGTGTGTAATCATTCTAGTTTTGTGCGTTTGTACCTGGTCCATTAGCTTTGCATTAGCCTGAACCAGAGCAAGGTGCATGGAATCCATCTTGCTGGAAAATTTGAAGTTGCTTGGATGCTGGCGATACTTCCTCTCACTTAAGATCTCGGCCACCTTCTTAGCTTTCTCAACATCTGGCGAACCAATGGGGACCCAGCCAGTACCTCTGAGCCATTCCAGGTCTGACTTGTAAACAGCCTAATGACAGAGTATAAATTTGCACTGTCATAATCTTATGCGTTTGTGAAAATTCATTTTTCCTCAAAAAGTCAATAAAACTGTAAAACTTACATCACTCTGCATATCATAGACCTTCCTGGCTTGGACGACATCATTGGAGTCTGGCAGGCAGGTCCAGTTGTGCAGGCGAGTTCTGTAGTTGAAGTCATTGACTTGGATCTGGCACTTCTTAGCCAGCTCGATGTTCAGCATGTCAGCGGGGAGGTGATATTTGGTCTTGGACTTATTGAAGTCCTTCTTGTATAGAACATCGCTTGCGATCTTGCCTGAGTTCAGAGCCAGCATGAGCAGTGGGTCATCCTGAACACTACGGGCTCCAATGTGGTGTCCCACTTGCTTGCGATATCCTGCTTTATATTTATACTGAAACAGTTAAATGCAATGGAGTTTAGTATGAGCAGCACACTGCAATCTATTGCAGTACTAAAAACTCCTTAGTGTTTGACTGCATTCATGGCCAGTATGATCAAGGGGTCATCGTGGATGGTAAGGGCCCCGATGGTAAGGGCCCCACAACAATTAAGTGTTGAAAGACACACCAAGTCCATTCATGAAATACAAAACCACTACTTTCTGGGGAATACGTTCTGTCTGTATTGTGTGAGTGAATGTTACTACCTTAAGTCATACAGAGTTAATTAATATTCATTCCTGACCAAAGTTATGGCATTACATACACTTGTTACTACTTCACAGAATCATTTTTTGTGAGCAAACTTTCAAATTACTCAAGTACAGAATCTGTTAAATGTTTTATTTCTATATGGCCATCTCTAGTTGGAAGTGTAAGATTTCATGTGTGCAAAATGTACTTTTTATATCTATTTAACACTTGGCTCATTTTTTATTCTTTTTCCTTTAATCTGCGCAGATTGCAGGCTATAAAAAATTGTTTAAGCATAAGTGATAATGCTACAATTGACACATGAATACAAAATGTAATACTTTGTATGAAATACGTATATAGTCAATTACCACATGCAAAATTTTAGATTTTTCAAAATGGACTTTTCTGTTCATAAGTTTTGAATAAAAATGTGATCATTTCCCCCTGTAAAATATAATTCTAAACATAATATCAATTATACATGAAATGAGAACACAATCAGTAGTGAACTTAGTGAAAACATCTTTCATTTGACATGTCAAAGAGCGGGAGCATGGCCGCACTCACATCACTGGCGATGTCCCGTGAAGCCCGGGCAGCCCTCACTGATATGGCATCTGGTTTCATGTCGTAGCCCTTTATGATAAAATCCTCAAAGCCCTTCCGGTAAAGTTTCTGCAAAAGCAAGGTTTTACCGTGAGATGCGATATTACGCATGGACTTGTGAGTGTACAGTAGCTGAAGCATGGAGAAAGACAGGTTAGGAGGAAAATGCCACAATAGTATAAAAAAAGCTGTATGTTTTGGATTAGCTATTAATTTACGTTTAGGTAACTCTGGGGACATAAATCTATATTTTAAGCATATTTCTACTATTCAGAGATAAGGCAGAAGCGAGTAAGATACTACTAAAAAATAGCAAGGAAAACAACCAAATAAGCAGAAGAGCTGGAGAAATGGACACAGACACTGACCTGACTGATGTTGGCAGCATTGACCTTAGCTAGAGCAATCTCAGGTAGATCAGCATTCACATGGATCTTAGTCTTCTCGTTTTCCCAGGCATCAATGTACAGGCGCTGTAATCAAGCCACATAAATAGTTACTGAATGCCATCTTCTGCCTGCTGTGCATTTAGTTATTTCAGGTATGTTTTTGGTGGACAATGCACAGTAAAGTGGTAAAATTTACCGACCTTGTTTATTGTCTGAGCATTTGCTTTGGCTAATACCATAGGAATGGACTCCATATCAGTTGTATACTTAAAAGTGTCCGGCTTTTGGCGGTATAGCCGTTCACTTAGGATCTCTGCTGCCTTCTTTGCCTTCACAACATCAAATGAACCAATGGGAATCCATCCAAGTCCCCTCATGTACTCCATGTCTGCCTTGTACACAGCCTAAGGAGGAGATTGTTTCCATTAATCAGAACCTGCTGAAGTATCCTTTCAAATTCACAGTCAAATTTCAGCTGAACACGTTTCATATGGTGAATTTCACCATTAGTGGCTTTGTTAATCTCCACTACAGTCAAATCACTTACATCACTGTTTAGATCATAGGCCTTCCTGGCTTGAACGACATCATTGGAGTCTGGCAGGCAGGTCCAGTTGTGCAGGCGGATTCTGTAGTTGAAGTCATTGACTTGGATCTGGCACTTCTTAGCCAGCTCGATGTTCAGCATGTCAGCGGGGAGGTGGAATTTGGTCTTGGACTTATTGAAGTCCTTCTTGTATAGAGCATCACTGGCGATCTTGGCTGAGTTCAGAGCCAGCATGAGCAGAGGGTCATCCTGGATACTACGGGCTCCAATGTGGTGTCCCACTTGCTTGCGGTAACTAGCCTTGTACTTGTACTGTAGGGTAAATAGCAGAATACCTAAGTAAAGACAGCAGTGCTATAGGCCTCAGAGTCCTTGCAACCCTTCCAGCGGTAAAATAGTGAATGTTATTCTCACATTCATTGTATTCAGCATGGAGTAATTCAAATGAACATAAAGTATAAATCAGATAATAAATATTTTCCCAATGAAATTCTCACATTGCTGGCAATGTCCCTGGAGGCCTTTGCTGCTATGACAGAAATTGCATCTTGAGGTAGGTGATAGCCCATCTTGAGGGATTCTTCAAAAGCATGTCTGTAATATTGCTGCAAAGCAAAAAGAAAGTCTGTATGGTGCTCCATTCAGTGAACTCAAAATATTAATTGGTGAGTCACAAATGGATAATCTAGTTGCTCTTAAGGTCATTAAAGTTAAAACAACTGAATTAGATTATGTTCTTTTAACAGATATATTACACAGATATTATTTTTCTGACTTTGCTGTTGTTGAGGTAGCTAAAAGTAAAAACACACTTAAATACATCTGTTTTGAATGACATAATGCAGATGATGTTTTATTATGTAGAACAGCACATAACAAATATAATGTAGCTCACTTTGGACAGCATTAGACTAGACACTTATTAGACAGCTACGTGATTTTCACCAGTCTGTCTTAATCTCCTAAACGGACATCAGATTGTATATCCCATGGACATGATGATGATGATGATGACGATGATAATTTGTTACTATTGTTGTTGTCATCATTATAGTATTTTTATGCATGAAATGCAGCTCAAAGTTCTTTACATATGGGAGTAAAATAAGGGATAAAGATGGAGAAGCTGTAAAAAATACGCAGCTAAGGTGAAGGTCAAAGAACGAGTTAAAAGAAAGAATGAGAATCTAAAAGCAAGCAAACAAATATAGCAAAATGACAAAAACCAAAATAAACTGCAATATAAAATGGGAAATAAAAATGTAACTGAATAAAAAGGTCAAAAGGCATAGAAGTATAAGATAAAAATAATTTCATTGTATATTTAAAGGCTTAAGTTGTAGGAATCCTTACCCGACTGTTGTTTAGTTTGTTCTGTCGAGCCAAAAGAATCTCGGGGGTGTCAGGCATGACATGGATTTTGACTTTGTCCTTTTCCCAGGCTTCAGTGTACAGACGCTACAAAAACAAGAGCCTGCTTTTAAAGTCCATATAATACACATTGACTCTGGAAACATGGAAAAACACAAAAAACATTGTCTCTGGGCTCTGTGGAGGACAGCACTGAAGGTAGCTTTACCTCACAAAGAAGACAGGTTTACCTTGTTCATGATAATGGCATTGGCCTGTGCTAGCATAAGCTCCAAGGAGTCAGCCACACTGGAGAATGGATGTGAGCTAGGAGGCTGGCGGTACTTCCTCTCACTCAGGATATCTGCAGCTTTCTTGGCCTTCTCAACATCAAGTGAGCCAATCGGAACCCACCCAAGACCCTGAAGCCACTTAAGGTCTGCCTTGTATACAGCCTAATAGAGTCAAAAGTTACGAACACATTGCACAGTTACAGAAATATCAACTCTGGTTACACTGCAATACTAAGAGTCTCAAAAATTAAAATTCATATCAGACTTACATCACTATTTAGGTCATAGGCCTGTCTGGCTTGAACAACATCATTGGAGTCTGGCAGGCAGGTCCAGTTGTGCAGGCGAGTTCTGTAGTTGAAGTCATTGACTTGGATCTGGCACTTCTTAGCCAGCTCGATGTTCAGCATGTCAACGGGGAGGTGGAATTTGGTCTTGGACTTATTGAAGTCCTTCTTGTATAGAACATCGCTGGCGATCTTGCCTGAGTTCAGAGCCAACATGAGCAGCGGGTCATCCTGAACACTACGGGCTCCAATGTGGTGTCCGACTTGCTTGCGATATCCTGTCTTGTATTTATACTGAAAAATATTTCCGTGCCAATAGATTTATGAAAAATTGTTATACTGTTGAGCTTGGTCACAAAAAAACATTAATGACAGAAAAATTAACATCATAGATATTACTTTATTCTCCTATCAATCATATTCTATGTATCATGAAATGTATGGTGCATAATTATCCTGACAGAAGAAGAACTTACATCACTGACAATATCCCTGGAGGCCTTGGCAGCCTTGATAGCCATGCAGTCAACAGGGAGGTCATAACCCTTTTTCTTGGCCTCTTCATGGGCGAGTTTATAGAGCTTCTGCAAACAAAAAGCAAAATGATTTATATACCAAAATGTACATGTCACTTTAACAAAAACTCTATAGCTATATTCAATTTCATTGTGTCTGTTTCTTCATTTGGAACAGAATATTTACATTACCTCACTGTAGTGGGCCATGTTCTGTCGAGCCAGAGTGACCTGCATGCTGTCTGGC
>JAODLD010000040.1:5680685-5712322 GCA_026781065.1 Mormyrops boulengeri | reverse complement strand
GCTGCCCCCTGCTATGTCACATATGGGTTAAATGCAGAAAACACATTTCATTGTTGTACACTGTGGTGTGTCAACAATGACAATTAATCACTTTAATAAAAAAAATTCTCATCAGAAGCCAGGTTGGACAGAAAACCTATTGGACAGTAGCTTTCCAGGACCGGAGTTAGGGACCCCTGGCTTATAGCCTGTTATATATTGTCATTATAAAAGGAGCTGTACTGATCAAGGGAAAACCACAGGGTAAGCATATAATGACAGTTTTGTAACACCATAAATGTAAGATTACAGGAGAAGATGAAGGACTATTTTTGTGTAGCTTTGTAGGTCTTACCTCACTCAAATTGAGCTGGTTTATCTTTGCTTGGATCAGCAGAGGACTGTCTGGCATAATGTGGACCTTGAGCTTGTCCTTCTCCCAAGCATCAGTGTATGCTTTCTGCAGAAGAATGAAACAAACATGAATGCAGTGACTCAAGTTTCAGCAGATGAGGAACGTTTCCTGAAGCCATTCTAGACACAGCATACCTGATTCATAGTCTGATAGTTGGCAGTGGCAAGGGCCAGATCCATGGAGTCCATCAGTTTTGTGAACTGGAACTTGGAGGGGTGAGTGCGGTACCGCTTCTCGCTTTGGATCTCAGTGCCAACCCTGGCAGTTTCTACTGCCAGAGATCCTATGGGAACCCACCCAGTTCCTTTCACAGAATTGTTGTAGTCATTCTTATAGTCACACTGTTGACGTTTCAAGAGAGAAAAGAAATAATTGCAATGCAAAAATATGTATCAGAAACAACAGCGTTGTGTGTGAGTGTGTATGTATCTCATGCATTCACATCTGAAATTCAGCTTAGACACTTCAATAGAGCCATGAATATTTTATCTGCGGAATCTTAATTTGATGTAGGGCTGTCACTATAGATTGGCGTCAGTCAGGAACCAGCCAACCATTAAAGGGTGCTCACACAAATGGTCAATTTAGGCACTCCAGTTCAGTTGGCAACCTTCCACAGACTGTGTAGCGTGTTTGTAAGAAATTAAAAAATGAGTGAAGAGGAGAAAAGCAAACAGAAACTGGTCACGGAAAGGCATCCATTTTCCGCATTATGGAAATATTTTGGGTTCCATAGAGACGATATTGAGCAAAAGGAAATAATTTGTGTCAGTTGGCACCACTCATGGCAACACCACCAACTTATTTTACAGACTCCATTGGTTTTTAATAAGGACCTATATAGTTCATTTCTAAATTCTCCAACTCCTAAATATTGCAAAAACGTAAAATATCACAATGTGAGCTTCTTCCAATATGGTTCAGCCCAACCGTTTTATGTGAGTGAATGCAGCCAAGCGAAGGGCTGACCTGCCTTTTAGCGGCAATTATTTTGACATTCAGGAATCATAGAAAGTAAATTAAGCAAAAATAACTGAAAGTGATTAAAAAGACAAGCTAAGGTATTACGAGTAGCTAAATGACACATATCTATGGCTAACCTTGCATTATTGGGTGAATGTCAAACTTGAATGTCTTCTTTTAAAAGATGTATTTGCCTTGTAGTTGTGCTGTGGTGATGTTCCCCTTTGAAATACTGACAATTGACTCCATTTTCCTTCACTTTTAATGTAAAGTGCTTCCACACAACTTAAGCTTTCACTCTTTATTTGCGTCATCCGCTAGGCTCCGTCTTCCTTCCGGCATATAGCCAAGTAATCGAGAAGTAAAATTTTAATCGATGCTTTTTAATAATCGAGTAATCAAGTTTAATAGAGTAATCATGACAGCTCTGATTTGATGCAGAGAGTGTTGAAATGATATGACTCGCATTTTCCATTAAGGTTTTGACATTAAACATAGTGCATCAATGAAACTTCATTGAAATTATAGTAACTGCTAAATGTGAAGGAAATTCCCATGACATTGCATGAGATGGCATTTACTTATTTAGCAGACAGTTCAGTCCAAAGCGACATACAAGTATCAGAGAGCAGGGTCAGCCGGTCCCAGGAGAAATTGGGGTTAAGAGCCTTGTTCAAGGGCCCAACGGTGACATCATTCTGCCAATTGGCATCATTCTGATCACATGCACAAAGGCTTAACCTACAGAGCTATGCATTGTTTTGGACTTACATTACTGACAATGCTCTTCATGCTGCGAGCCAGTTCCAGGTCCATGGCATCTGGCAATAAGGTGTAGCGGTGCTGCAGTTTTTTGTAGCCGATGTTGGTGGTGGCGGCCGAGGCCTGCTTGGCCTGCACAACACTTAGCATGTCCACTGGACTGCTGTACTTCAGCTTGGTCTTGTGGTAGTCCTTCTTGTAGTTCTTGTTGCTCTGCATCTTGGCCACTTCCATGTAGTGCACCAGCAGGGGGTCGTCCCGCAGACTGCGGAAGCCCAAATGATGGCCTCTGCTTTTCTCATAATCTTTCTTGTACTGGTACTGTAGTGACACACACTATTGTGGTTAATATCTATATTATACCCTATACTGTAGAGGTTTTAGAAAATACAAAATTGCCAAATGTTCAGTCCTAGCGATAATTTATCTGCATATATATGTATAGGAATTAATTGGAAATGACATTGCGTTCATACCACTGCGAAAGGACATCACATGAAACTGCTTGTGCAATTTATTACTTACGTTACTGGCGATGTGTCTTCCCATCTTAGCCGACACGAAGGGAATTGCATCCGTCTTCATGTCATAACCTTTTGCGATGTCCTCAATCCATTTCTGCTTGTAGTGAACCTGCAAGTAGCAGTGAGAGTGTTTTCCAGTGGACTCACTATGGAACTCTGGTCCTGTGCTCTTTAAGCAGCCAAGGAACACCTCACAATGTTCTTCAGTAACTTACTGACCTCACTCAGGTTCACTGCATTGTACTTGGCCTGAATGAACTCTGGGCTGTCGACAGGCAGGTTGTATGTGTGTTTGAACTTCTCCCCAGATGCTCTATATGCCACCTGCGGTGAGAAGAGCAAAAAAAAAAACCAATAAAAAGCAAGTGCAATTCTACTACGTCATATACCTCTGATATGCTTAAATTATTTTACTCTTGCTGACATTTGCTTTGCAATGTACTTCGTCTAAACAAACAGTATAACAGAACAGTCTACATGTGTGTATTCTAGTAATTTAAAGTGTTCTTTTGTTGTTATTTCAATCCAAACCAGTAATTAAAATCAATTCACTTTCATGTGTTTTATAAGCTTCAGACAAATATTCAAAGCCTTCGAATTGAAAGTGATGTAGATCTCATTCCATAAAAGCTATTGCTATGAAATTATGTAATAATGTAAAAACAATAAAAACATCATTAAATGGAGAATACTGTAAAATACTGACAATTCAGAAAATGATTTGTTCCAAGATAATATCATTGAAACATATATATTAGGCATAAAACCTCCAGTCTAAACCAAGTAGAAATATGAATGTGTAATTGTCATGGCCCCACAGGATCACCAGCGATCACCCCTGCCTGAATACTGAATGGACCATTCCAGTTAGCTGATGGCCTTCAACTGACCTATAATGCTAGCTATGCTAGCTGTTGTATCTGTAGCCTTGTGACCATAACAGCAGGTCAGTCAGAAAGTCTCCTGAGACTAACGAGCATGTTTTCTAAGTTATACATATGCTGCTCTATTGTCGCATCGTCCTGAGCAAAATATGTCCTCACGTCATTAAGTTGCTTGGTGTTGTTCGTTGCCAGCGCCATGTTCATGGAGTCCACGAGGCTGGTGAAGCTGAACATGCTGGGGTGCTGGCGGTACGACTTCTCGTCCAGGACACGGGTGGCTGCCTTGGCTTTCTCCACATCTAACGAGCCGATAGGGACCCAGCCAGCACCCCTCAACATGCTGTTGTAGTCAGCCTTGTAGGCATTCTGGTTCAGGACAATAACCATGTTTTAGATAAGTAAATTATATCCACAGAGGTACGTAAACAGGAATGAAGTACAAAAGCCTTACGTCGCTCTGTATGCCCATCATGGTGCGAGCCAGTTCCAGGTCCATGGCATCTGGCAGTAAGGTGTAGCGGTGCTGCAGTTTTTTGTAGCCGATGTTGGTGGTGGCGGCCGAGGCCTGCTTGGCCTGCACAACACTTAGCATGTCTACTGGGCTGCTGTACTTCAGCTTGGTCTTGTGGTAGTCCTTCTTATAGTTTCCGTCACTCTGCATCTTGGCCACCTCCATATAGTGCACCAGCAGGGGGTCGTCCCGCAGACTGCGGAAGCCCAAATGATGGCCTCTGCTTTTCTCATAAGCTTGCTTGTACTTATACTGTTAAAAGAAAATCATGGCAATACGTTAACCATCTATCCATTTTCTAAAACTGCTTGTCGGGAATGCATTATGTTAATTATGAATCTTGAGTGAAACAAAAAAACTAAATTAGTGTAGTCCAACACATACATCACTGGCTATATTTCTTGAAGCTTTGGCAGTAGTAATTGGAATAGCATCTTCATTCATGTGGTGTCCTTTTAATAGATCTTGTTTATAAGCATACTTGTAAAAGTTCTAGAAAACAAAAAGATATATAAGTTTTCTGCAAAGTTAAAAGAATCATATAAGAGCATGTATGATTTCATTGAACATTAAATGCATGATCATTGATTTAACTAGCTAAAACAGTAATATGATAAACTGTTCACTCACCGGGCTAAAGTTGACTGCATTATATTTCGCCTGCAAAAGTTCTGGAGAATCAACAGGAAGGTGGTATGTATGCAGGAACCTCTCACCACTAGCCTTGTACACTCTCTGGAAGAACAAACACCTAATGATTCTCAAATAACTCCGAATGTCTGCTTCTCACATCTGCTTCTTAAAGCATGGTGGTCCATGGTGATCATTTTCAGGCTTGTTAATGTTTGTTATTCTTTTCAGGTATAAAGAAGACAGGAGGCCCACTCTAGGCAGAGGAAGCTAAGATGGAACGGAGTCATCGTCCGGGGACTCACATCACTTAGTTGCTGGGCATTGAGCTTGGCCTGAACCATCACGGGAGAGTCACAGATGCTGGTGAACTTGATGGTGTCAGGGTGCTGCCGATAATTCTTTTCATCCAAAGCTTTTCCCGCCATCTTTGCTTTCTCCACATCTAGAGAACCTATAGGTACCCAACCAGCTCCTTTCACGGAATTCTCATAGTCTGACCTGTAGTTATTCTATTGGGAACAGCAGAAACAGAGGTGTGAGAATGACTTTACACCATGCGTGTGGACCTGGTTTCAAGCCCTGGAGTAGACTTATTGTGACTTACATCACTAACAGTGGCATTCAGAGCTCGAGCCAGCTCCAGGTTCATGGCATCAGGAAGAAGGGTGTAGCGGTGCTGTAGCCGCTTGTAGCCAATGTTGGTGGTTACAGCCGAGGCCTGCTTAGCCTGCATAATGCTTAACATGTCCACTGGAGTGTGATACTTCAGCTTCACCTTGTGGTAGTCCTTAGTATACTCCCTGGCACTCTGCATTTTGGCAACGTTCATGTAGTGCACCAACAGGGGGTCATCATCAAGACTACGGAAACCGACGTGGTGACCTTTAGCCTTCTCGTGTTCTTTCTTGTACTGATACTGCAGGGAAATGCACAAGCACAGTTGAGAATATGGACCTTGCCTGCTTCAGTTAATATACATTATAGAAAATCTAAAATGGTTTGGGCGTCAGACTGTAATTGTGAATGATTAGAGTTTAGACATAAGGGAAAAATAAGAGGAGTCCAGGCAGCAGGCCAAGCAGGGTCTGCTTTACCCCTGGAGCTTTTGGAGGTGGTCAGGGCAGCGGCTGAGACTGAACTGAATACTTACATTACTGGCTGCGTTTCGTGCTGCCTTAGCAGCAAGGATGGGAATCGCATCAGTCTTGAGATCATATCCCTTTGCAATAAGGTCTTCAAAGCTCATCTTGTAATATTTCTAAATTTAAAAAGATATAAATGTAAAGACACATAATCCCAAGTGTTTACATCAGAGAACTACATGCAAGTATCCATGGTTACCTACATTGCTTAGATTGAACGCATTGCATTTGGCCTGAATGAATGCTGGGACATCTGAGGGCAGGCAGTACTTCCTCATGACATCATTTAGGCCTTTCTTATAGTTCAGCTAAAAATGGAAAAAAATACCCATCAGCTTAAGCCAATTAACCAAATTCCTACAATAGTTCCACACGATACTTCACATAAAGCTTTTTCACTGTGTTCATGTCAATGCAAAGGGGTGAGACATCACAGCTACTTAGCAGCTACTTAACATCTACTCAAAAAGTGCTAAAAAATGATTTATGTACTGTCCCTCTAAATGTTCATATCACTTACGTCGCTTCTCTGGATTTGGCTGAGTTTGGCCTGCACCATGGTGGGGTGGTCGTCGATGGCCGTAAAGGGAATGCTGTCAGGAGGCTGTCGGTATTTTTTCTAAAAAATCATAGACATCAGGGACATGTTATCCAATGTCTGCCATGTTCACGTCACAAACAGCATATCAGAGAGAGAGTTGGCATGGGTCTTACGCACCTCATTTAGAATCTGCCCGGCCTTCGTGGCTTTCTCCACATCCATCGAGCCAAACGGGATCCAAGGAGTGCCTTTGGTGTAGCAGTTGTACTCAGACTTGTAGTCATTCTGTACCAAGAAAGGCAACACAGTATGAAATATGCCCAGGTCAAGCTGAAGGAGATATCAAACAGTAAAGTGACAATTTTGCTTTCAAGCACTGAATCCACTTATCGCTACACTTGGCTTCTGAATGAAAATGGAAGTAATGCTTATCGTATGGGTTCTTATGCGTTGGACAGCCCGTGGGTTGCCAACCTTAAATCTGTGATTTCACTGATAAGACTGCCTGTTTTTCCTGACATGCCCATGGGGGGCGTAAATATGGACAGTCGATTTTATTTATGGATTTACAGACAGGGTGAATATAATGCGAACTTTATGCAGTCGTGTCAAAAGCCACACCAATACTGAAAGGTCAACTCTGTGCTATAGTCATGTGATTGGGTGCTCATCAAGTCTGAATGTTAAAAGCACAGTAACATAGTCAGAGACCCCTGGGCTATTTTTGTTGTTAGAGGGCCCCTTATCTGGGGGGTGTTTGGGGTTGGGTGGTAAAGCTCCCCTACTAACAGTAATATGTGTCTGATAGTCACTCCGAGCCCCTGCAGTCCCATACATCACTCTGAATGGTGTTTGCCCTCTTCGCCAGGTCCAGAGCCATGCTGTCACTGGGAAGGAAGTACTTGTGAATCAGGTTCTTGTAGCCAGTATTGCTAGCGACGGCCTGGGACTTCTTAGCCTGGGAGATGGCCATCATGTCCAGAGGAGTGTGGTATTTGGTCTTTGTTTTCTCATAGTTCTTTTTGTACTCACGCTGCAAAAAATGGGTTAGGTGAAAAACTTTGGTTTGGTGGAAGAAACCACTCCAGCAGGCAATTGATTTATCAGTAATCTTCCTGTTATATTGTTATTATTACTTTTATTCTCACACTGAACACTCACATCACTCTGGATTTTAGCAACATGAACAGAATGCAAAATCTTGGGATCGTCTTCAATGCTTAGGGCTCCAATCATCTGGCCTTTGTTCTTCTCATGCTGTTTTTTGTATTTAACCTGTAATTATAGCACAACAATGACATTATTCATTATGTTACCTAGAAGCAGAGCATAAAGCACACATTCTAAAACACGAGAGTAAAATGAAACGTGTGTGGATTCCTCACATCGCTGATGATGTTCGTGTGAGCTCGAGCCGCCAGGATCGGAAGAGCGTCGCTCTTCATCTCAAACTTCTTCGCTTTGGTTTTCTCCCAGTCATACTTGTAACAGTTCTAGAAGAAAAAATCACAATAATAAACAGATGCGCATAAGCAGGCTTCTTTGTGTAGAAACAGGATGTAAGGGCAGGTAGCAGGTACTCACATCGCTAAGGTTGTAGGCATTGACTCTGGACTGGATGAAGAAGGGATAATCGGGGGGCACATAACATTTGAACTTCTCCTTTTCATACTTTGCCTTGTAATGGAGCTGAAGACAAACACACAAACAGGGATAAGCACAAAACTCAAGTACGACCTCTTAAAGACTCGTGTACACTTCCATTCGATTGTACTTCAAAAATTGCAGACACACACCACTAGATGGCACCAACGACTGTGTTTACATCTCATTTAAGAGGTCCACTTAACGTGTTCTCTTCCCATGAGATTATTTTTAGCAAACAGACCTCATGCCTCTAATAATATCCCAGGGATTTCAATTTTAGCTGTGGTTTCCATGGTGACCACAAGAGCACATTGAGGAGCGTGTGACTCTAAAAAGCCCTTTTTCAGAGAACCGCGGTGTGACCCTCCTCGACACGTACATCACTGAGCTGCTTGGCATTTATGGTGGCTTGTACTTGCACGGGGGAGTCTGTCACTTGAGTAAACTTCACCCTGTCAGGATGCTGCTTGTACACTTTCTACAAAAAGAAGAAACAGAGGCCAGCATATTTCATCCGACTTGTTAAAAATGAAAAGGAATTTAATTAAATCAAATATAAACGAATAAAAGAAGCCATCCACGTAAAATTGTGTTAAATCTTGCAAAAGTAAACCATTTATTTATCGATCGCTACGCAGATGTTCACACAAGGTGACTGCTGTATGTAGACCCCAGGGGGGACTGCCGTGAGGTTTATAGGAAGGCAGGCCTCACATCGCTGCACTGCTGTAGCTTCTTCAGAGCTTCATATTCAGGGGTCATCGTCTGCAGGTAGAAGCACCTGTTCTTGGTATCTTCATAGTCAGCTTTGTAATTTTTCTGGACAAAGAAGAGAGCACAACGTGGAACAGTGGAATATCATCATCATCGTCACCATGATTAGATGAGTGTAAAGCCATGTCTGTGCACATCACTGTCACTCTGCTCACATCTCCCTTCATCTCCTCCACCCTCTGGCAGTGCAGCACGTTCATGTCCTCGTGGCTGCCGACGTAATGTCCCTTGACTTCGTTTTCATATTTATCTTTATAATGTGCCTGCCAAACAGAAAGGTTGCTTACATGTCGCATCAGTGCTACAACTAAGCAAGGGCACCCCATTACATGCTGATTTCGGTTCTGTACGCATAAGCTTACATCGCTGAACTTCCTCATGATGTTATCCATCTTGAACTTGGGAGTGTCGCAGTAGTTGATGCTAAAGCCCCTTGCTTTCTCATAGTCAGCCTTGTACACTTTCTGTACAGAGAGACACATGCCCAGTCATCGATTACATGCACTACCACTGATGTGCACTGATACAGGAGCATGCAGGAGTGTGAAGAAAGTGGCACGCACGTCGCTCAGGATGGTGCCGGCGTATCTCTGCTGCCTCAGCACGGGGTTGTTTGTCGCTGGGAGGGTGTTGTAACTGGATGCTGACTTTGTCCTCTCATATTCCTTCTTGTACTTGACCTGGAAGGAGGGAACGGAGGGAGGAAGAGTGTGACTACAATGTAACCATCTGTAAGCATCACAGAGCCCATGGGGGGGAGAGAAAATATTCAGAATTAATAGGCAATGACTTGTGGGAAGGTCCTGCTACATGTTAACTATATAATTTTTTTTTACTTCTAATTCATTGCTTCATGCTCTGTTAGGTTTACCATTGATGTGTGGCAGAATTTACAATATTCACATAATTTACTGAACTACCATGTATGTAGCAATTTATTAAGTGGAAACATTCCCATCAATACCATCTTCACTCATTGTAGTTACTGAATTAAGGTGGAAATGTGCCAAGGTAACTATCCCACATCTCCAGCCTGCCAATCAGACATACAAACAATTGACATTAGAAGGCCAGTGGCAAATCTCCTATTTATGGGAGTCACATCTCCGCAAGAGAAAGTCTTGTCCAAGCCAAAGAACCGGAGGACCCACCGCACTGGCCGTCTGCCCCGCCTTCTTCTGGAACTCATACTCAGGGGTCTGGGTTTGCATGAAATAAATCCGGTCTTTGGCGTCTTCATAGTCAGCTGTGTACTTTCTCTGATGAGAGCCAGGGGATAAGCGATAAGTCAGTGCTTAAATTAAAGCCTGTGCAGTCTGTTGCATGTAGATTTGGACGTCTGGTTACGATAGCGCATGAGGACAAACGGCAGAATGCTAGAGAGAGTTCACCTGAATCACATTTAAGGTTCACACATCAGGATTGGCCAGAATAAGATAATCCAAAGCTTAATAAAAGAAGTGTGTAGGGTGCCCTATATTATTATTATTATTATTATTATTATTATTATTATTATTATTATTGGGCTCACCCAAAGCAGTTTTCTTCTTACAGTTTCACTGCTTATTACCAAAGTGTATTTTGATACGTCAGAAGGTGACTGGACTACGGACAGAGCAAGGATGCTTTGTGGGGTACAGCCTGAAACCCCACGTACCATGTGGCTTTGGATCCCAGACCCACGGCCCTATTGTATTTACCCACTAGAGCGGCGTATCACTTACAGCACTGATGTTGTCCATGGCCATCTTGGCGATGGCGACGTCAATGTATGGCGTTTCGCACCAGTGGCCCTTCACCTTCTTGTTGTAGTCCTCATGATATTTAAGCTGCGACAGACAACGGCGCTGTGACAAAAAGCTAGTGACAGCTGCACGCCACAGAATATGGTGAGACGTGTGAAGGTGACCAAGTCATCTCTACCATCTTGAGGTTACAGTTAATGTCATGGTGATATAGAAATGCAAGGAATGTCTCGGCGTAGACTGCCCAACACCAATACTGTGACTCACAGCTGCTCTGGATTCTTATTATAATCCGGAAGCAGCTGGTCCAGGCATCCCAAACAGCTCACAACACAGTGACTGTGGGCCTTGGGCAGATCCCACTGTCACTTAACCACAACTGATAGCTTGCATGTGACCGACAGCTTAAGCCACCCCCACATGATTCGCCGCAGCATCCACCTACGCTTAACTGCCCCTGGGACTTGCCCACTCATGACTGACAGAAGGATCAACCCACATTCCACTGACAGCAGAATCCACACCACCCTTTTGTGCCTGCTCTGGTAAGGCTCAGTTTTCACCGCAGTACCCAGGCGAGCCTCGCCGCCAAGTGCCGACCTCATTTCCCCACCTGATGCACCACAGTCTCTCCCCAAAATCCCCAAGAATCATTAGTGATGACATCTGTCTTGATAATGTTTGCTTCGGGGTTGGTCTGTCCCTGCTTCTCTCGGATCATATTTTACTGCAAGGAAAATCTAAACAGATATAAATCTGGCACCTGCTGGGATGCTTGCAGGAACTCATGAAAACAAAACAAAAGAATTCTGTATTGCTGTTAATGTTTTGACCAGTATTTCAACCCCTCTTTTACTGGTCAAATTTCCCATTTCAAGCCCTATCAGAGAACTGAGAGATATTTTCCTCCCCCACCAGCAGCCTGCATGGATAAGCGGTTCGAAGATGAGTAGATGGCTAGCACTTTCGTCCATATTTCTGGGTCGTTCTTGACCTGGTTGTGTGGAGTATGAGTTTTGGGCTATGTGTTTTGGTGCAAGTGGTTGTCACATGCTGACAGACAGGAAAATGGTGGGACACTCACATCACTGCGCTGTGCAAACACCTTCTTGGCCAGATCCACCTCGGGGGGGTTCGCCAGGGAGGTGAACTTGGCCAGCTGTTCATCATGGCTCTTCTTATACTGGATCTGCATAGTACAACACGGAGGTGAGAAATCTGGGCACCGCTCTGCGGGGTCAGTCAGACTGCCAGGCGACGGACGGGTGTCATTGCTACAGATTTCTGTCAGCAGGCTTTGAAATCTGGGATCTCAGTCCAACGGTTTCAGTTAAATAAGCTAAATGGCCGATAATCACCTTTGCCTACGTCGCATGTTTGATTTTAATTGCCTTATGAAATGTAAAGCTGTAGAGTCTGAAAGTGGATTCAGGTGACTAATTTCACTGGAAATACACTCCAGATGGTACGTGACTCAACACAAACGTAAACAAGTGCAGGCTGAGTGGAGAGACTCTGTGTGTGCAGCTAATGTAACAGTGATGTCCGTGCGTCTTTTCATCAGGCTTTCGCTCTTAGAAGCAGAGGGAGGCGGAACTCACATCACTGAGGACTTCTTGGGCTTTGGCCACCCTGCGTAGCTCGGGGCTGTCGCTGTAGGGGAAGTACATGGTCTTGTCCTCATCCCAGGCCTCTGTGTACAATTTCTGATAGCATGAGAAGAACAACAGATGAGAGGCAGGGACAGATTCCTCAAGGACTTACCTGACCTTCTATGTGCTGTTCATGCACAGTGTTAATGACCTATAATGGCTTTTCTGCTTCCTCTTTCACATACTTTATTACATGGGGATTCATTGGCCATTAGCTGCCCTGCCAGTCCTCTGGTAGATTGTACCTTGCTGTAATTTTGCGCGTTCTTCACTGCTTGCACCAGCTCTGGAGCATCTGGGGGCAACAGGTACTTATCCTTGGTCTCATCCCATTTCTGCCTGTAGAGAGCCTAGAACGGAGAGGGCAGCCTATCAGTGAACCATCCCATCCTGGCTGATTTATGTCATACTTATTTTCCAATAAAAATTATTGCTGATTTTGTGCAAGGTCTGCAGGGAGAAATATAAGGATTCCTCCTATTGCAGGGTGCAAGGACAGGTTTCAGCCATAAATGTCTTCATGAGCAGGTGGTGACTAAATCTTAAGGGAGATTGGAAGGTCGACCCTAATGACTGAAAGCCTGGATACTGGGCTTGGATTAAGGAAAGAGTAAAGTACAGACATAGTCTTAAGCTTCTTTTAGGTAGATTTTTTAACAATTGCAGATTAAACATCAAAACCAGCCAGAGAGGTTGAACAGCCAGCTGCCATTTTTAATCTCTCTTTGGTTCTTGCTTTCTAAGCACCAGTATTAACCTACAAGCTTGTGAACAGATTGTGGTTTACACTGTAAAGATGCACACAGACGACTCTAGGCTTCTCTCCCAGGAGGTACAAGGTGAGGGAGCCCAACCAGTCATTCATCCAGATAAATAAATTTGTAAAAAAGGAAAAAAATGTTTACAATAATTTATTATTACAATTATACACTGATATGGTTAACACAAGCCACATTTTCATATATAACTTACAATATAATTTTATTGAACTTCACAAGTTCAAATAGTATTTTCATGTGACCACTAGGGGGTGCAATTTTACCCCTTGCACCCCCAGTAAAACCGCCTATGAAGATGCAGCCTTGCACATCAACCAGATTGGGCCTTACTTTGTTCAGCAGCTCAGAGACGTGCTTAACGTGGGCGATCTCCTGGGCCGTCCCGTCGTAATGGCTCGCGGTCTGCGACTTCACACCCTCCATGCGATACTTCACCTGCGGTGAAATAACAGCAACTAAAGACGCTGGTGAAAGAAAATGCCAGAAATCTGGTACGTAGAATATGTACATTTGAAAAGCAGCATATAACTTGGCAGGATAAATAAAAACTATTTGTAAAGCTTGGCATAATGCTGCTAAGGCTAAGCCTGTGCGCCTGTGATCGGAAGGTCGCTGGTTTGAACCTGGTTGCAGCAGAATAGCTACGGCTGTGGGCTTTTGAGCAAGGACCTTAATTGCTGCCAAGCTTGCTATATATGTTGGTGTCTCATGGAGAGCAAGATGGGGTAGGTGAAAAGAGAGTTTTCCCACAGGGATTTAAGTGTCATCATTATCATGAAGACATTAATAACTTCTACGAGCAGCCATCATCCATGAACTTATTTTCAGTTTTTTATATTTTTCTAATTTGATGTGAATTTTGTCATTTTGTGACATATGTGTCATTTTGTTGATATTATATGTCTCGTAACATAATACATTTTTTGATTGACTTGTTCATTATCCAATGAGGTGCAAGGAGCATGTGTTCCACGTACGTCGCTGAGCTGCTGCTGGGCCTTCTTTATCCTCATCATCTCCAGGTTTTCGGCCGTCACGGCATACGGCTGCCCTTTGCTCCGGTCATACGCCTGCCGATATTTATTCTGCGGGCAAAGAGAAATGAAATGATGATTATTTGCGCAAGCACATTGGAAACCTCCCACGTATCCCATCCTGCTCTACTTTGAGACACACACACAGATATATATATACAGGTGAGAATGAAGCTTTGGGTCCAAGCACAGGGTCGGCTACCATTTATCCAGTAACCCTGAAGCATTCCGTGAGGGCCCTGCTCAAGGGCTCAATAGACATGTGACTATTCTGCAGAGGCTAAAGCTCAATCCAGCCACTATCTAATCACAGGCTCAGAGGCTAATGGTCAAACCAGCCACCATCTGATCACAGGCTCTGAGGCTAAGGCTCAAACCGGCCACCATCTGATCACAGGCTCAGAGGCTAAGGCTCAAACCGGCCACTATCTGATCACAGGCTCAGAGGCTAAGGCTCAAACCGGCCACCAACTGATCACAGGCTCAGAGGCTTAACTCGCTGAGCTACACACTTTGCCCCAGGCCAGGCGAAGGATGCGACCGGCAGCAAACGCTCCCACAACGGAGGCTCACATGGCTGAAAAGGTCCAGCATTTTCTGGCTGTGGGCCAGATAGGGGGTCATGAACTTGGATGTGTCCACCTTCACCTTCTTCTTCACCCTTCGCATGGGAAGAGCCCCAGACTGTTGGAGAGAGATACACTATTACTCACACGTCCTAGGAGACAGACGACCACACAGTTTCAGTCATGAGAACATTACTGAAATATGAGCCTATTAATAAGTCTTATATTACAGGAAATCTCCTTTAAAAATAGTCATTCTGATGAACTACTGGACATAGGAAATTCAGAATGCCCTGAACTTGGCTAAACAGAAAAAACAGACATGGCTAAAGTTAACTCTACAAAAATGACTGGAGTTGAAATTGAAAGGAAATGAAAAAGGAATTAATACATACAGCTACAACCATGATTACATACTTGCCGTGCTGCAAGATTTCAGAACAAGGAATCAAGTCATTATTTTACGTACCTGCTAAAGTGCTCATTACATTTCTGAATTGGTCATAAACATTTTGGTATAAGGAAATAAAAGCTCTAGCTGGAACTGTCAGTGATGAGGAAGACTAGAGCGTTTAGCAATGGCTGCTAACAGCTACAGCATCATGTTAGGATTAGAGGCTGTCCAGGGTCAGACTGCAAGCACATCCATCACTGGCATAGAGAGCGCGCAGGAAGCTCTACAGGAGGAACAGAGCTCTTTGGGGTAACGTGGGGCTTATTTCACCTTCTGCTCCCAGCAATATAAAGCCAGGATCAGTGGAATAACACCCTGGCATGCAGGCCAATTCTGGGGGGGGGGGGGCAGCCTTGCATTAGTCTCACTGCACTCCCCAACAGGAGTGCTCTGTGTTTACCTCCGCGGCTGCTGTTTTCTGCGTGATCCCATCCGTTTTCGCAGCAACTTGCTACAAATATAGGAGAAACTCTTCAACATGCAGATGGAGGACAGCGATATGAACGATTAGCATAAATGTGCCTTTTTCCATTGTGGCACAAAACAATGAAGTGCTCCTCCCAGGTCCTAGCCAAGGAAACGGTTTATTGGAGAGAAGAAAGGGCACCAGCAGGGATGATCTAAATGAGAACATGATCATAACACTGCACAAACAGATCCTCGCACAGATGGGGACATCATCCTGTGGAGCTCAGCCTAACCCTAACCACGTCCCTAACCTTAACCTTGGCTGCCTCTGTCTATCCTCATTCGCACTGCAATCTGTACCCCTGATGGGAAATCAAATGGGTCCCAAAAAAGCATTATCTAAAATACAATATGATTCCCTAACATCTCACAGTTCATCAGTGTTTCTTTGGACATTTGCTGCTCAGCCACACTTTTCCAGAATTCTTCACAAAAACCAGTCGGGTAATGGACTGTTTCATGCTACCTGTACCCTGCGTCTGTTTTGACCGTGAGAATCAGCACAGTTCTATTAACAGTTATCCTTTTGGTGACACTAATCCAGGCAAAAGCCTCCTGTGCCACAAGGGAACGTGGGAAGAACAATGGAAACTGGGCAAAACCCAAAGCCGCCTCACAGAGAGTGAGAGAGGTCAAGGAGAGTTACAGCGCAGAGGCTGTGATACAGCGACCAATCAGGGCGGAACGGAGACTGTCACTATGAGGTATCGCTCAGATGGGTGCCATCTTTACCCCAGGGCACTGAACAGGTGCAATTTTTACCCAGAGACTGACTGGAAGATTCTCAGCCACTTTGTTCATTCACCCGCTTGCTGTTCGCTAAAATAGGAGCTCTGCTACTATGTTTGACCTTTGTGAAAACAACCAGTTTGACAAAATTTCAAAACTTAGAAGAGTCTGTAGATGGGATGAAAATGTTAACACATCCTTTTCTGGACACGCAGAACTATGAATGTAGGCAAACTTCATCAAAACATAACACTCCATGAACTGTCATGCCAGCAGGTCTTAGTTTCCATGACAACAGTCACCTGTGGGCCCCAAGGCAGCAGGGGCTGTTCTCCTCCCCACTGCATTTTAGGAGGGTGACACTTGCCTTGTAACAATAGAGTGTGATTTATAGCACTCACTTGCCTCCCCATGTCACTATGGTGGTGGAGTCCATAGTTAAACGGCGTTTAAATATAGAACTTCCACATATAAACACCAGGTCAGGCTGCCCAGAGAACAGATTTTGCATCTTTTTCTGCCTCACTGGAAAATTCCAGCACATCCATCATTACCTGCATTATTTCAGCAGTATCACTAATGAAGACAGAACTCCATCTCAGTATCCAGAGAATTATCTTCTATAGTCATTGTTTTACTGGGCGGGGAGAGAATATAACTCTGGTTATGCTGATCTCCATTGAATACCCGTGTTAACTCGAATAAGCCTCTTTGTAAAAAAAAAAAGATGTGAATTTTGCTTTATTGTGATGTTACTGACAGTAAACCCAAAATTATATGTACTGACAATATGAATCTTAAAAGATTATGAGAATTTGTAGAATTCCTGGAACTCTGAAATTACAAAACAATTAGCCGTACATGCAGAGCGGTATGTATACAGAAAGTATTAAAAACACATGTAGCCAAAATGGTTGCCATCCCTCAGGGCACTGATGGCCTGTGCACTTGCACATCATTTTGTATAGAGAAAATTACTTATTCCTGGAAGTCTAACTGTCTAGAGCAAAAACAGGCTGTCAGTGTAGCTTGTGCTAAAGTGGTTGTCCTGCAGGGGGTCTTGTTATGAATTGTGTATAAGCTCATTGTTGATTTTATTTTACAGGAAGGGAGTTTATGTCATAATTCATAATGAATGCTATTCTACTGCATATCTCATAGCATAAACATATGAGGACAGCATAAAATGTAGTTTAGCATTAACCGTGGATTACATCTCATTCTTCATACCTCACTTAATGGTATTTTGGCATCAATTCACCAAATGCTTGCGAAGCAATTACATAATATTACGTGTATATCCCAGGATTCCAGTTAAACTGCTGGCATCCAAGAATATCACCATTTTTTGATCTTTGGTTAAGTTCAGAGAAACACCCAGAAACAAGTAATCAACAAGAGACTGATCACAAGTGCTCTGCCCAAATGCTCTACTGTTATGGGATGTAGATGAGGGCCGGCAGCAAAGCCTGTCACTTTATGGCTACAGCAGTAACAGGAGCCTTACCTTCTCCACAACCTCCTCCTCAATCTCCTCCTCATATTCTTCCTCATACTCTTCCTCATACTCCTCTGTCTCCATCATGATTCTGATCTAAACACAGATAGAATTTAAGATCACTTGCTACTTCCAGGCCTAGTGAAGATGCTCAGTTGTTAAGTTATAAAGGTGAATGCAATAGTGTGGACAAGCCATATGAATAAATGATCAAAAATACCTTTACTCACAAAATCAAAGGCAAAATGCTAATTAAACACATCAGTCACTGCATAGATCAAAGCCAGAATTTTCTTCATTACTTACTTTACTTTGGCCCAAAACAGATAATCCACTTACGGTCTTTTCTGCTAAACAGACAAAGACAATTGGCAATCAGGCGCAGTTCTGAAGCGAGCGCAATGCTTGGGTGCTGATTGGCTTTTTTGTGGACTTCTGTCAGTCAGCCTTCAGATTTAACGCCAAAGACAGCGAGGGCCCTTGCTGAAGGCTCTCAGCAGCTGCCCCATCGTCCTCCAGCTATTTGAGACTTAATGTCAGCGCTCAGCTGGCCAGCATTGTTCAACTAATCATGGTCCAACAATGCCTTCTGAGGAAGCAGGTTAAATATAGTACCATCGGCTACAACTCTTCTCAAAGTTACTGTCATTTTACTGAAAGACAATTGTCAGGAGTGGGCTGATAAACCCCTGCCTTGTAAACAGACTTTTATAGACTTTTGACTAGACAAGGGTCCCCAACTCTCCCATCATCTAATGCTATTGAGGAGAAGCTGTTTCAAAATGGATGTCTTTCTAACAAGGGCAAGACATCAGCCAAGGGGTATTCATACTGATGTTACTGGACAGAGTAAACACCATACCAGACACAACACATAAAGTTCGTCTTTGCTTACCTGTAATTCTTTTAAGCTGAAAGTGTACCAAGCTACCAATCTCCCCAGCCCATCCCTCCTGTGAAACGCTGGGAAAGACCACTCGGTCCCATCAGGGCCGATTATCATGTGGTCCAGCCAGCCAATCTGTGAGCAGCTTCCTCAGATTTCAAAGGCTAATTATACAGAATGATCGCGAAAAGACCACCTGTTCAGCAAATCCACAGAGAAACAAATGTTCATCAAAGAAGATGACGAGGGCTCAGTGGTCTACAGTGAGCTATCCATCCTGAAGGGCCATCTAGGCAAAAGATGGGATTGGACATTTTGAAAGTGCTGCATCTGTGCCTGAAGACAATAGGTTCTAAAGGAGCCACGACCCTGTCCAAGCTGCTGGAAGATGGAAGATCTGGAAAAAAAAATGCAATGCATGTGTGACCAGGCCAACACAAAAGAAAAACTAACTGCATGAAAGATTGCAGGAAAGTTAGAAAGATGGCAAAAACACTAGTGCCTGCCGTGTCACCTCATTTTGACAGTCCTGGTGGCTCCACAAATGTGTTTTACTTGTTTACACTTGACACATGGTCAGAGAATAACTTCAAACACAATAATTACAGGGCAAAGTCTCCCAGCAGACAGCTGAATAATCTCTCCAAGTCCTTGACCCCTGTATCTGGCCAGAAGAAGAAAGCATCCTCAAGGTAAAAACAAAATAGCAGAGGATACTCCTGGCCACAGCCAGCGTGTAACACAGCATTACGGAGTGGGATCTCCATCTTATATTATGATTTAATAGCTTTACTTCCTCTGTAATCTTTGCTTTATGGCACAAAGATTTCTTGAGTTGTATTTAAGCCCGTCTTCCCTTTACTGCTGGATATGTGTATAATTGGAGGAATGATGGCACCTTAACCAACAAGTGGCATCTAAGCAAGTTCCATCAGATGACAGTCTACAAAGATTATCATGCCTCGTGCCTCACACTGGAATGAATTGATAGGCGTAAACACTGAGGTAAGTCCTAAACATGGTCTGCTAGCAGCACAACGTGATTGGCTGGAAGATGAGCAAAACTGGTTTGTGTTGCCAAGAGGCTAACATAGCTGTTTACAAAAGGCTGCAACATTAAACATTTCAAATATGAGATATTGTGCCTATGTATTGATGGCCTGTTGCTGTCACAGCATAGAGATAGCAACAATATAATGTCACTCTGTGTTGTTTTAAGGACAGTTATCCTGTCATTACTTACGTGGTATCAAAATGCCTTTCTTATTTTTTTTTTTCCCAGAACTGCAGGTGACAAGTGAGCATAGTGAGTTCGGACTTCATTCGGATAAAATGAATCATGTGGTGATGGATGAGGGGGGGCATGGAACAATAATAACCTGAACAGCACATACTTAGAGGCATGTCAGCTTTTTGTCATCAAATATATATTTGACACATCTGCCCTATCTTACGTTATTCGCCATAGCAACGAAAGTAATAAAAACACCATACTGCACCTCATGTGAAGACCAGAGCATCCACACAAATCTGCTTTTGTCATAGACATGTTCTGCAGAAAATTCACTACCTCGGCTAGGATCGGTACTGGGCGCAGCAACAGGACAGACAAAGCAAGAATATACATTGCAACAACAAATCTGCTTTGCTTGTGAATTCTGTTTTTCACAGTTGTTAACGGTTAATGCCCCATCCTACATGGGTTAGTCCCTGTCTTGCACCTGTTGCAACCAGGATAGGCTTCAGACCCCCGCACCACTGCATAGGACAAGTGGGTACAGAAAATGGATGGATGGATGTTTTTCACAACAGTGAAAATAAAGGACTTGTGTTTATTAAATTGTCTTGTTGATTTAATTCATTGATGTTATTAATCTTTTAGACTTCATGCTAAAATAGTTGTAATAAATTTTACCATGTCGGGGGAGGATGAATTGGCCCCAGAGTCCCTAGAATCACCTCAGCGATTGTTAAGCTGTGGACTGGGGGGGGTGGTTTGGTGCCTAAGTCAGCGCAATTGCCCTTGCCAGGATTCACCACTGATTAGCAGTAATTTTAAAGAGAGAGAGAGAGAGAAGATGAAGTAAGCTCACTATTGTGACAATTGTCCATGTAAAAGGTGACATGGTGACGGTCTGAGACATCATGACCCAAGACCGAGGGCACCGTTTATAGACCGCTCACGCACAACGCGTTATCACGCCCTACTTTGTTTTATTGTTCCTAGGACCAACAATAAAGGATGCCTGACGACTGCTGAATAACTTGTCACATTAAAAAGAGGTCACCACAACAGGCAGCACCATGGGTCCCTGCCCTGGGAGACGCTGGCGCCGATGGGCTTATAACATGGTAAAGCACAGTGAAACAGTACAGAAATACAACGCAGCAGCAGTGTCACACATATTTTTAATGTAGGTAATTTTAGGTTTCTAATTGAATAATATAAATTTGTCCTAAGATTTCTTGCATGAGAGCGAGAGTCAGAAAGCATGAGTGTTACGCCAAATGCCTGAGCAGCCCTGCAGTACCTGGTTTAATGATGCGGAGTAGGAAAAACACTAAATGTAGATCTATGTATTTAGCAGACAGAATTTTACATTCTATATTTGTGACGTGTGATCCTTTTTTCTCAAAGGGATTTTCCCCATATGTTGAGGTAAACAATGAGTCATTGTCTTTATAATGTTCATGTCTCATTATGGTAATAGGTGCACCTGAAAATGAGTAAATACATACATGTTCCAAGTATAGTGCAAAAGCAGTAATAGTAAAAATGACCTAACCTCAGGGCAGCAGAAAGTTAATTGCCTAAGGAAGGAAATAAAAGTGATCGTAGAGCGAACGGCCATCCTTATAGGCACCGTTTCAGCTGTAATTCACATATAGCGACCCAGTTAGCTGATTAGCATCACAAATATCCCAGAAGTCCCACATTCCGGCAATCTCATACGGTTACGCTCCCTGAAATTAACACCATGTTCTTCTTATATTCATTCAAATATAGTAACGAAACAATTTCCACCGTACAAATCAGCAAATAAAACACAGATCTCTGCATTTTTGTTAGGAATTTCATTAAACTAAATTTATACTTAATAGATTCATTAGCCTCTCCTTTTGTTGTAGAACCCTGTTTCCTAAAAAGTTGGTACACTGTGTAAAATGTAAGTAAAAACAGAATGCAGTGATTTGCAAATCATACAAACCCATATTTAAATGAAAAGAACAAAGACAACATATCAAATGATGAAACTGAGAACTTTTATGGTTTTATGATAAATATATGCTCAATTTGAATATGACGCCAGCAGCACGTTTCAAAAAAAGTTGTGACAGAGCAACAAAAGTCTTTCACAGAGAGGTGAACCTCTCCCCATCTTCACTGCACAGAGACTCTGCCTCTCTGAGGGGCTCTTTTTATACCCAATCATCTTACTGCCCTGCTGCCAATTAACCTAATCAGGTGTGAGATATTCAACCAGGTGTTTTGTTTTAGCATCACACAACTTTTCCAGTCCTTTGTTGCCTCTGTCCCATCATTTAGTGAAACATGTTGCTGACATCAAATTCAAATTGAGCATGTATTTGTCATAAAACAATAAAAATTTCTGTTTCAACACTTGAAATGTTTTTGGTCTATTTTCAATTAAATTGGGGTTTATATGATTTGTGAATTACTATACATTCTGTTGTTCACGTTTTACATAATGTCCCAACTTTTTTGGAAACGGGGTTGTATTACCATATATAGCGAGAGAAAAAGAAACGCAAATAAAAAGTCACAATAAATTAAACAGTAGAACTCTAGAAAGGCTTATTTGGTATTATTTCTTGTTACGTAGGTGCCAAGGTAAGGCCCTAAGTATTCCCATCTCGCACTGATGCTACTCTAAACAAAACCTTATTGCAAGCTATTAGAATTGGAAATGACAGGCCCAGTAGTGCATTTAGAATGCTGGTGAATGATTGCTAGCTTTGTTGCAGCTGCCGCCTGCTTTTCACTTCTGAAGTCATAGGAATCCCAGAAAAATACATGAGAAGCACATAGGACTGCTGGTCAGTTACCTCTCATTTGTCCCTCAAATCTCTGCATCAGGCTTAGTTTAGCTTATACTGTATGTAACAGCAATTATCCACAGAGGTGGTTTTCAATTACAGTTTAATTATCTTAATTATGTCCAGACGTGGGCGCGGTAACCAATCATAGCATAGTATGCTATCATTACCTCTAGCTTAAAAATCCCAGTGTAAAGGTTATTCCCACTTGTATTAAATTTCAGGCCCGCGTCATCACCCAGAATGATTAGGACAGCGGAAAAGAAGCCGCGGGGGGGGACCTTTGCACCGTTTGCAAATATTTGGGGGTGAGACAAGCCATTCTCTATATGAATCTTAACCCAATTCATTTCTGAGAAGAGCTCGGGCAACCATTGTGAGTTGTCTGCCATGGGAACAAATGATAATTCAACACATTAACTTACCTGCAATAACAAACATCCCATAAAAATAAGCTGCGCCTGTAACAAATAAAGACTTTATTTTGCTGTACTTCACACAACTGACAGGGGTTTGTTTAGCCCTCACTCTCCGCAGGACCCATACATTACAGGAGCCTGAGGCAGGTACACCGAAGCAAGAGGCCACTACAAAGCCAGAGTTCAGCTCCTCATCACAGTCCTGGAGCACAACCATGGAGAACATGAAATTCCCTGTTCACCTCCTGCTGGAGTCCTGCTGGAGTCGTGTTTGGTTCGGTAATTTTGTTCGCAGTTCCCAGTCAGAATATTGTTTTGTAATAAATAACCGTGAGGGTCCCGTGCGATGGGGAGTAGGGGGTGGGTCTGAGATCATCTGACGCGCAGCCGTGACATCATCCACTCCAGACCCTGGCACAGCCTGCAGTTGTGAAAAAGAGAGGTTGGCTTTCTGTGATGAAAGATGTGCAGGCAACAATCGTATAACCAGAGGGTGGGTTTCTAGAAGCACCAGCTCAAGGAACCGGGCTTTTCACTAGAGATGTAACCTTTTGATAAGAGTCAGCTGGAACCGGCCTCTGACCCTCTTCCAAAGAACGGCACATGCACAGTCTAAGTGTCAGCTAACTCCTAAGGGGAGCGGCATACCCTTCGCCAGTGAGGGCACAGCAGGCCTGGATGTGCCACTGGTGTTCCTTGATGGATGTGAGCTGTAGGCTCTGAGAGATCTCAGCCACTGACATGCAACCTTTCACATCCTGCTTGTTGGCAAACACCAGCAGGCCAGCCTTTTTTAAGTCCTGTGGGACAGAATGCGGGAGCAATTCATGGATGTGTTAGCGGATAACAAAAGGCAGAGCCATTTTATTTACAGAAATATTCTTTACAATCTAATTTGACATCGATCAGTGAATTCACAAATCGCAAGCCAAAGTGGGCACTACATCTAGGTGACTGCACAACCCTAAAGGCATTTTCCCACCACACCAGGTATCATACTTTTGATAAGGTACTTTCCCCTTTCCATTGACTTCTGGTCAAGTACCAGTACCAAAAGCTCCAGTACCTAAAATGCCAAAGCAGCTGGGGTACTTTTTTGGTACTTCATTACTTTGGGTTGGGACTTAAAGGCTTTCTTTGTCAACTGGTCCTGCAAATAGCCTGCTCTGAAATACAATTTACCTGCTGTCTTAAAAAAAGTTAAACTTGGAGAACAACAATAAACAAAGTAAAATAATAATAATAATAATGTATGTGTGGATAAATGAAGAGATCCAAGCTTTAATTGCCATCTTGTCAGAAGAATAGATACAACTAAATGAACTGTCGCATTGTGATTTTGTTGTTATTAATACTGGGATATTTATAAAGCAAAAAAGGAGTACAACATAACTCTCTCACAAACCTGTCTAGGACTGATTTAGCAAGGATGAAAATGAATATGATTGTGTTGGAGAACACATGTAGCGCTCATGCAAAATTGATTTTTAAAAACATACTAAATAATCTTAATCATTTAAATCACAAAACATCCTACTTTTTTCCCTATGACGGAATAAAATGTTTTAGCAAAACTTAAGCTGTATAGAACTGAAGATATGAAAAAGCCTGATCTAGCTAACTAGCGGTGTGAGAATTGCACGTGCATAACATGGGACATTGTTATTTATATAACACATCCAGCCCTATAATATACTATAGGTATTTTTTAAATTCAGTACAAAATACCCTGCTGATGTCAATCAGTGCCAGGACCAGTTTTTACGCCAGTGGAAAACCAACACCTTGAAGGACCAAAAGTACAGTACCTGGTGCAGTGGAAAAGGGCCCTGATACACCAGTTTGCACACAGTTACAGGTTATACTTAACAGGTTGCATTTTTGCTGGGAGCAGCACTTTAACCTGACACACACCTCATGTGCGAGCATCTTGTAGAGCTCCTCCCTGGTGACAGAGATCCTCTCTCTGTCTGTACTGTCCACCACTACGATGACAAACTGAGGAAAGGGTTCATGAAGGGAGCTGAGAACGATGTTGCCCATGCCCACTAACTCATGAAGCATGACTGGTCATAGCTCATTACCCTCTGCTGCACTGGAAACTGATCTGTACTCCACTTATAACTAACTGGAAGTAGGAAATACCTTTCAGATGAATCCTTATATTACAGACTGGAACAACCAGTAGCCATTTCTTATAGCTAATTTCTGCTGGTATTTGCTTTCACAATCTGTACTGTGCCCTTGATAATCACAATATATTCTAATAAATATTCAGATAGGTAATAATTCATGTTACATTCATTATTTACACATACTTAAAGTCCAGTGGGAATCATACTATATAACACAGATATTAAACAAATACAAGGCAGAAGAATACACACACCTCTGTGTTGGTGTAGTAGGTGTTCCAGGAGGAGCGTAGCGACTCCTGCCCGCCTATGTCCCACATGAGGAAGTGCGTGCTGTTGACCATGATCTCCTCCACATTGCTGCCTATTGTGGGTGAGGTGTGGACCACTTCATTCATAGAACTGCACTCCATGAAAAAAAGCAAACGTTCACACATTAGCACCATTTCTTCACAGCAAGAGAACAAAACCAGTTAAAAACACAGCATTCATTTGCGACCTTTGAAAACAGCAGCCACAGAGCTCCCCCAGTGTTCAAGCATGGTACTGGAGACCACATAGGAATTCCACATTCTCTTACTCATTACAGACTTTTGGCACTGCTGTCAACTTGGTGCTAACAAAACAACTTGCGATGCTACCAATTATAATTACAGCATTCATCGAGACACAATGGAAACACTGTCAAGCAAAAGCAGTATTTCCCAGAGGCTGGAGGTAAAATGTGTGTTTGAATTTCACAGAGCTTTATAATTAGCACCCGGTTCACGATGCTGCTGCATGAGCAAAGTGCCTCTGAGCAAAGTGCCATCAGTGATGGGTCAACTATAGATTTTTACTTTGCAGATACATTGTATTTCAAAAGCAGTTTTGATTTAACATGTGAAGCATCACTCCATGAAAAGTGATCACGCTAGGCTTATGGCTTGGATATGCTTTCTGGCATGTGTAAAGTGTCATGTGATAGAGGGAAAGCGGATGCAGCTGAGCGCCCCCAGGTGCACTGGGTCCTCGGAACACACCCACCCCCACCCCTTTTCAGTACACCAGAGGCTTCAGAATACTCACAACTGATACAATATAGTGGTCTTCCCAGCATTGTCCAGACCCACAATGATGACTTTGTGCTCTGAAAAGACACAAGATGGTTAAAATAAATGTGAACATTCATTTAGAAAATTTAAACCATATACAAGACATCATGTGCACTGTAAGTGTAATATGTGTTGGCACATGTTTGCACAAACGGCCAAGCATCACTCACACGTAAAATAAACACAAGAACGATATATTAGTTCAGTTTAGTTTTATTTTATGTGGATGATGAATGGTGAAATATGTCTTTTTAGGAAGCACTTATCCAAACAGGCTTGGAGAAGTCCACAGAAAACGTGGAAACACACAGCCTAAGGCCAGGGACACACTGAACTGGACAGAGGCCCATTGCAGGACACTCACACATCCAGTTACGCGCCAGTTCACGCAAAGCAGAAGACCTAGAGAGAAGCCCCAATGCAAATGTGCTGCTACGAAAATGCTACTTTTTGGCTTCGCATACACTAATATGAGAGCCAGAAGAAAGATGCATTCCACAGAACCTGACTAACCCCCTCCCCCCTCCAGCACCAAGGCGAGTCCGCAGGCAGCATCTGGCGAGAAGAAACGGTGCGGGTAAACGAATAGAGACACCTGCTTTATGGTGCAGGACTGAGCCGCGTGCATTCACACTCGCACACACTAGCACATGAGGTCATGTGACTGCAATGCAGGCAGCTGCTACCCAGATGCAAAAGCAGCCAACAACAAAAGCTGTATGAACAAATGGTCATAGCAACATAGGCAACCAAAAACAAGTTCTCTGCTTTTATTCATTATTGAAAAGGTCATAGCACACCTACTAATAATTTCCTTATTGAAGTAATGTAACCCTGAGCCAATGTGCCTTCTGCAGGGGCCTGTCACTGTACCTGATGGGACACCTTATGTAGAAGAGAATGGCTATGAAACAGATTTAAGAATGGTGAGTGCCCCAGTGTAGAGGCAAGTACTCATCCCTGCCAAGACATTCAGGGAATGGAGACTTTATATCAATACAATGAAGTAATGAGTTAATGATAAACAAGTAAACCTAAATTTCACATAACCACTTATCCAGAATCACAGTCTGCCTGAAGCCTATCTCAGAAAGCACAAGGAAAAAGGGGTGGTTATACCCTTGTACACAGAGATAGCAGCAAGCTCCATTTACACTGAGGCAAGATTCAAAGCCTCAACTATTCTGCATCACTAGCCACTGAGCACTCACAACACAGCTGAAGACCATCACAGGGCAATAAAATACAAGGAAAATACAAGAAAAGCCCCTTTCGACCTTGTTTCACAAAGCTTCTCCTGTACACGCTGTACAAGGCAGCCAAAACAACTGAGAGAAACACAGGGAGAAAAGGCAAGATGCACACACTAGGGGGAGAAGCCACTAAATGCCAGACCAATGGGCACTCTCATTGTCTATCGCCATTTCCACCAAGTCAGTAAGCTGAAACAAGAGCTGGCTGGGCCCCAGTTTAAACTGGTGCCTGAGATCTGAATTACAATCTGCATGTTTGCTATCAGGACACTTTTGTGGGTCAAGGGGCACACAGGGCTGCTAAGTTGTGCAGTTTCACATCTGCATTCACACATGCCGCGAGTTCCTGTCCATACTGTCTCTGAGAAAAATGAACAGGGTGCTCATCACATGACCTGGAAGAACAAAACAATTAGAAAAAGATACAAAACCACACACACACGCACATACACAAGATATTAAACACACACACTCTTAATGCAGGACAGAACACAGGGATATTAGTTCTGTTTTATTCTACAGTATATGTGTTCATATTTAAGTAAACAAAATATTCAACAAATTGTGCTGTGTTTTGACTCAGACTGGACTGATAACTGGGATGACACTCTCAAAGACTACTAGGTTGTCAATGAATTGCTAGCTACTATAAAAGTCACAGATTTAGATGTACTATGGAAGGCACACCCTGAGTAGTACCAATTTCTGTGACCAATGAATACTCACAGGATCCAATCAGTGCAGAATCAGAGGCATCTGACTGGTGAGGCCATTGTTATGATTTATCAGCGACTGTTCCTACCACTCCCAGGAGCTTTGTTTGGGATTAAACTTGACAAAATCTGCTTATGGTACTAAGTGTCACTTTGTTGAGGAAAGGCTTGGTATGAGTGATTCCAAAAGAGCAGGGATCATAAACCTCACAGGTGCTGGTCCACCTCAACAGATCTGCTATCCATGTGCCACGACTGACAATAGACTACCTTCAGTAATATGAGCATGTTGCAAATCATGTAAAATGCAGTGAGCAGCAAAACATCCAGCTCCCAACCACGTATGCTGGTCAGGGTTACAGGAGTGCCTGTGGTCTATCCCAGGGAAAAGATAGCACAAGGTAGGGGTTCACCCTGGGTGAGATGCCCCTCCATCAAAGATGACATACACACTCTCACTCATGCTTCATTGATGCAAAAAAAAAAAAACATCTACAAAAACATAGGAATGACACAAATGCTTTGAGCAGTAACAACATTTACATTTATTGGGCCTTCCACTCCCAGATAACTACATGACAGAAAGGTGTCACGGTGTACTGATCTGGGTCAGAGGCACTGAGGGAACATGCCAAGTCCAACCTTATTCAGGCCTGATAACTTTACAGGGAAACATGAGCCAGGGCTAGAAGAGTAGCCATCAGGGCCAGAGAATAGCTGGGACCGGCGGCATTTCGCTCATGGAAACAGCATCATTCATAATGGATAGGAGCGGATCAGGTGCCTGCATCCGGCCCAGAATAACACTCTGAATCGCGCAACATCCCCAAAGCAAGCCTGAAGTGCGGCGCTGCTTGGTTCTTTTTCTGAAGTTATTAATAAAACCCCAGAATGTTTAAAAAGTCAGACAGGAATCAGATATTCTCTCACAGTTTAACGTTAAACATGTTTGCCACCTTTCCTATGTACATCCGAGATCATTTTTCAGGGACATACAAAATACTTTCTATGATCTACTATTTACAACGTACGGTGTAAATTATGCACATGCTAAATGACATATACGAGACTTCCAGGTGCATGTAACACACAAAACCATTTAAAATACGCCCCCAGACACAGGCGCATAAATTGTTACTTCATGGCCTCGTATGACGCGGTAATTTACCTGCACTTTAGTCTGAATATTAATCTGGAATAAACTATAGTGAGCCAACGGCTAGAGTGTAACCCTAACGGCCGCTCCGCGTGTCACCTCACCGCACCTACCGTCCGCCGCATCGGCGGGTCCCCTCCTATCACCCGGCGGCCGCTCCGGCCCCCTCGTCGGTATTATCGCGTGAATAAAACGACTAGCCAGCTAGCTAGACATGCTATATTCAGCCAGTTCGCGCTAAACATTCGCGACGACAGTTTTCGAATCCCGACAGCTAAGGCGAGCCTAAGACCGGTCACACCGACAGCAGGTCGGTTACGAAGATAACCGAAAGGCACAGCAGCCGCGACCGCAGGGGGAAGCCAAGCCCGTCCGCGGCGCTCTTCGTCATCCGTGCCTCGAAACCTGTAGCCAAGCCGTATAAAAGCTGAAATGAAACACACGACGGTACCCACCTTGGTGGTTAAAAAGCCTCCACAGCTTGGTGAAGAGGATACCCATGGCCGCGACGGGCCCGCGAGGCGGCCGGAGCGCCTCTCCACCACCGCGAAACAAAGCAGGCGAAGCGTTAGCTAGGCAGTGCCCACCAGCTCCAGCTCTGTCACAGGAAACGCGCCGCTAACTGGCATGGCGGTGGCCGAATAAACCCTCATCCACACACAGGCTCCGGTGTTACGTCCGCCAACCGGGCCGTACTATGAAAACTGTGACAAGGCACGTATACACTTCTCGGGCCGAAGAGGAGGACGCTCGACACAGTGTGGAGACTGTAGCTCAGATCGACCCGACTCGGCACCGCTCGGCTGCCAGTTCGTCTCGCTGCGCGCATGCGCGCACCACGGCGTTACGAAACGATGAGACCAGGTGGGTAACGCGGAGCTGTGGACGCTTCTCTGTCTATGAAGTTAATTAAAAGAAGAAAAAATAATAAGACATTTGAATACAAGACCTATGTATTCTCAAATTGATGATAAGACAAAAATGCCTTATTTACCTTTGCTCAGAAATATATGTGAGGTTTTGAGTAGCATAATTATATTAAGAATCGTGTGCTGTAATATATATTTGAATATATGTATTTATCATACGTCAGATTTTACAATTAGCGGGGGGGTGGGTGGGTGGTGCACAATATTTTGCAATTTCAGAAACACTGCACATTCCTCGGTTTCTCAGTTAAGCTATAACTGGTGTATAAAAGCTGTCTGATGTTTTCATTCTTTATTTACAGGCCACCTATATTTGTTCCAATTACAGCGAAAACACTGATTTTGCCCTGACGTGTCGCAACGCTGAAAAACGTATGGACAAGATGGCAGTTTTGCATCTAGATCTCTTTTCTTGATGCATTGTCTTTGACAAACCATCTTGAGCATGTTTTTATACTGTGAATGCAGCTTTGGTTTATAATAACCGTTCACCAGAGTTGACCATCAAAAGTCACAGGAAGTCACAACTACTGAGGAGCTGCTGAATAGCAAAGAATTAAGTAATCATTCATTACAAAGAGAAGTGTTGATTTACTAATACTACTGTGAACTTACAGGAGAACAAATAAAGAAAAATGAAATAATGCATTTATAATTTATAGTTATCTATTTAATTTAAGGAGCCTTTCCCCGGAAACACTTGGCACAAAAAGAGTACGCTCTGAACAGGACGGCCATCCATCGCAGGGCACACACTCACACTCACACACAATGGGCAATTTAGGCTAAAGATGGAAGGAAAACTCATACAACTTCAAAACTACATGACCCCCCCAAGTCATCCATATACACTGACGTGATTGTTTATCAATGTAATGCATTTCAAGATGTTTAAAATGTTCTGGGATATAAGCAATTTGTATATGATAAGCAGCTCCATAGTAAACATCTCAATGACACCCTGAAAAGAAAAAGGCCGTATTTATATGAGAGTAAAAAATGCTTACCTAGACTAGTTACAAGGCAGATAAACAGCATTAAGAAGGAGAGCTACTTTTTTAATTTATAGTTTTATTTTAGAAAACTTTTAAACGGAGCTAAATTTGTTCTTACACATCTATTTTCCATAAAACATATTCTTATTTGAATATACAGTAATAAATTAAAACATGATATTACTCATGCAAATTTGCATTACCCTTTTAGATATCATCTTCCACAAAAATAACAGCACTATTTCATTTGAACAGTGAAACTCAGATGAAGCAGGTACGTAGCAGGGAGCCGGGTGCT
>JAODLD010000040.1:5655143-5680585 GCA_026781065.1 Mormyrops boulengeri | reverse complement strand
CCCCCCCCCCCCCCCCCCCCCCCCCCCCCCCCCCCCCCCCCAGCATGCACCACTGTACACATTTGCATAGTAAATGATTTTCTCTTTTTTAGTCCAGCATGCCTTTTTAGCTATGGCACAGAACCAAAGTTTTATTCTTGGGAGCAAAAAGAGAAAACAAAACAAGTTTCTTTATGTAGAAATGCATGTAGAGATGGCCTTTCGGGCAGAGAAGTAGTCTTCTTAATTTCTTTTTACATTTATGCACAGATAAAAACTCAATAGTGGTGTTGCAAGATAGAGACAGAGAAGCTGTTGAAACTGAAGCATGCATTAGTCTGTTCATAGTACCCTACTGTTAAGGCTTTACTGTAAAACCAACAAAACATGACAAATTAATATGAATATTTCAAAATACATTAGTCATTCTTTCCTTTTGCAGGGACAATATTCATAGAGGTAAATCAACTGTAACTATGATGGTTGATGGTGTAGCAGTAAAGAAACGTAAAGAATTTCAGTACTGCAATATAAACTGATTGTATTGAATCACACTTCCCACTTTGAAGACGGAGGTCTCATTTGTTCATATAAAAAGTGTAGAGGTGTAAATGATGCTGCAGCTGCAGCACTGCAAAGAGCATCTCGATTTATTATCGCTGCAAAGTTTCTTCATGAATGGAGGACATGTAGTCATAGATCACTTTTCATTTTGGAAATTATGTAATCCCTACAAAACTGGGTAAGTATAGAATGGAAAAACGTGTCCAGAGCAGGTCAACTTGTGGAAATGTGTTCAGGGGTTTTCTAAAAATGTAAAAATATGAAAAGTTAGAAAGTAAGTGTTGATATTTGAAGGGAAGGGTTTCTCAGTAAGCTTGGTCATTCTAAACAGGAGGAACTCATTTGGCATTGTGAAGGGTTTTACACTCGTACAAGTGACTTTCGATGTAGGGAACAACAGAGCCATCTTGACCTAAATTTCCGATATTGACTCTTGACCAATAAATCTAGCATTCAGTCCATGACGTATAGAAGCCGGTTCTCAAAAAACACATTAAAAAGCATTAAAACATTTCCATGCCTCTGATTGCGATTCACATTTCTGTCCATCCCCATGTCCAGTGATCAGCAGATCAGCCAGAGAGTAGATAATGGCACAAATGACAGTGAGTATCAAAACAGTACAGGCAGCTGGGGCGCCTCAGCCAGCATGTGGCGCCAGTCTTTGACAAACTCACATTGAGGGATAAGATAAGAAGCTGGCAATGGGATAGCTGTGATGAGCTACACATTTATAATGTGTTATACACTTGAAACACCACACAAACATCCAGTTCCATTCGTCACTCAGCCGTTTATCCTGTCAACGTTATTGTGATACAGAGCCTGTCCCAGAAGGCATTGGGCTTAAGGCAAGGTAAACTGTGGGCAGGACACCAGTACATCGCCAGTTCACATGCACACAGGACAGTTTATTTTCACTGACTTAGTGGAAAGCGTGAGTGGACATCGTTGCCCACTGTGGTGGTCTATACTAATAGACCATCCATTCTTAGATGGTTGCTGTCTTATAGCTGCCCGTTGTGCTCTTAGGAGAAGAAATGCAGAAGGTTTCTCTATGTAATTCACAGCTGTTATTTTCTTATGATGATGTTATATGTAACATTAGTTCTGTATCATTCATTCATTATCAGAACAGCAACTGGGGGTTTCCTGTCAGTCAGCACTCAGCACTTTGTATATTGAGTATTGTATATGTTTGTCATGAATAAATCTGTTTGTCCCCGACATAGAACAAACAATGGATGGATTTATTTGAGAATCACCTAAATGCCAATGGAAAATACAAGATATCAGAGTGATGTTTCTGGTAGATTGCCTGCTTTCCAAGACCTCTTTTGCTGGGAAACCATATTCTATAGATAGAGTTGGGTAATTCAGGTCCAGAGAGTAAAAGTCCAGACTGGGATTTTGTTTCAACCAACCAGTTGAATACTCTATGACTGTGACTCAACTGGTTGGTTGAAATAAAATCCCAGTTTGGACTTTTACTCTCTGGACCTGAATTACTCAACTCTGCCTATAGATTGGTTATCTGTTTCTGCTTGTATCCTACTGTGGAGACCATGAGATGTAACAGAGCAATTAAAAATTATGTATTAATTGTATGAACAATGTTCAGGTAAAAATATAAACAAATATAATAAAAATAGTCAACGTCGCAGCTTCTCTTTCTAATTTGGGCATGTTATGAAGCAGGCAAACTTTCCTAAGACTAAGAACACCCATCCAAGGAATCTTTATCTAATCTAATCAAACTGCTTGAATTACTGAGATGCAGGGCTCTGTGTATTTACAGCATGCATGTAGAATCTTCTGTACATGAAATCATTCTGACATGAAGTAATTATAGATAAAAAATTATTCCAACCTTCTACAATACTCATCAAATTTTCATTTATTTGGATCACAAAACTGACCAAATAAGAGCGATGTCAGCGTAAGGCCACTTCGATCCCTGCTTGTAGGCTGAACCAAGTGATCCTTCATCACCTCCCTAATCTAGACCTAACTTAACCAGGATGCTGGACTTAGATAGCACCTGAACGGATCAAAGATTTAACCGACACAAGCCGACCCTCTCAAACAGGTATGATAACAGCACATACTCAAATAAAACAAATAATGGTATGAATGTGGGGAAAGCTTCACTACTGATCACAACTGACGAAGTCTGAAAGACTCTAAATTAGACATTACTAAATTGTGAAGTACAGACAAGGTCCTACAGCTAATGACATTATACTTAAAATCAGAAAATCATACACTCTTTCATACCTTTGTTAAAGCAGCATCACATTGGGGAGTGACACCTTATATAAATTCACACACAGGGGACTCCTACTCTTCTCCAGATTTGTGCTATCATAAATGTTCAAGCCCTATGTCAGAATGTGCTCTACATGCATGCAATTCTAAAATATACCTGCTTAACTTAAAGAAAACCATAATGTCACGGGTGAACTTTAACTGCTGAGGAAGTAAATCAAATAGGGGAACATAATGACATAATGACAATGAATCATCTTGTAGGAAAACAACAAGAATGTGCAACAGGGAAAATATTAACAAAGGACCTGGAGTCAATTTAACGTGTTCTGGATGTTCTGCACAGAGACATAGCGTGTTCTGGATGTTCTGCACAGAGACATAGCGTGTTCTGGATGTGCTCCACAGAAAGGACCCCATAGTAGCCGAATGATGGTATGCAGTCTATGTTAACAGTCTGGCTATGGCAGAAATCAAACATTCCATTGTGACGGGCAATAGCAAGTCACAAACTGACTAAAGGTCATTCTCCGTACTTTGGCTGTGGGGCTTCTCTTGGCCACACTGGTCACCCCTATGCAATGCTTGTGTCAGAACTTTCATATCGTTATCGTTGTATTGGCAGCAGGACAGTTCGAGCCTGAACCATGCTTTCACATGGTCATGTGATGTGCACCCCACCCCTACACAGTCCATCAGGTTCATCAAGGGTGACGTAAGAGTTTGGCATTTCAGAGTACTGCAGACTAAAAGCTCAAGGGTATACATCTGAGGTGAGTAACTACTGATGTTCCCTTCAGAAAAGCCCCCTAATCTCAATGACTGTGGTAGATGCCCTGCAGAGATCATGTCCCCCCATTTTCCTTTAGAATGCAAACGCGGCTTCGTAACGAACATACATACACTTCCGATTTAGCTTTGCGCAATGATTAGAAAGAGGAAAACAAAAGAAAGCTGATGACTAAGCAGTGTCGCCACCTGTGTTCTCAGCTACATGAGTGAATTAAGGCAGTGCCCTGCAGTGGTGTTTACTGATGGAGTCCTCATTACTCCTAAGGGGGATATGTTAATTCATTGTTTGAAGAAAGTAAAGGCAGCCTTCAGTATGAGTCTGGAGATGTCAGATGTGTTTCTGAATAACCAGGTTTGTCATATGCTCCAGGGTGCAGTATACAGAACACACAGTATCCTTCCATCAAGCATTTGTGGATAGATGGACTGGGAGTTTGATACAGCACACTGCATGGCCAGGTTCCTCAGTAACTGCTCAACAACAAATTATTAACTAGCAAGTACTACTATAAAAGGGGTTAATAACAAAAGCAAACCAGTCTAATCTAGGTAAATGTATGGTAATCTATAAAATGTACGTGAGACATGGCCCACTACATCTAGGGTGAAAAATGTGCCCCACTTTTTCTATAAGCACTAATAATATTGGTTGTATTTTAACCAGAAGATAATGACACTTAAACTGAGAATAAGATTCCTGTAGCTACAACAGCTTTTGACAAATTTTTACTAAGTTACAAGCAGGACATGGAAGACTTCAACGAGGCTTCAAAATATAGTCACAAAAAAGCAAAGTACAAACAAAGTTTGGGAATATTACAACAAAAATGCAACCCAGGCAAAATGGTGCTAAGTACCAACTTTTCCATCTTAAAAAGTAAACCTTTTGTTTCCCGCTATGTTTTAGAACTTACAAAAGATGGAGGGCTGTGAGATGCTGTAAATCTCTATATTCAACAGCAAAAGCAGATTCAAAACCGATGCCAAGGGTTTTAAGCACCTTCCACGTTTGATACAGTGATGAGTGCTATCTGTGAAATTAACTTATTCAAAAACCTGTTTATTACCACCGAGAAGATGCTTCACATAGACAGGACGAGCAGGCAAACATCATATTACTCCTGTGTTACTCTTTGATCATGGTAGCATTGTGACATTTCACTGAAAAAGGTTGGATCTGGGGGCTGTATGCTGTGCTAGGCTTGAGAGAGCAGCGCTGTGTAAAATAACATCGCATAAACAGGTACAAAGTGACATTGCTGCAGAAAAGGTACATTCTGATTGGCCTACTACCTTGGGGAAGAAACTCACTGTTTGCTCTGAAAGTGTGTCCACCTCTAACCCTTTTACTTTTTAATAACGGTAATGTCATGTTCTGTATGTTGGGGAAATGCCAGGCATATAGAGAACACAGTATGATGCAAACAGTACACAACACCAACAGGTAGCAGTTATGCATTACAGGCCAGTGAGAGCATCAGTCTGGCTTTAACTCACTCCATGGGAAAGAGCAGCAGATGTCCGCTAGGCAGGTTCTGAGCACATCGAGCCCAGAAAGGCATATGAAGTGATGCCTAACCTCCGTTACAATGAGCTACCTTGTATCTATCCCCTCTGAGAGCAGCTTATGAGTCCTTACGTCTGTGTGATGCGATGCAGAGGAAGGGTCTGCCCTGTCCTCAGTGGGAACATGGAGATGGAGCGTGGGCCAGTCGGCAAAACCCGCATGTCGCTGGGTATCCCGTTTGGAAAAAGCTGCCCCGTGGTGAGCCACGCTCAGGCAGGAAAAAGGGGTATCTCAAGACCTGGGTGCATCCCCATTAGCACTAGGTGTCATTGGGCAGAGAATATGGAAACTAAGGACGTTAGAAGGGTCACAACCATTAATATTACACTGGGAAACGCAAACTGTGCCGCACCTCTGGGTCTTGAGACGCGCTAGCCAGCGAAACAGACCAATTCAATGAAGGACATCACCAATGTGTCATGCTCCGTCCCCACCGACCCCGTAAACGTGCAAAAGGTCGGGTGCCCGCTGTGTTTTGTGTGCGCTTTTCGCATGCTGGCACTGGTTCGCGGTGTGGCGGGACACGGCGGCGGCTGGCTCTACGGATGCAGGGGAGCCCCGTGCCGCTTGGACGCGCCTAGCGGCCACCGAATCTCTCGTGACGCCTCAAGCCGCAGCAAGGTGAACGCAGCCTTGCCTTTTCTCTCGCCGCCATCAAAGCCACCTTCCCTTCACTTTTGATCAGTTTGGCGTCACCGTGTCAATACAGACGCGACCAGATTGGGCTTGCAGATTTGCCTGATGTGTGAACAGGAACCAGTGCCAGAGGGAAAGGCTGCATCACGCGTACGGATAGACTGACACGACTGGACGGGAGCCATCTTGGCTCCGTGGTACTGGGTTGGCGAGGCGGGAGGCCCGAGGCGGTCCAGAGGGCCCGCTCAGAGCCTGTGCCTGGAGTCGTGGCTGTAGCCCCCGGGGGAGCTGCGGTTGCGATGTGGCTTGTATGTGTCCTGGTACGGGTCGTGGTACTCCTCTTCCACCAGGGGGTAGTGGTCCCGGCTGTGCTGTGAGCCGGAGGACAGGCGATTGCGGCTCTTGCGCGCGCGCTCATTGTGGTAGTTCTCATCGGCGGTCACCAGGCTGCGCCGTTCGATGGGTGAGTGGTCGCCCGTGTGGTTGGCATGTCTCAGTCTCTGGCCCTGTGGGACACACAAGCTCAACTCACTGGAAGCCAGCAATGAGAAGATGAAACAGCCGAACAAATGCAAATGTTAGCATAATGAGTGGCTGCTCTGATCATTAATGCGATTAAAATGGCCAATTGTTAGGCTTGGCCCGAATACACCGGGGCTTTTTATTTTATACACTTTTATAGTCTTCACTTGGTGAAGTTCTTCTCAAGAATAACAGGCCGCCATTAATGCCATCAGTGAAAAATGCTGATGAAATGCCAGGCATAGTAAAGTGGGAGAAATCCACAATGGCCCGCATGCGTGTACAAGGCATGTACCTGCAGCCCAGAGATGGCACTGGGGTACGGGGAAAGTGCTGTAGAGCCCAGGTTTCGGCCCAGCAAGGGGTTCAGAGGGGTGCTACTTGAAGTGTGGGTGGCACGCCAATAGGCTTCTAGGTATTCAGCCAGATGTTCACAGGCATCCTCCAGCTGGTTCTCATCCAGAATGATGTCGAACATCTCCTGGAGAGCCCAGAGAGTAATAGAGGTGAGGCGACACAGAGGCGCACAAGCCCGGGAAAGGGGAGCAGAGCGGAGACCCACCGGAGGGCACTGGGCCAGCTTGTCGGCTGCCACCAGCTGCACGTTCAGATGTTTACTCTGGGACTTCCCCCGGGACTTAATGAGCCGCTGGAGGACCTGTGGGCAAACACCAGAGGCACTGCATTAACCAGTGCGGTGCCCAAGCTCCAGCAGAAGAGAAATCACAGTACCAGCTGTCTGTGGGGGAGACTGAAATCTGCTCAAGATATTAGAGATATTAGCTTGAGCAAAGAAACTAGCAACACTCAGACAGGGAACCATTATATAGAAAATAATGGATATTCCATAACAATGAGATCTAGAAGTGACATTATGGGTAGCAAACTGCCTTTACCTTGGGAGAGGAGACTTTGACATGCACAATAATTGGTGCCAGGGAGGTCTTCAGTAGCTGTGCTGGGTGGTTAATGGTGTCAGCGTCCAGCACTACTAACTGCAAGGATCTTGCAAGCTCAAAAATTCTCTCAATCTCACTCTGGACCTCCGCTGTGGAACACCAAAACAGATTTCCTCAAAAGTGTGTCAAATGTGTTAAATGCATGGTAAATATGAACCATTTAATATTACAGGTAATTTACAGTATTATAATAGAGAAAGCGGTTGCATTTCTAATGATCTTCCGCTAGAGGTCAGAAAGGAGACAAAAACTGAAATACTATGTATCCTTCCTCAAAATGGCTTTTATGCTGGAGGTCTTGAAAACTCAATTACTGAAGTAAAATGGAATCCTGTTAATCATACCTAGACTGGACCTGGTGTTGGACCTTTCGATGATGGCCCTCTTGCTGGGGTTGTTCAGGACAGACCTCTTCGCAAGTGAAATGTCTGCTGTGACTCTCGTAATGGATATCCTATGTCGAATATATAGACCAAAAAACAGACCACCACTATTATATGCTCTGGTTGATGCAGAGATGTTCCTTTCAACTTTGAATTGGGCTTTCTATTATCTACTGTTACGGGTGGATTTTTGAGGACCTGAAATAGGCAAACGACTGAGGATGTTTTGATTTGTACCCACACAAGGTTAACATATGAAAAGGCTGCCCGGCTTCCCCGCAGAACGGCTGCGGGCCACAGCGCCACTCTGTGGACTGACGGCACCTCACCTGCCATCAAACCTGTGCTTCAGGAAGTCAAAAAGCGCTTTCTGCATCATGTCTGTCACCTGCCCCAGGGGCCAAGGACAAGAGGAAATGAGAGAAAGACAGAGAGAAACAGAGGGAAGGTTTAAGGAAAACAGAAGGAAAGCAAAGAGCGGATCTGACTCTTATAAAGCTTCTAGGAAATGTCTCACAGCTAAAGAGAGCCAATGTAGAGAGATTTTGTTTTGTCATGACCATTAATAAGAATATTATGGTTGTGCTCTGTTTACTATGGGGTGCTTCAGGCTCCCCTTATCGATTTTGATTGGTCTTCTGTTTATCTTTCCAAAGCAGCCATTGGCCAAGCTACTGATGCAAGGAAACTCTCCATTCTGCTTATTTCCCACATGCATGTTTACTGGCTGACACTGCTGCTCACATCTCTTATGTTAGTTTAATCTGACAGAGGCAGATGAGCTGAAGAATTGAGGTCTGTAGCACCTCAAACAAAGGAAGAAGTCTGAAAAAAGAAGGTTATTAGCTCCTACTTGAGACATTTTAAATGCTGGCGTGTCGGTAGGTCCCATTCAGGCAGCAGATAGAGAGGCCAGGAGACAGGAGATGACCACTGTGGGGGCTTATTAAGCCCCACTCAGAGCTGTTAGATAAGATACTTTGTTTTATTTTACATTTTTTGCCTTAAAAATCATGAAAATCCTTGTTGTCATCATATAGTGACAGCTCGTGTCATTTTTTTACGCATTGTGTTTTTACATTTTTTTTTCTGATGGAAATATTTGCAACCCAAGGTTCTCGTGATGCAACAAAAGCCGCAGGAAACTCTGGCACCTCTGGTTCCCTGGGGTAGGAGACTGCCCCCTTTACCCGCTGCCTGTTCGGTCAGTACGCCTAACGTCAGTGCCTAAATGTGGACACCCTCATGGGATGTTGCTCTGACACCTCACATCCACAGAGGGTGCTGGAGAGCTACGTTCTGGGGAACAAGCATGATCTTCAGTGGCAGAGGAACTCTCCGGGCTCTCAATCTATCCTTGATATAGCTGTGCTACTGTAACCAAGGCAACTTTGAGAAATTTCAAATTTATCCATTAAAAAAATTTTAGAGAGCATTTTATTAAAATTGGCCCTTACTGGGCCTTAAAGGGGCAGTTCACCCCAAAACTGAAAAAGATATGTAGTTAGAGAGGCTTTAGTGCTGTCTATCCGTATAGGTTGTTCTGCAAGGAGTGGCCTAGTTTTGGAGATATCGGCCATAGAAATGTCAGGCTTAAACTGAATATAATGGGAGTGAATGGCATTATTTTTGGGGTGATTAAAGCACCAAAAATATACATAAAAATTCAACAACAATGTGTCTTACCAGAAATCATGACTCGGTTACTGAGGACAATCCACAGACTTTGTAAAGTACAGTTTAATGTAGGACCTATTTTCTTCTACCGGACTCCACACACCGATCATATCACTGTGGAGAAGATAATCGCTGGGGTGCTTGTACTCGTATCTTCTGTGCAGCGATACATTGTTGTCAAATTTTTTTAAATGTATTTTTCTGGCACTTCATTTACCACAGTAAGAATAATGCCATTCAGTCCCATTACATTTGAGCGAAGCCTGACATTTCTATGGCCGAAATCTCCAAATCTAGGCCACTCCCAACAGAACAAGCTAGATGGTTAGATAGCACTAAAGCCCCTCTAAAACATCTTTTCACTTTTGGGGTGAACTGCCCCTTTATATGGCCTCGTTTTGATTTAAAATATCCTCATTATTATCCTCAGTACATACTGTAAGCATTCCAGATTCAGATATAAAAGCTTGAAATAGAACAGCCATCAGCAAAGCAAGTAGCACTGCAAAGGCTGGGAGAGCCACTGGTCAAATATGCAGAATTTGGGCAGTAATGGAGGAGAGAAGGTGGTGATCGAGTCAATGGAGATACAGACAGCCATGGGCGGAGTCACCTGCCTCATATCCCTTCAGGGAGGGTCCGACCAGAACCACGGGCCTCATGGAGGGCACCACGTCGTAGGGAGGAACGTGCTCAGTCTGAAGCAGAAGCCAACAGATGGAGGCACTATCAGCACACTGCTCACCATTAATAATCGAGTACAGTTACTGCTATCTCCATCAGTTCTGCTGCTCTTTTGCCCTGAGACCCTGAACTGCGTAAGTGGTTGGAAGAATAATTTGTAAGAAATGGGAAGGGTGAGTGGATGAGCTTTGTAAGTGGGGTCCCGATGTCCAGCAAGGAGGAGACTCTGTGCACTGATATTGGTCTGGAGTTGTTAATCATTACCAAATCCACAGGTTTCATTTCAAACCTGCCACTCTCCAGACCTTAATCCCTGAGAACACGTATGACATGAACTTGACAGAAGAGTCAAAGCAAAGCAACCCACAAACCCCCTACATCTTTGCGAACTGCTGCAGAAGTGTTGGCATGACCTGTCAGGTGAACTCAAACTTTTGACAGGTTCCCCCTCCATCCATCAGTTCATCCATCAATTCATCCATCCATTCATCCATCCTCTAACCGCTTATTCAGCTCAGGGTCTCGGGCGTGACTGTCATGAATCTGTTGATCCTTGTCTTGCCAGAAAATAGAACGGGAAGAACTCAATGAAATTCTCTGAATACGTGATGCCTCCTGTGAAGTTATTTCCTTATTAATGGCTAAGAAGAAGCCAATTCCAGAGAAAACCACACAATTCGAATCAGAGTTCAGCACCAGAAGAATGCGATTTAAAGTGTTTTTGGCTTCTTTTTAGTCTTTTTTTATATCTACATCGTGCCATGATTTGCTTGCTGGCTTAGCCAATGCTAGCTGCTTTGTTTATATGTGTCAGTATATATGACCTCATAAGTAAAATATGCACTCACCACCTTCTGTTTCTGCTTTCCTGTGAAGAAAAGCAGAGGACAGTGAGTACGGCACATTCCCGCCTGGCACACACGACACTGATGCAGGAACAGCGCTGGGAGAGTGACCCACACTCCGTCACTCTGCCAGGCCGTACCAGGGCAGCCTGTATAACTTTACAAGATGTTTCAAACCACAAACGAAACACGGATATACAAAGTCATACCAAGTAAGAATTCACCCATTAAACACAAATGTAACTACATTTAATTTGCACAAATATGTGTAACATGTTTCATGTTTCTGTAAGACCCCTGCAGTGAACCCACGTGGGGTACTGTACCCAGACTGCCTGCTATGGGGGTCATTGGAAAGCCAGCTGGAGTAGCTGTGTTAGTCTTTGTGTGGGAGTGAAAGGATGGTGCTCATGTGGTTGGTCAGAGGTTCTGAGGTCAGCCGTCGCCTTAAGAGCATGTACAGGCCACGTGCCATCTCGAGACATGCCCTGAGCACGGAGCAGAGGATTCGGGGGAGGGATAGGTTAGTGAGTGCCATCCCGTGCTTAATTAGGCTCTGTCCCCTCTTTCTCACTGTGGCAGCGGCTGGAGAGGGAGTAGAAAATAGTGGACAGAGTATATACACAGCTGCCATTACACTCACCCCTCCTACTAAGCATGCGCGGCCCAGTTTGGAAAAGTAAAGAGAATTTATCAGTCTTCTAGTACTTTGTTAAATGTTAAGCTACAGCACATTATAGGTATGGGGCCGTTATACATCTCATGTCTGACAACGGTATCACTTTAAGGGAGGGGTGGCCAGCACCCAGAAGGCCATGCTGGGCCAGCCCCAGGGGGTGTGGCTCCAGCTCAGGCCTTAGCTACTCAAAGCAACGCGGCACCTTAAACCTCATCAGTGTCCCCAGGGCTGCTTTGGGAAGGCTCACCTGCAGAGGGAGGGGTGGGTCTGAAAGTACCTGAAACCATCTCTCCTAGACTGGAGGAGGAATTCCCACTGGACTTACTGCGAGGGAGCAGAGCAGAGCATTAGCGGCTGAGAGAGAACAAGCAGCGCTGTGCTCTGGGTTTCAGGGGAAAGGCTCTTTCATTTTCACTCTTTAATTTTAATAGGTCACCTAGTATGGATTTAAGCATGTAGTAAGAGAATGCTTGTTAAGGCATCGTGGGATCGATAAACTCCCATCCTTAAGCAACAATACTATTAAGAACTTTTCACTGTGTATATTTTGGGAAAGTCAGCGGCAGCAACACATTTCTGCATTTCGGCAGCTACATTTTGCATTAGAGTTTTTTTGTTTGAGAGAGTTTTCTTATAAGATCCTGTTGCACAAATACACTTATTTTGCGATGTACATATTCCTTTGTGAAATAGTCGGACGTACTTTGGCATGAACATCTGTATGTACACACTGACTACAGCAGACTGGCGTACTTTGGCATGAACATCTGTATGTACACACTGACTACAGCAAACTGGCGTACTTTGGCATGAACATCTGTATGTACACACTGACTACAGCAGACTGGCGTACTTTGGCATGAACATCTGTAAGTACACATTGACTACAGCTGACTGACGTACTTTGGCATGAACATCTGTATGTACATACTGACTACAGCTGACTGGCAAACTTCGACATGAACATCTGTAAGTACATACTGACTACAGCTGACCGGCATACTCTGGCATGAACATCTGTATGTACACACTGACTACAGCTGACCGACTGATGTACTTTGGCATGAACATCTGTATGTACACACTGACTACAGCTGACTGATGTACTGTGGAATGAACATCTGTATGTACACATTGACTACAGCTGACTGATGTACTTTGGCATGAACATCTGTATGTACACACTGACTACAGCTGACTGGCGTACCGTGGCATGAACATCTGTATGTACACACTGACTACAGCTGACTGGCGTACTTTGGCATGAACATCTGTATGTACACACTGACTACAGCTGACCAACTGATGTACTTTGGCATGAACATCTGTATATACACACTGACTACAGCTGACTGGCGAGGCCCTTAACCCCAATTGCCTTGGGGTGCAGGATGCAGGATGACGCTGCATTCTGGCCCCAAGCTTCGCTCTCACCAGTATATATATTTGTGTCTTGTGTCTCTCAGGGAGAGCAAGATGGAGAAACTGATGACTACCGCTCTGAACTCCTGTGGGCTTTAATGCATAAATTCACTGGATTGCTGTACTGTGTATCAGCCACATCCAGGAATGCATAAGCACAAACAAAAGGCTGAACTGGGGCACTGTCACCACTCTCCCTTTGGGGGGAACTCTGAGACCTGAAACGGCATGTTCTGTTCCACCGTTTGCTGTCCACCCTGTGTCATGATGTGTGTTACCTATACGCAGTGTTGTCACTTTATGCATCAAAGGCACATGCTGTAAATTCACTGTGTAACTCTAACAGCTGAAATTTTGTAATATTAGTAAACTTCCTGGATGCTATTACTCACAAGGAGGTACCTTCTGATAACCCTAACCCTAACCCAGCATGTAAGGAATGTAATGTCAGTCCTGAATTTATCTTCTCTCTCTGCTAAGATCTGTCAAGGGTGGCCTCATTATCAAAGCAGCTTAAAAAATAGCACAGAGTTGTGAATTTTAATTAAGTCTCCTCAGGGGCACCTGTGCTCAATTAGCCCCCCTGCGCAGCTGAGGACACAGTGTCCCACTCTGAAACCCAGGTCATCAGCTGACAACACAGAATCACACACACAAGCTGTAAGCTGTGCTATGAGCAGCCCCCAGAGCCTCACCCGTGGAAGCGCCCCCGCTTTTGCTCTTGCTGGATGCGGATGTTCTCCAGTTTGAGAGGGCTGGGGATGAAGCCGATCTCACAACCCTCCTTCACCAGTCGGCCGATCCACCAGTCATTGTTGTACTTCTGTGGGCCAGAAAATACAACAGAGTCCAGGCTTAGCCTACCAGGAATCTGACAAACCGGGGGGAACTGCGACAAAGACAAATAACCCTGTAGAATAAAAACCATGAGAGATACCCTTTCATTAGATAGGACCTCAGCCTGGAGGACAGTTACAGCCACAGCAGGAGCCAATGGAAAACAGGTACACAGCTAGGCCTGTCTGCCAGTATTACAGTGAAAGTCAGGTAGTAAACCCAAAATGGAAAATCCAGCTGATCTGGGCTGAATATATTAGGCATTCATAGTAAGCAAACTATTCCCCAAAACTCCACAGTCTTTTGGTGTGGTGATCATAATGAAACAGCTGGAATATAAAGGCCTGCTTAACAAAAACAGAGTGGGCTTTGTTTAGAGATGTACTGTAAACCATTCAGTTGGCAGATTGCAGTCTCAGTATATCTAAGAACATCAAAACAGAGTGAATGATGCAGTCGCGATGAGCTCGGTACCATGGAGTTATCTATCCATCCCTTAATTAGAAGGACTCCGGTTTCAGATTCTGATATCTTTGCCAGGTGGCAAAACAAACTTCAATAAAAACACTATCCTGTGGGGCAGGGACTTCATATCCTCACTTCTTCAGCTACACGATACTGTACCTCTTTGATATGGAGGAAGTCCTTAGCATCGAATGAGATGGCGGTTCCTGCTACAGGGACTTCCTCGTCCAGGGCACCACAGTAGGAAACATTGGTCTTCACAGCAAAGGCCACTGCTTTGGCCTAGGAAGAACCAGGGACAAAGAACATCCAAGTATGATAAGAAGACCTTGCTGATGAGGTACAGACATGAGCAGATCAGTAGGGGTCGCTGGAGGCATGCTCACCTTGGCCCTCTCCAACTGCAGGGCAGCCTGCTGCTCACGCTCCTGCCGTCCACCCTCACGCTCCTCCTCCAGGGAGACATCTGAGTCTGAAGGTCTGCTAGTGTAGGAATCAGCTGAGCCCTGTGGGGACAGGAGTCCCATTGTTACTAGCGGCCACATCCATCTGAGTCACAGCACTCTGTTAAGGCTGGCCACATCCAGTTGAGTCACAGTAGTCTGTTAAGACCAGCCACATTCAATTGAGCCACAACCCATTGTTAAGGCTGGCCAAGTCCAGCTGATTTACAGGCCACTGTTAAGGTAGGCCATATCGAACTGAGTCAGAGCCCTCTGTTAAGGCCAGCCATATCCAGTTGAGTCACAGCATCCTGTTAAGGCCAGCCATGTTCAACCTAGTCGTACTGCTGTTAAGGCAGGCCAAGTCCCGCTGAGTCACAGTGCTGTTAAGGCAGGCCATGTCCAGCTGAGTCCTAGCTCTATGTTGAGGTCAGCCATGTCCAGCTAAATCACAGTGCTCTGTTAAGGCCACCCAAATCCAGTTGATTCACAGCATGCTGTTAAACCAGCTATGTCCAGCTGAGTCACAATGCTTTAATGCCAGCCATGTCCAACTGAATCACAACGCTTTGTTAAGGCCAGCCATGTCCAACTTAGTCACAGTGCTGTTAAGGGAGGCAATGTCCAGCTGAGTCACAGCGCTGTTAAGAAAGGCCAAGTGCAGCTCAGTCACAGCGCTGTTAAGAGAGGCCAAGTGCAGCTGAATCACAGTGTTCTGTTAAGGCCAGCCATATCCAACTGAGTTACAGTGCACTGAAGGCAGGCCACATTTGGCTGAGGCGCAGCATTTTGGTTAAGGCCAGCCACCTCCAGCTCACAGTGCCGTTATGGTCAGCCATGTATAACTCAAATCACTGCGGTCTGTTAAAGCAGCTGAGTCACAGTGCTCTTCAAGTCCTAACATGTCCAGCTGAGTCAAAGTGCCCTATTAAGGCTGGGCACGTATAGCAAAGTCACAGGGCTCTGTTAAGGCCAGTCATGTCCACCTCAGTCAGGAATATGCACCCCTATAACTTCCCCCAGCCATGCGCATACCATGTGTTTGTGGTAATGACTTATCAGGCCCCTGAACTGGACTCACAAGGGAAACACATTCATTAACCAAAGAACTTCAACCAAATTGCCTCAACAGAAAATTCTGACTACACAGATGGGCCAAGAGCAATGGTACTTGGCAGCATGCCATCAGATAGTCAGGTCCTCTGTGGCACAAACAGGCTGATCACACGGAGGTATGTTTGTGGAGTATGTATTGTACTGTGGGAGCAGTTGAGTATAAAGAGTCACAGTCAGAGTATTCCAGTAGTTGATTGAAACAAAATCTTGGTCTGAATTTGTACTTTCTGGACTTGAACTTTCCACCTGTGTCTATAATGGATTACTTTTGTGAGTAACTTCCCCCAAACTGTGTGGGAGCAAACTGCTTCACTATTATCTTCCTGCATGCTACCTATGCTGGATAATGAGGCACTACAGCAGTGCTGTTTCAAACAAGGACATACAAGCACTGCTCTGGGGCAGCCCAGAAGTGAGAATCAAGTTTTATCTCTTTCGGCATAAAATAATATCATATTATAACTATTTTCAATGTACAAATTCAAAAGCTCTCTAATGAGACTTTAAAAATATGGGTCAAAGACAGAATTTTCTGTTCTTAAACGAAAATTGCAAAAGTTCTAAAAGCTGATCTGGATAGGCATAGTTTAGTTACCCTCAAAGATCACTGGACAGACATAGTTTAGTTACCCTCAAAGATCACTGGACAGACATAGTTTAGTTACCTTCAAAGATCACTGGACAGACATAGTTTAGTTACCTTCAAAGATCACTGGACAGACATAGTTTAGTTACCCTCAAAGATCACACGATAGACGTAGCTTAGTGATCCGCAAAGATCATGGGACAGACATAGTTTAGTTATCATCAAAGACCACTGGGTAGATATAGCTTAGTGATCCTCAAAGATCACAGGACAGGCCTAGTTTAGATATCATCAAAGATAACTGGTCAGACCTAATTTATTTATCTTCAAAATTACTGGACAGACATAGCTTAGTTACTCTCAGATCTCTGGACAGACCAAATTTAGTAACCATCAAAGATCACTGGATAGACACAACTTAGTTACCCTCAAAGATCACTGGACAGACATAGTTTAGTTATCATCAAAGATTACTGGTAAGACCTAATTTAGTTTTCCTCATAGATCACTGGACAGACATAGTTTAGTTACCCTCAAAGATCACTGGACAGACATGCTGTAGTTTAGTTATCCTCAAAGATCACTGGACAGACATGCTGTAGTTTAGTTATCCTCAAAGATCACTGGACAGACATGGCTTAGTTATCCCCAAAGATCACCTGACAGCACTAGTTTAATTATCTTCAAAGATCACTGTTTTTATACCCATGATGTATTTTCATTTGAATCATGTGAGAATGTAACAGTGGAGGTGGTAGAAGACAAGTCATTGGCCCTTTGAAATGGTTCCACTGTGGGTCTACAGGCTAGTGCTATGCTAAGTGGGATCAAAGTCACACTGATTAAAGCAGAGGAGTGTTGCTAGGGACACCCTTTGAAGCTCATGGAGTGAACTGAAGTGAAAAAATAAAATGGGAAAGACAGGGTTGTGGGAAGGGCTGGGCAATGCAGTGAATGGGAGAGATGGGATCATAGGGAGGCTCAGGTGGTGCAGTGACTGAGGTAGATGGGGTCATGGGGAGGGCCGGGCGATGCAGTGAATGGGAGAGATGGGGTCATCGGGGAGGTCTGAACGATGCAGTAAATGGGATCACAGGGAGACCTGGGCAATGCAATGAATGGAGTCATGGGGAGGCGCAGGCAATGCAGGGGATGGGAAAGCACAGTAATGAGGAGGTCTGGGTGATGCAGTGAATGGGAGAGATGAGGGCATGGGGAGGCCAGGGTGATGCAGTGAATTGGAGAGCAAGGGTAGGGGGAGGTCCGGGCAATGCAGTGAATGGAAGAGATGTATTAATGGGGACGCCTGGGCAATGCAGTGAATGGAAGAGACGGGAGCATGGGGAGGCCCAGGTGATGCAATGAATGGGAGAGATGGGGTCATGGGAAGGCCCAGGGGATGCAGTGAATGAGAGAAATGGGGTCATAGGGTGGCTTGTGCGATATACTGACTGGGGGGATGGGGTCATGGGGAGGTCTGGGTGATGCACTGAATGGCAGTGGCATGCAGCTTTCCTACTTAGATGTATTTCCAGTGTCAAAGGGAAAGCCACGTCCCCAAACACTACATGCCTTACTCTGCTGATGTGCAGTGGTTAGCAGTGACTTTATTTACAGCTTAATAAGAAAGAAGGATAACGAAGAAAGAATTTTTATTGAATAATTTTTATTAAAGAAATTTTTATTGTCATTCAGAAATACACCAGTTAGTGCACATCAGAACGAAATTTCCTTGCATTTTTTCTCACCATCGGCAGAGTATGTAGAAAACAAAATATATATATAGAAAATAGAATATAAGTGGAACTGACTTAAGCTGTAGCCGGATGGCATATCCCAGCTTTGCTCGAGGATACAGCGGTGGGTCTCTGCATCAGTCACAAATGCGGTGTGCGAAGCAGAATGGAACCTGCTTACTTCAATTTCTGCAATTTGATCAGCCAAAAAACATAAGGAGGGGTCTTTACATCCCCACACTATTAAGGTTATTATTTAGGGTTAGACCGCTCTTTATTGCTTTATGTCATCATCCTCTTGCATTAAATTGAATTTGTAGTATGCTTGTGATAAATTAGAGGCAACCACCCTCAACTGCGAAGCAAATGAATATAAAATCCAGGAGAAGCTGGTTTTTCCATTTCAAAAGGAGGTGTGCTCTACCACACTCAGCAGCTGAACAGGGCTCTTTGATCCTGGAATCAAACGCTTTCTTGTTCATCCTCGTTCACACCTCTTCCAGCCTGACTAACCCTTCCTGTGCCTCAGCCCAAAAAGCAAAACAAGCGCCATCCCTGGACTTGTGAAGCTGCAGGGTTCTACATGACTGGTGGCACAGGTGAGTTATTCCAGACTGTGAGGACACAGACAAAGCCATCAGCAAGGCCTCCTTCAGATGGCCGTTTGCTGTAGAAGGGAGTGCTCTCCTCCTACGCCACACGGGTGTACATACAGAGAGTTCCCAGCTCGTTCAGTGCGGAAAGCCTAAGAATGACGTTTCATCATTCTTCAAGATAAACAAGCAGAGATCAGTGGGCTGCTTATGCACCTAGATATGTAATAACATCAATCCAGCTTTACTGTTGAGTCTGACTGCTACAGGTATCACTTTACGATTTAACTAAAATAATTTAACTAAAATAATTTCTTTATCAGCTGCTTCATCTCGGGAGGCCACAAATCTCCCAGCTTCCCAGTTTGGGAAGCAGAAGCAGTGTAACGGCATGATGTCTACTGACCAAATCCCAGTTTGCGCAAGGCCCTTACCCCAGCTCTCGCAGACGGCCACACTCTGCTCTGCACTGAAGCCGCTGGGGGGTGTTACAAGCCCCCATCCCATTAGCCACGCATCACCCTGCCATCGTGCTCTCTCACCAAGGAGAGAGAAAGACGGGCAAGTGGAGGGCCAACTCTGGAGGGAGCAGACTGCATCAGCAGAACACACAGAGGCTTATGGGAGTGTATTCTGAGTGACCCATGTGAAAGATCACTAATGGACGACAGAGTGGCACCGCAGCTGAAGCATTCACTCATTTCTGTGACATTTCTGCCGTCACGCCCATGCTGCATCAGCAGCTTCCAGTACTACACACGCTAACCGAATTATTTTTTGAACTCACTACTCCCCACACAGACCTCTAACATCAATGAAGAAGTTTTCCTGTTTTTTTGTGACGTATCATGGCTTCACTCTGCTCTCTTGCTGTCCCCCAGTTTGCTAATATATTATATATATTAGCAAAAATTAATATATTTTATAAATAGTATTGTAGATGGATATCCATAGTGTGTGTGCACAGCCTGCGATGGCCTAGCATCCGTTCCTGGGGATACAACCTGGCATTCTGGGATAGGTTCCAGGCCCCCCTGAGACCCTGATCATGATAAATGGTTGGAAGATGGATGGACAGAAGAGGTATAATGATAATAATAACAACCATTATTATTATTGTTTTCATGTAGTTCCCTTGTCAACACATAATATGTGCACACCAATTACTGTTGCCTATAAAAAAAAAACGTAACCCTCAGTGTCGGAGCTCAGAGCATAAAACCTGTCAACGTGACTAAATTGTACGAAATGTAGGATTTATACTGGAAAGCGTCATCTGGTGCGAGTATTTACACTGTAATCAGCATGCCTGTTAAATATGCATATGGTTATTTTGATGTTTGTTTTGACAGCCTAGCGGAGCCCGGCTGTGCCCATATCAGGCTGTGTCTGTCAGCAGCCCCCCCATCAATGGGCACCCCGTCAGTGCCACATGAGAGCCGTTACATAAAGAAGGGAGCCGGTGAGAGCGGCCTCTGCTAACACTGCTCCCCATGACATCATCACCCTGCGTGATTCATCATCCCCTCTCTCTCTCTCTCTCTCTCGCTCTCTGTCTACGCAGATATTCATTTAAGGCTAGATCTGCTCTTTTCCCTGGGCCATTAGCTCCTATTTATGTCACTGGTTTTTACTGTTATTCCATTATAATTGTCATTGATTGAAATGATCTAAATCACTGGTGAGCATTATGGCCATTTCCTTAATCACCACAAGCATTACAGTCATGGTTACTGTGATTACTAATTTCGGATTTCTCAAAATTATATATTATTTTTATTGACATCTCGTCCAAGGTGTACCCCAGTCTTGCGCCATCTTCTTCCTGGGATAGGCAACAGGCATGCCCACGACACTGACTGGGTTAAGCGGTCAGAAGATGGACAAATGGATGAATGGACAGAGGGATTGATGGATAGATGTTTTCACTGAACAATTGTTAAAGTCTGTGTAGTGTGATTTTAAGCTTAGTTGTCTCACATGTTTGAACACGTATTTTCAGGAACATGGCAGATACAAATAACCATCCTCTTATGAGCTATGGTTCCCCATTCAGCCTGTGTTGTACTGTGGCTCCCTGCTTACGCAGCGGAAGGAGACTTTCAGTGCTATCTGGCTGCCAGGCTTTCATTTCAGCCGTGCTGCCTGTTTGAATGGAGCGGCTCTGCTCATGACCCTAACTGTAACCCAGCTTCCAGGATCACCACACCTCGAAACTTCCTTTTGGCCTCACATTGGTCCTTCAACCGCTGCCAGAAGGAAAGGCATGCGGGCTGGTGGCAGTCTGTAACAAAACCGGGACCCCAGCAACAACTCAGACCACATCACAGTGAAAACAAAACCTCCCTTGTTACAAAAAATCGCAGGGTGGTGTAGGGCAGTGTGTCTTGGACCCTTGGGCAAGGCTCTTAACTCCCTGAAATATTCCAGGGATGCCAGATAAGATATCTTGCCTGACCCTGCACTTTGCTCTTACTGGTATATATTGGTGCTTTTCTACTGCCAGCAAGAACTGAGCCAGACCCGAGCCATACTGCAAACTGACGGTTTTCCATTATAGATTATCCAAGGCGTACCCACATTGCGTGACTAAACTGAACTGGTTGCCTCACCACCATCTGATTGATCTAAATGCATGGATATGGCGGTGTTCTGCATCAATATGCATGGATTATCTGAAGGAAAAAAGGGCATATTCTATATATTATTCATTATTGGTAGCATTGCACATCACAATGTATTGATGCGTTCTCAATAACTGGGAACTTTCCAACCACCTAATTAAAATAGCATTATAGAACAGCAAAATGGAATGGACTTGGAATGCAAATTTATGCAACCAAATGCTAATTCTGCAAGCACTTGATGTTAACATAGTATGGTGATTCTCACAGACTTGCTAGCTGAAACTGGCATGTAGTAAATCATGATATACCCTGTATGAACAGCAAATAAGCATCTCTTCAGTTTTACATCACCGTCACTCTCCAAACCCAGCAAAGCCTTTACCGAGCTTATTCTTGTGCAGTGGAAAACCGAAAGGACCTGGAACCATATCGCAACTAGTCCCTCTTTATGGTACAGCTTGGTTCCTGTATGGAAAGGCCCCATATGTGCCAGGGCTCCAGACTGTGACTTAAATGGTCACATATGCAACCATTTACTGTAGTGTGCAAGGTAAAATTTCATGTTGTTGCATCCTTGCAAGTGTATGAAAATCATTAGGATGTTTAGCTCCAGCACAGGTACTGTGTTAACGAATTGTGGGTTAAAGTTTTTTCTTTTCTTCACTTGCTCAGTATTTCATTTTCCTCTCTTTTTCCTGAGTTAGTCTCTCTCTACTTGCACACAGGAGTATGTACATATACGCACACTGATGATAAAATGTGCAAAACAATCCCTTCTGCTGTGGTGTTAATATAGTCCAAAAATGAAGCAGTCTATAGTTGAATATTTTAAAAACCAACTTGAGAAGAAAGAGGAGGAGATTGATGGAGAGGGAGAGTCAGAGAGAGGTCCAGAGACAAGCACACATAATGATGAGAGATCGACTGAGCCAGTGAAAATGTACCATTTTCAATTACAATGGCTAGTGCCTCTTTCAGCTGAATTGTCCGGGCTGAAATTATTGAATTATTGAAATTATCCTGTTGTACAATTATTAAGTTAATATTGAGATTAAAATATTTTGCAAATATCAAGTCTTGAGTCACTGTCAATCTTTCATCAATGCAAAAACTAGGATATGCAAATTAGAACAACTGTTCATCAGTATACAAGGCCATTGATTGATACCATGCTGCACCAAAAAAAGGGTGCGACCAAATCATGTGCTGGTGTAACCAACTGAGAAAACTGGTAGCACCAGTTTTACCACTGGAAAAGTTAGTCTGGAGCTGTGTGTGTGTGTATGTCTCAACAAGATGGAATATGTGAAAAGAAGCATTCCAATGTACCTGAATTTTTGTAATTGACAAATAAAGCATCATTGCATTTTTCTTTTCCACAACACCCAAAATCAGTAATGCCCACTCAAACTGTACAACACAGTATAGCTTCAAAAGATTTCATTTAATGTTCAGGATTAATGATACTTGATTTTATTCCATTATATTATTGTGAGCCATGAAAGGCTGAATTATCAAGTTAATGAAGCCTAATTAAGCCAATCAGAATGCTAAAGGTACCATCGTACCACCAAAACATGGCTCTGTACAGACAGCATTTCACAAATGTGAATGTTGAATCGGTCTGTAATCACTGGACAGCTTTCCCTAGTTCTGCTCTAACGGATTTCCAGTGGTGGGTCACAACCACAACCTGGACAGGACTGGCAGGTAACGAGAAGGAGTACGGCACCCAAACTCCCAGGAATCTACTTCAATGAATATTTTCAAATTTCACACATCATACACATTGCAGGTGTGTATTCACACACAAAACACGTTCATACTGACAGGAGATGTAATGCCTGCCAGCGACCTGTGAGTGGCTGCTGTTACAACATGACCACCTGCAGAGGGCATTCTATAATGACACATAGGGGAACCTCCTCTACTGCTCTGGACGCCATGTCTCTTGGCATCTCCCCCAGACGACATTGTGTCCTGCCAGCTACTGCAAGTCCCTTGTGAGTTTTTGGGTTTCTTGATCTCTGTTTACTACAGCAGGGCCACCTCCTGTCCTGCAAATAGGTTCTTCCACAACGAGGGGAATGTGGTAAAAAGCAAAGCCTGAGCAGCTCTGTAAGAAGGACTGGCATTCTGTCCAGCCGCTCTGCCATTGCTCTTTTCACCAAGGGGAAGCTGCAACTGAGTCACATGATACAGCTCAGGATCACATGACAACTCCCTCGTCCACGTAGTGTCAACTGATGTACTGTTGATTCCATGTAGACCTACAATGCAGGCTCATGGGAGAAAAGTGGTTTACAAAAGATGTCTCATATGAGCACTAAGGCATGATGTATAGCATTCTGTTCTGCCCTATTCACAGGTTGGCCCTCAAGCAACAAGGTTATAGGGTTCCGGAAAATACTTTTTAAAATGCCATCCAGCCCAGCTTCCACAGCTGAAGTTGCTTCTGTCAAATGCATGGCAAGTGACTTAACATCTAATGTTTAGTCTTTCTACATAAACATGCTGGTATTGAATATGAAAGCCTTAGCACTTAGTATACAGCAGGTAACACAGTGCAGTGTGTGATTTCACTGCAAGATAAAAGCAAGAGAGAAAAGTATATGTCCCCATGGAGAAAAATATATCCGTGTCATGTAAGAATTAAACAGAATTAGAGTCCTTAGATGGGGCAGGAAGGGACTGAACATCACAAAAAAAGCAAACAGTATAAAGCCATTTTGGTGAATGAGAAAAGAAAAATGAAAAGCATTAACTCAGATTAGAATACTAGCCAAAACAATACACAATTCACCAATTTATAATCTTTGCTGGAAAATGGGACACATGGAACTAATTGGCAAAAAAAAATAATACACGACTCGGTCACATGACTCCTGTGATGGTCAAATCCTACCCCTTCATCTGTTGGAAAAAGATATCAGTGGAACAATATCTTATATTGATCTTATTCATTATCTTCTTTACACGACACAGGACAAAAATGCACAGGACTTATTACGCATTTTTTGGATATAAAAACCAAAGCTTGTGCACTGCATCCAAAAATATGAAAACTACATGAGAAACCAAATTATTACAAAATTAGACTTGCAGTAACCTACACTCTTTCTAATGGTTTTTAAAATGAGTCTGAAACAGACTGCAGATACAGCATGAGAGTTTGTTACAGGAGATGTCAATAACTTAAGATAATGAGGATGTATTTTCATCTTTGCCGTCTTTCAGAGTAGCCCGAGCCTCTGTAGTAGCGAGGCCTCAGCATGGGCACCAGCCCCCTCGCCGTGTCTCTCCGGACCCTGGCAAAGCCGGTCACTGTGTGAAAGGCTCCACTAGTGACAAGTCGTCTTCATCAAATCTGCTCTCCCATTAGCTGCGCACAATGATCACAGGACCATGGGCGGCCACTGGGCCTAGTGTTCTACTGTTTATCTTTCGGTACCTAGTACCTACACAGGCGCCTGGTGACGGAAGCAGGCCTCCAACTTCATTTACAGGATGGTGACTCATCCTTTACTTTTCTGCAGATACATTTATCCAAAAATAAATCTTCAAAGGCTTTCAACTTTAAGCCTAGTTTACCAAACTAACAAAGCAGTATACTTCCCTACAGCAATCCCTAATGATAAAGTATATCGCAGCAGGGACTCTGTCTTTAGCTGTAGATCAGGTTTGCTACCCTCCAGAGCATCTGCTGTCACACTCCCCTGTTTTTACAGACTGCCCTGCTTCACCCGACACCAGAAGCATCGTTTGCCACAATCCAACTCACACGACCACAGAGCACATTCATTTGGAGTTGAACTCTTCCGACAGCATGACTAACTGCTCTTTATGGCTGGGTGATGATATACATTTCATATTGCTAGGTGTGAGCCATTAAAGAAGCCAAAGAAGGAGGCCCTCCTATTTGGTAAATGAGAAGCAGTGCTGAGTTCTGATTTGCCTCAGTTTCATTTGCAAGCTAAAGTATCTCGGGAGCACTTGTCCCATGTTCCTCTGATTTGCCCTGATCGAAGTAGACAGCACTCAGGTGCATGGTGGGGGGGGGGG
>JAODLD010000040.1:5638723-5655043 GCA_026781065.1 Mormyrops boulengeri | reverse complement strand
CCCCCCCCCCCCCCCCCCCCCCCCCCCCCCCCCCCCCCCCCCCCCCCCCCCCCCCCCCCCCCCCCCCCCCCCGCTACCACTCCGTGGAGGACATTGGTGGACGGTGGTCACATGTCACAGAGGCCTTGTTAGCCTCAGCTTCCAGACCTGGTGTAGGTGGATAGGTGAGACCAAGGCATTTCGCTCTACCATCTTAATGACCCCACTCAAGGAATAACTTGGTTAAGAGGTCATTGACATTGTGTTCTAGGTAGAAATCCGTGGCCTGTACTATGAAGTGGGGTAACTGGCTTATCGGGGTAACTTGTCAGATTTAAGGTAGTCTGGGCAAAGTGTAAGTGAACGAATATGAAGTAAAACTGTGGTACCTTAAATCCGACAAGTTACCCCGATAAACCAGTAACCCCGCTTCGTAGTACAGGCCACTGGTATTCATGAAAAATGCATCAGGTATATTGCACACCCTAACCTCACAACTTAATGACTTCACTCAAGGAATCATCTGGCTAGCATGCCCATTGACATTGTGTTCCAGCTGGAAAGTGCTACTACAGCTCTGAAAAACCGGAGTCAGCTGCTACATAAACACCAACCGCTCTCCTCCAAGTACCCTGACTGTCTCAGTCACAGAAAGGCTCAGAGAATCCCGCCGAGTGCAGTTCAGGTAAGATACAATAAAATGTACTTTATTGATCCGGGGGGAATTCTTTTGCATACAGCAGCGAGGTATATAAAGTGCACATAGTGCAAAAACAAAGTGCAAAGACAGTAGGTACTGGCCGCTGTGCTCAGACACTGTGGGTATGAACACAGCCCTGAGGCTGATATAGTACATTCTATAGCCGTTTCATTAATTCCTCTTCTTTAAAGTTATTGTGACTCATGGTACACAATCATTCCTGGCACAATGTTCATACTTTAGTTCTGCAGCATCTTTTGCTTGGACATCCTACTTGGGCCATCTATGAAATTAATCATGTTAACTCCGTAACCCAGGTACAAACTCATATTTCATTTAAAATGATAAAAATCATGTGTCAACCTCCTCAAAAAATTTTTTTGGTCGTCACGTTTCCAACCTAAAACATTTGCAGTCCTGTGCCGTTTCACCATCTCAGTTCAGACGGTCACGTTAGATGACATCTCACTGGGGGACACATTAAAGGAAGTTGCGCAAACACAGAGGACTTTTCAGCACCAGAGTCTGACTCACTGTGAGCTAATCTGCAAGATTGACTCATGCTTCAATATTGAGAATATTCTGAATGTGCCAAATACATATAATATATAATATATATATATACACAAGCACACACACACGAAACGGCTTTCCTTGGGCACCAAGCATTATGTAGCATATGCTATAACACTTCAATTCCAGCAGGTGACCCATTAACACATCACAGAAACATGCTGAGCAGCGGTAAACAGCTTACCGTGAAAATATAAGCATCAGGAACAGTGGTGAGCATCATTTGTTATGTTCAGCAGTGACCCGAGTGCCTAGTGATGTCATGCAGCACTTGATGGCTCTGGAATGTTCCGAGTGTGAGCTCTGCTGGCCACTGACCATTCACGAAAAAATCTCTATCTATGTGTGTCACCAGGAGCAGCTGGAGCATATCACCCTTATCAGAATGGGCCAGTGTCCCTATCAGGGTACAGCGGGGCCCAGTAGCCCCCCCCCATTTATTTTTAGCAGATGCTTTTATCCAAAGTGACGTACATTTTTGAGAAGGCAGGGTGTTAACGATCTTCTTCTAGGGCCCAGTGGTGAAATCACTCTAGGATTTGAACCGCTGTCCTTCTGATAACAGGCACAGTGGCCTAACCCAAGGAGGTGCACACTACCCACCAAATCCTGCTTGTAAAAGGGAGGGGGAGGCTGGAGTGGTGGCCACCCTAATGGAGGAACCAAGATGACAAGAACGGCTGGCAGGATGTGGAATTTGGAATTCACACGGCTTCAGACATGTCAGCATCCAAAAGATCACGGGACAGGCACTGATTACAGGAAAGTGGAGATGTTAAGGGCAATAATACAGATACATCACAGTGGCTAACCCAGAGTCCTCAATCAACCGAACTCAAGATTCGAGACAGAATCAGAATTTGGGCAAACCAAGCTTTCGCTCAGTAACACAGCTGACTATTACTAGAGGAGGAGCAAAGAGTATCTTTCTATCATAGTTGTAGAAAGAAACATCCATGAGGCACTGGAGCCGTCATCAAGGGCCAATTCACTGTGTCAATGTGCTTCTCATCCCACAGAACTGAGCCACTATGGGAAGGGGTGGGGGGGGGTGAGGAAGTTCAAGAGACTGAGGGAAGGGAATGGATGAAATGCGTAATACACTGTGTTATGCCGCCACAAACCACAGATGCCATACATACAGGAAAACATGCTGATTTATCGAGGCTATAGTGGCTCAGAATTCATATCCATTTTATGTCACTAATCTGGCAGGTCAGAAATTAAAAGATATATATTTCTTCCAGGTTCTGCTCTTTATGGCTGAGTGATGATACTCATTTCATAGTAGTCAAACATACAGTACTTAGTGTTTGTATTTTTACTATTATAAACCACAACAGGATATTATATTCTGCATGCAATCTTTGATAAAAGTAAGTGACTTTATCTGTCCTATTAAAATACAAAACGACAACAAAGATACATGCTAAATGCTATGAACTAGCCCATGTCTTACGGATTAAGGGAACATGCGGAAGGGAGTGACACATGCCACAAATTCTTAAACTGCTCCATATGATGCTGTCCCCAGCCGCCTTAACATTGGCCAAATTGGACAAGGAAAGCCATGATTTTTACTAATAAACTACTAAAGCTAATACAAAAGACGCATAACGCTCCCTAAATATCAAAATATTAACAAAAACATAACATTTGAGATGCAATAAAGTACTTTAACTGCCTAAAAAATAAATACAATATTAACTAAATATAATACATAAAATACATACATATTATGTAAATAAAATATTTTTTCTTTGAGGACTATGCAAACTTTATTAGTACATTTGTTTTGGCTAATTTGTCATAGTGATTAAAAATGATGGTGCAGTAGCCCTGAGATGGTCTAAACCTCAGCAGGAATTACAGCCAGGTCTCCCATCCCCCAGACGACCATCGTAACCAAGGAGCCTGCAGGTCATAAAATAATCATGCTGTTTGGTGTCAGTGTTCCTGGGCTTTCAGAGTAAGCATCCCTCTGAAAAGTGGCCTTCTAGACCTCCACACCCGCACAGTACTGACCCTAATACTGAACCTCCCAGAGCCACACACTACATGGCTGTAGCTGAGGAGCTGTGGGAGACGCTGCCGCTGTATTAGACCCGGCGTCTCTCCGCCAGCTCAGGATTCCTACGCTCTTCATTTTCCGTGTATTCCACTGGTGGTCGGTCATTACATACAGAGGCAATAAATGATTTTATTCAATTAACTGCTCAGCATCATAAAACGTACAGGCTAACATGACAGAAAGGAAAATGCAATATATTGATCTACGTTTCACCGCGAGTGTAAATTATTAATGAGTTCACATAAATTTGGATAAATAGTTGTCTAAAAATGGAAGTGGGTTCCAGCGGGCAGTTGCACAGTTTTTGAGAGACGCCAAACCTGCCCAATGACAGCAGTACGGTGCTTGATGTCAGCATGTACACGCTCCTTTCTGACACGAGAGGCTCTCTGTGAGACAGTGTGTCACACTGCAGCAAACACGCTAACGTCACAGGAGGCTTCCAGCACACGCTTCCATGGGAAATTATTCGGTGTGAGAGCTAGCTGGGCTAATTAGCGCTGCTCTAAGCCCTGCCGCACACTCCCCCTTCCAGCTCACCGCCCAGGCCTTTTCTATTATTGCTTTTGTAAGCAGCTTTTTTGTCCTGCACTGGCTTCCTGTTGTCGCTGCCCGTCACTGAGAAACGGAACCACAGAGACTGCGGGGATCTGGTTTCTGTGTGTTTTTGAGCCAGGCAGACAGCTTGAAGGATGGCCAGCTGGGCCCGTTAGGTGCTGCTGCCCCTGCGGGTGACTCGTCACAATCATTTGCTGCCGCCGCGATGGCTGTTTAGGCGCATAGCTCGGCAGGGGAGGGGAGAGACAAAGGGGGGATGCTGCCCCTTTAAATGGGACACGAACGCAGCGCACTTTTACAAAAGGCTACATAATGACACATTATGCGATGGCAGCCTTAAAGGGACGGCGATTCGTCCGGCCGTTCTCGGACACCATGCTATTCAATGAAGCAAAGAACGAGATGCAAACCAGCGTGCAGGTAGGCAGGCTGTATGGAGAAATAGAACAAACACCCCTTCCTGCCCGCATTTCTTTCCCAGCCCCAGAGATGCATGGCTCAGTAATGCAGAGGAGCCAACCTGAGATGCACCCACAGATCCCCCTCCCTAGCCCAACGGAGCCACGGCGACAGCCCCCCGTAGCGGCGGCAGCCCCTTTGTGGCCGGCGGCAGTGCACACGCGAGCCCCGGCGTCCCCAGGTGAGCCCCATCACCCTCCCCACTCACTCACCGCCTCCGAGTCTTCAAATCCATGCAGGTACAAGTTGTCGTACATGGAGGGCCAATATTCCAAACAGCACAAAAAAACAAGGGTGATGAGCAACGAAAAAAGCTGGACTGGGGCACTGCAATGACCCCCCTTCAGCAGAAATCAGCAAGGAAAAGGCCTGGTGCGGCGTCCCTGGGCCTGCGCGGAGAGATGTGCCGTGCTTCCTCCTGAGCGAGCTGCTGCTGTTCATTCACATCACAGGGCAGCAGCTTTATCCCTGGAGGCTGTACTGACCAGGCATCCTATCTGCCTTCCAAACACAGAGCAAGAGAGCGAATCCTTCCTCAATCAGAGCTCGATGACAAAGCAGGCAGCCGGGCTGCTGATTGGCTGGCCGCTGCTCCAGTCAGCTTTGGAGAGCGCTCTCCTCGACTGTGAATAAGGAAGGGGGGGTCTGCATCGGGAAAGCAACGCCCCCACCCCCTCTTTGCCTCCATTCTCTCCTCTCCTCTCCCTTTCCCTCCTCCTTGCACCCTCTTTCCCTGCTATTAGGATCCTAGAGAGAGCGATTACGCGGGGGACTGATTACAAAGGCATGTGAGGGGTGATCATGCTGACCCTGAGCTCTGACTCTCACGGTATTGCCCTGCCCCCTTCCCCTCGCCCCTCTGCTACTCACAACACACAACGGAGTGACGGAAAATAAAATGGGAGCTGGATGCAAGGCGCTGGAGCATGCCAGCTGGCCACATCACTGCAGCTTCCTGAACACTGGGTGCAAAAGGGTGAAACTCCTGCTTCATTACACTCCAGTTCTTACCAATGAAACACAGAGAAACAGACATCAAGGCAACCCTATTCCCAGAATGATGTCCAGATCCATTGTAATGCTTTACAGAGGGGCACCTCGGAAATGAACGGCCAATGTGTGAATCACTATTTTATTCACAGGTCTGAAGGCAGACCTGTCTCCTTATTTAACACACACACATACACAGACATTTAATACATAAGAACACATTCCAACACACAATTATGTCAGCAAACACGGAACAGAATCATAATTGTTGTCAGGAAACAAACATGTATTAATATTTAATTTTTGTAACTGTAAAAACAGGACATGCCATGCAGCCATATAAACAGAGTAAAGCAGGAAATGTGCGTCTAATAACAACGATGCCTCATCACGACTTATCCTAAAGCCAAGGATGACAAAATGAGCTTTTTCTGTCATACTGCCTGCACTGTTTATACAGACAAATGCACAGGCAACCATATTATGTGACATTCTGACAAAATAAACTGCTGCTCACCCTTCAGATATTTTTCTGTTATTCTTTCTCATACATAAGCACTTATTTCACCAGCACATTTCCTTTAAAACACAGGAGAATATCAACCAGAGACAACACTGTGCTTTCATGACCACAGGAATTCTGAATTCTTTAAATGATCAGCTACTTGACGATTATCACTTATAAACCATCTCAATGAAATTAATTATGATCTTATTTTAGGATCATGTTTCATTCCAGCTTCCATACCACTTATGAAGTGCAGGGTTGCAACGCTCCCTTAAAATGACAACCATATAGAAACACAAGGCCCTCTAGGGACCAAGCTGAGAACTACAATTGCCAGCTGAAGCCATGCTTTGACTAACTGGATGGTATTATTCTGTGATGCACAGATATTTAAAAATGTATTTTAAATAGCCAACTTGCAGGTTCTATTATTCACACAGTCTCTTTCAGGACCCAAAGACCTCCCCAAGCATGATCCTTTGCAGACCTTAGTTGGTATTCCCATGGGAGTCTATTTTGCTGGGGGAGGGGTGGGGGCACTCCTCATTCCATGTAAGGCACAGACCAGCTGACTTTACTTACCATCACTGATGAGGTTTTGCATGTAGATGCTTAATCTCAGCCATCACTCCATCATAACCTCCAAGTACAGCATAACAAATTTCTGTACAAAACAGTGACAGATTTTATACTTCTGTGTTTTTCCCTTAATAGACAGTAGAGGGCAACAAAGAGCAGTACAATGTCCCAGAAGTCCAGAATTGCAGCACTGTGAAACACACACTACCTACGACCACCATCAGTAAGGTCTGTGCCCCTGCAGGTTAGAATTTTGTGCCTGTAACAGGAACGTCACTGGTTTCACTCATATGGTTGCTAGAGTGATCATATAACTATTTTTTTCATCTATGAAACAAATCAAATAAATACATTACTGGACACCCAATTAATAGATAAATACATCAGCATGCCCGTGGTTTAATAACCTGGTCATGCTATAGATATTGTATTTCAGATAGCTGATCACATTATTTCAACTATCCAAATTAGACACAATTAGCTCTGGGTCACAGCTTTTCAATCAACAAAACTGATCAGTCCAATTAACTGTCCGGTGGAGGCCTCAAGACTCAAGACTGCCAGGCCAGCACTGTGTGTTAAGGTCTGCTCTTTGGGCAGACCCTAGGGGCTGGTCACACTCAAAATATAGTGCTGACAGTGATGATTGTAAGCTGTGATTGCAGGGTGATGTTTTATAGCATCAATTGGCTTTATTCCTCTATGGAAGGATAGCTAAATTCTTTTTTCTACAGCAGGTGACTGCATCAAGGCACTAACAAATCAGGTATTGGTTGGTTATTTCACATAAGCCCTCATTTAGGACAATAACCTTCCTACACGGTGCCAACAAATACACTGGTGTCATGCAGAGCCCCGCCTCCATCTGGGAGGAGCCAGCCTGAGAGTGTCAAAAGGGTTTCATGGGAAGATTGACCACTGATCTGCAAAATCATAATACAGTACCTGTGTCAGAGGAGCTATGCAAATCAGCCCTTCACAGACAATCCACACATTAGTGAGGGTCAAAAAAATATAATGAAATGAAATTTGATTAAATGGAGCAAATTAAATGGCACATGGGTGAAAAGAGCCTTTGTCTTTTACCCTCATGAGTTTGAACAAGTGTTCATTTCAGAAAAAAAACAGTGAGGCCCGGAGGTAGTCTTCCTGAAACACTGACTGAAGCATTACTGACATGAACCAGGCATCAGTGAAGATTCCTCTCCCCAATTTCTCCACATCACATATTTCTGGTCACTGTCAGATATCAAACACAAAAGAACTAGGGATGTAAATTGTTGGTCCCAGTGCAATATGATTCAGTAACGATTACTGATGGAACGATTCGATGCATCAGAAATCTTGACTTTCTAATCACAATTCGATTATTCAATTATTTTGATGGCCTGAATTCAATCCTTTTAAACTTCACTGAAAAAAAATCACAAGTACTACCACAGGAACTTAATTACACACTATTAATGGAATACAGAAAAAGAACAAGCCAGTATAAAATTGTTAAAAGGCCAACTACTGAACTGTACAGGAAAAAAACAAACACATTAAACGGGCTGCTGGAGGTGGAGCTTGCCAGTGCAAATTAGCGGAATGACGTCATTATTTTTATTCTGTGAAAAATGGAAGTCCAATCTGCAGGCCATATCTAATAATGGATTATAAACATGTGTGAGACTGGTACTTTGAGACTTTTTTAAGTGGTGAATGAGCTGAACAAAATCCCTCGTCTTTCTCTACAGAAAATGGCTGATCGTGCAATGTAATCGTATCCACTATCGTGGTGCTTTAGTAGTTGTGTTTTTAGCTGTGATGTTGCAAACCTTGAATACAGATGAAGTTAAATTATCATGCATCGCTAAGGCTAAAATTATTTTTTACTTAATGTCTTGACCATTAATACCATGTACAGCAAAAATTACTTTTTTGAACTACAAAAGAGGGGAGTTTCTACAAAGCACTGTAGCACATAGATTATCTTAACCATTAGAGATAGCATTCTGCACTGCAAAACAGGGCGTACCCAAAAGCGTCATAGCTCTTCCATTATGAATATTAATAAACCTTCCCCTGTCATCCTGAAACCGCTGCTTTGTGCATACCTGCAGCACATGAACTTGAGAGCAAGGATAAGCAGGATTCTGCCCCCGATTCTGACATACAGATTGATGCATTGAATCTTAATAATAAATAACTGATTCATCACAATCTTTCCACCCCTAAAAAGAACTGTTACAAAACACTAATAAAAATGGCTTGTCTTTTCCTGGTTACACCTGTTATATGTAAGGCCCCAAGGCATTAGATGAGAGTGACACCCACTGCACAAGCCATCCTGCTACCTGTAATCAATTTTTCAGAAAATTTTTCACATGTAGGATACAACACACTCTGTACCAGTGCTATGCTACTTCATTTCATGCCATTTTGGTCGCTAGCTAGACTAACTTGCATGCCAGACAAAAACATTCAAAGCTAAAGTGTCACCTCACCCTAGAAGCAGGCTACTTATTATACATAATACATTTCTGACATTTATCTCTTTACATACTACAGAATGTAGCACAGACTGTAAAGTATAAGGTCAAATATGTGAAGCTGGTCCCTCTTCTTTCAATATGTACTCCTACATGGTCAATTAGGTATTTTAATGCTATATCACCTTAAAACAGTCAACATGAATGTGATGTAATGTAAACGGAATCACACAGTCCAAGGAAGACATTACATAACATTGCTGCTTCGTGCAAAGCAATCAAAATAGCACAAAATGTGTCTAAGTCAACAGCAGGAACTATTTCACAACTTTCCTGTCACAGTCCCAGTTGGTATCTAGCGCGCGAGCTGCGAGAAGGAGCACTGTGACCTGTGAGGACCGCGCCATTTGTGCTCCACCACTGAACGTCTAGCGCTATTCAGGGCAGAAGCCTTCAGAGAGGCGGAGAGGCACAGTGGCAGATTGGGGGACCTTGCTGCTGCTTGTCACAACATGCAGGCACAGTAAGACCGAAGTGGACTTCCTGACATCAGCCGACACCTCAGCCAAATCTGGGCTTTTCCACGGCCTGCAATATCCTTTTGACACCGACCACTGGACTGTTGCCTGCTTATTTTATGGTTTTCCCAGGCGAGATAAATTGTCAGATATAGTGATGTGCTTGTCTGTCTCTCAAAAGTAATTCAAATCAGCATACATTTTTATGGTAAAACTCAGACCAGACGTAAGCACAAAATCTGTTGAACAGGTAGGGTGAAATGGCTAAGCTGTAATGGTAAAGTAGTATCAGCCTGCTGGGTATGACAAAGAACTCAAACAGCCACGTAAGACACCATGTTCACATTACATAAGTCAGATCATTATATAAAAGCAAATCAAAGCACTATCACTAAACACAAGGTTTTTAAAGAGGAAGACCCTGTGCTTTAACATGCCCTCAGTCATAGACTTGTGCTTGCGCATACTGAAATCTGTATAATTTTGAACACGATAATCATAATGAGAGTAATCATGCTTAAAACATGGCAGAATATACTTCGTAAGACAATCAGCCTGGCTTATGCTACTTTCTTTGTTTACACGTGCTGCTCTTTCTCACTTTATATGCACAATGTATGAGAACAAACACACATGCATATGGTTATCCAGCAGGTGTCCGGGGACACCAGGGACGTCATCTTACTCAGCAACGGCAGTCGTGTCATCGTGTGGTTTTTTTCACCCTGACAGAAGGTCACCTGAATTTGTCACACATGCAAGCACGCTTAAGGTGAACTCTGCTAGTGCTGGGTCTGCAGGCACCTGCAGTTCACCTGCCTGCTCGGAATTATGTAATAAAGGTTATTTCAGTGGAGGGCTGGCAAACACCCAGGTGGATGGAAATCGAGGCCACTGACTCCCCACAACAGCTCTGATCATTTTTCCAGTGTAAGCTCCTATATTTTTAGAGGAGGAACAGGTCGCACTCTCTGGACTTTTTGCCAATGCAGCCTTCTGCGTGATACGTTCATGAATAACTGTGTTGCCATGGCTGTGGATAAACCCTTGTGAAGTGAACAAAACCCAACATAAGCTGGTGCATGGCGCTGAGCTGCCCTGACGAAGAGCACCCACCCAGGTGGATGGCCACTTCAACGAAGAAGGGGGACAACCGGTCCGCAGATAAATCATCAGAGAGCTCAGGCTGATAGGAGCGACGTGTGTGGGCTCCAAGGAACCCCCCTTTGACCCCACCCCGCCTTACCTGTCTGAGGATGAAGCTGGTGGAGGTGGTACTGCCATCCGACCGCTTGAGTCGGCTGCGCCGCGAGTAGGTCCCTCTGTTCACCTGCACAGGAAAGCAGCTGCCACGTCACTGGTCCAGGCAGGCGAAGGCCACCTGAGATACAGCCCTCTGCACCAGCGACCGAGCTCATGTGACAACTTACGAGAGGCGTCCTTGCGGCAGGCCTATGCGACTACCGCACAAAAGCCTTTGAGTGGATACTGAGGGGCATCCTACGTAAGGACAGCTGCAAAAATTGATGGAAGTGGAAAACAGTTTGTCATACGCATATGACTGGCATTAAAGCTCACATACTTCCAAAAGGATATCAGCCTTATTAGACTGACCTAATTATGATCCGATTTTTGCTCCATTTTTAGATGAACTATATCTAGTACTATATCAAGTAATTGTGTCAGTTAAGCATTAAAATTCTCTTTTTAAGTGGATTTTTTCAAATGGGGTCACATTATCTAGGTCACCTCCTTTCTGTCAGTTTACACTCGTCAGATGATTCCCGGCAAGGTCAATGCACATAATTAATCGGATACAAGATGTAAAAACAACAATTTTAAAAGTAACCGGACCCGTACGGCGTACAGGGTCGGTAACCGTGCTTCCTCTGTGCCTATCGGGCCGTTACAGAATATAAAGATTTGCTTTCCTATCATGACGGTATCACTATATAACGGAGAACAGGGACCGTCAACACTATCAGCACGGAAATAACGACGCGCTTACTTCAATTTAATACCTTGTAAGACAGCTGTCAAAGTAACGAATCGTGGAATTTCACTCACATTTCTTAATGATAATGTTTAACAACGCCGTTTTGCGAGTCATACACTCACCCTCTAACTAACCGAGTCCCGCTCTTACGGGCTGTCTCGGTACCGGACGGGACCCAGGCACACTCCAGCCCCGCTCCGTGTCCGCCGAGCCCTGCGTTACCTGGAAGATGGGCTTCTGGAGCCCCTCGCCGATTTTGTGCCGGGTATAAATGTGCCGGGACATCTCCGCCAGCTCGTCGGTCCACGGCGGCGGCTGCCTCTCCGGGCCGCTCCACTGGAATTGTTGCGGGTATTCGACCGCCGGCTCCAGCTTCTCTCTCGGCTCCGTGCTCACGCGCAGAAACGGTGTCTCCCGCGTACTCCGCCGGAATCAAGCTACCTGAGCGGGGGCGCGCGTCGTCAACGGCGCGCACGGCGGCGGCGCGCCAGCGCGCGGGGGGCTCGAGGGGGCTGGAGGACGATGGGACGGCTGGCGCTTCGCCTCCGCGCGAGCTGCAGGAAGCTCTTGGGAGGCCTTGAGATCCGAGGAGTTTTTAGAAACCTTCGTGAACTGCACGCTATCCAAAAAAAAATGAAAGGAAATAAAAATATACAGTGCAATCTGCACTATACTGAAGTAAGGAAATACTGGTGTATATCACCAAACAAAGTCATTAGCAAGGAAATGGTCAAGGGTTATGAATAATCCTGATGCATTACATCAGGACACGATTAACAACAGCGTTAACAAAAACAACTCGTAGGAGCAAACAAATCGCCAAAGAACACGAGGATGCATTCAGTGCAATGTGATGTCAATTAAAATATTTCATTAATTGATTTTAATCGAGCATAACTAAGAATTTAAAAGCAGTATTCACTCTGTATTGGTATATCGGCGTGGGTGCCGATCCCTCTGGTACTAAATATTACAATAAACAAAATGCACCTGGGGTAATACTTGTCTTAGGAAATTTTGACTGGATTAACTTTAGGCAAAGGTCTAACTGCTAATAAAAAAATTAAATATGTTACAGATGCTGATCCTAGGCAATGTTGTTGCTGCTGTCACACAAACCAATAATCTTGGTTAAACACTAGTCTTGACCTTATAGTAGCTAACAACTGTCTCAACTGTAAAGCAGAATACAGTGAATAATGTCTATCTTCACTGTTAAGGTTAACATCACTGGTCAAGGAGACAGAATTAGTGTACAAACTGGTAAAGAAAAGATCCCATACATTTTATACTTCAGAGTTATTACAATAGCAGCAGGACACACAAAAAAAGGAAACTCACGAACCACTTGTGTTAAGTGGATAATAAGCAAACTATAGCCTGGCACTGAAGACCACACAGAGGCTTTCCAAAATCTAGGGGCCTGAGTCACATGCATGACTGTCAAAATTTTACAGAAGGAGATGATTTCATAGCTGACAAATGAAGGTATGAGCTGAAGAGGATAACAACTGAGGGAGGAGAAAAGCGAGTCAAATGTATGACTGCATTGGTCTATGTAGGAGGAAACAAGCTTCAGGCACGTGAGAAAGGTTCCTTCATGAGGGAATGGATACCATTCTCCACCACACAAATTCACAGCGATGGACAACAGAACACACACTTACTGAAGGGGCTGCTGAACAGGACTCAACCTGAAATTACTCACGTTTAATATTTTACACCAAAAGCATAAAAGGGGTATTACAGGGTATTATACATAGCTGAAACACAAAGTCATTTTAATTTTAAAGGCTGTTTAGTATTCTCTGGGTGTTACAAATTGAACAATATACAATGACAAGATAAGATACAGAGGACCCTAAAGATATAAAACATGAAGTACAAGAGAATATGACAATCGTGGACAAAGAGGTCCCAAAAACCCTTCTTTACACTCTAAACATACAGCAGCTTCTGGAATGAATTCTTTTATTTCAATTTTTAAAGAAAACAAGGCATCCAATGGCAAAGAAATGCTTATAAATTTAAGGTGCAATCCCTATAATGCGAGATATTTTACATCTAATATACAACAGATTTTGTAAAGGTTACAGAAGGGTTTTATTGATTTTTATCATGTATCATAACTGCTGCGGAAAAGCACAACGGAACTACTCTGCAGGATTTTCCTCCATTCTAAAGTTTAAAGATAAAAAAACTTTCTACTAATTAGTTTGACTGTGTCTCTTTAGCACATAAATATATATTTTTTAACATTAACAACCGATTGGTAACATTTGATCAGCAATTAGTCAGTGTGGATTATACATGTATTCATCCCGCTTGTATAGAAAAACAAAAAGCAGACCAGAAAGTTTTGATTTCCATTTGGAAAACAGGTGACCCAGTAACAAATGTCCGCCTTAAAGATTACAATTAAAGTACAAACTGCAGTACAAGAGGAGTCATTTACAGTAAATTAAATTAAAGCCTGAAGACAGCTTCTCTCAGAGTGCAGAGACAGCTAGGACTTGCATATCAGAGGCTGGTCTCTGTGGCATTCTGAGCCAGTGGGTGCGTACCGCTCAGGCCTCCGGCATTTGCCCCAAAAGCAGATCTGTTACATCACTTGGGGCAATTACAGATGTAGGAAACATGCACCAAGGAGCTTGTGCGTGTCCCTGACGACAAGCCCGTCACTGAGCACTGCTCCAGCGCAGCTCCGATGGGGGCTCTTACCCCAACCCTAAGCCCAAGGTGTCTGAAGACTTGGCACATTAACAAGGTATGCATGGTAAACCTTTACAGAGCCAGCTGAACACATGTGCAGTTTCCATTTACTGTGCACCCACTAAATTGTACCAGATAACCTCATTAACCTGGGAAAAGTAAAATTCATTCTTCTTATTTTAACCTCTAAAACTGTATTCTTGTTCACATGCTTATGTTCATTTGAAGGAAAAAAAAGATAGAAAATGTGTATTGCCTCCACAATGTAGACTGCTTCAAATGATGCAACCCTTTTGCAAATGTACGCCACCCATCCCACTGACTAAGGGGTAATATGGGCACATCATCACTTCTCATAGTGTCCAGAGGTTGAGACTTCAAAATGCAGCTATTTTTGCAGAAGTGGAGAAACAAGGGAGTCGCAATGTTGAAGGTGAAGATGTTCAGCTGTGTAGTGAGTTTACAGTCTCAGGAAGTCACAGGCTCTGACTAACGAACAGAATGAAATGAAAAGCTTGGTTCCAAAGCTCCAGCTTAGCGGGGATGTACAAAGAACGGGACACTTAATTAACAACTTCCTGTGAAATTAGCAGCTAACTAAATTTAAAGTTGAATGTACACAGCAAAACTGGAACATGTGCCCATGCTGTGCCAAAGCTACTAAACATGACTGCTGTTCATCACCTTAACTAGGCCCTGTTCCCACAGAAGACAGCGCCTCCTGCCTGTGAGCACAAAAACTGAAATCAACACAACAATAAAGCAGTGGGGAATAAACAAAAATAAAGAAGAAAGCTGTGCAGGTTAACTAACTGATGTTGCGTCAGATGGGTTTCTCTGGGGTACTGAAGTCTGACTTCACTGTACAGGCTTAAAGGAGAGGTTGCTGGTAGTAGGTAGCTTGCGGCTGTGGGGCGGCATGAGCTGGAGCTGCCATTTGATAAGCGCCCGGGGGCATACTGGGGTTAGTGTTCTGGTAGGCTGACATGTCCATGGCCACGCCCATCTGCTGCGGGTATGAGGTGGGGCCACCCGGTGGCTGACCTATATATGCTGGATTTACAGCACTGGAGAAATGCATCCAAAATGTTAGGAAACAAATGGCTACTTGAGCTAAATAAAGTACTTCAGTGTATCCATATTCAATTTTTACATCTGAATTCAGACATTAGAAAATAACCAGAGGTGGTTTCAGGTCCAGAGAATACAAATCCAGACCAAGATTTTGTTTCAACCAACCAGTTGAGTATAAAGTGTCACAGTCACAGAGTACTTAACTGGTCGGTTGAAACAAAATCTTGGTCTGGATTTGTACTCTCTGGGCCAGAAATCATCACCTCTGGAAATAATCAATTTTATGAAACAAATAAGTGAACAGCACTGGCGACAGTACCCGGTGTAGGGTGGCTGCTGGGGCTGGCTGCTGCCGGAGGTGCCAGTAGGTGGGGGGAGGGAGTGCAGGGACGCGGGCTGCTCGGGGCCCAGATTATAGGCTGGCCCGGGGGGACCCTGAACAATTCCTGACGGCATGTATGCACCACCCTGAGGCTGGCCTGGGTAACCCTGGGAAAACATGACACTAACATTATAATACCAGCGTTGATTATTTCCGTTACAGAGTCATAAATGTGCTCACTTTTCCATATCTGCGACTTAACGCTGCAGTGGATAGGCCCATTCAGCTGTATACACAGCCGACCCCAGAACTATGACATCTATCAGTCATGGGCAAAGTGTTTGCGAAGAATAACATGCTTTTATTACGACAGTCATTAACAGATTCCCTCTGAATTTCTCCCATGGAAGATTTGGAAGAGGGTGTGAGGAAGAGGCGGCGCCCTCTGCAAGCAGAGGCAGGCCGTTCTGACCTGCAGTGAGACGCCCGGAGCAGGGGCCACGTAGTGAGGCTGGGGCTGCAGCTTGGAGTAGGTGGAATAGATGGGCGCCTCATTCATCAGCTTGTTGTACAGCTCCAGGGCCTCCAGGACCTTCACGTTCAGCTCCGAGAGCTCAGAGTGCTTCCTGGACATCAGAGAACATCACACCAAGCTTTATCCTAATGGTGGCTACACCAATTTGTGTTGCATTCTTAAAACAACGCTGCCTCCTTGTTCATTCTATGTCATGCCACAACCTCAGAGGGCGCAGGCCGTTTTTGATGCAGCGGACCCACATACAGAGCGCAGATAAACGTATTGTGATG
>JAODLD010000040.1:5601328-5638623 GCA_026781065.1 Mormyrops boulengeri | reverse complement strand
CCCCCCCCCCCCCCCCCCCCCCCCCCCCCCGCCCCCCCCGCCCCCCCCCCCCCCGGCCCCCCGCCCCCCCCCCCCCCAGGGTTAGGGTGCAGCAGTGTGACGTTTAGGTGCGTGGGGCTGTGAGGTTTGTGTAACTAGAGGTCTTTTTTAGCTTTGTTAGCTAGTAGCAACTGGTCCTAGTGCTAGATGGCGCTATCCATCTTCCATGGGCCAGGTGTGGGAAAAGGAGACTTGCGGGTATGCTACCGGGGCGCCCCTGTGACACCCCTGTCCTCCATGCTGGCCACAGAAGCACGAGCGAGGACAGGCCCTGCTGGATCTAGTCTTCAAGCATCTGGAGCTCACTGAGAGGGACTATTTTGGGCTGCAGCTGGCAGACGAGTCCTCAGACAGTCCAGTGAGTACCCCCCCCCCATCATCTTCAGGCCACAGGGGGCAAGACCCCGCTGTACACCTGCATGGGGGTAGGACATATGCAGTTGTGTGTATCTCCTCTCTGTGCGTCAGTGTCACTACACTGCGTCTCTGTTTTGCAGAGGTGGCTCGACACTAACAAGCTCATCAGGAAGCAGTTAAAGAGTAAGTGAAAAGTCCCTATTTATGCCCCTAACCCAGACCTCGCACGCCGCCAGTGGGGATCACTTACCATCCCGTGGTTTGCTTCGCAGGAGGATCACCTCACAGTTTGAACTTCAGAGTCAAGTTTTTTGTGAGCGACCCGAACAAACTTCAGGAGGAGTACACCAGGTGAGGGGCCTAAGGTTAAACCCAGGGAAGGGTCATGACCAGACGCGGCAATGGTGGGGAACTCCCAAGGCTGTACTGATCTGTTTGTAAACATGGGTGAATCTCAGTACCTGTTTTATGTCATCTACCATTACCGAAGACCAGTTCCAGTACTAAGAACACAAGTATAGAGGATGGTAAAAATCCCTGGATGTTCGTCCAACTCTGCCATAAATACCAAGGATACATCTGTCCCATTATCTAAGGGTTCCTTCCTTGCCAAACAAGACTAATCCCATGATTCATTGTGCCCCAAGTTCGTTCTTGGGAGGCAAGTTAGCAAGACTGATCCTGCTAAGACCACAAGTATGGTCTTTGCATTCTACGTCTTGAGTTTCACCCTATGACTCCATCCGGTCTTAAGGCTGTTCCAGTACGCCATCTTGGAGCCACAAGGCGCTGGTGTTGCTGTAAAATGCCCCATGGAAGGTTCAGGGGACACAGCGTGCTATTTTTAATGCCCTGGTGGCATGCCGGTCCTCAGAGCAACGTGCCGAGTGTTTGGCCTGTTTGAGACTTTGACGTTGAACCTAGGAGGGGACTCTGAAACAGGGCCGTTCTCTGAGCTAAGAGCTGGCTGAGAGGTGCAGGAAGCAGTAGGTGTGTTATGGGGGGAAGGAAAAAAGACTAATACCTCCACAGTATTATCATAAAAGCGTGTAGTAAGGGACCGCTTACGGAGTATTAACATCTCAGAGTGATGACGTCAGATCTGTACATTTCCTGGAGCTCATTCAGCAGTCAAACATGCTGGCCTTGTTTTGGTCGGGCCCGCTAACCAGTTTGTCCATTTCAGGTACCAGTGTTTTCTGCAGCTCAAACAGGACATCCTCATTGGAAGGTGTGTGTCATCTTCCTGCGATTTACTCATCACCCGAGGTTCTCATTGGCTGTCATTGACTTTGATTGGCCCTGGTTGGCTCCTCTAATCTCTGGCTGTGATTGTCTGACGTGTTTCTTGTTTCCCCGCAGGCTCCCCTGTCCGTATAGCACTGCCGCCCTGCTAGCCTCCCTCGGCGTTCAGTGTGAGTATCTCATTGTGGGTCCCCTGTCCACTCTGAGTCCTCTCTCCCCCGACTCTCTCATGACAGTGCGGCCTGTTACAGTATCGGTTTTTTAGTTTTCATTTTGTGTCTCTTCATTTGTTTTTTTACCTCCCTGCCAGTTGTGCACATGACTGCAGGGTGTAGTATCCAGATCACTGGGTATGGTATCCTGACTGCATGGTGTAGTATCCAGATCACTGGGTATGGTATCCTGACTGCAGCTTGTAGTAGCCAGATAGCAGAGTTTGATATCCTGATCGAAGGGTGTAATATTGATGTCCTGACCGCAGAGATTGATGTCCTGTCCTGTTTGGTATCCTGACCGCAGGGTGCAGTGTCCTGACCGCAGGGTATAGTATCCTGACCACAAAGTTTAGTCTTATTATTCTTACCGCAGGGTACAGTATCCTGGCCGCATGGTATAGTACCCTGACTGCGGAGACTGGTATTTTGACCGCAGGGTATAGTATCCTGACCGCAGAGACTGGTATCCTGACCGCAGTGTGCAGTTTCCTGACCGCAGAGACTGGTATCCTGACCGCAGCGTGCAGTTTCCTGACCGCAGATATCCTGACCGCAGCTTGCAGTTTCCTGATTACAGTCATGCTGTGATCAGGATGCTTACTGCATTAGTCCCATTGGACCCCCATTCAGAGCCCGTGGTTGATACGTATGATCTGGGATTCAGGCAGTAATTTGGTCACAATGATGCTGAAACACTCGTTTCCTCATTAACTCCTGTGATTGGCCCCGGGGGCCAGCCTGCAGGGCCCACCTCATGCTGGGCTGGTGGGCCACCCATGACTTAGTGCCCTTTGCTTTATCCCTAAACTGGACTCAGGATTGCTGGGGAGTGGGACCCCCTGAGGCTGTTGGTGGCGGTCAGTGTTTCTCAGTATGTGTACTTCACCATACTTGAATTCTCATGTACCTGTTTTACGTCATCTTCCATTGCTGAATACCAGCTCCAGTACTAAGGACAGAAGTACAGAGGAAGGTAGAAATCCTTGTAGGTCATTCTTGCCTCACCCCAAATATTAAGGACACATCGGTTGCATCTTCACAATCCCATGATGCATCGCACCCCAAGTTTGCTCTTGGGAGGCATGTTGGCAACGCCGCTCTTGTCAAGACTACAATATGGTCTTTGCATTTCTGTGACTCATATGGTAACCGTATGTTTGTATGTATCTTATAACCCCTTAAATTTAACATCATGTTCTCAATGTTAGGCTTTGCATTAACATTAGCACCGATTCAGCATTAAAGTTAGCATTAGCATTGACTAGGTGTTAGACTTAGCATTAGCATTGACTAGGTGTTAGGGTTAGCATTAGCATTGGCTGAATGTTAGGGTTATCTCTCGCGTCTCCTGCAGCTGAGCTGGGAGACTACAGCCCGGAGGAGCACCTGCCCGGTTACCTGGCTGAATATCGCTTTGTTCCTGGCCAGCCAACAGACTTCGAGAAGGAGGTGGTCAAGCATCACCAGCAGCACACGTGAGGGCCGGTGCTATCGAGTGGGAACACCCTCAAACACTTTCACATATACTCAGTGCTCTGCGCTGTCCCACCATCACCCCCCTGTCAGAATGCACCATACCGCTCATTTCCAGGGTCTAGCTACAGTTTAGGGGGTGGGGCCAGGGATGGGTTGTTCAGCCCTGATAGGCTTGTGGTGCCCGCTGATTGGACAGTGCTTGGTGGCCTTCCTGAAGACACTCCTCTTTTCTGGCTATGCAGAGGCCTGTCTCCCGCCCAGGCAGAATTAAGCTACCTTAATACTGCCCGAACACTGGAGCTCTACGGCGTGGAGCTACACTATGCAAGGGTGAGTGTGTGTGTGTGTGTGTGTGTGTATGTGTATGTGTGTGTCTATGTTTGTGTCTCTCACATCGCAGTCTTGTGTCTCCAGTGTTGCTGTCTCACAAACATGTACTTTGTGACAGAGAGAAGATCAGGCTATCAGTGTGGGGGTGTCTGTCCATGTGGCTTTTAGACTGAAATTTGACAGTCACAAATCATACCCGGCTGGCCACCTTTGTCCTGTGAAGATGCACGTCGTATTAATACAATGCGTCTGGGCAGCTCAATTTCTTAAAGCTTTAAAGTCTGCAAGGGTTTCCCAGCTGAATTGCAAGTCTAAGCTGCAGCAGAGCATCAATCCTAACATCCAGAGCTGCCTATATTTGGAAATATTAAGGGCATAGCTTTTGCACGTTTCTTGCCCTGTAGTGCCACACAGAGGCAGTGGTGAGGTAATGCTGCTATCTGCTTAGACCTTGTAACCCTGTACAGGGAGTCTGTGTGATTTTCAGCAGAGTAGGTCTATTTCTCATGACTGCCCATCCATCAACAGCAGGTGCCTACAGGGGTTAACAGCCAGGTGTTTTGGTTGAGGGAAGAATTCGGAGGACCCCAAAGGCATGATTATGAAGGGGAAGAGCGTCAAGACGCAGGGCTGAGCTGTAGTTGGATTTCAATCTAGAAGAAGCCCTGGGCAACATGCCTGCTAATCCAGCACAGCGCCGCCCCAGTGGTAGTTTTGTGAGAGTTTTGTGCAGGTGCCAGTCCCTGGGGACATATGACCTGAATTTAATTTTTTTTTTACTTATTTCTTGTCATTAGGATCAAAGCAACACAGAGATTTTAATTGGGGTGATGTCAGCAGGAGTGGTCATTTACAAGAACAGGGTACGAATCAACTGCTTTCTATGGTGAGTACTCCCAGGGGACCGGGCTGGAATGAGTTTGAGCGGGCCGCACAGACTCAGGCGGACCCCAAGGGGCAGTAGCGAGTGAAACATGGGCGAGCCCAGTGTGAGCGGGGTCACGGTCATGTGCCTGTGGGGGGGGGGGGTACCATGACCCTTACAGGAAAGGGGCCTTCAGCTTCCTGCACTTAACACTGTTCTGGTTCTGTGGGCTGGCCGTGGCAGGGACAACTAACAAGCCGGGTTCGAAGGCACAGTCTTTATTTAGAATATCATTGACTCATGTGGCGGGGGGGGGGGGTGGTCTGAAATTGGTTGGCAGACATTTGCACATCATTAGCAGTATTTATGGGCCTGTGTAACGCTTCTGTGTCTCTGCTTCCCTTCCAGGCTGAAGATTGTAAAAATATCTTTTAAATGTAAACAGTTTTTTATTCAACTCCGGAGAGAATTGGTGAGTTTCAGCAGCGAGACAGCTTGGGGGGAGGGGAAGAGGGGAGTTATACAAAATAATTTGAGGTTTTTCGTGTATGTATGTGCGTGCGTGCGTGCGTGCGTGTGTGTGTGTGTGCGCGTGCGTGCGTGCGTGCGTGTGTGTGTCTGTGTGTATCTGTGTGCGTGTGTGTGTGCATGCGCGCGCCGTGAGGAGTGTCGGGGGCCTCTTTGCGTGCCCCGGGAGCTACTTCCTGAGAATGTCAGTGTGGGATAATGAGCATCTTGCTGACGCCAGGAAAAAGTTGGACATGGGATGCCGCTTAATGCCGGGAAAGTGCCTGGCCCCGGCGCTGCCGTGGGATCATCCTGGGCAGAGACTAAACCTGTGCTGTCTGCCCTCCCCTCCGGCCGCAGCACGAGACGAGGGAAAAGCTTCTGGGCTTCAACATGGTCAGCTACCGGGCCTGCAAGACGCTTTGGAAGGCCTGTGTGGAGCACCACACCTTCTTCCGGCTGGAGAGGCCTGCCTCGCCACACAGGGGCTTCTTCAGCCTCTACTTCACCCTGGGCTCCAAGTTCCGCTACAGGTGAGTGTCCCCCCCCCCGACCCCGAGTGAGCCTGAAACCTCTTAATCCGCACATGTGAGTACTGTGCTGCAGTCTGACCCAAGGAAGCAGCACACGCAGGTGAACGTCATAGAGAGAAGACGTACTGTCACGATCACCATCACTCTGCCAAGCCATGCCTCACAGCCGGTGTGCGTCCCTTTCATTGGGGGGGGGGCGGGGGGGGGGCATTTCCATGCTGTCTGAAGTACCGCACCTGTCGTAACGGGAGAACCTTCATTATGAGTACTCGTCGATCTCTTACCGCCTGCTTCTCTCTTGCAGTGGCAGGACCGAGGTGCAGTCGGTGCAGTACGGCAAGGAGAAGGCTGTCAAAGATCGCGTGTTTGCCAGGTAATGCATCATGGGAAACGACCAGGGGCTGAGGCTCATGATCCCCCTCCCCCATACGAGCCAGTCAGGTGGGGGCTGGCAATGCGATGCAGTCGGCCCTTCTGAGACGGCCGCTCAGCACTCGGCACAGGAAGACATGCAGCTCACCAACACCAGCAGGGTGGGGGAAGGGCGGGGCCCCGCTCTTAAAAGCAGCTTCGTGCTCCGAGCCGCAGGGACAACATGCTGCTGGTCACATGCTACCTCTCCAACGAGCGGTAACATACCGCCGCAATCAGGGGGCTTCTTGGGACGCGGTGGTCGTGGGGGAGGTCATGTGACCGGGATCTGCTGCCGGGTCACACTGTGGACTTGCTAGCTGGCTTGCTGGCGTGATGTTCCCAGGCCGGTCTGTGCTTGCCTGTACCTCTGAGTAAGTTATAAACGCTGAGGTTTCCTGTTTGTCTTTGAATCTTGTTCCGCGATGAAGGCTGGCATGAGCGTGTGGCTAGGTGATGCTGTCGGCTGTTTCACACGTGATCTTGCACACATTCCCCGTGCTGAAGGGTCAGTAATCGCGGGATCGACCTGTATCTTGACGGGGGAATTCTGTGGCTCCTTCTCTGGGGCGGGCCAGCGGGGGGGGCAGAGCCTCATCAAGATGTTCGCTGGCCTCATTGGGTTATCGGGTTTTTTTTAAAAAAGGGGCTACTGTGTAGCCTCACCCTTGGGTGCCTTATGACCTGAGCTAGTCTGTCGATGGACTCTTAAGTGTTTGGCTAGTTTGCCTGATATGAGGAGCTCGCTGTGTGGTGTAGGCTTCGCCTGAAATCACCTGCTTCTCCATGTGATGCATTCTGTCAGCTGTGCTTCTGGGGGCCCGTCACATCTAGAGGCTCTTTTTCTAGTCTTATCAAACGACTCTGACATTTCCAGAGAGCCGGGGGGGCGGCAAGGCAGGACCCTCAGACCGAGGAGGGCCCGCTCTAGACAAACTGCTAACGGCTTGAACCGTGGACCCTGGATGACTCGTTGACAGCAATGATTCACTTTCTCACAGCTCTCTGCGAGCTGACTCACGTCGGTCTGTTCAAAGACCAAAACCTGGAGGTGTGAGATAAAGTGTAACGGATGCCGCTTCAAGTGACGTCGCCCTGCAGCTTCGTCGGCGCCCCCTAGCTGGCCACGCCCTTTGGTTTGCGTACCACCACCTGACCCCTGAGTTCTCCCCGCAGGTCTCCCAGCAAACCGCTGGTCAAGAAGCTGCTGAGTGGCATGGACTGGGAAACGGTCAGCCGGAACTCTGTGTCCGAGGAGCGGCTGGAGACCCGGAGTCTCCCCACCCGCTCCCCGCCTGGGACACCCGACCAGTGAGTACCGGGGCTGCCTGACAAGGGCTGGGGCGTGGTGATGTGTACACACGCATGTGCTCTCTGACCCGCATGTGAGCATCTCTCAGGAACTTCACACTCACAAAGAAGACATGCTGAAACCTGTGAACATACATGAGGTCTGCTCTGTACTTTGAGGGAGGGGGCAGGGGAGTGTCCCATCTTGCGGAAGCCTGGGGTAGTGGCGTTTGCCAGGTGGAGGCAGGTGAGATGTGGCTTGGGGGACCCCCCAGGCCGTCCCAAGTGTCCGCTCATAAACGTGACCCCCGGTCGCTGTGATCCTGCCGGCAGGAGTCCCCCGTATGCGCAGACGAGGATCCGCCCACGGCCGTCATCCATCGGACACCTGGTCGATCACATGATCCACGAGTCGCCAAGTGACGTCTTCGCCAACCACAAGTCAGCCTCCTCCACCCAGGCGGACAGCATCAGCCTGGATTCCTCTCCGTAAGGTCCTCCCCTCATAACCCCCCACACCCCGCTTTTATCAGTCACGTACACATGGGGGCGCCTGGCTAAGAGCCATGCACGTACACAAGCCACATGCACTGTCTATTTGGGGGGTGGCTGCTGCCGTCTGTGCCAGTGGGGGGTGATGGGGGCCCGAAGGTAAATGGAGGGGGGCATGTCATTGTAGGGGCTGCAAGCACATCCTTACTCGCTGTGGGTATTAGCGCCGTATGGGTATTAGCTCACTGGGAGAATTGCTACAGTATGCGTATTAGCACAGTGTGGATGTTAGCTTGCTGAGGGTATTAGCACGGTGTGGATGTTAGCTTGCTGAGGGTATTAGCACAGTGTGGATGTTAGCTTGCTGAGGGTATTAGCACAGTGTGGATGTTAGCTTGCTGAGGGTATTAGCACGGTGTGGATGTTAGCTTGCTGAGGGTATTAGCTTGGTTTGCTTTTGTTTTCAATTATACCAACAATCTCTTGTTCTGTGTTGCATGCTAAGTGTATATTTAGACCAGCTGGTGCAATTTACTTAGCTAATTCAACTGAGTGTTTCTGCTGAATCATGACGTGTGAGGCTGCAGCTGCCAAATTAGCATGGTGCAGCGTGTGGCTCAGGTTCAAACCAAGCCTCAGCACGTTTGCGGGTACTTGAGCAAGGCCCTTAACCCCCAGCTCCCTGGGCACCCGAACAGGTGGCTGCCCTTCGCGGACAGCTTGCTCTACAAAGAGCGTAAACAGAGGCATAAAAAGAATTTCCCCACGAGGACAATAAAGGATCGATTATTATTAAATCGCTCGACTCCGGGGCTGTTTAGCAGTCTGAGATGAAAGCTTTGTGTATTTGACTGTAAAACGTGTTTACAGCAGCCATGGCAAGTTGCATGTCCGTCTATTTGTGTTGGTGCCGGGTTACACGGCGCTCGTTGGGTCACACGGCATTCACTGAGTCACTCGGCTCCCATCATCCCTCTGCTCCAGCCCATTCCTGTGGCTCTAGCTGTACTTTAGCACCCCGTACAGATAGACGTATGCATACCTCATGCCGTTTCCTGTTTATAAGGGTTAGACGGATATCCCCTTGTGTGTTCAGCAGATAGCATGCCAGGTTGCCCTTGCGTGTGTGTGTGTCCATTAAGCATTTGGCTGTGTCCTGAACATTCAAGCCCATGGGGCAGATTAGCAAATTCTGCAATCTGCAATCTGCGCTCCAGGCATGTCAGAGATGCTCACATGTTACAGGACTGTTAAGGTGGCTGTATATTTCAAACTACATCCAGACAAAACGAAAAGGAACACGTCAGCGAGAACAATGTGTTGCATTCTTAAAACAACGCTGCCTCCTTGTTCATTCTGTCACGCCACAACCTCAGAGGGCGCAGGCCGTTTTTGATGCAGCGGACCCACATACAGAGCGCAGATAAACGTATTGTGATGAGTGTGTGAGTCTTAATAAAGGTGAAAGCTCTTTGGACATGGAAGGCGCCGTCTTTATCAATAGCCAGTATTGCTTTAATATTAGCAACAGCACAGACAAGGACACCAACAATAAACACAACACTCGCGGTTACATGCTAACAAAAGGCACACATTACATGGCAAACATTACATGGTTACGACATTTACTATTAACATAAATATACATATTAATTTACACTATTTAAATATACATGCAGTGTGGTGCAAAGCATGCTGGTAACTGCATAATTAGTCCTGCTGACCAACCCAAGCGTTACATTATGTCAACCAATTGTAGACAATGGGTGGGATCAGAACAAACAGAAAATTCCCTGCATGGGTGGTGCACTGAAACAGTGATGACTGCTAATAAGATGCATTGCTAGAGGGACATTGATTCCATCAATTTAGTTTGAAGTATGCGGCCACCTTCAGGATGGTTTACCCATAATAATGTGTATAATGACAGTTTACACCGTCAGACTGCAGTAAGAACACTCAAACTCTGATATATATCTGTAAAATGAAGGCCGAAACATTAATAAATGATAGTAATGCCTTAGAAGTCCTGTAGTATCATACACAGCGTTCAACACACCAAAACACATTCCTGGAAAAGCGCAATACTGAACTGACATCTTCAAAGTAATAAAAAGGCATTATGAAAAGTCCGATTTTGAAGTCTCAGGGACTAAGGGAATGCATCAGGATTGCGTACCTGTCAATGTCTTCTAGCCTCTCATCGATTAATGGATTCATCTTCTCACAGGCATCTGAGATGAAGGCAAGAGGACATCAGGCACACAAAGCCAGAAAAATCCCTGGAGGAAAAGACAGACTCAAGTGTTCCTCACCTTCGAGATGAAGAAGCTCTGGGCTGTCAGGCTCTCCATCCGCAGGGTCTTTGTTTTGCAGCAGGTAGAGTGTTCTGTCCATCTTCTCCTGCAGACACAGTGCATACCAACTTCATAACTACCCCACAAGCCATCACTGATACTCATAAGAATTACACTGATGAGAAAACAAAATGGATCAATGTACACCAGATTCGAGGTGAAGTAGCAGCTTGTTCTGCATTCAATCCAGATGTATAGTTATGAAAAGATAACACACAAACCTCATCTATAACCACGATCTGAGGCTCCAGCTTAGTGTCCTGAATAGACTCTTCAGGAGGAGCTCCATGTTCCACAAAGACAGCTGGAGACAACATAACAGAAGGCTTCAAGTTTTCAGTCACCTCAACACATACAGGAGCAAGTCTGCACTCTACAAGAAAGACTGACCAATGATGAGATTGCAAGTGTGAGATTGTAGTGACCTCACCTGGTTCAGGTTCTGCGTTCAAGTTGGTGGTGACAAAGTTGGAGGGGAAAAGGCCAATACCTCTGTGGTTCTCTCCTTTCCACCAGTTGGGGTCGCTGTGGAATCACAAGGAGATATTGAACAGCAGCTATCTTTACATTAGCCAAAAAGAGTCAAAGTCTGAGGGCTCCATGTTACGCAAATACAGACGTCAAGGAAAAAGCCAGTGATGTGGGTACCTGTCATCCAGGATGATGACCAGCTCCCCCGCCTTGAAAGTCAGCTCATTGTCCTCCGCCGCCTCAAAGTCATAGAGGGCTCGCACCTTACGGGCGTCCTGAGGGGTGCCGCTATTGAAGGGGGGGTCCACGGGCACCGTCAGCGCCCGGGTGTCTGTGTGATGCTTCTGCTCCTGGAGCGACAGCTCAATGGCTGTAGGGGAGGACACAGGGACGTTCGCCAGAAGAGCGGCTATGAGGTTTCATGCAGTTTACGGGTGGGTGTGGCCTTCTAGCTGACTACAGGAGCAAAGTCATTAACATTAATTGGCTCCCACCTGTATAAATTACGAAAGACTCTCTGCATCAAGAATGGCAGACACTTCGGAATATCACGATCAGTCTCCATCCACCAATTTTACCTACCAGAAGTGTAAACTACTAGAAATATTAATAATAACAATTAAATAACGCAAAGGTAACTGATAATGCCAAAAGGGGACATTTGTCATGAAGGGATCCTCACCTTTAGCCAAGTCATCTTCGTCTGAAGGTTTGCCTGTTGCAGGGGTGCTAGATTTCACTGTGGAGGAACTCTGTCAGAGACAAGAGCCACAATTAAAGCAATGTTCCGCTCATAAACCTTACTGAGGCCCTCAAAAGATAGACATTCAGTCCACAACATCAGTGGCAAGATGAACGTCATTGTTTCTCTAAGAAAAGCAGGTTGCCCCATAACATTTGTACACCAAGCTGCTTTCATTATGAACTTGTAAAGTTTAACTAACTAATTGTGCTTAACATCAACAAAGCAGCCTTTTGAAAAAGGCCCACATTGCAAGTGTGCTCCAGCAGGATGCGTTCCTGTGCCATACCACAAGGGGGCAGGCAAGAAGGCCCATTTACCTCGCGTTCATGTGGAGATCCATCAGGTCACTAGGCCTCCAGGAAGCATCACAGGTTTGTATTTCTTGTGAATTCGGTCAGATTATTCAATAAGGATTCTGCCATTACTAGACCAATACGAAGTAAGGTGTCCCTTTTGAAAGCTACCCAGTAGCTGAAGTTTGAGGAGGATAGTACAGGGGAATAAGGCACTGGGGAGAGTCTCTCTGGTCCACCAGGGAATGTGGGGATCCAGTCCACCTTCTGGGTGGTTTGACAATAGCTAGTCATCACACCCAAAGACTAAACTGCAAACCCACAGGACCACAGCCCTCAAGGAACAGCATTGCTCAGTGGCACAATTAGGCTAAAACCGATGAGCTGAAATTAGTGAAGAGCATATGTCAGGCAGTGAAGCACTTGCAGCAGGGGGAGGGACGACGCACCAACCTGCGGGCCGGAGAACGGGAAGCTCACACCTTCCTCCTTCAAGGACTTGATGGTGGCACCGATGAGGCTAAGCTGGGGGTCCTTCTGGAATTCCTCAGCCCACTCTACCATGAGGGCCTTGAGTTTCTCACACACTTTGGGGTGGGCCTGTTAACAAGGATGGGGGGGTCACTACTGCAAAGCCAAAGCGCTGTTACATTTAGGGAAACCACAGTCCCGAAAAAAATGACACTGTTGGAAACAGTACCTTGTTCAGGATACCTCTGACTTCAGTGGCAAAGTCCCGTGAGCATATTTCCAGGTGAAAGATCTTTCCGCTGTTAGATACACAAGCACCCAGCAACTGAAGGAAAAAAGAAACCATAGAGGATTACAGATTAGAAAGCTGGTGATAAAGTGGTGATACTAGATTTCACTCAGCATGAGCATGTTTCATTATATTCGTGGGTAACAGTAAATCTCCAAACAGTCAGACATGTACCATGGTGGTGCATTAACATGATAAAAAGACTTGCTATTAAAATGAGATGTGAGTGAAACTTTGACTGGTTCGGTGGCAGAGAAGGTTATTTCATATGAGCTGTAAAGATTTTAAAAATATGAAGCAGGCGTGAAACCTTGCAGCTGAAACCTGTGATGTCGATTGTGGGAGAGTGATAAAAATGGGGGCAGCCATAAAAGTGACAGGGTCTGAAAAGTGACAGGGTTGAAGTTACCACCATAGTGTTCTCTACAGCCTTTCTACAGCCTTTGTGCGGGTAACCCTTAAGGGGGGGGGGGGGTACTTCCCCAAGTCACTGCCATATGAACAAGTTCAAAATATCAGAAACTCCACAACGTCCCACAAAAATACTGGTGGCTGGAGCAGGCAGAGTCTTCACAACATCAGATTCTCACCATTCTTTGCCACACTTATGCCCCTTTACATGATTTTTCCATGGATTTTGCAACCTCCAGCAGGGCATGCCAATAATGTGAGCAGCCAGGATGCGGACGGAAGTGGCTAAAGTGTCATAGTGGAGCATGACTCACAGTCAGCGCCTGCATGGCGACGTGAGGGACCTTGTGGTTGACTCTCCTCATGATAGCCCGCAGGCACTCTTTAGCTCTGTGGAGTAAGGAGACTAGTAAATACACCTGACAGACAGGCAGCAGAAGACACAGATAACGGATACCGTTTTAGACTGATGAATAGAAGTTAGCGGGTTGTTTAAAACTATGAAGTGCATGAAGGACAAAAGAAAACAATTCATCTGACTTACAAGAAACAATGTCAGTGCTACCGCTAGCAAGGCCTCAGGCTATGAATGATACCCGATAAAAGGTAGGAAGAAACAGCGTACCCATTCGGAATCGTCCCCACACGGTCACATATATCCATGATGAGGCCCCAGTCATCTGTTGTGTTGTTTTCGCTTGTTGCTTTCTCTGTAAATGCGAAAAAAGGACAAGCAATGTAGCACCTGCCATATCCCCATTGGTGCTTGGGGGGAGGCAGCAACCAACAAAAGCACTCAATAAAAATCATAAAATCTCACTACACAACTGGTGGAGACTTTAAGGCAGAGCTACTATGACCGCACCAGACTACTCTACCATTACCCACTACAAGTCACTCCCACCATTTTCCTAATGAGTTTTCAGGAGTTCTCTACTTCCTACTCTCTAGTTTTCTCTACTACAAAAAACATCATTCAAAAAGTTCTTAAATAAACATGAAGCTTTATTTGTCATTTGCATATGTAAGAGAAGAGATGCACTTTAATACTCCTTCTGGCATATCCCATCATCCAACATGCTCTCCATCGTGACTTGAGACACACACACACCTCAGCCATTTATCCTGCATCCCTGGTACATTTCAGAGGAGTTATGGGCCTTCCTCAAGGGCCTAAAAGACTTGACTATTCTGCCAAAGATGGGATTTGAATGCTTGATAATACTGAATTTTGTTCTCCACTGCCAGCACACTAAATAGGAAACCATGAGACACGCAAGTGTATCTTCTGTCCCCACATAAATAACCACTAACACGCTGAACGATTTGCATGTGATATTTGCATTTGTCCATGGAATATATTTCCTCTTTTTTTACAACAGGTACATAGTAAAGGTTCAATTAAGTTACCCTTCTATATACAAAAAGCTGTATTACACCAAATATCTGCAAGTCGAGATGGCTATATGACCGACTTATTACAGTTGGCATGCAAATATACTATCACTGGCCACTATATTAGATAGACTTGCTCCTTGAAGCAAATACCTAATCAGCCAATCTCATGTCAGCAGCACAATGTAGAACATCATACAGATACAGGTCAGGAGCTTCAGTTAATGTTCACGTCAAACACCAGAATTGGGAATAAAGGTGATTTAAATGACTTTGAACGCTGCATGGTTGTAGGCGCCAGATGGGCTAGTATGAGTATTCCAGAAACTGTTGATCTACTGGGATTTTCATGCAGAACCATTCTTACAGACTGGGTTTACAGAGAATGGGCTGAAAAAGCAAAAACATTCAGTGAGCAGCGGTTCTCTGTGCCTTGTTGATGGCAGAGGTCAGAGAAGAATGGCCAAATTGGTTCAGGCTGATAGAAAGACAACAGTAACTCAAATAACCACTTGTTATGACCAAGGAATCCAGAAGAGCATCTCTGAATAGACAAGACATTGAACCTTGAAGCAAATGGGCTACAGCAACACACTGGGTGCCTCTATTGTCAGCTAAGAACAGGAAATTGAAGCTACAATGGGCACAGACTCAGCAAAACTGGAAAAAGGGAAGATTGGAAAAACGTTTCCTGGTCAGACGTGTCTCAATTCAGATGGTTGGGTCACTATTTGCTATAAACAACAAGAAAGCATGGATCCATCCTGCCTAGTATGAACAATTCAGGCTGCTCCTGGTGGGGTAATGGTGCGGCAGATATTTTCGACACACTTTGGGCTCCTTAGTACCAAGTGAGCATCATTTATATACCACAACCTACCTAGAGTATTGTTCTTGATCATGTCCATCCCTTTATGACCAGAGTATATCCAGCTTCTAATGGCTACTTCCAGCAGGATAACACAACAGGTCACAAAGCTCATATAATCTCAAAATGGTTTCTTTAACATGACAATGCGTTCACTGCACTGAAATGTGCTCCACAGTCATCGGATCTCAATCAAATAAAGCAGCTATGGGATGTAGTGGAATGGGAGATTGACATCATAAAGGTGCAACCATCAAATCGACAGCAACTGCGTAATGCTATCATGTCCACATGGACCAAAGTCTCTGAGGAATGTTTCGAGCACCTTGTTGAATCTATGCCACGAGGAATTAAGGCAGGTCTGAAGGCAAATGGGGGACCGACCCGAAACTACCTAATGAAGTAGCCAGTGAGTGTATGTGCATATAACTGTAATCTTTATTTTCTTCAAACAAATATACTCAGTGGCCACTTTATCAGGTACACCTATCTAGTATAGTTAGGACATAATTATACTGAGTGTTCAGAGATGCCTTTCTGCACACCAATGTTATACGGAGCCATTATTTTTGCACTTGTGGTCTTCCAGTTAGCTTTAAGAAGTCTGGCCATTCTCCTCTGCGCTCTCTCATTGTCAGTACTGTCTGAGGAAAAAAAAAACTCTTGATTTTTTGTTTGTTGCCCTTGAACTCTAGACACTATAGTGCATAAAAATCCCAAGAGGGTGGTTGATTCTGAGATGCTGGAAACACCATGTCTGGCACCAACATTCACACTACTTTCAAAAACACCTAGGCGACATGTCCTAGCCATATGAATGAACTGGCCACTTAATGTATACTTTGATAATCTACAGGGGACATAACATTTTTAAATGTTTGTGCGTTAACATCTTAATTATTATTTACATCCATTTATGCAGAATGAATCTTCTCGAAATGTAGGGAATACAGAAATCATTATCTGGTTCTTAGCATTCTAGTTGAAAAGTCCTTCAATATACAGTCCACTAGGGAATTACACAAAGGAATAATCTACAATAAAAATTCTTACATAAGAAGCCATACTCCCATCTTATTTTAAAATGCTACCCAACAAAATAAGACAATATAACGGGGTCATAAAGTTCTGAATTTATTTTAAAGTTTAAAATTTATTTATGTTCATGGTTAAAATGGGCATTATTAATTTCAATATACAAGTATAGACACCTGACACCTGTAACTATCACTTCAAATTGAAGTGTTTATCCGTTATTATTATGATGCTATTTAACTTCAATTTCCTGTATTATTGTATTAATCTGTTACGTCGTCCAATTTCTAGCTGATTACAGAAAATATAAGAATACAATTTTAAGTCATGAGGCAAAAAAATAAACTCTATATATATTCGAAAAATTAAAAAGGTCGGAAAACACTAATTCAAAAACATACTCAGACTAAACAGTTTAGTTGTTTAGTCGTGTGTTTAGTTGTATGGTTAATATGAGTCAATTCTTTTACCTTAGTGGTATTAATGTAGTTAGCGTAGTGAGCTATACGCTTTGTAATTTCTGTCAAATATTGCACATTGGGTCACCTAACTAGTTATACGACTACTGCTCCATACATGGGTGCGTTAGTACAATGATGACAGAGCATAATTCTTTACAGATTACTACTATGCTAGCTATATGTTAACTGTAACTGTACGAGCAGAGGTAAATATACAAAAATGTCACTTGTTTATCTGCCTGTTTCTTCGATTACAGATCGCAAGCTATACTGTCCTTCTGATTTTAAAGGGAAGTGAGTGTAAAGGTTACAGTGACGCCAGCTAAAGACCGTGAAAAACAAGGCAGCTAGCTATGGAAAAGGAAACCTTCCGAAGACGCTAGCTAACGTTAGCCACTTCCTAAGAATATCTGGGTCAACACATAAACAGTGTTGTGCTGTCTGACTTACCCACATCTTGGTCAAACGGATTTTGGGCGAACAACGGCATATTGAAACCCTTTATGAGGAAAACAGTGTCACGTCTAAAATAATGCAAAAAAAAAATTCGGTAATTAAAAATATCCCTTCCTCATCCATCCAACTATGTCCAGTTTCACCAGTTGCTCTTCCGTAAATCTAGCATGCCGATAAAGTGCCTGAAATGCATTTTATTAGGCAAATACAATTTCAGTCACCTTGTTAATTGTGACAGTATATAATGTGACTGCCCTATCCACATACTAATTAATATTTTTTGAAAACGACGTTTATTTTATACTAAAAGGCACAATTTCGGACACCTTTCGGGTCCTTTACAACTCACTGCGGCCATGAGACTGCCATCTGTAGGAGGGGTGCTGAACTGCAGAATTGCAAGGCGTTAGAGGATATGTTAGAATTGTACTTTACTAATTTTGCATTTGCTGTGAGTTTCATACCTGTTGCTGTGAATTTAAATTAAATATAATACTTCCGTTGTAATTTCAAAATCAGCGGAACACGTCTCCGTATGGTTCCTCAGACGTGTTCACTATAACTGTGCATTGATATTATCGGGCATGGGTTAGTAAGTTCTACTGCTTTATTGGACAGATAACTAGTTAGCTTTGCCGAGTCACGGTTCGGGCTGTGGCATTTTAACCCTTTCCGCACAACAGCCACCGCACCCCGGCGCTCTCCGCCCGTGAGCCAGCCATCTTACGCCCTCTTCCGTTAGAGGTGTGGCCGCCGAGCTCTACAGATGTCGCTGTTCGCCCTCTCGGAGGCCGGCGGAGAGTCCGGGAGGGGAGCGACAGCCGGCGGCTTCAGTCATGGCAGCACACTCCCTGGGAAGCAGCAAAACAGCGCACAACGACGTGAGCCAGCGACGGAGGAAGGGACCTGGGGCACTGGCCACGGTCTACTTGGTCATTTATAATGTGATTATGACCGCTGGGTATGTAAATGGACTTTATGGCGATATGCACGCGCGGTTGCACGGAGAGCGCGCGGATTATCGCGAGCCGCCTCGCCCGTCGGCTGTCATGCTTCTCCAGCGTTCATGCAGGCGTTTATATATATATGTATGTATATATCTATGCAAGTGTGTGTATTTGTGCATGTGAACGTCTCACGTTTCCCCCTTCCAGCCGCTGCATCTTAGCTGTAGTGCAGATTTAGATTAGTTTGTTGGCCCTGTGATACGGAGCCGCGTTGCAGCCCGCACTCCTGCATAACCGACCGGTCCGTCAGGGATCCCCGGCAGGCTGAGCGGCAGCGTTCGGCCGTGCGCTTAGTGCCCTTCACCCGTGCACACGCCGGGAAACCCGCTGCCCTTCATTACATCTGCTCGTCGCCGCAAAAACAGGTTTATATTCTGCAGCGGGCTTTTTCATTGTTTCTCTTCAGTTAGAGCTCGATCAGGTCGCCGTGCCCCCATAGCATGCTAGCTGATGAGCCGCGCAGCTATAGGCTCCGGATTATGGGTACCTGCGCAGCTAGTTAGACTCGGGGTTATGGTTAGTCGAAAGGCTCACACGGTATTAAGAGGAGACCGAAAACCCGCTTCCCTGTTCACTACCTTTTAGTTTAATTTCAAATTTCAGTATATTTCGCAACGCAGGAGCAGAGGGAAGTTGGGCTTGTTTAGCTTTACTACCTGTTATGCAGGTCTGCATTTATGAAGTATACATGCCTGTCTTAAACTGGGATTAAGATTCTTGTATACAGAATAATTTCCTTAATTATCACTCGTGCCATTTAACGGTAAGTCATGCCGAAATGTACTTGGAGTGAGTCTTGGCTGCAGTACAGAATATAATAAATGAGGTTTCTAGATCTTTCTGCATAGAAAGGATTATAACGAATAAGGGAAATGCAGGCTATATTTCTTGTTGTACTGCTTTATTTGAATCAAATCTAGTATTCACACTTCCTATGTTTAATACAGAAATTATACATCACTGACTAAAAATTCTACAACCTTGTATTTGCATTGGTACTGAACCGTAATGAAGAACATTTCATGTATTGAAAGTGGTGTTTGCATAAGATCTGCAGGTGATTTTGATCCTGGATTCTCCATCTCAGGTGGCTCGTCATCGCCGTGGGCCTGGTGCGGGCATATTTGGCCAAAGGCAGCTACCATGGCCTATACTACTCCATAGAGAAGCCGCTTAAGTTCTTTCAAACCGGTGCAATCCTGGAGGTGAGTGTACGGGGGCACAAGTGAGACTTTTGACCTGGCTGAGTCAGAGATGGCATCTGGTATCTGAGCTCTGACTGGCTTTGCGTGTGCATGTCTCTGCTCATGCGACCCAGCTGCTAATATGGGTGCTCTTGGACTCGGAGCGACAGTGCTGCTGTACAGTGTCTGCATGGTGTTTACTGATGAACACGCCATTCACTGTTTTCATCAATGATTTCAACTGCCTTGGGAATTAACTATTCAGTTTCAAAGACCACCTGTACGACGCTGTAAGGAAATGTAGCTAGTCGACTATGCACAGTTGGTTTTGGCAGCTGGTGTTAACCTTTGGATTCAGTCTAAATGTGTTTTTGGTGTTTTACTTAGGCTGTTCACTTTTTTATGCTTAAGACTGTGTGTCGTTACACTTTAAAAATTTTCTAACATAAGTGTATTTGGCTTTTTATCCCCACCAGATTTTACATTGCGGTGTGGGTAAGTTGTCCTTGTATTTTAACAAAAAGCCACTCTTAGTCAGCTCTTTTTTTTTTTTTTGTTTGTCGTTCAGTCTTAGGGTAGTAGTACCGTTCTAACACTGTTGGCCCTGGTATGATAGGACTGATGTCTTCATAGTTTGTTTCGCAGTCCACAATTTCGTCATTAGCAGTTTGAAGCCAAGACAGGGCAGGGACCGTCCATATTCCGCCAGCTCACCCGAGGTCACTGCCTCCCGCTGATCATGTCAGATGTTATCAGCAAGCCGGGCGGAAAGATACTGACAGGAGGAGTGACGGTTTGAAAGTGGATGCTTTAACCCAAAGGGAACCAGAAAATGCATAATGGGAGCTGAGCTGTACTGCTGCCCTGCTCCCAGCCACTCGTGGGTCCCAGCACTGGAAACTGCTCTGCGGGATGTAGTTCAGCTGGCTTGAAAAAGCAACTCTCTGCTCCATTTTCTTCCCCTCATTATTTTTATCATACTACAATGATTTTATCTCTTTCAGTAGTAATAATCTCACGCTTAAGTGTAGCAGCTTGCAAGTTGTAAAATGTAACTTTAAAGAGCAGGAACTGGAGTAAATGTAAATCGCTATAACCATTAACCCAGTTAAGCTCTTTTTATTCTGTTCTCTGTAAAATGTTTGACTCAACAAAAACTACATCATGAAGGAAGCCAGAGAGATTTATTTAAAAAAAAAAAAAAAAAAAAGTTGTTCCTTCCCCCCCATAGTATGACCTCGGCTAATGGCAGTCATGGTATTATTATAATGACACGAGGGTTGATTAGATGCAATTAAATACAGCTCTTGGAAAAAACTGAGACCACAGCACAATTTTCAGTTTCACTCATTCCTCAATTTATGACTGGGCAGCTGTATAAAATATACCTTTTTTTTTTTGCAAACTCCAGCCTGGCTCTCCTCAGCTTCTTATTGATAAAGGGCTGCTGCTTTGCTTTATGGGTCTTCAGTCCTGCTTCTAGGAGCCTGTTATGAAATGTCCTAGCAGTGCACTTCAAACCACTTAATGTCTCTCATTCTTTTTGAAGGTCACTTGAGGCCATCCTCCAATTTATGAGGCATTGCTGGATAAATTGATTCTGCCCCTCTACCTGGCTGGTTTTTGGTTATCGCCAGTGTCTCCTGCTTCATACTGTCCTTGTGTACTGCAGTCTTAGAAACTTTGAGCTTGGAAGCAGCCTGCTGCGCACTGTAGCCTTCCGCCAGCAGAACCGGGATTAAACCTGGATTTAAAAATGCAGATTTTTAAAATGTATAGAGTGGTCTCTTAATTTTTCCCAGAGCCATATAACAGAATAAGGCATTCTTGTTATAGCCAGTACATTCGTGTCCATATTTATTTTTTGTATTAATTGCAATGTTGTCAGTCTAATAAAGGTGAGAAATGAACATCGATGCCTGTTCACCATTTCCCCCGCCATCTAATGAGTACCTGGCCCAGTCCTACTTTCTGTTGCCTTCTCCCATCCGTACTTCCTCTGCACACAGGAATTGTTCCGTCCTCTGTGGTCCTGACGGGCTTCCAGGTGATGTCTCGAGTGTTCCTCACCTGGGCGGTGACACACAGCGTGAGGGAGGTACGTCCTGCCCGCCTTCTGAATGATCTCTCTCTTCTTAGAAGTTGTGAGAGTCAGTGTCGGTCTTCCCTTCATCTGAAGTCGTCAGTGCGCTGGGGGAGAAAACCGTGCCCCTAAAGTGCGGTATTGTGACGACTGAGGTTTTGTTCGTTCATCCCAGACAGGACAATTCGCCGAAGTCCACCATCTGTAAGTTTTCTGCGGATATCTGAGAGCGTGCACTGAATAATATGTTCATGGGCGTGGCCTAACTGACCATCTGACCTGCTGTATTCCCATTAACATTTCTGCCTGCCGTTGCAGTTGGTGCAGTGACGGCGCTGCTTTGATTTCTTCTTTTTTGCATCAGCCACAGAGGTCGTGTCCTTCCATGCTGCGTGTGGAGTGTAGCGGTCGCTGCCTGCAGTGCATGGTCTCCGCTAACCTGTTCTGGGCTTCCTGACTCTCTGCTTGAGCTCCCTCTCCTGCTGCTTCCCTCTGCCAGGTTCAGAACGAAGACAGCGTGCTGCTGTTTGTTGTGGCCTGGACCATAACGGAGATCATCCGCTACTCCTTCTACACGTTCAGCCTTCTCAACCATCTGCCCTATCTCATTAAGTGGGCGAGGTGAGGCAGCCATCAGTCCTACTCCCAACATATTACATTGCAAGTCCTTTATTTGTCATGTGCATTATCAACAGAGTCAGCCAAGCACTGCAATGGTTATGAGAAGGGTCGTGTGAACATGGTTCAAATATAGACATACACAAAATTTAAAATAAGAGTATGAAATGTCTAAAGTGCCCCCAACCCCAATAATCAACGAACAAGTTGCAAAGTCAGTGAATACCTGTCAACAGACGGATGTTCAGTGGACAGTAGATGTAATATGCAGTGTACGGAAAAAAAAGCGATAACACATATTTCAGCGGCAGCAATTATTGTAACCTGGCTACGTGGAATTTATCAATCCGATGGCCTGTGCAAATCTGTTTTTAAGCCTGTTAGTCCGTGATCCAATGCTGCAGTGCCACCGACCAGATGGAAGCTTGCAGAACATCCTGTGTGCTGGGTGGGAACAGTCCGTGATTCTGTGGGCTTTTCTCACACAGCGTGTGTGCTAGATGTCCTGCAGGGCTGGGAGTTTGGAGCCTATGTTCTGCTCTGCAGTCCTCACAATCCTCTGCAGGACCTTACGGTTGTGGATGGTGCAACTGCCATACCAGACTGTGAGGATGCTCTCTGTGATGCATTTGTAGAAACTGCTGAGGAGGCATGTTGTAGTTCAGGTTATGCAAATAATAGACCCTCTGGAGTGCATGTTTGGCTACTACATTGGACCTGGATAGGGCATCAGTGATGTGTGTACTGAGGAGCCTAAAACTTTTCTACTTCAGCTTTATCAATGTATATAGGGGCGTGCAGCCCGCCTTGTAACTTTCTGAAGTCCACAATCTTCTCCGTCTTGCTGGTGTTGAGGCAAAGATTGTTTTCCTGGTACGACTGTGATAAGGCACAAGTTTGTTCTCTCATTGCCGTTGGTGATGAGGTCCAGGATGTTTATCAGCAAATGCAAGAGTAACTTTAGAGGCATGCTCGGCAGTACAGTCGTGTGTGGCCGTGGAGTACAAGAGGGGGCTGAGGACATACCCCGGTGGTGTGCTAGTGCTCAGGAATCTTGTAGACGTGGTGCAGTCACTAACTCTAACTACCTGAGGCATATTTGTCGAAGTCCAATATCATCCGTAGAGTCTGTAGTTTACAGGTGAACTGGGCAGGCATGATTGAGTCGAATGCTGAACTGTGATCTATAAGAGTATCCAGTACTCTACTGTATGTGTTGGTCCTGACCAAGTGTATTGGAGCAGTATGTATTGTCATAGCAATGGCATCTTTGGGTCAGTGGGTCCAAGGTTGCAGAAAGAGAACAGATGTGTGCTTTGACTAAATGTTCAAGACACTTCATGACCAGAGATGTCAGTGCCACAGGACGGTAGTTGGGCACAGGTATAATGGTGGACTTTGTGTAACAAGATGGCATCGTGGGAGAGCGTGAGAATATCAGTGACGCCCCCCTGCCAGCTGGGTGGTGGAGTCTCTCTGGACGGCCGTGTTCGCCGTCCGGGCCCAGTACTTTACTGACTTTTAAAGGTTCTGCTCACCTCAGACTCTGTTAGGATGTGTGAGGGACTGACCTGGGTCACATTGAAGTCGCTTTTTTCGAAGCGACATTAGAAATGTGTTTGACTCTTGAGGCATACTTCCCTTCCATTTCGATTTCCCTTCTTTCGTAAACCGGTATTGACTGTAAACTGTACCACATTTGCTTGAGGTCGCAGTCATGGTAATTGGACTCTACCTTCCTCCTGCATTTCATTTTGACCACCTCCATAGTCTGCTGAAGGTCATATTTGACTTTCCTATACATTTCTGGGTCTCCAGAGTTATAGGCGCTCGTCTGCGGCCTCAATTTGGCACAAACGGCACTGTTTACACAGGGCTTCTGATATGCGAATGATTGAACTTTGATTTTTGGAACCACATCCTCCACGCTTACAGGAGTATGACAGCGTCTGTGTATTTGTTGATGAGACCATCGGCTGCGTCCTGTAGTACGAGTCTGATTCTAAGCAATCCTGGAGTCTGCTGATAGAATCTACATTAGATTGCTGAACTGCCCTGCTAATGGTCTTATCCTATTTATGCAGCTTTCCCATAGGCTTGGTTGGTGAGGTGCCTGTAACTATCCTTAACAAGGTCAGATTACCATGGATGGGAACTTTGTGTTGATAAAATTTGGACCAAATTTCCTTCATGCTTGTTCTGCAGAGGTTCCCCACAACAGTAAAGGCAGCCTGTGGGTGTGAATTCTCCAGTTTAATAGCCCCATACAGTTTGTCCAGTGTGTAAGATTTATCTGAGATGGAATGTGGACTGCTATGAGGATGACTGAACTGTATTCTCAAGGCAGGCTTATACAGTACTAGTCAAAAGTTTGGACACATCCACTCATAGAAAGGTTTATTTGTACTATTTTTATTTAACATTTTAGAATAAAGTTATCAAAACTATAAAATATATATGGAATTATGCATTGGCAAAAGATTATTAAAAATTAATTGGTGGAGCAGCTCTGTGTGTTGCAATTCAGAAGGTTGCCATTTCAAATCCCCTGGTCAGCAGAGTGAATAAGGCCCTTAACCCCAGCTGCTCCAGGCCCTGTCTGACCCTACTGTCTCCTCTACACCAGCTTAAGGTGGCCTCCTGGGATGCTTCTCCAGCTCATCGGCTGCTTTTCCTTCATTCTGATCAAACTCTCCAAAACCGTCTCTACTGGGTTTAGGCCAGGTGGTCAGGTCATGTGATGTGACACTCTATCACTTTCCTTTGTAGGTGGCTTGGCGTGTCCAAACTTTTGACTGGCACTGTAGTTACTACTTCAATGTGCAGGGAGCCGTGTCTAACCATAGCTGTAACATCGGTTTCCTAATGAGCATTTTCCATAAATCATACTCCACCAGCCCTACACTTACTAAAGTCCAGTGTTCTGTCCTTGTGATGGACTGTATCCCAGCAGAGTATACACCCATATTTGGTACAGCTGCATCCAGCCACATCTCATGAAAGCAGTAATGCAGCGGTTCCTGATACCGCAGTGATATTTTAATCCTCAACATGAGTTTGTCCTTTTTCTTGTCTAATGACTGAATATCTGCCGGTAACATGCTACCATCAGTGGCGGTGTGTCGATGCGCTGTTCGCAGGGCCTGTGAAGAATGCCAGCTCTGCATCTATGTGCTTCTCCCTGCGATGCCTGCGCAGCAGATGGCAAGCTGCATGGTCGCTATGGGGATCCAAGTAGCTGTACATAAAAGTCCATACAGAGTAATGTTTTTAAAACGATGTTGATCATGTGTGTTATATGTGTGAAAAACGGGAGAAAAAAAAAACGTGTAATGAAAACGGGTCAGCACAGTTTACATGGAGCTCTCGTTAGCACAACCGTTGTAGGAACACATTGGAAGTCGAGGGCTATATCTGTGAATTTAGACCCAAATATGTTAAATAGGACTGTCTATGTCTAGACCAACTCATACTTCACTTTTCCGTGTGCGCCTTCGGTTGCGGACGAGGGGCTTCGCGTAAATCTCATCATCAGAGGTTGGCTGCGGAAGACTGCGGTCGATCTGCGTGTAGCGCAGATTTTTATGTCTGCCCGAAACCTGCCGCATCCATGTGCATCAACCACAAATGTGCAAGATGATTGGTTAAGTATTTTCAGTAGGTGGCAGTGTGGACTTTCACAGAAGAGAGGAAAACAGAGGAACAATTATTGTTTTTTTCTGTAGTAATTTATGGTGTACGTCCTGATGTAACCTCGCGTAACCTGACATGGAGCATGTGGTGCTGCCATAGCAACAAGTGGCTTGGTAGCCAGGGACCTGTGGGATGTGTCTTCTTCCTGGTAAGCGAGTGATGAGGCACTAACTCCACTGCTCCTTAAAACATGAGAGAGAAGGCAGTGTTTTATGTGAGCATCTGTAAGGTTAAATATAATTAAGCATGAATTTACATTTTAACAGATGGCACATGTTCACTCTTAAGACCTTTTCACACAGTCCATTCTGAAGCATCATTCTGAAACATTTCTATATTTCTAAGGCTTTCATACATGGTCGCATTGTCGTGATCAGTCTATTTTATTTGGCGAGAGCTCGATTTCAGTCTTTACATGTGATTTGTTGTTTTTTTTTAACGACAGTAGCATGTAGTGATGGAAGAATACCACTTTTTTTTTTTGATCTGATTTAGATTAGATCCAAGGCTGGCATCCCAGACACTGATATTCAGTGCCGGACGATAAATAAAAAAAATGCTGATTTGGTGGGTTGTGGGTGGATCGACCTTTCCTTTTTTCAATAATGTCTGGCCTACTTTCCCATTCTCCCCACTTAGGGGTGGCCCTGTCCGATAGTAGTTCGCATCCTACTTCTTTTAATAATAAAAACATTTAAATTACAAGGTAAAAACTGAATGGAAATTGCTGCCATGTTTTCAGTATTAAATCTATCCTGAATTAGCTGCTGGAATACCCATTTTGAAGTATATACTTTTTTAGAATTGCATGTATCCAGTATTGTAGCCTTATTCTTTTCAAAGTTTTTGAAAGTGTGAAAGTTTTTGATCCATCAAATTCGCATCCAAATATCTTGCAAGTTCATGTCTTTTTTTTTTTTTTTTGTGTCACATTCATCGGGAAACAGACTTAACTGAGGACATCATAGGAGTTGTCTGCATGCTCTTTTGGAGTGAATGTGTCTGATTCATACTCATTGGTTTCCATCCAGTGTGACCAGTAGTCATTGGTTAAAGATGTAGCTCCAGTTTAGCATGGAAAAATGCGTGACTTTCTGTGGCTTTTGCACTGTTCAGGGAAAATTTGGTTTGGTGAGAATGAAGTAACCTAAATATTGCAATGTGATTTATGAAATATTATCCCTACATCTATGACATAAAGGGGAAAATCCCTGAATTAGGCAGATTTTACAAAGTTGTTTTTCAATCCCTGCTGATTAGTGTCTCCAAAATCACGACCATCTCCTTAACTACAAAAACTGGGTCTCAGAAAGCTGGACTTCCCCATGGTTCTTTGTGACACATCGTACATTTAAATGCAGAGGGTTTCCTCCTGCCTGCTGCCCAGCGTTTTCCCAGCGACCAGCACGCTGCTGTCAGAGCGGTTATAGGCATGAATTCTGGGACATTGTTTTGAGCACATCCACAGTACAATGTAAATGATATATGTGCATATACTGAAGACTTTGATAGGGGTTAAAAGATACTTGTGCCACTTCTCTGGCTCTTCATTCATTCATTCATTTTTGAGGGGCCATGAAGGATTTACTGTTGAAGGCTCTGGCTCTGAACCTGCATGCAACTCATTTCTGCTATGAAGGCATACAATTTTCCCCAGAGCGAGAAATGCGAATACAACATCATTACTGAATATGGGTCCCTGATGCCCCTGTTGTTTGCCAACCCAGATGTGCCGGTGCATGCACTCCAGCCGTGTTTTGTGTTATTGAGGCGTTGCATATGTGTGTGCCGGTGCCCAGGTACACCCTCTTCATCGTGCTGTACCCCATGGGGGTGGCGGGAGAGCTGCTGACCATTTACGCTGCCCTGCCCTTCGTCCAGAAGACCGGCCTCTATTCCGTCACGCTGCCAAACAAGTACAACTTCTCCTTTGACTACTACACCTTCCTCATCCTCACCATGATCTCCTACATTCCCAGTAAGTTGGTGAAATCTACCTGAAGGCCTTTCTGACCCTTTTGGCGTCGTCGTAATGCATGCAGCTCACACAGATAATTTCCAGTTTACTACAGTTTTACACCGAGTACAGTACAAATATGGAAGGACAGCAACGGGTTCGATTCATTAACATGCATGTAGGAGTAATGCGGGGGACATCCCGGCTGATGTGCAGAGGTGGCAATTTTAGGTCCAGAAAGTAAAAATCCAGGCCAGGATTTTGTTTCAACCAACCACTTGTGTAGTATTTAACTGTGACTCTTTATGCTCAGCTGGTTGGTTGAAGCAAAATCCTGGTCTGGATTTTTACTTTCTGGACCTGAAATTGCCACTTCTGCTGATGTGATTTCCCTACCTAAAAATGTGCTAGACTGTGCTGTGCTGGGTCCGTCTGCGATGGATCCTTGGGCTGTAACAGCCCCCGTTTCCCTCCCAGTTTTCCCACAGCTCTATTTCCACATGCTGCGGCAGAGAAAGAAGGTGCTGGGCCACACAGAGGGGTCCAGCAAGGAAGAGTAACCCAACCAGAATGGCCCAATCCAGTGAAGGAGGACAAGTTTGTGAACGTTGGCCCGGCCAATAAAAAGGCCTTCTCACCAAGGAGAGCCCGCCTCCTCACCCAAGCGATCACTGATTTTACTACATAAATTTTCCAAATAGTCAATGTGTTTGTAGTAAATTTATCATAAACGTGCATTTTCCAAAAAGTGAATGCAGACACCATGGTGTCCTAATGCTAACTGTGTAGAATATTAAACCAATGACACCGACGGTCATTTTGACTCTCTGGTTAATGAGTTGATTAAGTTAACTGCTCTCAGGACATCTGATTAAAAGCAACATTCCTCTGTTCTACATGCTGTGTTAAAAATAAAAAATGAACCCGAATTGTTCATGGGCGGTGAGTGAATGCATTGAAACTGTGACCTGCACGTGTCATTCCCTCTGAATCCCATTGGGCTTCCACATGTTTTTACATTCTCCAAAAAAAAAAATCTCTAAACCATTGTATGGGTAAACATCCCCTTCAAATTAGAAGCTGAATAACATGATTGCTGCAGGCATGTGGGTTGCTTTGTGCATAGTTGCATTGTTTCGTTTTGTTTGTAGTTGGAATGTCACTAATGGTGTGTGTACTGGTTGGATAATGTCAGTTTCATAGTTGGTTTGGTCAGTTATGTCTGACATGTAGTCAGAATTTTACCATGCGAACAGAAAATCTGTTAATTTGATTAATTTTTAAATGAATATAACTGATTCTTAATCTTGTCCACTATTCTTTTTCAACACTAGACTATGTTTGGAATGTCATTTACTTGGCATACCCATTGATAAACTCGGAGTTGCATTCTGCTGCCGCCTTTTGACGGGGCCCGGGCCATCCTCAGTGGGCGTAGCTGTCTAGGGGTGTCGCTCAAGCAGAACCGGCTGCGTCTGTCTGCCTTTGCTGTGCGATCCTGTGGCCAGTGCACTACATCTATGTATCAAAAGTAATTTGTTACCATCTTGATTATTATGACATCCTGCAAGATGTTAAATAATCCTTTCATATGAGCTTTTACAAAATCTTTTTATGATTTTTATCTTTCTGGAATGAGCTTCTTGTTTGTAATCCTGACAATGTGCTCCTTTTTCACTTAAAAAAAAAAAAAAAAAAAAAAGTTTCCTCTGGTAGACCCTGGCTACTAGTGTTCTTTCTCTGCCAGCTCCCAGTTCTGCAGTTTGAAAGATGGTGATTTCTCAGTGCATAACGCTGCCACCCACGTTGCCCCCCCCCCCACCCGCTCTTTTCTCAGAGACCACCAGGCATACACGATGATCAGCATGGGCATGGATTGCGACCAAAACTGAAATGCATTTAAAATCGCCAGTGCAGTGCCATGTAATGCTGCATGCAGATGAAAACAGACCCTTTTGCCCTCTGCTTCCCTGTGTGACATTAGCTGGAAAACCTGAATGTAAAACAATATTGGGCTTTTCAGTCCAGTTTTGCATGGGACCATTTCCTTAAGAACATATGACTATACTTTGTATAATATATCAAGTAATACAACCAATATATATTTCCAATAAACGCTGAACATGGGAATAAAAGTGCTTTTTCATATTACTCTTATTTCTGCCCTGTTCTTGGTCACATGCGGTATCCGGATTCAGCCTGGAACACCCTTCATGCCGCAGTGCCAAAGGTGAGACTTGCTCAGCATGCCAGGACTTTGGCCAGAAGCCTATGGGCTGATTCGCATAGAGTCCTCATTGGCTGTGATTAGTGTAAGCTACTGCTGATAACCCACAGATGCTCATGACTTGCACGCTAATGAGGACAGTCATGACTGAGCGTGGAGAATCCAACAATTGATAATGGACCATAGAATTTCCACAATTCAACCATCTCAGTTACAGTCATTCATTGCTAATGTGATATGCATTTTTTATATGTGGTAAAATAAACCACATAAACAGCAGAATAGTACATGAAATGATGCACAGTGTTTTTTTCCCTCAGAATTACTGAGATCCTTTTTAATCTTTTATGAAGAATGTTTGTGAAGAGTGGTATAGATACTGCGCACGTGTGCGCCTGTGAAAAGGTGACGTGTGAACCTCAGTCACTGGAAGAGAGGTTAACACACCAACAGGCGCAATGTGTATCATCAAACGGATCTCTACCTGCTCAGTTGATAATCCATTGATTAGTACAGGATTCTTCATGTCTGTGTCCTCCTACAGATCAAGTGAAGTAAAACTGAAGTAAAAAAAAATGAGTAACGAAGGGAAGTACATAGAGTAAAATTGTACACAAACTTGAGAACAGAGTAGGTGTTCTAACTGCTAATTCCAGACATGGCCACACGATGGCAGCAGTGCTCTCTCTGCCGCACGTCAGTCTTCTGCTTCGCGCGGTTCTTGTCCACGAAATGCATAAATAACTCATCTGATAAGAAGGATTAGTAGTAGCGCTTAGAATATCCTTTACCAACTAAGTCAAATGATAAAAAGACATATTGAACAGGTAAAACTTTGTGATCTCATTAAGCCATCAGGAAAATATTGCTGCAAAAACCATATGCTATGAAGAAGCAAAACCTTGTGATATCGACACAAAAATGATGCAGCGCATTGATTTCCACGGTAATAACCAGTGCGCCCGTGTTAGTGGCATGGGCCCGTATGTACCACTGAAGCACTTCGCATAGACAGTGTCTGACTGGCTTCTCCACTGCTCCTGCTTGATGTATAGTTACACATGTATAGTAAACGTTAAAAAAATACCAGTGACACACACACAGTGACAAAATTTCACAGAGAACCACCTGAAATCTAATTGTGATGTTTTTAGTCTGAAATTAGACAGAGACAAAGGCTGAAGTGTTTTCAGCAGCTTTAACTTTTCATCTTGTGAATCATGTTTAGCGGGTATATTGTGGTGCTCCTTATTTAGATTCAGGCATAGACTGTCTTTTGTATTAGATTTATTTTTAACCCTAAAACGTCTGGGTCTGACGGGTGGGGCGATTTGAGTAACTAATCCATATTTGGCACAGTGTCGTTTTTTGTTTTTTTTTTTAAGAGTTTTGAAAATGTCAGCGACGAGATTACACACTTCACGGTTACACAAGGTATAGCTGAGTCGTACCGTGTGTTCATAGAAAACTCTGGTAAGCAATTAACAAAACTAAATGGAGACTTTTTAAAAGGAATTTAATCAACGTTTATTAAAACCATGGCCAAATAATGAACACAGTGCGTACAGTACTGAAGCCTGTTGATCATTCATTAAAAGTGTTGGCGGCAAATGTAGAAAAAAAATGACATTTAAGCAGAAGGGTAAGAATATGTCACGCAATAGAAACAAAGGCCATTCCATTTACAACATATAAACATTGAAATTGTGCTCGCAATATAAGATGTTAATTATACCTTGATTTAATATCTCAAAATAACGTTGTAAAACAATCGACTTGTTTGTTGAATGTAAATTGTTTACATAAAATCAATTGACCTGAAATCCCAAATCTGTTGGTAGCTTTAAATCCCCCAGGAGTACTCGTTAAACGTGGCTTGCCCCCTCCCCCCGCTTCTATCAAACAGGTGGCAGGAAAGCTTCAGTGTGGGGAAACCAGCCGATATAATGACCTGCGAGACCGAAATACATGCAGCCATTTTCATTGCACGATAACCTGCATTGACTGAAAATGATCCGGCTACCATGATACCGGGGCACAAACAGCCGGGCTGTATGTTTTGACCACAAATAGCCACAGATCCACCACTGCGGCTTCTCTTCGTAAGTGTAGGAGGTGAAACATTTTCGTCCACAACCATGGTAACAGTTTCCAGCTCGTTCCACATACTTAGAGGGCTCCGAAACTATGTATTAAAAAGTACGGTTGTATCCGCCGTCCGCAGGGCTTAACCTGAGAGCAGCCGACCGGCCCGGTCCAGCTACGGACCCACTGCTCGGGCGGCGACTGAGCGGAGTGCAGAGCGTCGGACAGCGGCTTTTACTGACACTCGCCAAAACCAATGAAAGCTCGCAAGCGAAGGAGCGCATCCAATGGAAAGAGAGGAGGGCGGGATTTGGGAATCAAACTTGGTTGAATGGCGAACGCTGAGACCACCGACGGCGGAGGAGGCGATGCCCCATCGATCCGGGGCGGGCTTCAGGAGTGGGCCGGCCGGCACATCGCGCTGTAGACTCCGGTTTTGGATCACTGTCGCTGCTTGTCTTTCCCGTTTTAACTGCAGAAGGAGTCACCGTTAAAGGTGTGATCGCACATGGATAAACATCGTGGATAAACAGCTCGCCAGGCGGCCGGTTCTACGGCCGTGATCAGACGCCCCCGGTCTGTAGCGGGACCCGGCACCGCGAAGCGCCGTCTTCTCCCGTTGGCAGTAAGGTCTCCTTAGCCGGGCATCGCCCCCGCCCCCGGAGCTGCGGGGGCGCGCAGGTGCGCGGAGGCGCGTCCCCGGTGCTCCGTGAGGCCGGTACCTAGGTCTCGGACCCGCCGCACCTCCGCGGACACGAAGTGCCGGGGAGGCTGATTTAAAACCCCGGCGGACTGAATCAGAAGGACCGCCGGCGATGGGGGAGAAACCCGCCCGTGTCTGATCATCTGTTTTTATGTATTAATGACGCTTTACTGGCTGCAGTGTAATTAATGTCGCTTATTCCCTGTTTTCGCGTAAGATGAGTAAATGTAACAAGTAAGGTGATTCAATGTAACAACGTTGTTTCATTAAGTTGATTTACGGAAACATTTAACTGACACGTGTAGTACATTCTAGGATGTCGTTATTCTAGGAAATAATGGACTGTATGCAAATTCCTGGCCAAGCCCAGGAATTGATATTATCTGACTGGTACTTTTGTGAGATGACGGTAAATACACGCTGGTAAAGCGATGGGAAGGTGTCGGGAGCTGATCTCACGCCTGCGCTCATACTTAGTTTAATCCCTGTTATTTGATACATTTTAATTGTATATCATGTCCCGGTCGAACAGCGTGAGCCCCCCCGCCGTGGCTCCCCCCGGGCCCCGAGAGGGCACCGAACACAGGTCCGCTTGGGCTGAGTCTGAGTCCATGGCCAATGGGTGCCCGTACCCGAGCCGAACTCTGAGCCGGAAGCTGGGCCGGGCCAGCAGCAGATGGAGGGATGTGGATGAGCTGGAACGGGACCCCGGCCGTCCTGCGACCACCGTGAGCCGAGTCAGCTTCAGGTCCAAGTCGGCGTGGCAGGAGCACGGGGAGGTGGGCCAGAACAATAACAGGTCCTCCCCGAAGCTTGTGGACGGGGAGGTGAGGCCACGCTCCGTGGAGCTGGGGCTGGAGGACAGGAGGCCCAAGGCCAAAGGTGACGAGGAGCTGGTGCCCGAGGTCTACTTCTCCATGGTGTCCTGCTGCAGCAATGTCATGCAGGTCTTCAGGTCCAAGAAGTTCCAGTCGGAGAAGCTGGAGAGACTTTACCAGCGCTACTTTTTCCGGCTCAATCAGAGCAGCCTGACGATGCTCATGGCCGTTCTGGTGCTGGTCTGTGCGGTCATGCTGGGCTTTCACTGCGCTGGAAAAGCGTACCGCGTGCCTTATGTGGTGGTCTTCTCACTGGCTATCCTCCTCATCGTTCTGCTCATGATATTATGTAACAGGAATGGGTTCCACCAGGACCACATGTGGATCGTCTGCTATCTCGTCATCTTGGTCGTCTTAGTGGTTCAAGTGGTCGGGGTCTTGCTGGTGGAGCCGCGCAGTGCCTCAGAGGGGATATGGTGGACCGTGTTCTTCATCCACACCATTTACACGCTGCTGCCGGTGAGAATGAGAGCCGCCGTCATCACTGGGGTGCTGCTCTCGGCCGTGCACGTGGTCATCTCATGGAAGCTCAACGAGGCCGACGTCTTCTTATGGAAACAGGTGCGTAACCTTGCATAACGACGTGAAACAATTCTATATTTTGCAGTTTGCACCAGTACAGGTACTTTGAAATGCTTCTTATCGTGTACCCCATCATGCTGTGCTTTGAGACACGTATACAGGAGAGAATGAAGCTTGGGGGGGCAGGCCATTTAGGTATTCTGAAATAAGCTGATATGCTTCTGTCGCTCTTAAATGAAACGGTTGTAAAAGGGATATTTCATTTTTTTAACCGAGTTTCTCTATCGTCATTTTAATACACATTATACAATAATAGCACCATTGCTAGGTTATCCTACCATATTTTATGTAAAAGCTAAGCTAAGATTGTTTATGGAAGCACTGAAATTCATACAACCTTGTGCCAATATTAATTGATGGGAATATTGGCGGTTGTAAGAATACCTTCTGCTGCTGTCTGCGGTGATGGCCGTTGTGGTGGTGTTGTTGCTGTATGTCAGATGCCTGAGTAAAAGCGAATGACTAGTTTGCCTGTGATGTTCCTCACGTCTACCTGAGGTGCTTTGCCGTTGCCGACGCATGAGCCGGACGCCGTCCTCCCCGCTTTTTACTTGCTGCTACGCCAGCAGACCCGTCGGCAGCAGAGATAAGAGTCAAAGGATGCGGCTGCGCGTTGCCGCAGCAACCGCGGCCCCCGTTTGGCTGTCACTCCTCAATTTGCCTTCTTAAGTCGCTATTTGGAGGAAACCCAGCTGGGATGTGTTTTCGTGTCGTTTCCTAAAGGAGGTCTGCGTGTGTCAGTCTGTGCTCTTGTTGTTTTAATGTTAACTTTCAGCTCTATGTCAGCTGCAGGGACTCATTTGAAAAATAATGCGTTGTGCTGCTATTAATATTTTAAAAGGGATTCCATGTGTACTGAAACCCAGATGGTTTCTTGCCGTTATCTGACATATTAATGATGGAGTACATTTGGAAAAAATGTTGTCAGAGTATGCAGTGTGTACACAGACAGACAGATGGTTTCCTATACCTATAGGCACCAGAGTGTAACTTTATCTCTGACGAGGTGCATTCTGGGAGCTGGGGGTGTGACCAGTGGCCGAGGCCCACAAGCCCAGCTGTAGGTGCCCTGCTTCCTGTCATTTTCAGAGGACAAACATGCTTCATTCGCTGCATTGTTTGCCCATGAAGGTGACAGCCTATTTTTAAAGCAGTTTTTTTTTATTTTTTATAAAAGCCAGGCTCCTATCTGTCATTAAGCAGCTAATGTGGTCATTCTTTCGTCATTAAGACGTGGCCGATGCCCAGGACACCCCCGACTGTATGTGCTTTTGCTTTGGGATCTACACCGCGCTTCTATTGAGCTGGGCCTTGTAGATTAGCCACAGGAACACTGTGACATTTCAGAGTGGCTCTTCTCACACGGTGTGTCCAGTAAATGAGAGGAACACAAGCGCAGTCACTGGGGGGCACATGCAAATGCTTCTTGGGTAAAGAGGACAAGAATCAGGTCTATCAGCGTAAATGTGAATTTGACTGCTGGGTAGGCCTGACCCTGTATACTTACCCACATTTACACACCAGAGCATGCAGCCAGTAAACATGGCAGCTTTTACATGTACTTATGAGTAAATGCTTTTGTCCAAAGTGATGAAGGCTTGGGGTCAGAGGGCAGGGCCATTGGAGCAGTTGGGGTTAAGGGCTTTGATCAAGGGCCCAGTGGCAATATGATTACTCTGCTGGCCATGGGATTCAAACTCACAACCTTCTGGACATGGTCACAGATCCATCACCTGCTGAAATACCTGCTGTCTTGTGCAATAAACTTTAGGCTGCTGGTTAGGTGCCACGTGTTGGGAGGCAGTGGGGTACAAGATGCAAGGCTTCCAGGGCTCGGGCTTTGATTGTAGCGTCACTGAACTCCCCCCCCCCCCCCAGAAGAAAAAAATAAATAAATTTTAATTGATGGCCCTTCACAGTAAAAATGCATGTTTGCATCATATCGTTGGAGAGGAGCTTTAGAACAAACTGATGTGTGAGTGTGACTTTAGCAAGGTCTGCAATTTGACCTGCAATTTCTCATACAGCAGCCTCTAGGATGGTTAAGGGAAAAACAGCTGTGCATGGAGGGGCAGTCAGGAGAAGCTCAGCTTAGCTCTGGAGCTCTGAATGACACCCCAGTCCTAGAGTGTGACACAGAAATTGGGATTCATGTATTAAGAGCAAGAAAAACGAGAGATGCTTTAATGAAGAGTGACATGAAAGCATGTAACTAACCAAAGAAGCATTAATATGGTGTGGCTTTCTCCACAGTCATCTTCAACCTTTCGTTGCTGTTTTTGTATTTTTTTCCCCAGAGCAAATCTCGCTCATGGGAGCTTTACTTACACAAAAATGTTCTGAGGGGAGAAGCAACGAGAAGCAACTAGACGAGGTGGGACCAATCAATCAGATCAGAGTCTTGGTCCTGCCTACTCCAGTTGCTTGGACCCACATCCTCTACAATCTAATTGGTTATCTTTCTGAACCAATTATTTTTCCTTCTGCCCTCAGAACATTTTCCCAGAAGCGTGAATCTCCCAACCTGGGAACAAGAATAATGTCATGTAGCCTTTGAATTTCATTTAGTGGGGCTGCTTGGTGGACCACACACAGGCGACACCTTCACACGCCTACGGGTCTGTGGCATGTGGTGGGATACGGTGGCCGCATGTTCTGTTTGGCCATCAGCAGCTTCTGTACATCCTGACACTTTTCCAGAGAAACTCACTCATCAGTGTGATGCATCCAGTCTGTCATCGACTTTGGGGGCTTGTAAAGCTCAAGTAAATTATTGAGCAGTTTAGGGAAAAGGACATGGGCCACAACTTCAAGGGTTGCTCTACATATGTGCTGAACAGCTGTGGTGTAGTGTAGTGTTGTATGGTGTAGGGTAGTGTAGTGTTCTGTGGTGCAGTATAGTGTAGTATGGTGTAGTATAGTGTGGTGCAGTATAGTGTAGTGTAATATGATGTGGTGCCGTGTACTGTGATGTAATTAGTAAGTGGCATGTTATTCATACAGGCATGGGAGTCCCATCTTCCCCCTTTCCACAGAAGTTGTTTCTGTTGTGAGAATGTGGACTCGGCAGCCACATGCGAAGCTGATTCAGATGAAGGGGGTGGATTGTGGGTCAGGAGGCCTCAGCAAAATTCGTCATAGGCACATATGTGTGGTGGGGCTGTATAGGCTAAAGTCCAGGGCTGATTTTTAATCTCAGTCCTGTCTTACTGCCGGGCGTGTATTAGGGTGCGTTACCCACAGTCCCGATGGGGTGTGGTTTTTTG
>JAODLD010000040.1:5568596-5592303 GCA_026781065.1 Mormyrops boulengeri | reverse complement strand
GGACCACCACCCCAGCCCCCCCGGGCCTGCCCGGCCCGCGCCCGTGCCGCGCCCCCCCGCGGCTGCCACCCCCCCCCCACTCCCCCAGACCCGCCCATCTGACCAGGCCGCTGGCAGCTTCCCTCTCTGGCCGTTCCTCCTGATTGCAGTGCGAGTGCATTTTAGCGATGCTCTGTTTGTGCACTGATGATTGATGCTGGCCCATCTGGGAGGTGCGAGAGTGACTGTAAACACGCGTTTTCACCCCGTGTCTATAAATGGCTGCCACTAATGCGTCCAGCGCAGTGTTTATGAAAAGCCTGAGCCACATTTCCACTCCAGAGGCTCGGACCCTGGACCCTGCTCACCATCTTGTGCTTCCTCCATAATTGGTACTATGCTGGGAAATTCCAGTTTTAGTTCTAGGAAAATAACACAGTAAAAGCTGAAAAATTCATGTTCTGTGAAACATCTCCCTGATACTCTGAGTAGATGCTGCCCTGATTTCATTCCTTCACTGGTCATCTTTCTAATATTCCTGTTTTATTTATCTAGCAGATGCTTCCCCTGAATCCCTGTTACACAGTAAGTGTGAAATACCATGTCTGCTACCACAACATAGCAATTAACCCTGATGACATCACTGCCTTCCGCAGGAGTTTAAGGTTCTCCTGCCTGCCCCCATAGGTGAACCTCCGCTGTCGACCTTGTTTGTGCTGATTTCCTCTCCATCTTCAGGCATCGTAAGGGACACTACTGGCTCCCTAACCTTTCTGAGGGAGTGCAGCCTCTGCATGTGACGTAAACACACGTCCTGGCATGTTTGACGAAGGGCTTTTCAAAGTTTAAAACACTTGTTTTCTGTGAGGGTAAAGATGGAGTTTTCTGTGCACCGGATTTCCCCCAGCTCGTTGCAGCCCCTTGTCGGACACTGTGGGGGACAAACCACACACGCTTGCAGCTGCACTGCTAGTCACGGCACCCCCATGTGGATGGTATGTGATAAAACCTGAACTGGACGACGGTTGGGTGTTTGGCCTTAGCAGCGGGCAGTTTCTGCTTGATGACGGTCAGCTGGGCTCTGTATTTTTGGGCTTCATTCTGCCATTAGGCTCACGTCTTATCCAGTCTGATCTAATTATGAAGATAAGGAACAATAACTACATCATGCGGGGACGTGAATAACTCCATTAGCTTAAAGATGCAAACAGAATGAATCTCCCTGTAAGTCAATCATTCGTGGAGCCTCAACACTGAGGAACATCCCTGCCTGTACTGGAGAATGTCGGGGCTCCTTTTGGTGTGAATTCGCTGGTTTACCTCTTTCATCCTCCCTTTATTATTTTCCATCTAATGAAGATCTATGGGTTCTTCTGCAAAAAGCTGTCCAGTGCTGGGAGGCCTGGTACCACCATCTCCTTCGGACCTGAGGAGCCTGCCACATAGGGCCTTGATGATCTGGACATGCTTCCAGAATGATGGGGCACTGCAGCCAAAAGCAGCACGGGCTCGGTCCACGGCAAGGAGAGCGTGACCCTGATCTCCAGGTGATTTGCTGGAGTTCTGCTACTTTGCTGACATTGGTGCTCTTAGAGATCATGGGTGAGTTTCCCAAAGCCTTCTTAACCCTACGTTGTTCGTAAGATCTATGTTAAAAGATAGAACTTACAAATCACGTAGCGTTAAGAAGCCTTCAGGAAACTCACCCCAGTTCTTTCTTGCCTCTGCGATGGCACCCCTGCATTGTTTATTTCTTGCTGTGCCCCTTGCCTGCTGTCAGTGAGCTATTTCTTCTGTACTGTACTCAGCAAGACATGCCAGGCGTAAATGGTTTTGAATGAACATGTTGCTTTATGTACCTTGAACGCAGTTAAACTTTCAGGAGGCGTGTACCATTTGAAGGTCACCCCAATAGGCCAGGGCACATGGCTTTGATACCATGGGGAGCATGCAGTGATCATCTCTCCAGACCAGATCGGTGCTGGAGAGGCATTCTGCCTTCTCTTGCTGGTACCCCTCAGACATGTGTACCTGCCCTGGTCCTGCCTTTGTGCCATGGTCCTCTAGGGAAACCTATTAACGGGTTCTCAGACTTAGGGTCGATGGACCAGTTTGACTGCAGCGACTGAGACCACAGGATGGAGAACAAGACTCCACCCACCACTGACATCACTCTCCTTACCAGAAGGCCATCATCTGCTGTTGTATCCATTGATAAGATCTTTGCCTGAGTTTTCTATACAGATCAGCTTTTGGTGTCCTAAAAGCGGCGAGAGAAGTGTCAATATCCCATATGCTTTCTCTGTAAACCAAATGTCTGAGCCAAGCCACTGCAGAATGTGTAACACGTCAGCCATTAAAATTCCCCCACACTCCTGTCAGCTTTCATTCTGGTCTGTACCTCAGAGGTGGGCATTTAAATGTATTCATGTTTAAATGGACACATTTGCCAAGTCCGCAGACATGCTGAGTGACAGCATGCACCACCTCCAGGTTTGAGTCGCTTATCGACATATGACTTATTCCTTTATGATGTATTTATGTACTCTGATGTGGCATGAGAGGTCTGGACTATGCATAATGTCCCTTTGTGTGACACAAGGGACTTTTCCTGGTTATTTTTGCCTGTAATAATTTCCCTGGTATGTTCTCCAGTGGTATGTCTGGAAGAGGATCGTAAAACTGCTTTGGGGTTCCACGCCATCTTCGTCATGTTATTCTTTTTCTTTAAATGGAGCATGATAAATTGGTTTGGCCCTATTTCTGTGGGATTTGTTCTAACCAAGGATTACTAATTTAATCATTCCACGCTTTTAAGCTACTCTGCAGACAAAATGAGTTATGCGGCCCACACACACAAATATTTTATTTATTTCAAGCCATATTAGACCAGCTGTTCGCCTGCAATTGGCAGGACGTCCAGGCTGCCACCATGAGAACGCTGAATCTGAATCGGCATTGCAAACTGTCCACAGACCATGGTTGTTCAGCGTCTGTTGCATCGCTGTCGCAAAAAGGCACCCAAGACTCCTGACATTCTGAGAGAGACACTAAAGCCATCCTACATGGATCCATCACGGATGATGTTGGACCAGGTGTAGAAGAGAAGGGCAGTTTGCTGCATCAGCGCCCACGCCATTGGCGACCACGGCCCACTGCCACCCAGCTAAATAGTCTCTCAGATGTTCCTTCTTCCCTCGTGTCTGATCTCTCTGCTTAATTATTCCTCCCATGTGACCTGAGTACTTCTTGCTCCTGTCCACTCAAGCACATCTGCACCTTTAATGGGTGTGTCCTCTCTGGATTATCTTTCGTTTTGGAAAAAGTGATGCCCCTAATCCCAGCCTTTACAAAACCATCTCTCTTTCACCGCATGGATGGTAGCTTCCAGAAAGCCGGCGTCTCTGATGGCTGGCGACTCTAACTGTGACACCATGCGTTGACGTGACCATGTGCGGCTCCTTGCCTGATGTCATTTTCCGTGCCATCTCTCTCAGTAGTAGGGTGTTAGTTAGCTGTTGCTTGATCACAAATGGTGGCACTCGGGAGGGAGTCTTTTGCAATTTAAAGTGCTCTTTCGCATTTTTTTTTATAAGACAGTGTCTCTTGTGATTTGGCAAGAAAGAGCTGACTCCGCTGACCTAGATGTGTGTTAATTAAAAATGCATTTCCAGTTCACACTGACCCAGCCTGAAGTCAATGCAGATCAACGGAGAGATTAAGGTATTGCATAAATAATTGGGTAATACCTGGGTTTATCACAAAGGTTTTACTTGCATGCCATTTATCATACAATATGTTGTTCTACTGTCCCAGTGGGGGAATAAAAATAGAATTTTTGACTTTTGTTTGAGTTTTCCCAGAAACAAACAGATGTATATCAACTGAAGGTTTGATTATGGGACTGAAACCTGTTGTTGTAATACATGATCTGGTTGATACCTTGATTCTAATAGGTAGTTGCATAAAATTATTCAAAGAAACACGATACCGAAAATGCTCCTAACACTAATACACTGACCCTTAATAAATTTGATTGTTGTGTGATGCTGAGGAATATTACAGAACGTCAAAGTCAGGTTGAGAAATGTTATCAGCTGGCAGCACTGCATTGTGGGAGATGATGTGGCAGTTGCCGCAACCCCAAGAGGCCCTGTTTCTAATGAGGACTCTGGTGTAACCTAAACAAGAGCCAGGAGTCCTATTCAATTAACTGCCTTGCCACCGTCAACAGAGATTGTAGGGGCTACTCCCCCACCGCTTGAAATCCCAGTCCCTGATTCCCAGATTCCCCAAACTGGATGCAGCCCTCCCCAGTTTCCTATGCTGTACTCCTGTAACTTGGCGAGCATGAAGGTACGTGGCGGATCAGATGCTCTTCCTAGTTGATTATTGTTATTGTCATAGTTAACTACTTCCACGACTCTGCTGCATCGATCCACTCGCTCCTGCTTTCTGGATTGTTCTGCACTGCTTTCCCTTGGCACTGTCACAAGGGGTGCACTCTTTCAGCTCTCTGTGAGTGTGTAATTGTTGGTGGTGAATGCTCTGGCCCCAGGCACCATGAGCCGGCTGTAGTGTGTCCACAGGCAGCGGCATTTGGAACCGGGCCTTCCTGGTGCCCGCCACTGTGGTACCATACCTTAGCTCTAGGCTGGCCTATACATGCTGTATGCCACCAACTACAACAGCATAAGATGGCCCAGGTAGCCTGTATGTACAGCGTACGGTCACTGTCCAATGAAAAACACATAACTCAAAAATTGCTTCAGGAGTGGGGAGAAGAAAAAGCTAATTTTCTCAGAAACTACTTTACAAAATAAACCTAAAATAACACAATGAGACACTCTTAGCAGCAGACATAGAAACCTCTTTACATAGCCGACAGTGGACGGGTTAATGTTTTAAATGCATGTGGATTGTTATCAACGAGGCAAATATGTCAGTGTCAAAAAGATATAAACTAATCTGTCCTTATATTCACGATTAACACCTCTGGGACCTGCGTTCGGTTTCCCACCGGAATTCCATGTGTGTAGAGTTTGCATGTTCTCCCCGTGTCATCGTGGGGTTTCCTCCAGGTACTCCTGTTTCCCACTGCAGTCCTAAAACATGCTGAGGCTGATTGGAGTTACGAAATTGCCCGTAGGTGTGCGTGTGTGAGTGAATGGTGTGTGAGTGTGCCCTACGATGGGTTGGTGCCCTGTCCTGGGTTGCTCCCCGCCTTGAATCCGTAGGGAATAGCCCCCGCAACCCTAAATGGGACAAGCAGTTTCAGAAAATGGATGGATATGGATGGAAAACGGCTAGCTATTAAAATTAGCAATATAAAATAATACATACACACAAGCTACTATCATGAACACAAACGTTAACTAGTACAAACATATATACTAGTTAAACAGATGACTTCATAAAACATCTTTTCATTGGCCAATTGGATGGCAAATGCAATCAGTAGACAACGGATAATGATCTGATTCCATCTGTAGTAGTAGTACCTGAAGGAATTTCCAAAAGAGCTATACAGCATATACAAAAGTAACTTCAAAATGTACATATACCATAGAAACGGCACAATACTATCCAAAAGATATAATACAATAGTGAAGTGCAGTGTACAAACTAACAGATTAAAAAAAAAAAAAAATTAAGTCACAGTTATCAAAAAGTAGATTAGCACGCTTCTCATTGGACAGCGATAATAAACAGTATCCGCCCCCTGGAGCCCATTTGTATTGTGACAGTGTGTGTGTCCATATATATATATGAGGCTGTTTCAGGGTGCGTTTGTGCCACTGAAACACTGTCCATCTCGTCTTTACCGTTTTATGACACTTGTTCTGTAAGCTCAACGCAGAACATTGATGCATGACAGGGCAGACTGGGAGAGAGGATCACCCGTTTTATTTGCCTGTGACATTTCGTTTTATTTAAAAATGGATTCTGCTTTATGGTAAGTAGCAGTGATTGTTAATTAGAAAAGGCTAATTACTTTCAGGGCGGCAATGTTCTTTAATGAACCATATTCTGGGGTTGAGCGTCAAACCATTGGCGCTTCGGGTCTCCTAGCAACACTCCTGCAAGTTGCGTGGTGTGTTTGTAAGGTGACCTACGTCTTTAATGTGACTGACTGCACCGTCTGACAGATCTAGTGTTTGCAAGCTCTCCCTGCAGAGATGCTTTCAGGGACAGCTGTGGTCGGAGGGCTATTCCCTCTCGTAGGGTGTAGATGGGGGTGGCATGAATCTCTTAGGCTTACAAGTTCAATCAATAAGTTTATATCTACTTTATATTATATTTATATTATATTTTCTTATATTAGTCCATCTTATTTTAGGTAAAATGTGAGGGAATAAAAAGGCTCTGGTGAAGAGGGGGGGGGGGCATTTCTGGGCAACAGGGAGAAATAATTAGTCGCAATGCACTTCATAAATAAAGCAAATTCTCAAGTGGTAAATGAAATATCTCTCCAGGGTGAATCATACAGAAGAAACTGGAGCATCAGTGGTAACCTGTTTTCTGACCCAAGGAATACATCTGGAGATCAACAGGAAGTGAAAGTGCCATCCTGCTGTACGCAGTAGTTTGCTGATGGGTGATGATAATTCCCAGAGCTGCTCCTAGGCTGTGGGAACGACTTCCCAGCAGGCTGCCGTAATGAGTGCTGGTTATTTGGAGCACCTCTCGGGAGGGCTCTGTGGTTGAGGGGGTTTTTTGCTGACAGAGCAACATGTTCACCGTTTGTGAAGATGGAGGAGTGGGTGCCAGTTGGACCGGTGGGTCAGCTCGTTCCTGCTGGCTCCAGCGTCCATGCGTGAGAGAAGCCTGATAGAATGAGTTGCAGTCTTGCACCCCGTGGGACCCCCATGTGCGCAAGCACGGATGCCGCCTGTCTCTCGCTGTCTCACGCACTTGTTGACACGGCAGGTATCATTAGACATGCCGAACTTGAGTCGATGCTTCTCAGACTTCTGCGGGTCCCTGAATAGCCTCCTCCCTGGGTACATGTGTGGCCGCCCACTAATTTCACAAATTGAAATGTATCTCTCTGCTTCCTTGTGGCTACACCTGTTTTTCTTTGTTCCTCTTGGTTTATGCATGTGAGACTTTACTTTCTCTGGATTATGCCCATCACAGACTCCGCCCACTACTGACTCCGCCCACCACTTCACTCTCCTTACCAGAAAGCCATCATCTGCTGTTGTATCCATTGATAAGATATTTGCCTAGGTCTTCTATACAGCTTAGCTTTAGTTGTCCTAAAAGCGGCGAGAGAAGTAGCAATATTCTCTATGCTTTCCCTTTAAACCGAAAGTTTGAGCCAAACCACTGCAGAACGTGTAACACATCAGCCATTAAGATTCTTCCACACTCCTGTGAGCTTTCATTCTGATCAGAGCTGGGCATTTCAATGTATTAATGTTTAAACAGGCATATTCGCCAGGTCCACAAACAAGCTGAACCACAGATCAAGTGTTTGCTTTTGTGGTTTAAATAAACAGCCTTGTAGACTGCCCTCCTCTTACTCACATTGTTCTGTTCTTGCTGTACCTCAGCTTGTGCGGTTCATTCCCCAGTTGAACACATAAACAATATGGGCTCCACGGTGAAGGACGCCCGCCTCCCCTTCACAGGAACCTTGAAATATGGAAAGGCACACCGTGGGTGTGCAGAGTCTCTGGTGTCCGGTGTGTGTGTTTTTGAGATCTTACTGGGGTTCTTCTCCAGCGACTCTGCTTGAGACCTGTGTGCAAAGAGCCAGTCACAAGTTGTGGTGATGTGTGGGTTTGCTCCCCTGGAACGCGTGCGCACCTGCTTGTCAGGGCTGAGAGTCAGAGCCATTAGTCAGTTGGGCTTTTGAAGGTACCCCCGGAGGGTGCTGAGCATCCTGCTTATTGGCAGGTCTATGGACTATGCAGCTGGAAGGCTCTCAGAGATACAGGATTACCTTTTTGGATTCTAACTCCAGTTTCAAATTTTCATTTCGCCACAATTCCTCCTCCTGGGATTTGAGTTTACAAACCTATGGCCTAGGTGTCCAGGTCAACCTGTTGTCAGCCTCATGTCAACTTGTTCTCGTCCTCAGACTAATTGGCTCAAATGAAGCTGTTCTCAGTACTGTTCTGCAGTACCAACTGTCCAAGGATGCTTTTCCACCTTTCCCTTTTCCATTGACTTCCAGTTGAGTACCAGTACCAAAAGTTCCAGTACCTAAAGTACCAAACCGATTGGGGTACTTTTCTGTACTCTGGGGTGGGACTTGCAAATGTTTTCTTTTAATTGGTCATGCAAATAGCCTGCCTCTGAAACACAATACAACCACCATCTTTAAAAAAAGTTATGAATTCAGTAAACAACGATAAACTAGCCAAAAAGAAAGAAAAGAAAAAAATATATATTTTTTTTATTTATATATATATATATATATATAGTAATAATGGACGTGTGAACAAATGAAAATGATTAATTGCAATCTGGTTGGAAGAACAGGTACAAGAAGATCAGGATGGCATGATAAGGAATAAAAAAGTTTTTTGACTAGGACAACACGGTATTGGAAAATGTCCAAATGACGTGACACAATTTTGTTGTAATAAATTTTGGGGTATTTATAAAGCAAGAAGGGGAATTCAACATACATTTCTCAGAAACCCATCTAGGAGTGATTTAAACAGGAAGGATGAAAATGATTATGATTGTCTCAGAGAACGCAGCGGAAAAAAAGCAGCGGAGGTAAACTTTAAACTGATATTTTTAAATGATATACAGATGCTCCTCTACTTATGAATGAGTTACGTTCCGAACGGCCGTTCGTAACTTGAAATGTTCGTAAGTCGTTATTCAACATTATTTTAAGGGTATACGCAAGTACAAAGAACTAGGATGTTTTAGCAAAATGTATACTCCTCATCCATACAGAATTAAAGGTATTAATCTAGCTGACTAACAAGAATTGCATATGTATAACTTGCGATGTTGGTATTAATATCGCACGTCCAGCCCTATAATATACAATAGCCATTTTTTGAATTCAGTACAAAATACCCCTCCTTGTGTTGTGATGTCATTCAGCAGTGGTATTGGTTTTTACACCAGTGGAATACCAACACCTTGTACCGTAGTACCGTAGTACCGTACTTTTGATACTGTCTTGAAGTACCAAAAGTACAGTTCCTGGTGCGGTAGAAAAATGTTCCAAATTTCAAAGAAAAGATTTTATATAAATAGATACATACAGGATCACCTCGGTCTCAACCCAAGCTCAGTCTCTCCCCAGCTTCCTCACTCCTGCCCAACAGGGGAGCCCGAATTCAGTCATTGCTAGACTGAAATGAAGGTCAAGGTCACTATTTTCAAAATGGGCATGGTACCAGCTAAGGTTTGAAATTTTCCTGCCATCTCTTGGTGTTGCTGTGCAGTTGGCATATGTAGTGTCTTAATCGCTATCAGATTACATGATTATTTTATTTGGGGTTTAGTTTATCAATATGAGGCATCCAGTGGCTCAAGTAGATGCCGGATCTGGAAGTCAAAGCCATGAAATCCTTTTGAGGATCTGCTAAGGAGCGCGGTCTCCCACGCTAAGGACAGGGGGGACCGCGTACTTACTGGTAACATCAAAAGCCATCCAGCCACAGTGAAAAGTGTGGCTCATCCCTATAGAGCGGCTATATTTGGAGTTAGTTTTTGAAGTTGGAGATGAAATGCAAGCTCTCTTCCGCTGTTTGCTGGTGGGTGGACCTCATTCTTCAAAGGTATGATTCGAATTATGACATTTATGACCTTGGCCTACAGCACAGCATTCCTGTAACAGGTGTCAACGTTCTCCCTTTCAGAAATCACGTCTGAATTGGTTGCTCGTGCTGCATGCTCATTATTCTGGTTAAAATGTTCTGCAACAGGAGACTCCTTTATCTCAGTAACTCGAGTGCCTTGGAGAAGCTTTACTTAACCGAGAGTCTGTGTTTGTGACTACTGTTCACAGGTTGTCCTTAATTTTAGCGTATCTTTCTTGATAACACGCGTCACTGCATTTCAAATGAAGTGCCTGTGAATGTTCCCTTACTGTGACTGTCACAACAAAGCTGCCATCAAACTCACTGTATCAGTTTCATTTGCAATATTAAGCTTTTTATTATTTAAAACTAGATGTCGATGTTAAGGGACACAGAAATGATCATTCTGTATTGATTTGCCCAGAATCCCAGAGTTATTTTTAATTATTTGATCCTGGTTGCATTTTGGTCTTTTTGATGGACTGGCTAAGGTCCTCGTTTATCTCCTTCAGGTCTCACTCTGCCCTTGCCTCCTCCCTGTTTTTCCCTGAGAAAAGTCACCCTCACCATAACACCGTGACCTTTCACGTTAGCTGTGCATTCAAGAATTTCTTGCTCGAGTTGCCTTCACATTAATCTACAGGCTGCATGGAGACGTGTCGCGTCTAGGGGCTAGATGACCGTTCCATGCCGAAACGTCTCCCTTTAAGACCCAGGTGGGCTTTAAGTCTTGCTGGGTAATGGTGCTCATTTGTGTGGTTTCAGAACTGATCTCACTATCGTTACATTCTTTAAAAAGGTATTCTGAAGGAGAATGGGGAGTCATGTTCTTCCAACCACACAGTGCATTTGATTCCTCACAGATTACTGTAATTTACTACCTGAGCCCATGTCCCTCCAAAGGGACTTGCTGAACTGCATTCCTCATATTCCTTATAAGAAATACTGTCATTTTCCCCTCCTGCTAAGCTTAGTGCCAGACCTGCTGGTTGGAGGTATACACTTGTAGATTACATGAGGGCTCAGCTGTAGGTTGCAGTGACCTGGAAGGCTGCAGTGTTGGCCCTTGGGGTCAAAGTTCAGCTCTTGTTGTCAAGCATGTCCGTCACGCTAAAGCAACTCGGTTGGGCTCTGAACGTTTTTGGCGCTGTTTGTGTTGGCCTTGCTCTGTCATCAGTAGGCTTTCATGCAGCCACGCGCGCTTGGAGATATAGGCCCTCGATTCGTAAATGGGATGGGCGCATGACTGTAACTATAGTCATACACGGAGCACGTGACTGTAACTATAGCGACACATGGGGCACTTGACTGTAACTATAGCAACATGTCGGCCACGTGACTGTGACTACGGCGACACATGGAGCACGTGGCTGTAACTATAGCGACACATGAGGCACGTGACTGTAACTCTAGTGATATAGCTCAGCTGATGAAGTAGCAGGGAATTTGCTGTCATTTCTTATGAAGCAGTGTTTCTGTCTTGGGTGATTCTAGGTGAGGCTCCTAGGTGAGAGTGTCTGGGTCCTGTCTCCATGGAGGGATCTCAGAGGTCTCAGCCTGTCTGTTAGTAACCGTCCTCTGGAATGGGACTTGAAAGCTTTTGGTCCTGGAAGAGCTGAGGTTGCCCCCTGGTTGCTGGCAATTGCGAATACTCAGGAGCTGGAATGCTGTCGGCACGCGTTCGAGTTTTGCAAACACAGAGCTGCAGACAGTGACCACGTAATGTGGCATCGAGGAGGGTGGGCTTCGGTGAAGAGGTCCATACAAAGACCTTGCAACGTCCTGCCATGTTGATAAACGATCTCCAGCCTGATGGAGGTCTCTACCTCTCTCTGGTACTTTATCCATTGAACTCACAAATGTCACGGTTCCACTCGAGCATCGATTATTCCCCGAGGTGTGAGGAACACCTTTAATTGCGGTGTCGCATTCTGACCTAAATGCCAGGCCAGTTGGATGCAGGCTCGGGTATATCTAAGCTGCCCCCACAGAGGTGTTCCTCAGCCGTCGGTGGGGCTGTTGACCATTGCCTTCCCTTCACTCCGTCTATTAATGTCTGCTGCTCCTGGGGAAGAGTGCCGTTCTGCAGATACCCTGAGGTTTCCTCTCCCGGACTGAGTGCTGCTTTACCTGTCCATTAGCCAGATGTAGCTCAGGTAGACCGGCTTTGGATGACCTTGCCCGTTTCTCTCACATTGTGTACTGGAAGTGAGCTCTTAGCTAGCAGTGATACGGGACGGTTCCACGGGGCCGCTGTCAAAGTCTGTCCTCTGTCGCATGGTGATGCTTCACCTCACTTTTCTGGAATGCATTTCACCATAAGTTAAAAGCTGTAGGTGGTGGGATTGAAAGCTGGAAGTCCCACACAAGCTGCTGCCATTAGATTTTTAAGGTTTTTCATTTTCTTATTCTCCATGGCATCAGGAGGATGGAGTTGTACTGATATACGCAGGATAAGATAGTTTACCCTTTGAAATAAAATCAAGCACTATAAAACGCACATAAGTAGATAAAGTGATGAATAATAATGAAGTTGGCGTCCTTGGCTTCTCCTACCTACATAAATACACTTTACACTATGTGCGAAATTATACAGCACTGAAAAAGTCATTGTTGGCGGGAAGTGTGAGCAGCTCTAAACGAAATCCCATCACGGCCAAGCGTAGCGTTCTGGGCGATGTGGGCAAATTTTTCCAGAGATTCTGAGACGACTGCTTTGTCACAAAGAGGATCGTCCGCTTGTGCGTTTAGATCCGCGCCCCGTTCATCCAGAGATGCCGACATCCTGGGAGCTAGGAGGCAGCAGGATGGTTATAAATAGCCCTGGATCCGTGGTGATGACCTGCGCTCCCCCGTTGCGTGTTCAGATGTTCCACGCTGTTCCACGTGGAACTGCAGCTCCACCTTTCGTTTTGGTTTCCTCTGCCTTGGCCGCGTTTTGAACAGTGCCTGAGGACTGCGGGGGGCGGTTACCTGTCCAGGTCACTGTGGCAGCATCTATATCTACTCTCCTTTGAAGGACGCACTGTGGTATCCAGCCTCACTGCAGGGCTGTGCTCCTTCTGGGCCAGATGTGAGCAGACGTTCGCTCTTCCCCACCCGAACCTTGCACTCTGTGCCTTGCTCAGCTGTCCTGTGGAGGGGGTCGATGGAGCTGTCTACACATCACTGTAGATTTGGCTTCTGAGAGCTTTCTGTGGAATCCAGAGAAGATCTCCAACATCCCCCTTTACTTTAGTAGAGGGCTTTGTGTGTACCTCTTTTCCTTCCCTCGCTACCGGCCTGTTTTCCTCCGCTCGCCTTTTCCTTTCTTCGCTACCGGCTTGTTTCCCTCAGCGCGCCTTTTCCTTCCCTCGCTACCCACCCGTTTCCCTCTGCTCGCCACCCTCCCGTTTCCCTCCACTCACCTTTTCCTTCCTTCGCTACCAGCCTGTTTCCCTCCGTGCACCTTTTCCTTCCCTCGCTATCCACCCGTTTCCCTCTGCTCGCCACCCTTCCGTTTCCCTCTGCCCACCTTTTCCTTCCCTCGCTATGGACCTGTTTCCCTCCGCTCGCCTTTTTCATTGCCTCCATTCTGTCAGTCATAGCTTATAAGCACACAGCTCCAACGGAGTCACCCCCTGCACTCAGGGTGCCACCCAGGGCACCTTTAGGCTATCAGGAATGTTCTATAAGCACAGTCTGATGGTCGACGAAGAGAGGCAGGGGACAGACTTGCAGGTCCTTCTCCTGCATCCTTCCTCTGACTAACCTGAAGCTGCATAACTGCCTTTCCAGTTGGTCTCCAACGTGCTGATATTCTCCTGCACCAACATCGTGGGCGTCTGCACGCACTACCCAGCCGAGGGCTCGCAGCGGCAGGCCTTCCAGGAGACCCGGGAGTGCATCCAGGCCCGGCTGCATTCGCAGAGGGAGAACCAGCAGCAGGTGGGCCGGGGGGGTTGGGGGGGGTGCCGGGGTGGGCCGTAGGAGTTAGGGTACACAGGGAATGCAGCTGGGTCACCACACTGAAAAAGGCTCAGACAGTCTGTGTATCAGTCAGTGCAGGTCCAGATCCAGCACCAAAAAAACTCATCATTTCATGCATTCATGTATTTGTAGTTGGAGTTTTTATCCAGTACAATTAGCAATGCAGGCCTCAGCTTCACTGGCTGAGCTGTGTTGAGTGGGCCGCGCTCTCTCCACTGAGCTTGGGGGGGAGGGGGGGGGGCTCTGCCTCTGTCACCGTCACCCCAGCGGGAGGGCTTTTCCAAAGAGCAGCTGTGTCACCCGTGTCCTTTCCTCCCTCCCACTCATCTGCCTCCCCCCCCACTGCAGGAGCGGCTCCTACTTTCTGTGCTCCCCCGCCATGTTGCTATGGAGATGAAAGCCGACATTAACGCCAAGCAGGAAGATATGATGTTCCACAAGATTTACATCCAGAAGCATGACAACGTGAGGTGAGTGTAGCAGCACGCTAACCAGAGGGAGAGCGAGGGGGTGACGAGACTCACCCTGGACATGTGACTGTGTGGCTATGTATATATTACACTAAAACCTGTTATTTTGATGTTGCGGGGACCATATTTTCGGTCTCCACAAGGGGAAATTCAGTTTTATAAAAATCTGTGACTGCAATCAAAAAACAAAATCAAAAATCAGAATCAAAAAAGCTGGGTAGGGGTTAAGATTGTCATATGGCGTTTTTCCACTGCCACCAGGAGTCGAGGCATACCTGACCTGTACCGCGAACTGACAGTTTTCCATTGTAAATTATCCGAGCCGTACCCACACTGATATGTGACTAAACCAATCTGGTTGCCTCACCACCATCTGACTGGTCGAAATGCATGGAGATACTGGTGATCTCTGTTGATATGCAAGGATTATCTGAAGGAAAAAAGTTGGTTCTTTCTGGTTGTGACTCTAACTGGGGTTTGCATTTCTGACATGGTGTGGCTGATCGTAGGGGTCTCAGTGACACAGGCTCCATGTCAATTCATTTGTGCTGATGTTCTGTTCCAGTCTGGAGACCCCCTCAGGTACGCAAGCACTCATGGCCACTCTTGCATTTCCTCATCCCTGCTTACCAAGTTTCTTTTGATTCGGACTTAAACATTAATTGAATCTGAAGGACACTTCCAGGTCCCTTGCTGTTCAGAAGGTCCTGTAGATTGCCTTTGCCACTGGGTTACAGGGTCAAAATGGAGATGAGATGATGTCATCTTCAGCCGCACATACTGTAAGCCTGGGCTGGCTCCCCGTGACATGCATAGATGCACTTGTCTTCTGCCTTTGGTGTGGTGGCTTTTTGTGTCGACGTGTGACTCTCCCATCACTTCGTAGTCTATGGCTCGCTCGCACAGAATCACAGAAGAGGTGCTATTGTACTATCACAATGCTCAAGATTGGCTTGATCTGCATTTGATCTCAGCAGACACGTTGGTTTGTCTTTTGATGTTAACAGCTGATTCGCTGTTGGGCAGAGTGAGACCCTAGGTTGAGCACAGCAGTACTGGCCTGTGTATTTATTTGGGACTGAGTTGCATGTGAGAGGTGCTTTTACAGCACCAGGTCCATCATGGGGCTGCCATTGGATCTGTAGACCATGGAGAAACACCTGCACATGCTGTCATGCAGTGCCATCAAATTCCTCTGAAATGTTCCCTGAAGTTGCTCAGAAGCTATATTTTCAGGAGTGCTTTGGCCTCAGCATAGGGGGCCACCTGCCTGATGAAATCCAGGCCAGGTCCAGGGCTTGGGGCCTGGATTGGCAGGGCCCCCTTAGCAGCCCCCCCAGCAGGGGCCCCATTGGGCTTGTATAATGGCTCAAACCCTCTTGTGGCAGCATTGCCCTGCGATGTTCTGCAGCTCTGGAGCCCTGACCTCTGTACCTCCTTCATCATCATCATCATCATCTCCCCACCCATGTGCCAGGTCTTACCCACTGGGCTGGAACCTGCAGAGCTCCGAGGCTTTATCACCCCAGCCAACTGTTACTTTTCTTTTTATCTGAATAAGTGTGGAATTGAATTCTGATTTTGCAGTGGATCTTAGGGAAATGAAGGCTGTTCTGTGGCCCCATCTGTTGTTGTCATGGCTGTGGCCCGGGCTGTGGTCTGCACAGCCACAGTCCAATCTATAGTTGCAATATCTGGAGTCCGGTCTGTGGTTGGCGTGACCAAAGCGCAGTCTATGATTGGTATGGTTGTGACCCGGTCTGCGGTTGGCGCAGCTGTAGCCCGGTCTGTGGTTGGCATGGCCGGCGGCCCAGTCTGTGGTTGGCATGGCCGGCGGCCCAGTCTGTGGTTGGCACGGCCGGCGGCGGCCCAGTCTGTGGTTGGCACGGCCGGCGGCCCAGTCTGTGGTTGGCACGGCCGGCGGCCCAGTCTGTGGTTGCCGCAGCCAAAGCCCTATCTATGATTGGCATTGCTGTGGCCAAGGGCTGCCACAACTACTCAACGTAGTCGATGATGTTGATGCAGAAAATGCATTGACATCAATATTTTAAATCGATGCATTGTTTTAAAAAAGTATTTTAGTGACATTACTTTTTTGATTTCTAAAATGCTTCATTATGAGGAATGTTTTCCTTCAGTATCATTATGTAATTATGGGAGTAGTACAAATTATGCCAAAACAAAGGGGTGGTTAGTACACTGTGCAAGGTTTTGATGGCACACCACAGTGGCACTGGCGCTATGCATGAGCCCCTGAAGAGGAAACACATAGGCGGTATTAAGGATGATGGACCGCCAGAATAGGGAAAACCACCATAAGTGTTGGCTGTTCATATTTATTAAGATATCATTAGTATGGAGAGCATTTTAATATATTTTGTCATTGTAACTGCTAAATACACTCATTATTAAAGCCATGAAGTTATCTGCCTGCAACCTTAGAATTTCCATTGAATAAGTGTTTGAGAAAATGTTTAGGCTAAAATCTGGGCTCATTCTATATTGATTGACGGTGCCAGTGTGTGTGCTCGTGTGCGTTGGGCTAGCTGTGGCCATTGTTATTACCGTAAACTAACACTTAAACAAAAACGGACACTTCAATTAAAAAATAAGTTGTGAAATGAAATAAAAATTAAAGCTATATTTACCAAAAAACATGTCGGACTTTAGACTGCAAAAAGTACGGCCATCCACCAACATTGTTTTACCTTTTTTATCCGCAATAAAAGATATTGCGGCTGCTGAGCAGTCCCTTTCTTCACCACCACTCCAGCGCTTATTGCGTCCATGATTTACCAAAACAGTACCATGTGGCGTGCTCCGCTAACCTAATTTATTGAGCATAAGGATGCACCAAATTTATACAGAATACTAACTTTTGGGCATTACAATATGCCTCATTAATATTTTAGGCGTACTACTAATATGCTTATCGAATTGTGGGCATAAGTAAGTTCTGTATAGTGTTGAAAAACTGCCGTCTGTTATCTAAAGCCCTGCAATAACATACAGCTTAAATGAAACAGTGAATTAGATTTTCTGGAGGAAAATTAATTGTTTAGATTAATCAACCAATCGGTAAAATAGTTCATAGATTGATTGATAGGAAAGTAGTGGCAGCCCTACACTGGCCCCATCTGTGGATGCCACAGCCATGGCCCGGTCTATGGTTGGCGTGGCCTTGGCCCGGTCTGTGGTTGGTCCAGTCTGTGGTTGGCCCGGTCTGTGGTTGGCACAGCCAAAGCCCCATCTATGATTGTCACGGCCACAGCTGGATCTGTGGTTGGTGCGACCACAGTCTGGTCTGTGGTTGTCGCAGCCGCAAAACGGACTGTGGTTGGCATGGCTATGGCCCGGTCTGTGGTTGGTGCAGCTGTAGCTCCTTCTGTGGTTGGCATGACCAAAACCTGGTCTATGATTGGCATGGCCGCAACCCAGTCTGTGTTTGGTGTGGCCATGGGCTGGTCTGTGGTTGATACGGCCAAAGCCCCATCTATGATTAGGGCGGCCATGGCCCCATCTGTGGTTGGCGCAGCTGTTATATAGTGTTTTTTGTCTTTGAGGGTTTGAGGAGATCTCTTCATCAGGCTTGATTATTTAAATCTTGGTCTTAAATTGTACTAATAGTCTATGACAAATATTCAAGTAAACCGAAATTAAGATTTATTTGGATATCCTGAGATGCCTTCAAGACTCTTCAGTGTATGTCATGGTCAGCCTTGGACCCAGTGGAGTGTGATTTAAATTTAAGGGTGAGATTGAAATGATCAGTCACTCTTAATGAACTGAAGGCTTTCAAGAAAGGTCATCATGCTGGCTTTGAAGTAGACGGATTATTTGCCAGAGGTCTCCACCAGAAGAATCTCCTCCCATCAGCTTGGCCCTGCTATTTGTTGGGAATAAAAAGTAGCTAAATTTCACACAAAGCTGGCCATTGAAAGCAGTGTAAATACTTCAGTGTGGATCTTCAGCACATCGTTGGGTATCAGCAGGTAACGCGCACTGACGGGCCTGACAGGTCCAGCAGACAGAGGCTGTCACACCTCGCACAGTAGATGTGACAGGATGTGACAGGAAGTGAGAGGACCCGCATGACCCAGAGTGAGGGTCACGTTACAGTGAAAGCTGGAGCTTCCGTGGGCCATCTGAGTGCGTGCAGCAGGCCATTGGCCGCTGAACATGCAAATCCCTTCCCGAAGAGCTGGACGATGGCCAAGACGATAAGAATGCAAAGTGCTTAGCTGATCGCTATGGAGAAATGTTCTAGTAGCACACGCTAGAACGTTCCTTAGGGGTTGACAATGAGGCCCTGTGCATGTCTGTGGAGCAGCGGAACATGGGACATCAGGAGGCGGGGGGTGTATTTTATCAGGGTCACCTGAGCCCTATGGTGCTGTGTGATTCCTGCTTTTTACTCAGTTGGAGTTCTGTGAGTCACATGATCTGGCTTCTGTAGACTGTTCATGGGGACATTTATCTAAATATTAATCACACTAATGAACTTCAGGCATGTAATGGGTATGAATCTCACTGGCACAAGACCCCCCAGCGAAAACGTCCACTGCGAAAGTCAGACTAATCACCCCATATGATTGTGGTTCGACCGTCTCCATCACGCCAGCAGCAGGACTGAGCAGTTTTTAGGAGCATCGCAACAAAATGTCCACATTTATCCACGTTTACATACCAATGAAGTGTGACTTTGTTTAGCAATGGCCGTCTCCATGGCCGGACTTCAAGCCACAAGGTTAAATGGCTGAAAGATGCATTTTAATGTTGAAACTCCTATCTCACTGATTCTATCCATAAACTGGTTGGATGGTAGGAAGGATGTCATGGATGACACCTGGTGACAAGCTGGAGGAACGGCTTGCATGGTGACTCACAGAGGAACTAGAAATTAATGCTGTGTCAGACTCACACTCATTATCCACTGCCCTCTCTCACTGTTTCTAAAGGTGTGAGCTGATAAATACTCAGGGGGCCCCAAGGTGCCTGTAATTTGTGGGAGATCTTCGCAGATGCAGCTCCCCTGTAGAAGCTTTGGGATTATATTTCAGGGTAAAAAATAGCCGGATGAAAATGCTGCTATTTCAAGCCCCCTAGTTTGTGTAGATATAATCTCTGATCAGGAGCTGTGCTCTTTTACTACCAAAGGGACCTTAAGCTTTCTAAAAAAACAGAGCCAGTTCCTGATGATTGTATAAACTACCGGCTGCTGGATTACGCCCTGACAGCACTCTGCTAAGACACCCTTCAAACAGGGGAGTCGCTCCAGTTTAGCGGGGAGTGACATCTGCACGCCGCGTTTCAGATCGGATTCAGCTCAGTGCGGGGCTGCAGCTACAGATTTTGGGCCCCATTAAAGCATATCATACTGGACCCCTGACCCAGACAAATCCAATTATGTCCCAAATTTTTGAGGGCCCCCTTTATGGTATCTCTGGCTCAGTCTGAGAAAATATCAAACAATTGGTAGGTAAGGTGTTTTTGGACATTAAAGTGTGAATGTAAAAACACCTTTAAGAATCACACTCTGGTTGTGGGGGGGGGGGGGGTGGTAGCTGACTAGGTTTTGATTGGTTGCTAGTCCATAGTTGCATTTCTAAGTCCTGACCAATGGTTTTGAAGCAGATTGGCGCTTGTAAGACTCGGAACATCCACCAGAACCACAGCTTCCTATCCTTACAAAAATTTACCAAACATTTCAGCAAAGAATGTAATTCCAAATAAGTGTGTTAATATTGTGTGGTGAGATTTTCATGTGAGCTGAGTGAATGTGCAAATCCTGTGCTGTTACTTGGTGCCTCCTCTTTGGCAAGACGAGACCCTGACACACCCTGACCCCAACAGGCGTGTTCATAGCGCTCCCCAGTAATGCAGCTCAGTTTGGCTGACTAGAGGCGGACTCGTCTCCGACCTGCGTGTGCTCCGCTGCTGCCCTGACTGAGATGATCCACTTCCTGTAACCCACAAGAAGTGGTGACGTGCTTGGGGAGGGGCTTCCCTGCTGCTGCGCTGGGCCCCTGGCTGCTGGAGGATCACTCCCCCTCTCTACCGGCCCCTCTTTTCCATGGCAACAGTATCTAAACAGCATCTAACAGCGTCTAAAAATGCCAGCGTGTGGAGCGTCTCCACCTGAGCACTTGGACATCAGCATGGCGCTCGTGTGGTGGAGTGTGGATGTGGGCGTTTCACCAAATGTCAGAGGGCGGCTGGAAGGCACACGCCTTGCTGCACCCCTGATGAGATTCACAACGACAGAGCATCACGTCGCTGGGCCGCCACCTGCCCCCATGCCGTTGCTCTTTCAGGACTTTGTATAAAGCTGCAGTTTTGAGTTTAGCTTCTTCAGTTCATGTCACCCTGGGCTGAGCGTCTGGTGGCTGACCAGTAACACGTGCTGGGTAGCATGGGGACGAGAGGCGGAGATACGCGTGAAGGTGCTTCCTGAAGCTGGTGAGGGACCCTGCTGTTGTATCTGTGCATCTCTGGGTTGTGAGAAGGAACTAGATTTCCTGGAGGAAACCCACCTAAATGTGGGGAGATCATGCAAACGCCTCAACCCTGCAGGTGTGAGGCTACAGCACCCCCTACTGGGATTTTATTGAAAATATGCATGGAAAACCTTTTTTTGTTGATTCTATTTTAATCTTTAATAGCAGCTCCTGTAGTTGTTTGACACTTTTTCTTAGACTCCGTCATCTCTTGTTTGGATTAGACTTTGATTTGATGTCACTTTGTCTCACCCCACTCTTGATAGATGAACAAAACCAAAAGCTGTAGGACGCTGAGGGTATTTTTGAAGATTATTGTCATAAAAGCCTGACACTCAGAGTGGGGAAACACCCCCCCCCCCTTTGCTGCTTTCCTGCATCCCTGTTCACTGCAGTATGGTGACGGGAAGGTGTGTCTCTTCGAAAATGAGCAAAAAGTGCTTAAAGCCGCTTCACTGGGAAACCTTCCAGAAACTGCGGTCAGCCGTAATGGCTGCTCGTCACTGAGTCACTGATTTGCCTTTGGACACATCGCATAAAGCGCAGGTGCTGCGTCCGCAGGGCGGAGGAGCTCTCCGTGCTCACACCCCCCTCACCCCACGTTGTCGTCTGCCTTCCCAGCATCCTCTTCGCTGACATAGAGGGCTTCACCAGCCTGGCCTCGCAGTGCACCGCCCAGGAGCTCGTCATGACGCTCAATGAGCTGTTCGCCCGCTTCGACAAGCTGGCCGCGGTGAGTGACCAATCATCTGTAAGCTCCCACCCCCCTCCACAAGTGCACACGGACACAGACAGGCGCAGGCGCGCAACAAAGGGCCCCATTGTGCGGTGGCCGCTTAGCGCAGCGCCGCAAGCAGGCCTGACACTCAGGTGGCTGTCATGGGGTGGGAGAGATGAGCCCAACTGCTCTCTACCCCCCACCCCCGAGGCCCACTACCTCTGCAGTCCCCATCCCAGTTTATTTGAAGAGGGCCATCACGCATATCGTGAGATGGTGGAGGTCACTATGGGATCATATGAATATAACACTAACACCCTGAAGATTTCTTTCCTCCACACAGCCTCAGAACATCAGAGATTTGTGTGGTGAGATTTGTTTTGTCGACCCGTTTCCTTCGGCGCCGCTAAACAGCATAAACGCAGTATGCCATTGCGTATGTGCGTGACGCCTGCAACATGCAGTGAATCAGCTGCTTAATGATTCACGAAAAACCCGGAAACCACTGCCTTAAATAACGACTTGTCCAGATGTTTACTACTGCTATATTACTGTAATTTGGGATTCTGTGATGAATCCTAGGCCTTAATGTTTATACTCCTGTGTAGCACAGCATCACGCACCATATTCCCCTGGCATCGTATTTCTCTTCATCTGCCCCACTACAGCTAAGGCCTCATTTGAATGTGCGTACAAAAAAAACACGTTGCTTTTCCGAGAAATACTTAACACTGCTGTGCAAATGTTCTCTATAGAAATCCTGCTGTCCGAATATTAATGCATCCTGCAGAGGTACGAGGCCTTTGATCCACAGTCACAAGAGCAAGTGTTATCTCTAAAGGCTACTTTACTCCTACTTGGATGTAGCTGAGTGATTTGTGGAAGGGAGCAATGGCTGGCACCACAGCGCCCTCTTTTGGGAGGAGGATGAACTGTCACTTGTTTTTCCATGGAATGGCATATCTATTTCTTTTCCCATTATCTTTCTTTAAATAACCCGTGTCACTTAGCTAGTATAATTAGTCTGTATATTCATGGAAGATACACTCAAATCTGTGTGGGGTTTTAGCTGCACTGTGCTGGCCTCCCTCTGAACATGTCTGTTGTACCTCTGTATCACAGGAGAACCACTGTCTACGTATTAAGATCCTGGGCGACTGTTACTACTGCGTGTCAGGCCTGCCAGAGGCGCGAGCGGATCATGCCCATTGCTGCGTGGAGATGGGCGTCGACATGATCGAGGCCATATCGTGAGTGCTGCCTTTCTGCTTGTGCATGCGGGCGTGGGGAGTTTGGCGTCCTCAAGGAGACACTGTCACAAGTGGTCCTTCCATCTGGAAGTCGCTCCATTGCTTCCCCTCGCTCCAGGATGAGTTTAGGATGTATGGTGGTCTTTGTTGTAGGCAAACATGCAGGATGTTGGTATTATTATTTCTGCTTTATGAATGTGTACATGCCGTAAGACTGTATGCTATAAGCTCCCAGGGAACAATGATGGAGCTCAAGCTGCCCCATCTGTCCTGTTTATGCTGCTGTTGGCTTGTGCACAAGCAGGTTTAGCGATCACTGATCACGGGCGCTGTGACCGCAGTGTTCTGTTACAGCGGCAGGAAGGAGACATGCAGGGATTTTAATTAGAGATTAACGCTCTTTCCTCTGACCGTCAGCCCCTGCTTTGGCTGCTGTTGTGATGCTTACAAATATTATTCACCAAAATCGTCTCTTGTTTTGTCCCTCCGCGAATCACCTTTCGTATCGGAAATGCGGGATTTCAGATGCACTCTATCAGGGTCATGATGGGCTCGGCCTGAAGGGGGTGACTGAAGGGGACATTGCAAACCGCTGGAGACGGCTGGTGGTTTGAAGCCCTGTTCTTCTTCTGGCCCATTCAGTCTGAATCCGATTCCGTCTGTCCCATTTAATAGTGATTGATTTCCACAAGAACACAGAATTTAAAAATGGCATTTCCTGAATGCACAGATGTCTGTAATGTTCAGATGTACTAAATTTAGTCATGTCAAAGTATGAAAACGGTGAATCAGTGGAGTTGACTGGCATGTTTGGAGATGGGGAGAGTGCAAATGCACAAAGTCGGAGACTCCAGGGCTCAACACGCGGGTGCCAGAGAAGCCTGCTGGACCGTCTGTGTTCAGCACCCCAACGGTCTGACCGTGTCACCTGCATGTTTCAGAGAAAAGGTCAGAAGCTCTTCGCCCCTCCCTCTGCGGGGGGGGGGGGGGGGGGGGGGGGGGGGGGGGGGGGGGGGGGGGGGGGGGGGGGGGGGGGGGGGGGGGG
>JAODLD010000040.1:5517963-5546992 GCA_026781065.1 Mormyrops boulengeri | reverse complement strand
CCCCGCCCCCCCCGCCCCCCCCCCCCCCCCCCCCCCCCCCGCCCCACCCCCTCCCCCCCCCCGCCCCCCCGCGCCCCCGCCCCCCCCGCGGCGGGGCGGCGCGGGGGCGCGCTGGACCCAGCTGGAGGGAGGGACATGTCTGGGCAGCACAGACATGCTGAAAAAGTCCCAGCCACAAAGGCAAGGCTATAGGGGGGACTGAAAATGTAAAACCATGAAATGGGGAGGGGGGCCTTCAACAGGAACATGCTAATGAGCCAGGAAGGAGAAAGAGTGTGAAGATTCCTACGCCCATGGCTCGCACAGCGCCAGCCAGCTCCTTTTGGGTCAGCTGGACCATGCCAGGATGAAATGAGGCCTTCATTAAGGAGCAACACCCCGTCGCCATCACCTTCCATCCAGATCTTTCTAAATCCTCCACTTCCTGCAGGTCCCAGTCACTCCTGCTGGTCACCAGCAGCGTTTGCATGTCTCACGTATGAGCCACTGCACTGGCCCTGAGACCTCGGCACGCAAGCGGAGGGTAAAGTGAACCTGAACACGTCCTCGAGCTTTACACAGGGATGAAAAGAGGACTGCTTAAAGGTTAGCTGTCAGGGATTAGTGTTAGACAGGGGTTAGGGGTTAGTGTAAATTAGGGGTTAGGGTAAGGCTTAGAAAGTGGCAGTGGTGGAAAATAAAGTACAATTACTTTGTTACTGAACGTAAGTACACTACAGGCCAGAAATTTGGGCCCACTCTTGGATTTTTTAAAAACTAAATGATGCATCGTTTTGTCAAACTTTTATTACAAGAAAAAATACCTTAAACAAATAAGTAACTGAATGTTTTTCACAATTTCATATTATTTAGCCACAAAGGCTGAAACTATTGGTTCTGAAGAAGACATATCTGGCCTGTCTTTAGTGCATTGACATTCACTTTGTGTTGGAAATCTGTTTACTAATGTCCGAACTTGATTTGCTGTTGGCCTCTCTTAATTGTGTCTTAATAAACTAAATGACAGTCACTTGTCTGCCTTGCCCCAGATCAGTTTGTGAGGTTTAATGGACTGTCTGCTCCTCGTTTCAACCTTCCGTTGGATCTTCTTCTGTATCACAACTGGTAAGTCAGAATTTTTGATAAATATTAATTTTTATGTTTGTAATGGCTAGAAAGGCACAGCTAACAATTGAACAGAGGGCTCAAATCGAAATTTTGAGAAAAGAAGCATTCTCTCATCGCCAAATATCCAGAAAGTTTAAATTAGAGCTTGGCAGTATGACCAAAATTCTATATCTCCGTATTTTACAAGATTATGACGGTTTCACAGTATTTTTTCCCCATGCATGAGTGGGTGTTAATCATATTTTCCACTGATTGAGAGAAGAGCGCCAGATCACAACAGAAGTCATTTCAGTTTTCCTTTCCTATAGAACAGGTCTATACATTGTCCATTTATTAAACTACCTAAACAGCCTTATGTTATTTATCTTATTTACCCGACGACATGTCACAGTCAATAGGCTCATTCAAGATGAGCAAGTTCTGTGTAGATTCGATCACCGGTGATCGGCGCGCATTGCATGCCAGTTAGTTTTCTGTCCGACTTGCTCTGACGTTATGCCTATGTAGGCAAGGATAACCTTGTGAGATCAAGGCAGCCGCAGATTTTGGAGCAAGGCGCTGCAGTTACACTCCAACAGCTGCAAAACCTCAGGGCATGACAGGAAACACCTGCTCTCACCTGATCTAAGATCTGATTGGTTCAGGTGTTGGATCAACAACAACATGTTTAGTGTTAACGTTCCTCTTTTACTTACTTTGAAATATTTTGATTAATTAATCTGAGTTTTTATTGTGAAGATCGATTCACTTACTGATTAAATGCTGTGATTTTTCAGAAAAGCAGATTGTACCTTAAATTAGACTTAAGTCACAGATTACTTTGATTACTAAAATAACATCTGCAAAGATTTTTCAGTCCTGACAGTCTAAATATGACAGATCAATAATCGAAATGTGTCTTGTGTTTCTACTGACAGATTAATGTTTGCATTTAAGTTTAAACAGCAAACTGACATGATGACATCGTTTCATCACAATTTTACCGCGTTTCATGAGAAATACATGAGTCATATAGAGGTTAAAGCATAAACACATCATCTTCTGTAGAGCATTTTAACAACAAACAGTTAGTGGAAAATACAATTTTATTTAATCTGCATCCGACCTCACAGGATGTGAGGATTTGCGACACACGGTACAAACGGGGACTTGAATGCTGCTAGAAAAGTTCGAAACTGTCCAACTTCATAGCGAACTTTTAACCACTCCCCCTGCTGCAGCCGCCCGCTCTAGTGCTCTAGCAGTTCATACTGAACGAGCCTATTTCTCTGTCTACATGATCGTGCATTTCCAATTCTCCTCTGCTCTCTGTATTGCACACAGCGGGATCCTCTGTATCCGCACCAATGCACGCACACAGACACGTGCGCGCGCACACACACAGATGAGCACACTCTCACCAGAAGACAGAGAGCGTGCATCAGAAAATATGTTGTGTCAACTACCTCAAAAGCGACTGAAATATCTACGTCCAGGGTGGGTTACAAAATCTGTTAATTTGTCATTAAGTCAACAGTGCTGTAAACCTAAGAGAAGCGCTAGCAAACGCGTCTGGCTAGAAAAAGTGGAGCTTTTTCAGTTTTACCTGAGGATGTGGAGGATGCCGAGTTTAGTTTCATACATTCCTGGTACTCCACAGTACGTTTGCGGCTAACATCGTGCAGCAAATTGCTTGTGCTGCCACCTCCAGCATTTGCAGTAAATAGTTGTTTGGACCACGTCCAAGCTTTTGAAACCAAAGTATCTCGGACAACAGACAAGCAAAAGTCCTTCCGTGTCATCATGGCAACTTCATCACCTGCTACAGCTTCTCTGTTCAATTTCACCGCTCAGTACCTCCACTAAGGAAGGTACTCCGTTACATGCGTGTTTAGCGTACAAAAATAAAAACCAGTTTCCGGTATGAACCGGTATACCGCCCAGCACTAGTTTAAATGTTTCTAAGCATGGGACCAGGTCTTGTGGACGGATGAAAGTCCATCAGTGAGACGAGTTGGACCAAAAGTGAGCGTTTATGAATAAGACAGAACTGTTTGCAAATTGTTACATTACACTTCAAAACCAGTCAGTTACATTTCTTTTAAGTATTTCTAATATTATACAAATCGGAGGGTGGGTCCAAACTTCTGGCCTGTAGTGTGCATTTTTCACATATGTGTACTTAAGTAGATTTAGCCGTGGACACTTTACACTTTTACTGTACTACATCTTACAGCAAATATTTATACTTTCTACTGTACTACATTTCGACATTTTACAGTTGTATTGCTGTTTTCTTCCATCGGATGAGGACAGGAAAAAGTAGTGATGGGACCGATAATACCGAGATTTTGGAGCTTTTCTCTTCAAAGTAAAGCCCAGCGACTCGAGGCAGGGAGGACGCGTCAGCGGTTCTGAATCCTTTCAGCTCTTAGAAACTTTGAGAGATCGGTTACTGTAAAGTTTGTACTACATACAGCACCTTTTGATTCATTATGGAGAGTGGCTCTGGAAATGGCAAGAGGTGACCCGCGGATGTTTGTGATCAGGCTAACTTACTGGTTAATTGTGAGTAGCACATTGATAATGTCATGACAAAATGTGTGAAAATCTTCATTCTGTGGCCATTAGCTGGTAAGTTTTATTTAATTACACAGACATATAGAGCTTTGCGATATGACCAAACTATAATATCCCGATAATGATACATATCTTGATATAGTACATTTTCTGTAAGTTCTATCAATAAGTAATTTATATAAAATGGCCACATGAAAAGACCTATTTCTTATTACATTCTGAATTATTTACTCGACAAATAAAAAGGTACTTGCTCGTATTTAATTATTTTTCCTTTTAATTAGAACCTTTGGGCAAATTTCCAATTAAGCATTTAACAAACATAAGATATTAATGTATAAAATATAAAAAGGTAAATAGAAAACCGAGAAGTGCTGGAACAGACATTTTTGTATCATCACATAATATTTACAGTCATATGGCAGTCCTATACGCAAACAGGATGTCGTTGACTTCGACCAGTTCCGACTGACTGCTCGCCCTTTATTTTACATGCCAAAATGATCATATGTATAGTGCACTATACAATAAAATTATATCATCCTTAAGTCATATTTGTTTGGCGCTTTTTAACATTTTTATCACCTCTTTCAGTTCATTATTGCCAGCAGTTGGGGTGGAAACTGTGATGAACTCACGCTGGGCAGCACTCTCCCCACCAGACGGGGTGCAGGCGCGGCCACATATTTGTGGTCTTGGAATAGAGTCGATCAGTCACAAGTTGCATAGGTTGTAAATCAACAAAGATCTGTATATCAGTGCTAGAACTATTGCTGAACTGTGTGCCTGACAGCATGTGCTCAGCAGCATTAATTATAGTAGCTGGTTAATTATGTAAACCTAATTTCAGTCACAATGGAATATGATATTTCTGAACCTCTTATTATAAACTAGCATTTTATGTTTTAAATGTTTAGACTGGACTATCATGTCTGAACATTTGTATTTCACAAAATATATGTGCAGTAGACACCATGTTATACAGTTGCATCGGGGACTACAAGTTCAAGTACTTTCACTTTAATATTTTAAATATATTTACAACCAAGTACTTACTTACTTTTACTTAAGAAGAAAGGCCAATGGGGTACTTCAACTTTTACTAGAGCACATTTTTGCTTGTTTATTTCTACTTTCGCTTAAGTAAATTGTTTGATTACTCCCTCCACCACTGCAAAGCGACACATGAGGGATCCTACCTATGCCCTTGTACTTTGACGGCGAGTGGTGGGAGAAGCCGTTGAGTGCGCTCAGGTCCTCGGCAGACAGTTGGAAGGGGGGGCGGAGCTTAATCTCCATCTGCATGTCAGCCAGGTTGACCCTGGTAGACAGGGAGCGCGGGCTGTTGTAGCGCTGCTTGGTTTTCTGGATGAAGTTGTCTGTTGCCGGCAAAGAAAACAAGGTCCAACATGTTACTGCAGGCTGCCATTTTATCAGCAATGCCCTCACTACAGCCTGCGTGAGCCACAGTACATTACCCACCTCTGAAGCCAGCCTAGTGCATATGGAAACATATAACTATGAACAGGGGAATTCTGAAATTCAAGTATTAAACAACTGTAAACAATGCAAAGAAAAGCCTTTTTAATAGATTAAATCTTTAGATTTCATATATTATGTCTTACATTTAAGAAACTGGACTGTATGATGCAGAGCTTCTGACCTCCTGGATATCTCTGACTTCTAGCTCACTGTGCCAGTCTTAACTGTCTGCTAATTTTTTGGTAAATGATATTTTACGGAGGTCGTGTTGGTGAACAGCTGGCAAGAGTGCTCACCGAACTCGATGAAAGAGTATGGCCGGACGGCGCTGTTGATCCGCTTCGTGTCGTAAGTGACAATGAACTCCCTCTGTAACTCATCCAGGAAGCAGAAGGCCAGGACGCTAGGGTAACTCTCAGAGCACACCATCAGGTATCCCACTCCCAGGGAACTGGTGAAACTGGGAGACACGTAAACCATAAGGTATCCTGCTTCCAGGGGACTGATGAAACTGGGAGACACATGCACCATCAGGGATCCCGCTCACAGGGATCTGATGAAACTGGGAGACGCATACACCATCAGGTATCCCAATCCCAGGGATCTGATGAAACTGGGAGACGCATACACCATCAGGTATCCCAATCCCAGGGATCTGATGACACTGACAAACAAGCAAATACTCTGCAGCTTCATTTTTCCTTGGTATTGTTAACACTGATTTCTCACACAGGCTGTGGCCACCTCCTGCTACCTGGGACTGTTGCCCTGGGAACATTATCTGCTCTGGGACAGGAGTCTGGGAAACTTAGTGTGTGCACATCCTTTTATAACTGCACCCTTTCCTTGGTGATTTAAACAGTGGCTGGGACGTAAATACATAAATAACCAGGGGTTGTGTGCTGGTTTGGGCCTGCACCACTCAGACAGTGGAAAGGAATGCATGACTGCGTTCCCAGCAAGTGATGGCGGCTCAGTCTTCTTCTCAACTATCTCCAGATAACTGCTTACGTGGTACCACTTTATGACAGTTCAGGTCAGAAAGATGCCAGGCAGCACAATGTGTATCTGGGCAAGGTGCCCCAAAACAGGCACTTTAAACCTGAAACAAGGGTGCATTCACTTCTCCTAACATGCTTCAACATAGATAAGCAACAAGAAAGAGAGACACAGGAGTGACTCACAGCTATGCCTATCTCCGTACAGGTGAATACACATAATTCTAGCATTAGGCTCAGGGCTGATATGGGATATTAGCCGGGGCAGCCTCTGTACACGCCCCCACCCACCTCAACCTGCTCGTGCACGTGTTGTCACTCGTGTCAGTGTCGTGATGCGATTCCCTATCACCCGTCTTCCCCAATTGACAGCGGCCCAGGCACTCACTTAACAGTATGCTGCCCCGTTTTCAGCGTGCAGCGGTCTGGGAACTGGCTCAGCTTCTTCGAGAGGCTCTTGAGGTGCCTCTTGGTCTCCTGCAGCCCCCTGTCCTGCTCATAGTCTGTGGAGGCTGAGAGAGGCAGTCCATCTCTCACCCGCACCACGGATGCAAACAGGACCATGGACATCTTACGGCTCTCTCAGTAGAAACCTGCAACACATGCCAAGCGGCTAAAGATCTCCTGCAAGGAACTCCCTTACCACAAGATTCCCTACCTAAAAGTCTGTATAACTAAGGGACTCTTACCACCACTGCTGACATACTAGAGCTCAAAGCACAGATCATAACTACATTGCCACAACACTTCAACTCCTCTCACAGACAACAGAAATAGTTTAATCAGTACGGTTAAGAGCTGCACTCACACTAGCACAGTACAGACCCCCACAGAGACGCTGACAGAGTTAGAGATAATTAACTTTATGACTTGCTCCTGTATTCCTAAACTGAAATGAATAACGATTGAAATCGGGATGAATATTAGTATAACCAAATTAAACTCGGCTTATCCAAAGTAAGAATTACGCTGCCTTTCAGCACCCTGGACAGCACGTGGACCTTCTCGCGGAAACGACACACCTGCATCACAGTCTCGCGATACCTCACGGCCACGCCCACTCGTGCGAGCGCGATACCCTCAATGCCAGCTCAGAATAAACCGAGTGCTGCTCACCCGATAGCCCAGACGTTTCTTTAAAATGCGTGCGACATTATTTTAGTCGCTTAATTACAGCGGTGCATTTTATAGCACCGGAATGATTTCGTGGCTATATTAAAAGCTCTGGGTGTAGGTTCCAGCGTCAGACACGATTATCACACGCTCTAAGCATCTGCTCCCATCACCCAGAGTCTGGCGGCTGGACAGACAGACGCATCTCGCAGAAAGCAGCTTCACATGAACACAAGCAATGGAAGTACTTCCGGATACGCTACGCGAACATTAGCAACGAGAGCTGCGCTGGCATTAGTTTAAAGAGACACAGTATCGCTTAGATACGCAGCTAGACACGAGTACATCCCCATACAGCGATTTCCCTGCTGTGGTCCCCCCCACCACCGAGCGAGCCGAGACGAGTCCGTCGCCTGCCGCTGTTAATTCACACAGAGAGGGCCTCGCTATTCGGAAAGCGCGGGGCTACCGGCCGCTTGGTCGCTGACCTGAAGCGAAGGGCCGGCTACGTATGCGGGCGACGTGGGTTTCCCCGGGAAAGCGCATTTCAGCACTCCTCTGCCGCGTATCGTGCAGGATTGTTCCCGTTTCCTCTGCCGTCATACGCCGCCGTCTGTGTGCGTGGCCGCGCGAAGTGCATTATGGGAACGCACGGTAATGAACTGACGTGGCTGCGGGTAACGCGTCTTTGCAATGATTCCAAATTTTCTGTTCCTTGGCATTGTTATAAACTGACAGATTCTGTACCTCTTGGTTGTTAATAAAACTTTATATAAAACAAAAATGTTATTAATGTTGTCAATTCCAAATGTACGAACAGACAAATAGGACATATCGAGTGCAACGTTTTTCCTACTTCATATTCGCAGACTTTAAAGTGTGGTGTTCCAGCACTCCTATAAATCTTTGTACTGTATGTAGCCAATCTCCCGTTTGATCTTCCCTGGGGCGCAGATAGACAGCAGTTTGTCATGTTTAACGGTCCAGACGATATTAACCGGGTTAGTCACACAGAGCAAAACTTATTTCCAAAGCTTACAGGATGTGGGCCTGCGTGGGGAATTTTGGAATGCCAAAATAGGCAGTTTTGAACATGTTCCACTGGGGTCGTTGAAAGTCATTACGCTGCAGGCTCAAGAGGATTTAGAAATCCTACCCCTGCCACATCTCTGAGTCACTCTGCGCGTGTATTACTGACACTTCACTTGCACGCATTTGCTGTTCGTGCAGGGAGACACCCATCTCTAACACTGAAGACACCAGCCATTGCTTCCCTCTGTTTTCTGTCTCCTGGGGTAACACTTCACCCTCTAGGGAAAAACAAGTAGAGCTACTGGACCTGCTTAATAAGTTTTTCGCAGTTGATCATCCAGTAATGAAACCATGCGTTAACTGTCTTCATACAAGTGCAAGAACAAATGCACCCAATCAGTAGTCGGATAGCTGGGGTTTTATCATCTTACCATACGTGTATTATTTAAGCACCATTTAAGACCACTGTATGTCGGTTATCACTTGTGTAATGAAACAATCACATCTTTCTCTCATGCGACCAGGGCTGCTTACACAGCATCATGCAGTGACACACGGATGAATAGAAAGCCATCCAAAGGGAAGACGCCATAACGAAAAACAGCAGATATTCTTGGTAGATGTGTCAACAAGTTTTTGGAAGAAAAGATTATATAAACATTACGTAAGATTACATTCGCTGTCTATTTACGGGATATACAGTTTCCTCATTGGAGAACGCATAAAAACTCAAATAACAATTACGCATGGTTTCTTACAGACTATGTTCAAAAGTGTTATAAATATTAACTTGTTCCAGGCAAGTATTTTAATGGATGAGGCTCTTTACTGTACGGGTCTCACACAGAGGACCGTGTCTGTGTGCTGGTGTTCCTCTGCTCCGATACACTTCAGCACGTACATTTGCGCACCTCAGCGTCTCAGTAAAATTACACAAATGAAATATGACCTATTATTCATCATTTGCAATTTGTAATCTTGTGCTAGTATTATAATCAAATCCAGCAGTTAGAATGGAAAAAAATATGCATAAGCCGCCTTTCTGCGAACTGAACATGGGACCTCTGTTTTACATCAAAGAAGCAATCTTTTGGCCATATATTTTTACTGTCTAGCGTGATTCAAACCCAGCCACCCAGCACTGATGCCAAGGTCATTAGCATCTACTGCTGAGGACACCGTTGTCTCAGTGGAATAGCACAGGAAGGGTGTTTTTTAGCCCTCACGCAACTGGCAATGACGACTGGGACTCTCCCAGAAAACTTCTGGCATCCACAAGTGCCTGTTCTGTAACAATGAACATAACACAACCACTGACATACAGCTACGTTTAAAAACACTTCTTGAAAAGTAACACTGATGTGAATAGTCAGACTAACTTACAGATTAGGTGGTGGGGACGGGTGCTGTGCAAAGCAAGATTTCTCTTAATTAACAGGGCTAACTTAAATTAGAAATTAGAAGTCATAAACGTCCAATAAAAGTTTAAGTAAGGAGCATTCCTATTGGACAATCACGACTTTTATCTTAAGTTATTCCAGCTGGTGGTGGAACATCCCCCAGGTTTGTAGCAGTTGACATATTTGTTGCCCAATTCAGCCGAATAACAATCACTGATTTTTGGGCTTTAACAGAAGCCCACCAAAATTAAAATATATAAAATAAATAGCACCACTAGCCTGCCTGTGTATATCAGGTCCTGAGGTAATGCTGGGAATAACTCGCAAGGCTGTTGTGAAGGTCTCTTTCCTTTCATTCCACACAATTATTTCCATTTCTAGCAGCAATCATGCAAAGTGTTATTACCCAAAATCCTGTGGCTGCAGCCTTCATTCTGTCACACAGATTCCACTGCAAGGTGAAAATTGATGGCTCAGATTGGGGATTGATCTTAATTACAGTGAGACAGACTGGGGAGATGTAATCACAGAAGGACTGCCCTGAGAGGAATGAGCTCATGTGGCTCTCCACGGGTTCAAGGTCGCTTTGTTTGTGATTCAGCCACAACAGACACGACAAATCAAAGACTCCAGAATGAGGGGTAATTGTTACATATTAGCCTGCTTTCAGTTTCTTAACAGTCTCAAAGACACATTTTCTGTAGGCTGAAATGATACATTTAATCTTCCCATTTGAACAAATTTCACAGAGGATTCTTTCCAATCAAGTCAAGCTAGGATGCATGATTAGATTACTTTCAATTTTTTTTGCAAAAACCAGCATGATGCCACATATTACTGCTGGTGTGAATGGCTTAGTCTGAGATTTCCTGTGCTGTTTTTTTGTGATACTCGCTCACAGTTGATGTTTTGGTCCATGACATTGCAATTGCCGACCATAAACAAGACAAATGTTTCTGTTTATTTATTAATTTAATATAGAACATTTCTCCAAATCAAGGCCTGTATTGTATTTTTTTTTTGTTGAATCAAACATGCATAACAAATAAAAAGCAAAATGCAATATTTTATAAAATATACAGTAATGCAGTTTCCTTTAGCATGAGGATTGTTTCTCACAATTATATCCACCCAGCTATTAAAAATGCATGTGCACTCCTATGAAATCAGACACTAGTAAATTTATGTGAATCATGAACGGTGCTGCTTCCCAAAAAACCCTGTTTATTCGGATACCGCATTTCGAAATCCCTGAGAACAAAATCCGTGGCACACCCTCAGAATGTCACTGCCTAACATTTGTACGGTTTACACAAACCGTTTTGGATTCAAATTCAAAGATACAGTTCTGTATAATATCTGTTTGCGTGCCGGAAATGCGATGCTTTGAAGCAGGCCGGGCTGTGTGTCTTTTTGCTTAGAACACCAGTTAAATACACCTTCCATATTTTTACCCAAAACACTGATTATACAAAAGACACTATAATGACAAAGACTGGCACGTGCCCATCTTTTCCCTGTGAAGGGAGATGGGTTGCGGGTTTGTAGCAGACCTGCTGCTTGAGTGGGATGCCGGGCTTTTCCACCGGCAAACTCCTCAGCTCCCTTCAGCGTCACACCACCAGCAAGCAGATGAGGCTCCCCTTCCTCAGCATAAAACCCTTTTAATCTGCCTAGGTTCGGATCACCCGCTTCTTGTCCCAGGACGTATCAGGACAAGGCAATACATTCTATGAAATGTAAATCATTTACAGCAACCGTGGCTACATCCCAGAAACTTGCTGCCCTGTCCCAGGGACAGTTGATTACTTCTGCCAGGCTACAGACTTGCCACATCAGTCTAGCTTCATGTCACCGTTTTCCATCAAGCCCTGGCATTGCTGTGTGAATGTTTATCCAGTCGTTCTTATCCTTCAGTTCTCAGGATCTTCACATAATCCTGGACTCCACACGCACCCTCGGAGCAAGGAGACACTCCACTGTCCTCTGACAGCCCATTTGTAGCCCTTGAGTTCCAGTCTCACATTTCAGCAGCAGGTCTAAATGGCTGGTGCAGAACCCATCCCCACCTAAGAAGTGCTGCCCTTCACGAGATGGTGCCTTCTGAAAGTTCTCAGACTGTGCGTCTCCTCACGTATAGTGGGATCGGATGATGGGAAGGTACAGGTCACCAGTTCAGGAGGGCACATAAAGGAATAAATAGGATGTCAAAGAGGGACTACTAACAGAAGGTTTTGCTTCCACTAGACCTTGAGAACCTAATGCTCTGTCTACAAGTATATATTCTGGAAGTATTTCTTCTATTTACACAAATGCAAGTCAATGTGGTATGCTGCTCAGGAATGATGAGATCATGGTTCGAATTACGGGTTAGCTAAGGGGAGCTCAGCTCTCCTGAAAAGGACACAAGCTCCCCTGAAAGCCTCCCTTGTGACCTTTAGGGGGAGCTCTAAAAATTATCCACTTTTCTGTTATAGGTTATATTTTACTTTCCGTACATTCAGGTTCCCGAACTAAAAAAAAAATGATAGTATAAATATGTCAATGTTGCATGTTTATTAGCTTGTTACATTCCATTTCCCAAACATCTGTCTCCACTAATTAACACAATTCTGTGTCTATTCCCGCTGTGGCCATCCATGCGTGGCGGCGCTGCACTCGAATTACGAGATTTATGTTACCACCTGAACTCATCAAGTGGGTGCAGTATTTGAATGGAAGTCGTTAATTAAGAAAAGAAACAGTGATTTTATTCAGTACTTCGTAGTGGTTTATGGATAGTTAGAATGTCAAAATGGAAACAAGCCTGGCTGCATGGACAATTTGGATTCAGCAAACAAAGACAATAATCAATGATGACAATAGTGCACCGACTACAGCTAGTCGGGCGTCGCTAATGGGTCATGCTGGCAGTGACAGCTTCATGGAGGGAGATGCCTTGGCCGCCAGATACCACTGTCACCACCTGCACCAGCGAACCTGGGCCTGAACCCTGTGATGCAACATTGCCTTTCAACTGGACAAGGATGCAATGGAGTGAGTGGAAAAACAGGAATACATAGCTCTCCTCCAAAAATCAAAAGCTAGGATGTACAGTATGCATGAAGGCAAAAACTCTGGTGAAAGATGTTACCTGTGTCTCTCTGCTGTGTGATTTTGTTTTTTGTTTGCTCTGATTAGGATTACTCAACTTCTTACATGATTTATATGTTGTTGTTGTGCCTATATGAAATGTTACTGACAGTATTAACTGCCTGCATTAGGAATAGCACAGTTGTGGCCAAAAGTTTTGAAAATGACTCAAGTATTGGTTTCACAAAGTTTGTTGCTTCAGTGTTTGTAGATCTTTTTGTCAGATGTTTCTATGGTATACTGAAGTATAATTACAGCATTTAATAAGTGTCAAAAGCTTTTATTGACAAGTTTTTGCTAAGAGTCAATGTTTGCAGTGTTGGTCCATCTTTTTCCAAGACCTCTGCAATTCACCCTGGCATGCTGTCAATCAACTTCTGGGCTAAATCCTGACTGATGGTAGCCCATTCTTGCATAATTAATGCTTGGGACTTGTCAGAATTTGTGGGTTTTTGTTTGTCCACCTGCTTCTTGAGGAGGCAGCTCTCAATTGGATTAAGATCTGGGGAGTTTCCTGGCCGTGGACCCAAAATGTCGATGTTTTGTTCCCCGAGCCACTTAGTTATTACTTTTGCCTTATGGCACGGTGCTCCATCATGCTGGAAAATACATTGTTCATCACCAAACTGTTCTTGGATGGTTGGGAGAAGTTGCTCTTGGAGGATGTTTGGTTCCATTCTTCATTCATGGCTGTGTGTGAGTGAGCCCACTCCCTTGGCTCCCTTTACTGATGGTAGCGCTCACCTTTTCTTCTCCAGACAATCTTTTTTCCTGGATGCCTCAAACAATTGCAAAGGGGATTCATCAGAGAAAATGACTTTACCCCAGTCCTCAGCAGTCCAATCCCTGTACCTTTTGCAGAATATCAGTCTCTCCCTGATGTTTTTCTTGGAGAGAAGTGGCTTCTTTGCTGCCCTTCTTGACACCGGACCAAAAAAGTCTTAGCCTCACTGTGCATGCATATGCACTCACACCTGCCTGCAGCCATTCCTGAGCAAGCTCTGCACTGGTTGTGCTCCGATCTCGCAGCTGAATCAACACTCCTGGCACTTGTTGGAGTTTCTTGGGCCCTGAAGCCTTCTTCACAACAACTGAACCTCTCTCCTTGAAGTTCTCGATGATCCGATAAATGGTTGATTTAGGTGTAATCCTACTAGCAGCAATACCCTTGCCTGTGAAGCCCTTTTTGTGCAAAGCAATGATGACTGCATGTGAGGAAGAACAATGATTTCAAGCACCATCCTGCTTTTAAAGCATCCAGTCTGCAATTCTAACTCAATCAGCATGACGGAGTGATCTCCCGCCTTGTCCTCATCAATACTCTCACCTGTGTTAATGAGAGAGTCACTGAAATGATGTCAGCAGGTCCTTTTGTGGCAAGGCTGAAATGCAGTGGAAATGGGTTTTCTGGGATTAAGTTCATTTTCATGGCAAAGAGGGACTTTGCAATTCATCTGATCACTCTTCATAACATTCAGGAGTTTATGCAAATTGCCATCATAAAAACTGAGGCAGCAGACTTTGTGAAAATTAATATTTGTGTCATTCCCAAAACTTTTGGCCATGATTGTAAAATGTTTTTTGCAGTGACCCTGTTATTGACCAAGCTGCTGCCCACTTATATGTATGCACGTGCATGTGACTTGGAAAGTCGAGGTGCACACCGGAAAATATGGCTCCCAGAAAGCCACTGTATAATTCGAACCCGGGGTGAGATCCATCTGTATGCTACACAGGTCTTAATTTAGAAGATATTTATATTCATACTTTCAAGATATTAATCACTGGGTGTCTGTCACTGAACATTGTGTGAAATATATTGACAGAAAATGGAGTGTCATCAGTAGCAGAGCCAGCACTGGTCGTCTCACACACCAAAGGATGTGTGCTCTATCTCCATCATGTTTATTTTAGTGTGCTACATCCATTTTCTGTTATTTACTTAATACTAGTTGCCTTTCTGTTGAAGAGGGAGTTTCCAGCCAGGCCAGACTTCACTGAGAGACAAACAGGCATTTTTCTGACGCACCGCTGAGGGCCTGTTTGAACTTTCGCCCACATCGACAGTCAATACATGGGGGTTAAAGGCAGCTGCCTGGCAGACAGAGCGCTCTGTCCCTTTAAGAATTCCCAGCAGGCCTCTGACCCCAGAGGGCCATGCCGTGTTTATTAGCCGGACTGCCTTCTCCTGGCAGCACATGAAAACGGTCTGGCGCCGAATGAAAGAAAAGACGTGAAGAGGCAGGGACAAGAGTTGGGGATCTGCTGTGGTTTATTTACCCCGCAGGGATGAAAACAAACAGGCCGAGATCACGCAGACGGGGGGTGCAGACGCACGCAGTCATCAAGGGCCCCGTCACATTCTCTCAGAAAACAACACGAATGCAGCTATTTGCACAGTACCCGGCGGTTATTACCAACCATCCAGAACAATTAATGCCTTTGTGCTGAAGTGTCACCAATGCATGACTAAAGCGACATCAAAGCTTCCCTCTTCATTCCGGAAACTAAGAAGGCTGCTCATGGCTGGAGGCAGTGCCTGCCCCCTCTCCCCCACCCCCTTTCAAGGCATGCCTTGTGGGGGGGGACCCGCTTTGGTCCAATATACAGCTGTAATGGTACCAGCACCTCAGCCTGGCCCAGGTGACCCCGGGCCAGCTGGCATGTTTGAGGAGAAGCAGGTTGATTAGCTGCAGCCCGGTCATTAGCTAGATGCTTAATGGCCCACCCACTCCCATAATCCCATGGGGCATCATAGCTAAGGGCCCCAGTGAAGCATCCACAGGCCTGCAGTTTGATGGACCCATCAGCAGAAGACAAAAAGTTCTCTCTTGAGTTTCCTGCTGATCACTGATGGCACAGGGCACCTGATACCTGATGTGGCGCCAACACCCATGTTTTTAAAAGACAACATCTACTAGGTTAGACAGCAAAATTCAAGGATAGCGATTAGTGTGGTATTCATGCTTACATTTGCAAATCATTCATCCACTTTTCGTTAGTTCTGCGTTAATGAATAGACCCACAGTAAACTACTTAGTTTTCCTGATATAGTAGCAATTTAGCCGTTAGCCCGTTTTCTTAGCGTCACCCGGTACAGTACTGCTGACAGAACACTTGCATTGTAACAGACACAATTAAACTTAGCGTTAGAAAGACAGAGTACAGGACAGCCTGGAGTGTAAAGCAAAGAAAAGAAGATTAATGGTCCCACATTTCTGTATGAGGTCCCACAGAGTGACCATTCTAGGAAGGATCCTATTATATTTTCCTTTAAAGTGAAACATTTTTTTTTTTGTTTACCATGATTTGTAATGTCCACCTCTGAGAGAAGCCGATTTCAGGAAGGAAATGATCTGCTGTGAGGGAGGACACTGAGGCTTTAATTAGTTATATAAAGTTATAATGTAGGAGTGACAAAAATACCAGCCGCACTGCAAACAGTTTTATTTTTTGTAAAATCTTTATTCACTTGGGAAAATTGTACATTTGGCTAATTTAACCCCTCCCCCTCCCCAGTAATTATGCAACGTGGAAACCTTTGGAATAGGATACAAGTGCCCTCTTTATACAATATATAATATTCATTCGGAATCACTTCAAGAACTGGAAATGGACCACAAACACAAACCAACCAAACCCTAGACTAAAGAGATGGACGCCTACCAGGCACCATGGCTGGTGTATTCTGAACACCATACCTCTGTGCACATTTTTTATTTTTTTTTAACTGCACTCTTTTGTTACTCTAACCCTCCTCAGGCAGTATGTGATTTTCTGATTTTCTGCAATGCTTTTGCAAACAACACAAACAGGACGCTTCATTGAACATTTTCCCCTCATGTACAAATATAGACAATTTTTAGACCAGTAATTTGAACTCGGATCACCCTACTGGAAACCAAATGATAACACACAGGTCCCTTTAATTTTAGCTTGCAATCCCTGAGATCCTTATGTTTGAAATTGAATTCTGAATAATAAAAGACAAGGCCAGCTCCTGATAGGCCTCAAAATACTTAAAAACTGTTTGAAGTAGGAGCTGCAGCTACACAGCACTGGAAGGTGCCACGAAGAGACCAAACTAGCTCTGATATCAGAACCCTTTACCCCAGCCTACCATACACATCTGATCTACCCAGACGCCATTGATCTGGATGTGTTTGAACTCCTGGAAAAGCCCTTGCTCCAAGATGGGCAAAGGCAGGGACAAGTCAACCAGACAATGGGGCCAGCAAGCATGTTAAGATGTGCATACTTTGTTATGAAGCAGACCCCTTTATCGGCACTGGATGTTGTCCAAGCCTGTAGGGGTTAGGCGCCTTGCTCGATGACACTCCCACCGTTCACCTTGCAGGATTTGAACTCAAACCCAAAGCTTCCAAAGCAGCTGCTTGGTGACAGGGTGATAAACTTCTTCTGGTCTTCTGTCATCTACCATGAACCCTGTATTTCCTCAACTCATTCTCAGAATTCATCCAAGCTGCTGTTATGACCAAGAGGGCATCTTAAAGTTAAAAAAAAAAAAAAGGAAAAAAAAAAACACCCCGGGCACGGTGGCCGGTGGGCCGCCGAGGTTAGGGCCGGGACCAAAAAGCCATCAAGGCACCACCAGTGAAACACAGCAGTCCTGCTCACCGCTCACCAAATGCATGCCCAAGGGTACGACCCTTTAGCTGGACACAGGTGTCACTCTGAAGTCTTATCATTGCAATGGCAGTTTCTGCACTAGCTGGCCCACAATGGCTGTAAAACTGCAGCCATGACGCAGAGATCGAATGTCCCCAAATCCTGTCATGTTCACAGAGGGCCAGTAATGAGGGAGATGGAAGAGAGACACCACCCGACAGCATCTGTGACAGGCTGAAAACAAACTTTTACAGACGAGATTGTGGAACATGGCAAAACATAAGCTACCTCTATATAAAGCTTCCCACTTTACAAAGGGCAGCTAACAGGCCGACAGGAAGGTTGGAGCGAAAACTCAGACACAACCAACCTGGCAACAGCAAGGTCTGACGGCAGACTGAGCTGAGAGCTGGCACTCCTCGTGACCTGCCTGGCTTCGGCGACTGTCTGGGACTTACTGCCAAAACACGCAGTCATTGAAAGCAGTGGAATGATGAGCATAGCGCCCCCCTGGAGCTCGGGTTCAAACTGCAGGCCTATATTAACCATGTAAACCATCTTTTTGGCCAGTTTGTCTGTCTGATATCATTTAACATGGCTGATGTGTACGAATGTCTGAAACACTGGGAAAGAAACAAACCAGTATCATACTATGCTGCTATAAATCACTGCCACCAATTTAATATTCTTGATATAGACCTGTTAAAAAATTCATATTGCCAGACATGTTTTTGCACAGCCTAAAACAGAAGTAGACCCCATTCACTCACATTTAAGGCCACAGTGTAGATTCTTGAAATATAGATTTGCTTTGTTAATTTGCTGAAATCAAGACCTAGGATGAATCCTGCCATACAAAAATATCTTAGTATCTGAACATAAAATTATTTACATTTTGTACTCCCCCCTCTGGAGTTAACGGAGGGGGCCTTCAGTTGGTGAGGTGATTAGCGAGTATAAGAAAACCTTCACTCACTGGTCACCACCCAATGGTGTGCTCCTAGCCAATGAGGAGCCAGTGAAGGGTCTAGTATTGCATAGTTTAACACTTTTGGCCAACTGCAGTGACATTATTCTGGAAAAAAGTGATATAAACAATAAAAATAACAATGGAACTAGATCTTAAGTGGTCAGATGACAAGAAACAACATACAAATGGCACAGCGGTATAAAAAAAAGTGAGGTTGTGAAGTCTGGCTCCAGTGCTTTGGGAGGGTGGGGCTTGCCGGTGTGACAGTTCAATGTCAGGCCCCGCCCTCTTTGTGATCACACCCCCATCAGAGCTCTTCCTTCCGCTTGGTCACCTTGTCTTGGTCGTGTCCCCGCAGGCTTCGCATGAAGCCAGTGAAACCTGCCTCCTAAGGAGGGAAAAACCTATTAGAGTGACTCTCTTTGGTCTGGTTGGTTAGCTTGGTCAGCTATAGGTCAGGTCACCATGCAGCAGTTTAATCTCAGGCTGGCCTAGATGAGCCACTGTGAAGCACACAGTACACGAATAACATCCCAGCCATCAGTATGTGCGGAGAACAGCGTTGCTTTCATTCACACAAGAAACATTACGTGAAACTGGCAAGATGATGGGAAAAAAGGATGAGGTTAGCATGGACCATTACTCCAAATAAGCTTACTGTGGTGCATAAAGGTGTACAGAGGAGGTCTGCTCCATTTTCAGCAGTACAGCCATGTCTGTTTAGCTAGACCACCACAGGGTGTCATTCTGGAATCTTGTTGGACCACCACTCAGAGTTGGCAGTCAGTGACTTTGAACATCCCTCCAGTTTCAGTCCACAGTAGCGCCCCCCACCTAGAGGTGCCCTACCACATCCCGCTTCACTCTGACCACAGGGTAGTATGCTTGCCACCTTGACAGCAAAAACGTGACCTTGTGTTTCAGCATTCCTACCCTTGTTTGGCAGCCCTCGACACTCACCCCTGTCTCTCTCTCTCTCCGTTGAGCACGCAGACCACGAGCCCTCGACACTCACCCCTCTCTCTCTCTGTTGAGCACGCAGACCACCAGCCCTCGACACTCACCCCTCTTCTCTCCATTGAGCATGCAGACCACCAGCACTCAACACTCACCCCTCTTCTCTCCATTGAGCATGCAGACCACCAGTCCTCGACACTCGCCCCTCTCTCTCCGTTGAGCACGCAGACCACCAGCCCTCGACACTCACCCCTCTATCTCCACTGTACTTCTCACTGAATTTCCCATAGTTATAGTAATTGAAGGTGGGGTAGCCCTCAACGCTCTCCTGCCTGCACAGCTCCTGGTTCTGCCCCTTGGTACAATCCACTGCTGCGTAGGCAATCTGTGGAAACACAAGCATCCAGAAAGTGTCATTATGGACGACCAAATCCCCCTGCGGCTCTCAGGAGGTCATGTTTAAACCACCACACATCAGGTAGAGCACACACATCTATGTTTTAGAAAATGCCTTCCTTGCTCCGTCTTTCATCATCTTAGGAGTTCAGCTGCCTGAAGGTATAACAGCAGAACTGGGGAAGCTTCACTCATCCTGGAAAGCGGAGAAGCAGACAGATGACAGACAGATGAACCCCCCCCACCCCCCTGGCAGTGCTGATGGGGGGGGTTAGAAAAGCCGTGGAAAGGAGCACTTCCACGGCAGTCAGGATTCAGCTAGAACCTTTTGGTGAAAGGAGAACAAGCATCTTTAATGCCATCACTCAAGCTTGAAGATGTCAGACATTTGATTGGATGTGGTACAGAGTACAATGCTGTGGTGTTCTGCGGCACTCTGTGGCACGCTGCGGTACGCTCCGGCATGCTGTTCTGCGCTGCGGTACGCTCCGGCATGCTGTTCTGCGCTGCGGTACGCTCCGGCATGCTGTTCCACGCTCCGGCATGCTGTTCCACGCTCCGGCATGCTGTTCCACGCTCCGGCACGCTCCGGCATGCTTTTCTAAGCTGCGGTACACTCTGGCATGCTGTTCTTTGCAGTGGTATGATCTGGCATGCTGTTCAATGCTGCGGTACGCTCCGGTATGCTGTTCAATGCTGCGGTAGGCTCCAGCATGCAGTCTTATGCTGTAGTATGGTTCAGCATGGTGTTTTATGCTCCAGTACGCCATGGTACACTGGCATTCGATCAATCGGGACAGTGCCTGTAGAGGTCGGAGACCTTCAGAAGGGGAGCGCAAGGACTCTGGCCTGTTTCATCTTGGTCAGTATTTCCCAGCAGAGAGCAGCAAAGTGAATTTCTATCAGATGATCATCTGGGTACCAGCAACAAAACGCACTTTCGCAACAACTTGTCCAAAAGAGACTGAACATCTAGCACAAAATGACACCTTTCAATCACTCTGTCCGATCACCTAATTTTCAGGCCCTAAAAGGTGTACCCTCTTCTTGCCACCTTCTGAGCACACATATGACCATGACAGTCCTGCCTGTAGAGCCAGGCATTCCCTGATCATTCCAGGAAGACCCCAGAAGCCCCATCAGCCAGAAACAGGCTCAGTCACCGCAATAGGACATTGGATACCACGTGCTGTCCCCAGCCCCACTTCTCTTGCCGATAGGTTGATTTCCACAGGAAGCAAGCAGCAGCTCAGCCAATCAATGAACCCACAGGTAACACAGAGAAGATAAGTGGAAGAAGTGTTTCTGAAAGGTGATGGCATATTGCCATTGTAGCTCTTTTTGGCATTCAGAGGAAGCCTAGACACATTAGTATAAATTATTTGGGACAAGCAGTCAAAACCTTAGTCTGGCTTCAGAACGAAAAAAAAATCCAGGTTCTGCTGGGCTTGAAACTCATATGCTTCAATACCACCCAGGGAGCTAATTTTGGAGTTTTCAGTGAGCGAACCTGCTTTAAACCTGACAGACGATGACAGACAGGAGTGTAATCATTACAGCAAGGCTAATGGGATGATGAACAGGGAGAGTAGTGTGTGCTCTGGGCTGCTCTGCCATACCTCGCAGTTAAGCGTTACTGTTTAAGCGGTGATTAAATGGCACATCTGCCAACACGAGCAGTGGCTTGGGGTGTGCATCGCCACAGCCTGTCCTGGCTCTGTCCCCGACCGAAATCTCTAAGCGGGATTCGGTAACGGTTCCCGTCCAAGCCGCCTTTGTCATGCCGCGACACACGGCACCTGCCACTCTTTTTTTTTTTTAGGGGCACATCCAGCAGAACGTCTCACGCTGCATCTGGAGTCAGCGTTGGCCATTACGACACAAACATCACCAATCGGCTGATACAGCTCACCAGTAACTAATGATGTCTTCATGTGCTGCTCACATGAGCGGGATTTTTAATATTATTAAATCATTTAGTAGTCAAAAAGGAAAACAATCTGGCAAGAAAAAAAGTTGTGCAGACCAATGAGGGATTGTCCCCGAGGGGGGAACAGGAACATGAAGCTAAGAAAGTTAAGACACGCGAATCTGAGAATAGCACAGAGCACGAAGAGACAGGGAGAGACCCGCCTAGTAATCGGACAAATTCTTATGCTGTGAATAATGGACGGACTTGCCAAGAAAGAAAAGGAGAAACAAGCCAGGAAAGATTTAAAGATGACACCATGTAATGCACTGCAGACAGGAAAAGCAGTTTATTATTTCTGTTATGAAATATGGAATGATAAACGATGACCATGAAAGCAGAGGGCTGCGCTAACGAAAGAGCCCTCAAGTTGGGGGGGGGGGGGTAATCTCACAGGGGAAGCAGAGAGGGGCTCACCTTGCGGTCCTCTTTAAAACCTTCGGCCGCTGCTGTGAAGTGGGGCACAGCGTTCTTGCAGTGGGGGCACCCTGGGTGGGAAAAGAGGGAAACAGCTGTTAACATTCATCTCTCACTCATACACACACACAGATCATACACGCGCACAGACACACACGCATACAACCACAAAGGGACACAGAGATTCACATACAAGCAGCATTTCGAAACAGGTCATGCAGACCTGTACACCCCATTACAGTTGGACAGGCTGAAAATTGCCCATTTACCGTAAGGTGCAGGGCCTTGGTTAATATTCATGTGACACTTTTTACTCATCGCTGTCGATTGATGACATTCAGCACTCGTTCCAGCACGTTTTCATTGTCACTGAGCTCCAATAAAACCAACGTGACCCTCATGCAGTGATCTGGACATTCTCAATAACCAGAAAAGAGGCACCTTGTAACACGGTTATATTGGAACGGAATAATCATCTAGCTGTCAATCTGATGTGCTTACCCCAATCAAATCAAATCACTTTTACTGTCACATCACTAGAACGAGTGAACGTCTTGTGTCATGAATGACGTATCAACAGAGCAGTACATTAAATAAATGCAAACTATGCATAACACACATCTGTACACAGTATACACTCTACATATGCACAAAGGAGACAGTATAATATGTAACGTAGATACGATACACCATAGAGTAGACAGACAGACTGTAGGTGAACACAACACAGTTTAGTGCACTAGAGTGCATTGGGGAGTGGAGCACTAGTGATTGCCTCTGGTGCACACAATCGATATCTTATAAAAACAGCTTAGAGCAGGTATCAACCAAGCTTAACCCTTCAGATGTGGATCAGCCAAGTTGGTCCTTGGGTCGGTGGTGGACCCTGCAATCGGACGCTGTCCTCAGGACCTCCCAAGAGACAAGTCAAGCAGTACGGAAACCTGCGGTAACGCAGTACAGATCACCCTGCACCGTTCCCTCCTGACTGCGCTTCAGTCCCAGTGTTGCTGGGGCTTTACTACTCAAAACTGACCCATTATGCATCTTAATCAGGCCAATTTACACAGATCCCATAATCACCTGAAAGCAGCTAAGACACTCAAAAAAATTGCCCTGGCACTGAGAGGGAGGCAGCCACCAGGGGGAACGTGGGAGCCACAGTGACGACAGCACGCCGATTCCAGGTCAGAGATGGTAATATGCATTTCATGGCCGTTTAAATAAACTGTCCAATTGAACAGAGCTGAGCCAAGCATGAGTATGTGTGCCACCTAATCTGTGGCCCGTCTGAGCAAGATGATGGATAATGGAGTGCGAGACTCGATTATCCACATTCATTATTAAAATTATAGCAATGGCTACTGGCAGAGCTGAATTCCAGCCACTTATCAGGTCAAGGGCCCCAACGCTTCACGAGCCCTGGGCCGTTTCCTCTACGCACCGGTGTTCGTGTTCGTGGAAAAATGGTTGTTTGTGCAGGTCGGTAGCAAACTGCATTTATGGAGGTGCGTCAGAAAACAGAAAATTACTGGGGTGTGAGATCAAACACCGAGGCCTGATCTGCATGTAGAGCTGACAGAGAGAAACGGGGGAGGTGTATAAGAATCCAACACTTTCCTGCCCAAAGCAGATCAACCATTTCACGTTCCTTCAATAGCGCCGGACTCCTCTCCCGCCACGAGTGATACTGCTGGCTGGATCACTGACGTCCTTGATCACATGCCGACCCGCAAAGGATGAAATAGGGTATACAGATGACTGCCCCAAATCCCACAGGCCCCTTAATCTGCATTTTTATCCAAAGTGACGTTAGCCAGTCCCTGGAGTCACTGAAGTAAGGGTCTTGCTCAAGGGCTCAGCAGTGAAATCACTCTGACTACCGCATGGTTTGAAGAAGGTAATGAAATGAAATTTTTGCCATTTACAAAATTACAGGTACTCTGAAATGCTTGTTTTCGCACATCCCATCTTGCTCTCCTTTGAGAGAAAGAGAGAGAGAGACACAGACACACACACACACAGGTGATAGTGAAGGCTGCGGTCTTCCGGAACACTCTAATCTCGACTTGAACTCCTTCCAAATGTCCATGAATGAAGCCACAGGCATCACACCCTCAGCAGAACGTCGTTCCCCCTAAGCCCCTATTACACTGGTCACGCACACTTCAAAATACGAGGTCCAATCAGGAACCTGTGTTATACGGCCCCAACCTTGTTCCTCCCCCAACATCTAAACCTCTCATAGCCAAATTGCTTCAGAGATACCTGGAAGGATATTTACTTATGATCAGCCTCATTGTACAGTTTAAATGGGGTATCCCACCTGAATTTCAGATGGTTCAAAATAGTGAGAACCATCCTGACACTGGTTACATTTAAGTCCAGGTTCTTATTTCCCAGTAGCTTTCATGACCTTTGACCTTCTCCATCCGCAATACGCAAACGTCAGTTTGTTGAATTTCCTGTGTCAGGCGTGTGTCATCATTAACACATATCAATAACGAGGGTCCTGGCAAACCCTCATGTCTCCACCCTCTTCATCTCCACCACAGTGAAACCTCACAGGGTGCACACTCGTCCTCTCCAGAGTTTCCCCCCCACTAATTAAAGATGAGAAACATGCAGTCAGGGGTGGACGACTATCACAGAATTTCCAAAATGCCCTTTCATTTCCAAAGTCAGGCACCACTGTTCGAGAGATTCTTTAACGTTAACATTGTAAGGATTAATGTGTCATTGTAGGGTTTGAGTCTTTAAATGTCTGATCACACAAATTCTCTGACAAGGAAAAGTGTCACAGAGAATTAAAGAAATGCCAAGAGGGCAATGAATGAGACTGAGCAGCTGCTCATTGTCCATTTCAGATTTTATAACTCTTTTAAATGATTATCAGCATGTTTGGTTCTGCTTCCACTTTTGGCCCTAATTACATACTTATGAGATATGTAAGGTCAGTTCCAAGCCTTCCTGTACACCTGTCCGTACTCAGACCTCCAGCAGGGGGCGATGGAAGAGGGAAGGAAAGAGTCACCTATCATACCTCTAGCCCTGCATGGTTCCTGACCTAGATCTTGGCTTGCTAGTTAAGGTCCAGAAGGCTTCAGTAGCTCTGTTAGCCAGTCAGAGAGCCAGTAACCAATCAGATAAAAAGCATCAGTCATTCACAAGACCGTCAGTCATTCATAGAACAGTCAGCTATTTACAGAACTAACCCAGGCAGCTCATCACAGGCATGTCATTTGCACGGATAAAAGGATGGGGGGGGGAGGTTAGAGGCTGCCTACTCACAGGGGGCGTAGAACATGACGAGCGCATGTTTCTTCTTCTTCAGCACCTCTCGGAAGTCCTCTGCTCCTAGGTGGTTAACACTGGAGGCCGTGTCCTCCCATGAAGGCTCCGGGGGAGGAGGGGCCTGGGGGCTGATCGCAAAAGAGGAAAACTGGTGAACCTCACTTGGCGGGGGGGAGCAACATTAGCATGAGTTACTGCACCAACGCTAATGGAGAAATGGCATTAGTTTGAAAGACAGCCGTTCTATCAGAGTGATCCTGGCGGCCGCTCCGCACGCCCCCCGGTAGTGAGATGGATGAGGGAATTCGGGGACACTGCTGGATACCGACAGGTACTAAACTGCAGACATGACAGCCCAGATCCCTCCGCCGGCGTCCTCTGCCGTCTGTGCTTCCAGAACAACCTGACGAGACGCGGGCGACGTGCCGAGACAGTGTCACGACAGGGGGGACAAGCTCAAGGGCGACTGTCCTGAGGTTACCGGGGACACCGCTTGCTGAAACAGCACCACCCCCGTGAGGGCGTGTCCACGGAGCAGGAGAGCGAGGTGTGCCGGACACACACTGACCTCTGGCTGGGCATCTCAGACAGGGTACCGCAGCAGTGAAGTTCCCGGCCTCTGCTCAGCAAGGGCACAGACTCACAGGCAGCCAGGGCCAGGTTTCCATGCAGTGTTGGCAAGTTATTTAATATTCATAAGTCTGCCACTGCCTTTATGATGCCCGTCTGTTAGCGACTCTAAGAAGCACACTAAGAAACGTTGAAAACACAGAGAGCCATCTTACTTGTGAAGCCACTCGATGATCTTGTCCTTGGTCCTCAGGTGGGGAAGTGTGTACCTCTCCTCACCATTCTCAAAGTACTTCACCGTGGGGAACCCAGAGATCTTGTAGCGCTCACCAACGTTCTTGTGGACCGTGGTGTCGATGGCCGCCAGCATACCAGGGCTCTGCAGAGGGCGAGAAAACAGGGCATGGGAGCGTTTTGGGGACTTAAAGAACATACTGACGGCCAGCAGAAAATTGCAGGTTGTAAGGGGGGGGGGGGGGGACAGGGAGAGAGACTGAAGCTTTGGAGCTTCAACACCTTTACTGCATCGGCCCAAGTCCTACTTAGCAAAACATCTTAACCGTGCTAAGTTTTAACTGCCTGTCCGTTGCCTGCGGTGACGCCGTGAATAATGCCTGCTTACTGTACGCCGTCGCTGCTTCTGCCCCGTTACCTGAATCAACAATGCTGCAAATCTCCCGTGTCTCTTCACTTTAAAATATAAGTATTTGCTTTCACTGCGCTTGATGTTTTTCTTTCACACATTTTAAAACAGGCACCCCCTCCCCTGAAGGAAAAAAAAAACTGATTGGAAGAAATGAAAGCATGTCACGCGTAGTAGGGAAACGGCAAAAACAAATGAGCTCAGAGCCCTGGGGACAAGCCGTAAGCGCTTCAGCATGTGGCCCTATGAGATAATGCCGGCGTTTTCCCGTGGAGCGGCCCGGGTGACGACTGCAGGGACACCGGCAGGATGACCTAATAGCAAAGCGTCGCTCCTTTTATTGGCCCTTTCCTGGCTCTGGAGCACAGCGTTACCACGGAACCCGGCACGCCCAGCCAATCAGAAGCCAAGGAGCGGGTCTCTGTGCCAAAGCCGTCCGGCGCGGAGCCCGAGCGCAGGTGCTTAAACCCGAACGCACGCTTTCCTGGATGAGCTCCTTGAGTAACTCACGTCATCGTTCCTGTTGAGGACCTCAGCTGCGTCTTCATACTCGGGCTTCATCTTCTTACAGTGACCGCACCCTAAAAGCCAGGAGACCGCAGCGTTATGGCACAGGCAACCGGAGTGGCTCGGGTTCGAGAAAAGAGGGATGACATCATGGTCTTCATTGTGTAATGCACAACAGAAGGAGACAGATATAGCCTATTCAGGAGGAAGGGTCTATTTACACACAGCAAGGGAGAGAATCCAATTTAACCGAGGGGGGTACATTTAGCAAGCCTCACACATACGGCTGAGGAGAAACGTGAGGTTTTAATTAAAGCTGACATGAAGAGCGTATTCTTCTCAGGGTGCTACTTGCCATTTTCTCATATAACAAGCACTCAATCGCCCAGAGGCGCGCAGGTGAGAGCTGGGGTGGTAGTGCCCATCTCACTCTGGCTTTATTAACGGTAGCGCCAGAACGACTGACAGGATGGCGCTCAAACTGTACGACACATGATAGCCACCTGGGTCTGGGGGGGGGGGGCGGGCATCCTTCTGCGCCCGGGTGGTTATGAAGCCGCCGCCGCTGGCGACTGACCAGAGGCTATAAACTTTTCTAACCATGACGCGTGGCACCTGGTCGAGCATGTTCGGACACGGCAGCCTCACAGTACAGCAGACCTCAGAGACCCTGCACACCACCACCCATCCGCACAACATTAAGGGGAATCCCACAGCCTCTGCTTCAGGCTTGGAGACACACGTCCCAAACCTCTGCACAGGAAACCTACAGAGAAGACGCAGCGGAGGTCAGCCAACGTTCCTCAGCATGGCTTCACATGGTGTGGGAGGAAGCCCTGAAGAATGATGGAGCCTGCTGGTGGCTCCATGTAATGGGAAAACCCTCATTGGTCTCGGGTGCCACAGAGAGTCACGCGGCAGCAGTGAGGCTGACGCTATCAGCCCGATCCACTCTGCGCTCTCCATTCAATTACAATCCTAATTAAGAGAACAATCACGGAGGCTCCGTAAACAGAAGCAGATCAGCCATCTAATCTCTGAGGCGTCAGGAGTCAGGCAGGGATGGACTTGGCAAAGTGCTGTTTACTGGCCCTGTAGGTCAGCGTTTCCCAACCCAGTCCTCGGGGGAACCCCGGACAGTCCACGTTTTTACTCCCTCCCAGCTCCCAGCTAATCAGGAACACCGACTACTTGGTACAGGTGCACTGGGAGCTGAGAGGAAGCAAAAACATGGACTGTCCGGGGTTCCCCAAGGACTGGGTTGGGAAACGCTGCTGTAGGTGATATTAAACTCCCCAGCTTAGCACTTGGTGTGCTCAGTAATCCATTTATTGCTGACATGGTTCTCTTTTTCTAAGCAGACTGTCTATTTTCTGTCATACTGTCTCCACAGGGATGATAACATGGCTTTGCACCAGATGCCTTCTGGATCTCTGCGGGCTGTTAGCCTTGCGAGCTGATCTGGCCAACGTGTGGGCAGTCCAGAACCACAGTCTGGTGGTCTCACCTCACAGTGGCATGCACAGGCCTGCTGCCAGACCCTGGCCTTCTGCTTTCAATCCTTCGTAATTGATGGGCAGACGCAGGCGCGTGCAGAAAGATGACATCAAACCCCAACTCGCTGCGTCCATGGGGCCATTTACGATAGAAGGATAACACTCAAGCAGGGTGGAGAGCCAATGGGGCAGCAGCAGTGGGGGAATCAGCTGGGGGTGGGTCACTTGGGGCCTACCTGGCACTCCATCGACAGTTAAGAAGGCCCCACAGGCCAGTGGTGGGGGGCGTTCAGCAGCCGCACTTCCAGATATAGTAGCTTTCCTAGGAGGAGGTGCAAAGGACGGTGGTACTGAGGGT
>JAODLD010000040.1:5491656-5509258 GCA_026781065.1 Mormyrops boulengeri | reverse complement strand
GGGCCCCAGCCAGAGACCAAAGGCCCCCGGCAACGCAAAAGGGCCCCAGCCAGAGACCAAAGGCCCCCGCCAACGCAAAAGGGCCCCAGCCAGAGACAAAGACACCCCCCCCACCACAAAAGGGCCACGCTCAGAGATAAAGGCCCCCTCAAACGCAAAAGGGCTCCGACTCCTACAGGCTGTGACATGCCAGACTGCCAACAAACCTTTTAAATGCTTTCTGTATTTCAGAATGCTTTCCACATCTGTAATTAATTTCTAATATATTGAAAGCACATTACCTCACAGTAAAACCAAAGCAGAATTTTCTAGTTATGCATCTTTGTAAGAAAAACTGGTCAATGTTTCTGAAATAGCTGAAAACTGCCTATTTACATTATTACGTCCAATCTTGTGATGCGTTGGGATGGGGCTGCAGGGGGGCCCGGAGTCCATCCCAAGCAGCATGGTCACAGGGCAGGATACCCTGGATGGGACACCAGCTCCCCTGAAGCCATTCAGAAATGCCAATGCCCAAAAAGTTATTTTTTGGACTGCTGGGGATATTTAGAAATTCAAACCCCCAACCGTGGAGGTGTGTGACCCAGAGACCCATCCTGTAATTTACACCAGTGTTTCCCAATGATCCTTGTGGACCCACAGATGTGGAGCCACATTTTTGCTCCCTCCCAGCTCCTTCAAAAATGTGGATTGTCTGGCAGAGAGCTGAGAGGGAGCAAAATCTTGGACCGTCTGTGGGTCCCCAAGGACTAGATTGGGAAACACTGATTTACATCAAAAAAATTTGTAAAATTAAAAAAACTAAATGTCAAACCAGAGTCGGCTCACTGATTCAAGCATGTAGAGTGGTGAAAACACCCATTTGAAATAAACCAGGAGATCAAGTGGGCGGGGAAAGCCAAAGGCCCCTCGAAAGGAAATCTCAGGAACGTAGAGTAATGACATTACCAGAATCACACCCCTCTGTCTTTTCAGACATGAGGACTGGGGGTCAGGTCCCAAAGAGGGCTGCCTTAACAAGGAGCTGCAGAGTTGGGGGGCGGAGCTTCAGTCACACTATTGCTGCTGAGGAGGGATACACATCGCAGGACTCGGGACGCATGCTCAGCAGTGCCACCGAGAATGTGGGGTGGGTGGGGATGACAGTTCAAACTGGATCATATCAGTACTCAGTTATGGCTGAGAGTCAAATTAAAGCAGTAAGGAAACCGCAGGCTGAGTGCAGAGAGAATGTTTCTGCATGCAAGGCAGCGATGAATTACCCAGACCGAGCACTGGAGGGGCAGCCCCTCAACAGACACATCACGAGAAAGCCAATACCAGTGGACACCTGACAGGCAGACTAATCACCAGGGCCCTTCGAGGAAACACACCGCCTGCTTCATTATCGCTTTTCTACCTGCGAAACAGATAAGGGGAGGATCTGTTTTAACTAAGCCCATCCACGCAACATCTCGCTGCCTGCCCACAGACTCGGTCATCCTTCATCTTGATGTACACACACAGTGGCAGGAAAATGCAAATGCAGTGCTGAGTCCTGGACAGATGGTGGTGTAGAAGTTAAAGAATGCGCCTGCGGCCTGAAGCCCTGTGGGTTCCAGTCACCCTGATTCTGCATCAGCTCCACGAAGCACGGCTAGACTCACATACCGCACATACATGGCAGGACAGGGTAGAAAACGACCATCATGAAATTATCTCCACCCACATACCTCCTGAGAGCCCGGTCAGCAGGGGGCGGCAGTCACAACAGCCTCGTTAGGAGGCAGAATAAGATGGCCACTCAGGCTTACGCTATACAGGTAGCTTACAGACACCTGAAAAATCCCATCGAGGGACACACGCACCGGGCCATCCCCAATGTCACCCAAAATCCCGTCCACAGTCACACACTCCGTGCCGTCCCTAATGTCACCCGAAATCCCATCCAGAGTCGCACACTCCGGGCTATCCCTAATGACACCCGGAATGCCATCCAGGATCACACACTCCAGGCTATCCCTAACAACACCTGAAATCCTACCATCCCAAACAACAACGAAGTAAAGGACAGGCATCAGCAACTCATTTCAGTGTGATAATTCAGTTGTATACTTTAATTAAACGGTAATCACCTGGGATGGCCTGGAGCTTCCCAGCCTGGAAGGTGTATGAGTGAACATGAATGCAAGCAAAGGCAGTAGATCCCAGGAATCCAAGACTGGCCGCCGGCTCTCACAGCCCCCAGTGCAGCACATCCCACAGGACTCTCCAAGGAAACACCATGCCTGCAAAGACTTGCTACTTCTAAACACAGACTAGCCAGCCAGATGCTGGAGCATTTCCATCTCACGTCTGCATGCTGGTACTCTGTATCTGCAGGAGGCTCATTCTCCTGCCGTATCCCCCAAGGGGTTCAAAAGCACCTCAGTCATCAGTCCACCATCAGTCAGCTGGGCAGCACTTATCTGCACCAGTGCGTCTTTGAAGCATAGCGCTCAGGTATCTGGACCCCATCGGGCTCTTTTTCTGTTGCCTCTCACCATAGAGATACCCCATCCCAAGGGGGCTTCTAGCGTTTTCTTACTCACCCCCTTTTAAACTGCATATTTCTGCATGCGACTTTGGTTCCATTTACAGGCACACTTTATGGTATATTAAGGATTTGGAGGCGGCAGGATGGACTGCTGTGCCATCTGTTTATGTTTGTGTGAAGAATGACGCCCCCTTCAGGGTGAAGCCTGCCTTAACTCCTTATGCCCACAGAAAATGCTTATGTGGGACACATGCCTAGAACTGCTGTCAGATAAGACTTTCAATGTATTAAACATTTATCGCAAAGCTATACTAAATATTGAACATAGCGTTTGAATTGCTACACTTTGTTAGGCCGTCTGAAAGCACACTGGACGGAGGGAACTGAATGAGTCTAAATGATGCTGCAGGCTCTCACAGGAATATCAGCGACCCAGGCATCGGAATTGTGCAAAAAGATGGTCCGTGTTTCTGGAAAAAAAAAACATTTTCCAGCAATTTATTAAAAATGTCCTTGCCAGAACGTTCAGATACAATCACATGACCAGGGAGCACCTCACCTCTAGCACGAAAGCCCAGACGTTAATCCACCAGAGGCCTGTGATTTTAAGTGACTTTGTCAGACATAATGCTGTATGCATTTGATATAGGGAAAGTCCATTTAGATTTTATTTTAAGAGAAGGCTTTGGGCTAAGATGTGAGACTCGCTTCTGCAAGAGAAACTCTGGGTAATTTAAAGGAAGCAGCAAAAACATGAAGACAGCAATTGCTCTCTTAGTGGACAATAAGTCATTTTGGATTTGACAGGAAAAAAAATAAGTAAAAACACTCTTCTCTTCCATTACAACACAGCGACTATATGCTAAAGCATTTTTAAAAGTGTATTCATGCCATAAGGCATAAAAAGGTAAAATCATGTTACCAAGCCACTTAGCATGCGAGTGCTGCATGCCTCTTGGCAACCTTAGGAAGTGAGCCAGGAAGAGGGTCTGTTTTTATGGAAAGCCTGGAAATTTACTCGGCAATATAAAGCCAGGCGGTTCCGAGGAACTTGGATAGAAATGCACACAGATTTTTCGGCCAATTTACTGACCCCCAGGCCTCCATCAGCACCCTCGCCCTCCTACCCGAGGCCTCCGCCGGCACCCTTGAGAGCCATGAAGAAACAGCAGCCCTACAGCCTCAGCCGAGATTCGGCACAGCTCCATTTTGTCATGCCTGACAATGCCTTAAATATTTATCCCCTATATGAAAACAAAAAATATTGATATCTCCTTTAAATATACCTTAACTATTCAGAAGTAAAAGTGTGTGGAACAGAATATATTGTTAAAAAAAAAAAGTGAAGTGATCAGCTGGGTTGCCAGGGCTTACTGCATGAAAGCTAATCTACTTAGACTTGTGAGGACAAGATCCAGGACCAGCAACAGAAGATGTTTGGATGGTGCAGCTCTCCATTGAGTTCCCCCATGGACTGGGGGGATGGGGCACAAATACCTACCCACAGTTGATCCAAGCAATGGTCCCCTGGCCCTTCACCGCCTGAGCCACCTCGGATAGCAGCTTCAGATGGCCCTCACCAGACATGTCTGCATGAGAAAAGAGAGAACATGACGGACATCCCTTTGGGAAGCAGAAGCACATGATCACCACCCCCCTCCTGAGTGCAGGCGAGTGACAAGGAAGCGTGCAATTATAATTCAAAGTTTTTCAGCTTTAACCCAATCCAGTGACGTCTGCAGCGACAGCCCAGGACATCACTTACAGAGCATTAAAGGCGCTTAGCAACATCAGACACTGAACGCTAACGTCTCATGGGCGTTTGAGTCACAATAAAAATTCAAGGGGAAGAAAACATTCTAACTGGAGCAACAGACAAGGTCATATTCATATTCATCTCTCGCTAGAACACTTGTGGTTTAATAGTTCTACTACAACAATGTCTGGGTGATTTTGGGTCTGATGGCAGGAGGGCCCAGGACAGCCTCAAACCCATCCCCTCCTCCTCAGGTCGGCACTTAATCATCAAAAAGCTGTCAAGGTCTGATTCTTCACATCGAATCCAACAAGTTTCAGTCTCGCAGGCTGACTGTGGAATTTCCCCAGAGGCGACGTCGGCCAGTTTGACAGGCTTAATTCCCTCTGATGACTACCGACAGACAGACAGCATGAGAAGTAACGTTGGAGATGTCTGGCGGGAGACAGAAACGATGCCCTTAGCGGCAGGTCAGAAAGCAGAGATGAAGGGAGGAAATTCAATTAATGGGAGGGAAAAAATGAGCATCAGAGAGAGCTGCCCTCTGACACCATTGGCTACAGATGGATGATCTTACAGCGAATCAAACACTCCAGCCTTATCCAATGGTCACGTTTCAATAGCAGCATATGATCGATTTTGGAACGACCGGAAAGCAGTGACTTGAGGTGAACTCATATTTGATGCCCATGAAGACTACTGTAAAGTAGACATTAAGGCTTAGCTTGGGTATCCTACCATTACAGGACAACGGTTTCAAAGGTCTCAACTAACCTGACTTGGTGTACAGGATGAGGACATTGGTTCTGGTCCTGAGGAGCTTTTTAAAGTCCTTGTGGTCACTGACCGTCTCGATGAGGGGAGACACCTTCACCGCCTCCAGCACAGAAGCGCTCCCAACCTGCAGAGGAGAACACAGAGTCTTAGCCGAAGTTCCCAGGCAATAGCTGCACACCGTCCTGCCCACATCACACAGCTTTTAAAAGTCAAATGATGACTCCAGGCAGATGGTGACCTTACATTCCCAGGCGGGTTTGAGGCACCAAACCCCAGCGGCAAGTTTTAACACCAGCACCCCATGCACTGATTAGCGGATTATTGGCGGTTTCCATTCTCACTCTCAGCTCAAAAAATAGCTCAAGTGGCTCGCTTGGGGGGCCTCCTAGTCACGGCAGCCGAGGCCTTCAAAGAAGTAAATTCACCCCTGCACAGTGGCCACGATCAAGCCAACTACACAGAATACAACATATTCAAGGAGATGCTTCAACAAGTCTTACAGTAGGTCATTCCTGAACAGGAAGTGATATCTTCCTCACTACTCCGGTTTTAATCGCGGTGGGCACAGACGGCAGCGGTGCCTGGCCCTGTCCTTCATTCAGAATCATGAACAAACTGATAAATGCAACTTTTGAAATTATTACTCGGCTGTGGCATTAGAAGAACTCCGGAGATGAGCACAAAACCAAGCGCTTTAATGAATGGCTGTCAAGACAAAAGGTGGCAAAGGCAGCATCTGATAAGCCTCCACCAGATGCGGTCGGGGGGATAAATGATGAGCTCTGTGCAATGTATGAAAATCCAATTTTCTCCTTTTTTGGAGCTGCCCGACTCATCAGACGTGTTGATTAAATGACAGGGTCCAGCCAGCACCAGAGGCACCCCCCGGGAATGAGGTGACACATGACAGGAGGTTCATAATTAACGCATGGTGGATCTTGAAAGGCCAGAGCACTCTCGCTGAAGGGGAGATGGGGGCAGGCAATCAGGACATTGGGCAGGAGGAGGAAGCATGGTCTGCTAGTGAAGATCACACATTAATGTGGCTGAGAAGCTCAAGGTGCCAGAAAGATGGACCCTTAACAGGACGGTGCCTTACAGAAAGAGTACAGTCTGGTTCGCCTCTTGAAAGATACTCACCAGAGGAAGCAACTAAAAAAAAAAAAATCACACTGAACTAAAGAAATGATCCTAAATAGAACAAGTTCTGAAGGGTGATTTCTCTGCTCAGGGACTGTTGGGTTGCTACAATTACACAAATAAGCAACACAGAGAGGACACATATGGTCATGTTTAAAGCTCTCAGCTGTTCCAGTGCAACCAGAAGGCAGAACAAAGACTGACCTGCAAAACAGACAACAGACTCAAGTCCCAAAAGAGCCTTGCTGTAGATTCTCCAAGTTGAAGTAAAATATCCACAATATCTAAATCAGGAGTAACAGCAGGATACAAGTACACTACAATGTACTTCTGATAAAAGGATTACCTAAATGCAAGACAGGGGCATCCAGCATGCAAGGCTATCCAAGAGAGGGCTATGCAGTATGCAAGCCTATTCACTATGCCAGGCTATCCAAAACAGAGCCATCCAGTTTGCAAGCTATCCAAAGCTATCCAGTATGCAAGGCTACCCAGAATAATGCTATCCAATTACAGCTTTGAAGGGTTGAGGTCAAGACATGTTAATTCTTGCCAGGCACTGAATACCAAAATTCTGTGTATGGTCTTTCCTAACCCATTTTGTGATGTGTACTGGGAGCTGGAAATCTTTCTGGTCTTGGCTCTCCAAGACTGCAATTAAATGGCTGAGGCAGGGTACTGTCCACTTAACTTAAAATATTACTGAACACTCCTGTCTTTATGTGACCTGAAAATGGTGAAATGGAAGGTTTAGTGCTGCTGAAACCTGCAGAGTCAGTGCAGGTTAAACACCAACATAGAGAAAGAGTAGGGCTTCTGAAAGCCAATGCTGGTGTCATTGAGTATAACAAAGCAAAGGGGATGTTATGGACTCAAACAGTGAAGAGAAAAACTTAAAACGGGAACTTCAGAATTCAAGAGATATTTGCAGGCTAATAGCTTTAGTAAAAAAAGAAAAAAAATAATTTTTGACCAATCCATGAAGGGTTTCAACACCTCCCATGATCTTCATGAGATTTAACACAAAAATGAATTAAACTAAAACTTTTATTTGTTGTTTGCCCAGGGTTAGAAGTACATCAGAATTTTTGAACGGTACCCTCAGTCAAGGTTTAGAGGCCTTTAAACAGCAGGCCAGCCACCTTGTGTTATCAGACCAATGCAAATGAATCAAAACACAACAGCACGTCTGATATTCATTCAATTTAATGTTCTTATGTCACACCGCTCCTTGTCTCTCTTCACTGGCTCCATATTGGCACCCGCCAAGTCCTTGGTGCAGGCTCAAAGATCCGTCAATGGACTGGCACCCATCTGCATCTAAAAGGTCCTCAATACCTACGTCTTGCCCATGGTCAAGACCTACCATCTTGCCCTCTTTGGTCAACAAACCAAAGCTGCTTGGAGACCCCTCCAACACAGAAGAACTGTCTCTCCAGACTCATCCGTTCCATGAAATTCTCTACTAGCCTGATACCTCTTTAAAGTCCCTGAATGTTCATATATTGCACTTATGGTCCTTGAATTGTCTTATTAGGTACTTTGTTAGAAGTTGTTGCGTAGCTCCTGCTCCAGTACTGCTTACACCTGTACCTGGGCATTCACTGGAAGCTCAGCCTAGCTGCACCTTATGCCTAACAGACTCCTCCACAGCAGATTAGTGCTATTTGTCTCACATATATGTTGTTTTGGATAAAAGCTTTTCCTAATTATGTTAAAGGTAAATGGAAACGTACATGGGAGCTCCGGACTCAGCTAACAGGTGATACAACAGAAGCAGCTATTTAAACACCTCTCTGCTGCTTCCAAGGCAACAACATTCATGATGCAAGTACTGTCCCAAATGACATGGTTCAGATCAGGACCATTCCCATCTTCAGCAACTGGGAGGAGGGCAAAAGAAATTGAGGAGGACAGGCCTGATCCCCCCCACCCCTCCTGAGCACACACTAAACAGGCTCCCACTTCCACTTGGGAAATCTCTCAGTCATCCAGAGGAAAGTGAAGAAATGCAAGGAATGGGGTTGAGGATCATCAGCCAATGTTCACCGTGCCTTTCAGAAACACCAGCGTCATTAGCATTAATGGTAACATACTCCCTTCTTATGGGGGCCCGACTCTATAATTGGACAAAAACCTGAGGAAGACCGCCTTCAAACTGCCGTAAGTCTTGGTGTGCTTAATACAATCAGCTGCAAACACAGTGGGAATAAGCACCTGGCAGCCCATTCAGTACCGGCTACAGAGAAGCACAACACGGGGCCGCCCGCCCCACCGTCGCTCACCTTACCAAGAGGGACTTTACTGCCACTGTTTAATCCTTGACAAACGCAGGGGTGCAGGGCTATATCATCTGTGCCACTGTGCATTAAATTAGTGTGCAGAAAAGATACACAGTCCCATCTGTGAAGCAAACTCTCACAAGCGAAACACAAGAGAGGCAACAAGCCGTAGCCAACCTCAATGTGGAGTGACAATTCTGCAAAAAAAAAAGCTTCCGCTTTTAAGGTTAGCACTGAATCAGCACAAATCACTTCAGTTTCTCCACCTTCTTAAAATTAATGAACTGCACTACTGAGAAAGATGAGTCTTGAATTATAAAAGCTGACACCACTAAAACATTTCACTCCAAGCTTACAGCATAGGCTTTGCTCGTGCTATACACTAAAGATTTCTGACCAGCTCTATATTAAGACGCTATTCCAAGGACAGGGAGTCGCATTAACATACTGAAAAGAGACTTCCTATTAACACTGATCAAGTCACTTTGTGGAAGTACTCCCCAAAGTGCACCACTCAGTAAAAATGTAACTCGAATACTTTAAAAGGAATGTGAGCAGCAAGACAACGCAGCAAGCAGACTTAGTTAAAGCACACCGAGTTATACGAGTCTAATCCAATTGTTTGCGTTTGTTGATAGAAACAGGATGCCAACCAGGAAGGTCCTGAGGTACAGGCTGCCAACAATAACAACTGTGAGAGCACATGTTCGTCACTGTGTGTAAATAGTTGGGGGATAAAAATGAAAGCACGCAGTTTGATGGCTATTAAAGATGTTTGTTTAAAAGATTCATCATCAATTAATCAGGTAGACTGAGTTGCACGTGGCATATTCCTTTACAAAATAGAACTGTTGGGACAAAGTCAAAAATAACGCAGATAACGGCCACCGTTTCCGTCCTGTATGGAGACACCATATAGGCTGGTATTCAGCGGGTTTGGGAGCTCCAGCAAACATGTGAGATGATCACTTCTATACCAAAACACCGCTCAAAGTAGCACATTTCACAGAAAGACAAACGCATCTACACAACTCTCACCCTGATATGTTAAAGAACATTTTTTTTTTCTTTCGTCTCCATTTTATTATTATTGTTGTTTAAATTGTACACTTCGTGCCACCACCTGCACCAAACAAATTTCTGACTTTTTGTACATCTCGATTAAAATAATTGTAATGATTCTGATGGTTCTAAGGATTCTAAGCACCGAGCTGACGGACGAGACCCCGATTCAATTAATGCTGACCTCTCGGCTCTTATTCAGAAACGGCTTAAACAGAAATTTTTTTATTACACATTACAAATACACAAATTAAGCGGTACAAACCGCTGTCATTCACCGGCCAACGTCTTCAAGTTCAACTTTAGGATTTCTCCAGCTCCCAAGCTACCAACTTTGCTCTTAACGGCTCACGACTGCTGCAGCCTCAGGTGAACCGCCCACTGGGCCACAAACAAGTGATTTAATAATACTACAGGTTCCCGTACTAACGTATTTATGTAACAGGCACTTACCAGTAGAAGGAAAATGTACATTTTGAGTCCACTCATCCCACTCCTGCGGTGCTTCCATGTACACATGATGCGGCTGCCACGTCTAGTTACGCAGGCGCAAACCGCGGAAAATGGGATTTCGCCGCAAGACGCGAGGATTTCTGGGAAATTTAGTTTTTTAATCGGGAGTCTTTGCCTAAATTCGCGTTGAAAACGGGTGAGAGAACACTACACTTCCCGCGATCCTGTTACCGATTAGAGTCGACAGGTAAAACACGTACAAGTTTACAAATCCTTCATTGTAGTTATAACAATTTATGTTAAACATAGATTCATACATTTATTCATTGTATATTATCAATCCTAGCTAAAACAATGAACATTCCATTTAAAAATATACGCTGTCACAGTTATTCTAAGACTAAGAATTAATAATATGCTCATTTTATTTTAGATGCTTACAGAATATATCAGCGTTAAAGGATATAAAGAGAATACAACGAGTGAAAATAATTCGAAATTGTATGGCTTATAGTAAAACTGCATATAAACGTTTGCACAAATGCTCGATGCAGCGGGCAGGTGTCTGCACTACACAATTCTGACAACATTACTCAGTAATTGAATGTATAGTGATTTAAGTGTCACAAAACATACAATGATTAAATATTCATACTGTTTACTTGCAGTCAGACTTCTGGTGCCCCCACCTGGATTATGGGGGTGCACCTTTTTCATGGAATTGCTATAAGCTGCACGGCATATTCATTTATATTCAGCATCGCCTTGGAAAACGGTCATTCATGCGTTTAATTGGTCGTAAAACCAATGAAAGGCCTTTTAGAACCTCAAGAACGGACATTTCGAACGACTGGTACGCGTGAATTATTCTAAGTTCATTTAAAATAGTAATCCTTAAATGAGTCATTTTACAACTTCACATTATTTACAAAAGAACTAACTTATTCAGAATTCGGTTAAATTACAAAATCTTCATTTGCATGAACGTTTCATAATAATTGCCTATACCGTTGTATTTTAAATAAATGTTTTGTTGCTAAATGTTAAGTGTCGTTCAAAGTCTGTCTGAGAGACGGTTCGTTATATTAAATAGTAATATATAGTAAGTGTAGCTATTATAAAAAAAAACCTTAACCTTTACCAAATCTCTCCAACCCCCAAGATTAATACAGGATTCTGATTAGCGTTATGCACATTATATTTTGTGTACATTAATTGTATGGCATACCAGGAAACTTCGTGCTCAGATTAATCTTACATGTTTGTATGTTCTATAGGGTTTATACGATTGTTGCATTGAATAACAAGCATGCCAGTTAAAATATTTATATGGTGGAAAAATATACTATAATTCTAAATATTTTAAAAGTGAAAATGTAATTCAACGATAACGTCAAAAACAACACGATTGTTTTTCGCTAAAATAAATGATATAGGTGTATACATGTTCCTCTTATCTTGAATAGTTTCAAACAGTTAACTAATTGCCATGGCACCTAACAGCGGAGATGACGACTATCACATCGCAATAAAGGGGTGCAGCAAAGTTAAAACTAATACGTATAACTCTTTAGCAATTCGAAACAAAGGTTGTAATTGGACGGGACTGTAGTAAAAAGCCGTTTTCATTCATCAGCGCAAAACACTTCTTTTAAGTAAGAGGTCAGTTTCCCATTATTGGGTTTCTGGTTTGGACACCCCTACATCGGCGGAGTTGCGCTTACCCGTGTAGTAGCTGCGGCTCGCCGAGACAGTGCGGATAGAGTGGAGGATCGTGTAAAAGTGGAGGTACCCCATTACTGAGACGCAGGAGCAGATGTGACACCCGTCGCCTTGTTTATCATCACAATCCGTCCGGAAAACTAAATGCTTAAGTCTTAAGACAAGGTAATGCTCAATTTTCAGTTACTTTGTAGATTACCTGTGTTATTCTGGTTGGCAAACCGCATACTTCAAAGGAATTCTGAAGAAAAGTTTTTTATATATATTTCTGTATTTAACATGTACTTCTAACGCGCATTTGTAATTCTGTATATATTACATTAAACGTTTTGCGAGTTTAAACGTTTTAAGAGATCTTTGTTTCATGAAGAGCTACTGAACGACATACCATTTATGTGCGTTTTAAAATGCAAAGCGCTCCTGCTTGTGTGTCATTTATACTCTTATCCTTAAATTTAAATGTTGAAGGCGCATGATGGGAGGCTAAGTAGTGATTGTTTTTCCACTTGCACTTGCCTGTTCGGCTGTCGTGCGTGGACGTTATCTGCATTGTGGATGAAGGCGCACGGCTGTATGGAAGGAGCGCGTCGCTCGCTCGGCTTCACCTTCGGACGCAGACGCGACCGCGGGACCCCGCAGCATTGATATCGCCGGGGTGTATCCTACCCTTAAAAATATCTTCCCATTTGTACGTATTTTAGTAGAATTAGATAATCTGAATTGTGAACTTCGAAATAACTAATGCACTTGCATTCTCGATGCTTTTTAATAGTTGTGAACTGGTGTTTTTGAATTTCTAGAATTTGTCCCGGGCGTTATTATAAAAGAGCTTGTTTTTGGGTAGCATTTCAATTCACGAGAATAAACACTTACGACATTTTACGGTATATGCGGTACCTGGACGATTGAGCGTATTTCTGAAATAATGGTTATATGCTGACGGTCCTGTAGACTTGCAGCGGAAGGGACATTAGTGCATTAGTGTTGCTTCATCGATGGGTTTTCATCAGCCATTAGTAGTGTGTCGATGTTTTCCCTAAGTTTCCCGAGAGCCCTGCATCCACCTTAGACGCAGCTTCTGACTGCCGAGCTCCAGAACCGAACACTCACCAGGGACCAAACGTATCATTCGCGCTTTGCCCTTTGTTTTCGCGGTTTGATTAAGATCTTAATGGAGGGGAGAAGGTAAACGTAAGAATCCAGAAACTTCAAAAAGCATTCCAGGCCCCGAAATAACTTGTGTGTTCAGGTTTTAACCTATATTCTGACGTTCCGATGGAAAAAAGAGAATGAAAATGCCTGTGGGATGAAAGACAGCAAGCTGGTGAAGTCATTCTCTCTCCTGTCTATGCGTGTAATAATACAACAGTTTGTGTGTAATAAAAAAAGAAATAAATCGCATTGTTCGTTCTACACGCGTAAAGCGCCGATAAGCGTGCGCGCTGTGAGTTGGCGAGTTAGAAACAGTTTCAGCCGCTGGTTCAGTTATATCCGATAGGGGGCAGTGCTGAGCAAAAGCGCGACCGCTTTCTTTTAGCGCAATGACGTTCCTGTATGTTTTTGTGATTTAAATATTTTGATGGACTAAACATTGTTTATATGCACCTGTGTACTAGAATCATATTTACAATATTTGTTTGGTACTTTTTGTACTGCAGCTGTATAATCGACTGAGAACTGACCATAACGTCAATCGATTTTCTTTTAAATTAAGGATTTCGTAAGGTCTCATTTGAGAATTATCGTTTGAGCCCTAAAATAATAGTTTAATTTGCCGTGAAATGTGATTTAGTTTCTTAAACTGATACTTAGCCCAGTACATAAAAACTGACGTTCAAAGACAGTCTGAAAGGTAGAGATTTTGATTCACTGACCTAAAAATCCATTCCCAGCAACACGCATCAGCTGCAGAGCAGTGCAAGTCCCCTCTTCTATATTAACGGCTTTCACAGGCACTACAGTCCCCGTAATAAACATAGATTTGCAAGCTGTTGAAGTAGACTGTGATGGATTGCTTCAAGTCTAGGTTTGGCAGCACATCTGTGTTTAATTGGTAAACATTGCACACGTGAAACATACACATATTTGGCATTTTATCTTTGCAGATTGTTTCACTGTTTTGAGTCTGCATAAATATGTGCATTTGCATAAACATGTTTCGAACCTTTAGTCTAATATGAAAGTATTTCATCATTAATCGGGACGATAATTAGAACCATATTGGCTAGATTAATACATGTCAGTCTGAAAGTGACATCACAATTCTAAGCAATCACTTGCCATTTTCCTGTTTGCTAACCTAACAAAGGCCAAATGCACTTATGGGATTAAGTCCAATAATTGCTATACTCTGGTGAATGTTCATTCCAGATGTTAGAAGGTCCATTGAATAAAATGGATTTTGTGTCTGATGTGTTTTAATAGTCATAGTTTTAATAAAAATTAGGTTTTTATTAGCTTTTGCTGTTTATATTAGCATGTTATTGTTTTTCGTGATTGTGGTTACGCAGAGTTGCTGCTTTAGTTTGATAAAAGAGGGTAAAATGTAAAAGGTTTATCAATATTTATAGGACCTTGATCTTGGGAAATAAACAAAAGGATTGTACACCATCCCTGACGCTTTGGATATTCATTACTGCTCGTGAGGTGGCCTCTGAATTTAAATTTTCATGTTTACCTCGAGCCTGATAAAAACCTGCTGGGGTTTTGGCTGCCCTTTCCCTGGCAGAAGAATTGTGAAGCAGCTCTGGAGCACAGCTTGGATGGCTTTCCGGTATACGGGGGGAGTTTCTAACCAGCAGACGTGCAAGTGCAAAGACAAATGGATTTTCTGTTGCATCTGCAGCCCCTGGGTCAATTTGTTCGTTGCAATAGACGATACCCCCTTATCACACTTCAAGCAAAAAAAAAAAAACGGATGTGCGCGCTGTCCGGCGCCCGTGACTTCTCAGGTGCACGTTTTCGCTGCTCACGCTTGGATCAAGCCGTTCGCCGAGCTCCCGTGCTTTCACATTGCACGCTGAACAAACGTGTCTTCAGTAGCATTAATATTCAAATGCCCCGATGCACAATGCGTTCCATTCAAGTGTTTTGCCAGATTCAAGACGCTTCTTTGAGATGTTAAGCAAGCCTCCTGGTTCTCATCTTTAATGAACTTATGAGGGCCCTTGTTAGCTCTCAGACCATGAACCCACCGTGCCAAAGCTGCTTTGAGTGCCACAATAGCTTTGTCAGGAAACCTATCGCATTCTATTGCCTCCATAGTAACCAAAGTGAAAAGGGGAGGGGCCAAGTCAGCCAGGCATTTGATTATAAGCATAAATCATTTCATTTAGTAAATGCGTCCAGCGGTCACTTAAACAATATCCCTCATCAGATTTTTCTGCTGCGTTTTGAAGCCACATTATGAACGTGAGGACTGTGACCATGGGGGCCCGGCCCGGCACTGCCATGGCAATCAGGGTGGGGCGGAAAGATCTTCACGCTGACTGGCTCCACCATGTCATAGAAGTGTTTAAGGCAGAGAATTGTAATCGGTTTGCTTTCCTCCATAACAAACGTTTATACCAGCATAAAAGACAAAGGCCAATTGTAGCCTGTATTTCCATAAAGGAAAATGTTGTTTTTTTTTTTTTTTTTAAGAAGAAACAACTGATGGATTTGTTGTTTATAAAAATGGATCAACAATATGGATTCTGCTCTAACTGTATGTTTTATGATTTTTATGTAAAGGCTTTTGTTATAACACCTGTAGGATACTACTGCAGATTTGTTAACGTATTACCTTCAAGCTCGCATGTAAAATATAATTTTGTCTGGGACTCACATTGAAGATGAATGAGTCAAGCCTTATATGGACGATAATAAGCAGAGTTCCTGTTTTGCGAACGTCTGTGAAAATGACTCCTGAATGGATCTTGCTTTCAGGAAAACGTGTTGCGTTTGATGCTTTATTTGGGCATTTCCTGTTGCATGGGTCAGCGTCAGGCACCGGGGTGTTTCAGGCCGGCTGCTTTGTGTCACTGCTTGGACACCAGCTGACCTGCATTGTGCTGTTGCCCTGGCAATAAGGTCAAAGGGCAGGGCTGTCTCGTTTGCTGCTTTTCCTCTCGGAGGGTGCTCACACGTACCATTACATGCACTCGTGTGTACCTAATACCTAAACGGTGAAAATAGCTGTATGTTTTCAGATGTAACCAGTGTTGGGTTTTGCTGGAAATGACCAACTCTCAAGATGGTTGAGTTCTGTAGTGATTCAATTTTAACGTATAATAGATAAAACAATAACGGTATGAAACAAGAAAATGAAAAGATAAGCTCTCTTGGATCTGTAAAAAGTGTTTGGGTTCATTTTAGTGTCTTACCCCATCTGGGGCCTTCCCCAGAGATAAGGTGTTCTTAGCTTTTAAAGCCAAGGACACATTTCAGCCTTTTTCCAGAACACTCTCTTTGCTTAAACCTAACAAGCCTGATGGCGCCATATGAAAAACAACCAATTGGTCCATGTCGAAGGTTACAAGATGTGGAGAACACTGAACACATTTAAGTGAGAAGGTCAGGGTGCAAAACATGTAAAAGTAAAAATATATTGCCAAGAATATATGAAAATACATGCTTTCCCATGCCTGGCAATTAAAGGCAAAGGTTAACGATCAGTCATTTTAATATTTTGATGATGGTTTTTATTGTTTTGCTTTATGAATTTATTTCACTCAATCCAACTGGTCTTTCTGTTACTTCTTCGTTCTGGTTACCGCCTTCCTTTTTTGCCGCTAAGTGACCAGTCTGACACAGTTGTGCCATGAAGGATTTCCATGCTGTGTGCATCTGCATGCAGCAACGCATTCCCCTTTAACTGCAACAATCGGCATCCTCACCCCAGGTGTTCACCCAGAAATCCACCTGTCAGGCGAGACCGCTGTGAGCTCGAGCCTCCGTATGAATGTTTCATCCTGATCCTGCCTGCTTCTCTCTCGCTCACTCTTGACTAATGCAAAGCCCTCTGTAAAGGAGTGAGGTAATGAAATTTCAAGTGCACAATGGTTTCGGTCCATGAGGTTGTTTCCCCTGATGTTTCCATGACGATAAATGACGCTGTAGCAGGACGATATGCGAGACCCTCGCAAGTCGCGCGTGTTTGGGCTTCTTTCCACAGAACTTCACAGTGAACGAGATCATGTTGGTAAGCCTGCGTGTAGAATTTCTGCTGAATGCTCTGCTGAAATGCTGCAGTAATATCTTCAGTTTGTACTATTTATAAGCTTATTATTATTATTGCTGCATCTTTGTTTCCTTTATTTTATTCATAAACATGTTATTTTTTATAGAGTTTACTCCATAACTTATTCTCAGAGCTTTTTTGGATTCCATCCTTCCACCTTCCATAAGCAGGGCAGTCGCCATGGAAGGCTGCTTCATGTTTGGTCTCCAGGAGATTAGCATGTTAGTCTTCAGAACTTGAGGTTGGATTGACCTGCACTTTGAAATGAGACCCACTCACCAAGCTGTCAGCCGGAAAACAGACATATCATCCATCCATCCATCCATCCATCTTCCAACTGGATTGCATGAAGCTTTGATTTCATTTATTTCCATTCACATTTATTTTTATTTAGGAAACACCTAGACACACAGGTCTCGATGCATCAGAAAACCCCAGATGCAAATCCAGTCCATTATAGAGCACACATGTCTGCACGCACACATAACTGCACACCATGGGCGATTCGGAGATTTTCCTAGTTGCATTTTGGATTGTGAGAGGTAATCAGCGAACTAGGAGGAAACTCGCATAACATTGGGAGATCTTGCTCCCCCCCACGCACACACACACACACACACACACACACACACACACACACACACACACACACACACACACACACACACACACAC
>JAODLD010000040.1:5477557-5491556 GCA_026781065.1 Mormyrops boulengeri | reverse complement strand
CCCCCCCCCCACACACACACACACACACACACACACACACACACACACACACACACACACACACACACACACACACAGCAGGGGTCCATCCCAGCAATATCCATTGGAATACTCCTGCTTCTCCGCCGTGCATGTTCTTGGGGTCTGAGATTACAGGGTCTCCTGGCACCATGAAGGCCTCCGCTGAGGCACTGGGGACAAAGAAAACTGCTTGGGCTTTGACTGATTTGCAGCAAATTGCGGGAATGTTCCAGCAGCTTTTGTTATGTACCATTTGAAAAGTGTGTGTGTGGGGAGGGGGGGAGCGGGGAGCGTTTGTTCAAAGCGTGCACCACAATTTGGGCTCCGTGGAGGGGGTGGAGGGGGAGGCAGCTCCTGCCGTCTCGCAGTTGTTAGTTATTGCTGAAGATCGGTATGCAAGGCTTGAATTCTTAATATCATGTGGGCCATCTGGGTGCCGGGATTCCAGAACCTCTTCCGGGCCTAGGGAATCAGGCAAAGGAGGTCGTCACTGGAGACGTGCGCAGGGTGGAACGCCATGCTCCTCCTGCTAAGTGAAATCCAATACTGCCGTGAACTGTGGTGTCTGCGGACTTCATTAACGCTTGATGTAACTTGACTGGTAAAGTTTGACAGGACTCTCTCCTGCGGTTTGTGTCGCTTGCCGATCTGAGGCAGGCAACCGAAGGACAAAACAGAGAGAAAAGAAACGTAAATGTATGCATTCTGGGTATTAAATTCCATGTTAAATTCCACTGGGACCGTTTCGGAAGCTATTCCCAAAGTCCTCAAGCATTTTGCGAAATGGACCATCTGCACATGGGCATTCCAGGCTGACTTGTGCTGAATAATTGTCTGTCTCTTTCATGACTGTTTTGCCCGTCAGTCTTTCCGGGGGCGGGGTTGCTCGCATCATGGTTGTATGCAAAGTAGGTGCCGTGCCATTGAGCTGCCGCTCTTTATATAGTGGCCGTCTTAGTGGTGGAAGGGCCCCCATAGAGGAAGGGGAGCATAGAGGCACTCCCATAATGAATCTGGCCATTGTGGGCAGGGAACACTATTCTCATTGATGGCCTAGAGAGTGTGGCCGCCGAGGACTCTGGGAAAAGGCTCCTTTGAATGGCCCGGGCAGGCGGTGGAAGAGGGCTGGGAAACGGGAGGTGTGGGGGAATGCTTGGCGTGTCCTGGTGAGCTAATACCCCCCCCCTCCCCCCGGCAGAACCTTGACTGCAGGACGTACAATCTCTTGCTGAGTGACCCCAGGCGGCCTGACAGAGACTGTGGGTTCTAGCTTCATTGGCTGGGTTTATCTCCCAGGTCCCTGGTCGACGGGATGGAGCCCCTGTAGGATGCCGGAGGAAGCTGGTAAAAGATTTGCTGCGGTGCCGAGTGTCAGGCAGGGGCAGGAAGTGACATCAATGCTGCTTGTGTCAACGATGACCCACAAACACGCGCTGGCTCTAATTAAATGACTAGAACATCAGCCATGCTACATAACTAGCTGGGCAATTAGTGCTCTTTGAATAGTCATGTCCACTATTATGCCTCATTTGCTCTCAGGGTTTGTGAAGCAGGAAGCAGTCCAACGAATGCCACTGATACCTCGATGTGGCTTCATCCTAAATGACCTGCTGTCACCTCCCACCATTTGCCCCCTTTTCCTTGGACAGTCATCAGCGTAACGATGATCATGGCAGTCAGCACTGTTGCATGTCTGTTTTTGTTTGCCTGCAGTTGCAGAGAGTGAGCCAGCCTGGTCTAGTTTCAGTGAGGTGGACTCATCAAAGCACCAGTTAGTAGGGCTCTGATGCAGTCGGCATCTGTGGGTCCAGAGTTCCCCGTGATTGAGAGACTCATGACGCCTGGCAGCGGCCTGCTGGGAAGCCCCAAGGTGCTGCCATGCTGAGGAGGCACCCAGGGCTGGATGCTGGTCCATTGCAGGGCACACACTCACACAAACACAATTATCCATTTGTCTATGTGGAACTGATCACTCCTCGGCTTGTGAATAATCTGATATTGATTTTAATGAAATGCAAAAGTCCAAGGGTTGTATTTATAGGTGTTTAAGAGCTACATTATGTATGTATTTTTCCAGGGTATATTGAGGCAAATTGCAGCAAAATGTAAATGCCGTCTGCTAAATCAACTCCTGTGGTGAGCAGTGCCCGTGCAAAACAGCACAAATCAGTAATAAACCTCTAATGTTGGGCTAAACCTGATGTCTTTGGTAATAATGCTCTGCTCTTCTGCTTCCCTGGCCAGACAGACACATTCCACAGCTCTTCTCTATCTGCTTGGCAGAGGAGGATGATGTTCTGATTTACCTTTCTGTACCAGCTTGTTTAGCGTGGGGAGTGGTGGTTTCTATGGAGATATGTGGCTCCCTTTCCTGGGCCATAAAGGTCTGTCAGACACACAGAGCGTAGCGTGACAGTGATTAATGTCCCGTCAGAAACAGCACACAAGCTCAGGGTGCACTGTGGCTGGCCTGGGATGGCAGAGAGGAGACGCTCTGCTGGGTTAAACAGCAGTGGGGAAATGTAGCACAGGTTTGCCGTCGCCTCCTACAGGCCTGTACATGCGGCGGAGCGGCAAACCCACCATGGCGTTTGCCCACACGCACCGCGGACAGACTGTCATACGGCAGAGCTGCGGCTTCTCTCTGCCTTTTCCCCGCGATCCTCAGTTCTGTCCTTAGATGGCTGGAAATATTAAACCTCTGGAGGCTGTGTGCTTCCTGTCAGGCTCTGCCAGCAAGGGGGTGGGATTTCGCTCAGGGCCACTAATATGTGTGATTAGGTGTCCCCAGGTTTAAAACGAGCCTGGCTGTCAGGACCAGGAAAATGTGATCATTTCTTCCAGTGTGGCTCAGCCTGATAAATTAAGCAGAATTTAAAGTCACTAGAATCTTTTGTGCTGGGTCCGAGGTCTCTATGGGAACCAGGTGTAAATGGAGAGGCAGGGCAGGGTTAATGCTCTGTAATGGCAGATTTGCGTGTCTCCGCAACTCAGCCTCCAGGGCTAATCTAGCACTTTCCCTCTGAGGATGTCACTGCTTTTTTAGCTGCCCCTGATTTCAGTTGGCACATCAAAGAAACAAAGCGACCTTTCGGGACAGTGAGGAGCCCAGCGATGAGGGGCTCGTTTATGCGTCTGCAGAGGTGCTGATGCGCTTAATGTGAAAAGCACCCCTATAAACGCCACCGGCGGGAACATGTGCATGTCCGCGGTAGGGGCTGACCCCCGTCGCCCACTCACACGCATCATTTCCGTATGTAATAATGGCTCCATATCTGCCAGCTTTTGTAATGATGATGGTTTGCCTGTAAATGAACCACCTCTCGCTGCCCGCACCCAGAAAAGCATTTGGCTGCATTTACTGCCTAAACATGCTTCATCCAAACACAATAATTTGTTCTTGTCTCTGTCAGAGAACAGAACAAATGAGCGATGAAGTTCGGCAGTGTTTTTTTAAATATGGCAGGTCTCAGTGCCCTGTGGTCTGTGTCCTGCCCTATGAAGGGCACCTGAATACCCCTTTTAATGCCCCGGTTTTTCTCTGGTTTCTGTGCTGCCCCCTGGTTGGGATAAAGGCCTCGTTCAGTCTGGCGTGCAGCTCATAAACTCGACCCGGCTCCCGTGATCGGTGACCGCAGGCTGCCCGACACCCTTCTGCTGCTACTTTCAGCTAGAGGTCTGAGACGGGAAAGGCTGAGGGGCGGGGCCCTGTGGCCTGTGGTTACCCCCCCGTCTGACTCAGTCTCTGTCCGACACGTGCTCACACACACGCTTGTGGTTTCCATTCACGGCTTCAGCGCTGCTGGCCGAAGGTAAAGGCTGGTGCACCGGAAGCGTGGGGGGGCAGCCCGGCCCATTCAGGGGGGGTTAGCTAAATGTTTGATGCTCTCCAGCCAATGTTTCCACTGGCGGCTCTAGCCTCAGACACACTAGAATGCTATTCTCGCTACAAGGGTCTATTCATGCCAACTGATGGTGTGTTTCAGGCTAGACAGCGTAGTCTCCCTGAAGTGTGCGGGCGTCTGTGCTGGTCTTTCAGGGAGTTCCATGAAATTCACTGTGTATGTCTGAGTCTTAGCATCGGCCTGATTTTTAGCGCTGGTCTGAGTGTTCGCATTGGTTTGACCATTAGCATTGACCTGAGTGTTGGTGTCGGACTGAGTGCTAGTTCCAGTCTGAGCATTAGCATTGGTTTGAGCATTAGCATTGACCTGAGTGTTGGTGTCGGTCTGAGCATTAGCATTGGTCTGAGTGCTAGCTCCAGTCTGAGCATTAGCATTGTTTTGAGCATTAGCATTGGCCTGAGTGTTCATGTCAGTCTGAGCATTGGCATTGCTTTGAGCATTAGCATTGGCCTGACTGTTAGCACCAGTCTCAGTGCTAGCTTCAGACTGAGCATTAGCATTGGCCTGAGTGTTGGTGTCAGTCTGAGCATTGGCCTGGGCATTAGTTCAGTTCTGTTGTTAGCGCTGATGTCCCCTGAAGAAACGTTTTTTGTCGTTACTTTGAATGGAAAAGAATTAATGGTGTACCTTTGTGACTGCTGAACTATAGGCTATAGGCTACAGCCCCCTTTGAGTCAAGCTGACGCCCAATGATTTGCACAGACTCGTGGGAAAAGTGGCTTTTGTTTGCCTTTATCTAGTTCAAACCTTTGACCCGATGACCTCAGAAGGGGGATCAGCCAGTCTGAATGATGCGCTCATGTAGGTATCTGTGAAATGTTTGTAAAGAAAGATGGTCTTTTTCATGTCTGTGTTATATTGTTAATTCTGCCCTAATACGTCTTGTTTAAAAAGAATGTTTAGTTAATCACAGAAGCAGGTTGGAGAGGATGGTATAAATGTTTTCTGTTTTAAAAGTGGCCTTGGACCTTTACGATCTAATTCCCACTGGAGGGCTCTTCAAGGTTTCTAACCAACTTCAGTTTAAAGTGGAGAATTTGGATGCCACAAATAAAATAGTATGCTTTTTAAAGCCAGTTTTCGTTCACAATAATCAAGATAAATGCTTTTTCTTGGAAATGCCTAGTTATCAGGTGGACATTGAAGGACAACAGAAGGAAAAAGGAATGGCTATATTTATAAAAGTACAGATGAGGCACCTTACACATTAATAACACAGCAATGCAGAAGCAGAGAAGTCTTGGTGGCCGGAGTCCTCAGCCTGTTTGATGCAGTGGTGGTCTTTTCCATTTGTGTGGGGCCCCCTGCTGGCTGTTGCTGGTTACATACCATTCCTGGTCCCCCTTGTCTGTCACCAAAACCCAAGCTCACGTGACTGTCAACAGCCCTTACTTCACCATATATATTAGAGTATCGACTAAAGGACGTCTTACTGTGTTTTGAATTTCTTCATTTGAGACCATCTTTGCTCTCTCCCTACACATGAGTTTCAGTATTTATTAGTCATATACACATTTATATCGAGTGGAATGGTTGCAGTGTGCATCTCACTGCACTTTGTAGACTATGGAAAAAGGACATAATTTTGAGAAACTAGACATCAGATATTACAGACATCAGATTTTAAATATAATCAAAATGTCTTTGGTGTGCAAAATCGGCATGTGGAGTAGAGTGCCACAGTATCCCAGGTGATAAGGGCTCAGTTAGATTCACGGAGATGGAGAAACTCTCCACGACACTGAACCCCAGTGGACAGACCCAGCACCACCTGGGGAAGGGGAATGGAGAAGGTGGGGATGCTCGTTCGGTTGCCTAAGCGCTTGCCCTGACTCACTTGGTGTGACCAATCAACGGCCTTCTCTGTTTCCAGACATATGGTCGACTAACTGCTCAATTTGGTGACATCCAATATTCTTGTGATGTTTCTGTTAAATGGACTGGTATGACCTTCCGGTTCATTATGGCGCCGTCAGCCTGTCTCTCGGACAGATTCTCCTCACCGCTCTGCTTGGCCTGCTCACTCCATCCTGCCATCCACACATACTTATTCGATAGTTTATGTGGTGTCTGAGTTCCCCTTCAGTTAATCTGTTTCTCTCCTTTGGGGAGGGAGGCAATTAGCTTCCTTTACGAGACCTCGTTAGGCTTCCTCAGTGAAGCCCCGTCTTCCCGTAATGGAGGCCGCAGCCCCCAGCAGACGCCCGCCGATCTGGGTCTTACTTCTGCTGCTTGTCCTCCCAGCTGCTCAGAGCGGTTTGTAACAACAGCTTTGCATCTGACCAGAGAGCCTCTAAAAGAGGACTAAATGCCTAGCATTACCCCCCCCCCCCCGCACCCCATGGGGAAGTGGCATTTTAGTTAGGAGGACCAGGCAGATGTGCAGACCAATAATTTGGGTCCAAGTTTTTAATGTTATTCTTTCATAGAGAAACAAAGAACAGTCACGCAGAATCTCTCTTTTAATCTGAGCCCCTCTGAGCGATCTTCTGAACCATGCGGACCTTCTCTGCTGGCCATCAGCAATGTCAGGCAGTGGGGGGGAGAATGCTGAGGAGGTGACAGCTGTACGGTCACTCCGGGCCAGCTGCAGTGACAGTCTCTGCGTGGATACTCATGAGACGCACAGATGGTCCTAAAGGCCCCACGCTCACATCCCCTGCCATTTGACCTGCAATCAAGGTCCATCCATCCACCCATCCATCCTTCAGTTGCTTATCCTGGTCAAGGTCGTGGTGACGAAGGTCCAGAGGTGGACATTTCAGGTCCAGACGGTAATAATCCAAACCATGATTTTTTTTCAACCAACCAGTTGAGCATAAACAGTCACAGAGTACTTAACTGGTTGGTTGAAACAAAATCCTGGTTTGGATTTTTACTTTCTGGGCCTGAAATGTCCACCTCTGCCAAGGTCCCTAACCTATATTAGTACAGTAAAAGATCATTGTTAGAATGGGAAGACAGGCTTTTGTGTATCTGTATGTATTTTGCACATGTGGTGTATGAGTTGTTGGAGGCTGTGGGGCGATGTGTGTGGGAGGAGGGGGGCCTAAGTGGGGTGCAGCGATGTCGACTGGAGTGCCTTCCTCACCTGGCAATCCAAGACCACCTCAAGGGCGCATTACAGCCAACTTCCTACTGATCTTAGACCGAAATATTAGTTGAAACCTACATATGAAATTTTGTCTGAAGAGTTTGTCTGTCTATCACCTGAGGGTGTGGAGAAGGCTCGGTGACATTCTTCAGCGTGCCATCAAGTTAGTGCCGGTCTGAGTGCTAGCTCCAGTCTTTCCCTCTTGTTGCTCTGTAATAAGGAAACGAACAGCACAAAATACAAGGTAGCTTGTTTTCTTCCCCTTAATTTCAAAGAAATCATGGATGATTTGTTGTTGTTTTTTTATTGTGAAAGGAAATTGTTCTCAGTGAAATGAACAATTCTTTGCACTGAATTGCACTTGGTGTGGAAATCTCTTTGTTCATATGTTCACCAATTACTATCATTCCTCCACAAATCATCATTTATATGTCTGAAGTCTAACATTAAAGATCTGTTTGTAAGCCTTGCTCAGGTAAATTTGTGGTGTGCCTTAGCGTCTTTGGCTAACAGAGTGTTTCTGAATCAAAATCACTCCCCACCCAGCTGCACCACTAACCTCACACCCCGACACCCTAGTACCTACTCCTGCTAATGAAGTCCTTGTGTACCTGCCCCTCCGTCCAACCTCTTCTCACAATGCTGACAGGGCAATGCCTTGGCCAGTTTGGGTCTGAGGTGATGTCTGTCTACTCTGTATTGACGTTCCTTTGCCGTTCGTTCTCAGCCGCGCTGAACGGTAGAGGCGTGTTCTGGCAAACCGCTCAATATAAAGATTTCTCAGAGACAAAGAGGCTCTGAGTATTTCTCAATCTCACTTTCTGTCGAAGGCGGTGAAAAATGGCATGACTGGAAAATGTGATTATCCAGGAGAAAAAAACACCCGTCTTCATGAATAGATGTCACTTGGTTTCATCTTCATGTAAACACGCTGTTATGTATGTGGACCTTCTGAAGAGGCAATCCTGTATGCAGCAGCGGGGGGTAACTCGCCTTAACTGTGGGATTTTTACCGAGCGCGATGCAAAGCTGCACCTCTCAAAACCACAGTCCAAATTCTGCTCTCTCCAAGTGCACTGTCAGAAAAAAGGGCACAGTTTTGTTCCCCAAGGTACAAACAACATTAATGTACCCCCAATGGTACAGTGTGGAGGCAGTGTCCCTCTCTGACTCACCATCATTGATATTGCAAAATAAAGATGAAAACCAAATAAATTCTACCTGGCCAGAAAATATAGATTCAGGGGTGAAAGATAAAACCAGTCGATCGTCAGATTGACTCTAAAAAAAATTTAATTGATACGCAGGGTGTGTTTGGGCACCGCAGCCTGTATATCAGCTCAGCGTGTGGTAAACTGTGTGCGGCGAACGCTAATGGATCTGAGACTCCGGTGATTAACCACGGACCGTTGGACATGAAGGTGAAACGCTGTGACTTTGTCTTCAAGTTTCAAAGATGTATCTTAAGGTGGACACTTCCTCCTCTCTTCTGTTGGGCTCTGTAAGCCTGGTTATTTTCTGGAAAATGTATGGCAACGATTTTATTGCTATATAATCCATTTGGAAAGGATACACATTTAAGCCTTTGTATTTGTGTCTCTCGTAATTGCTTATTGGATTGACATTCTATTCAGCTGGTTTGATTTATTCTCTAATTAGTTCCCTCAGCTTTACAATAACACATTGGAGTATTTGAACCTCTTAAGGACTCAGTCAAAAGAAGCTCTAGGAGATAGTTTACCTAAAGGACAACTGCGATAGCCGTCGCTTTAAGCGTGAGACAGAAGAAAAACGATTAATCGCCTTGGAAAGTTTTATCCTGCTTGTGGGTTTTTCTGCAGATCTGCAGCTGACTTCCAGACAAGCTGCGTATCAGACAAACAAATTCTGCTGATTAAAATGTGTGTAGTGTGTAGGCTGCTGTAATCAGTCTATCATCTGTAATCAGCCATTCCTTAAAATGTAATTAGAAAATTAATTCTGTTTCCTTCAGTTCCTGCTCTTTTTTGGCACCGGCATGCCCTGCTGCGAGTCCTGCATGCACACGGACACTGCATCTCACTTCTGGCCCTCAACGTGCACCTTTCCAGCCCTAATTAATGGCATCCGTTTGAATGTCACGTTTAATTTGAACCTGTCAGTTGGTTCTCTAATTCATCGCTAATTGTTAAGTGCTTTAATTTGGAGAGCTGTTAAGTGTGCCGGTAAATGGAGTGCTTGAGTCGGCCAGGAAAATCCCAGAGTCTCTTTCGGTTCAGTGGTGAGGTGTACGCTTGTGTGAGGGAAAGAGTCATTCCGCCCCCTCTGTCACTCAGCACCCGCTGACTCCAGGTGGAATCCCTCTTTAATAAAGATTGGCCCATCTTCATGAGATAGCACTTCCTGAAGGCCAGACAGCGATGACTCACCTGCAGCTCCTTTCTCCTGCAGACCTTTAGTCTTCTCTCCACTTCTGGTCTCGATAAGATACTCCCACAGATGGGCAGGCCTGCATGTGCAGCGATGTAACGATGTCTGCCAGGCTGGTGTCTCAGAGGGAACCACAGGGCTGTCAGCCAACTCCTGTGATTCTTTGCTTTTTCTGTGGCCTGGACCTTTCAGACTGGGCGTGACTGATGTATGAGTGTCGATCACAGCACACATCTGTCACAGAGGAGACAGGAGGCCTTAGGCAGGATATAGGCCCATAGGTGGGGCAGTAGCCTGTGGGTTGGACATAGATCTGGAGGCAGGGCAGTAGCCTGTGGGTGGGACATAGACCTGGAGGTTGGGCAGAGGTCTGTTGACAGGACAAAGACCTGCAGGTGTGGCAGAGGCCTGCTCTTGGGACATAAACCTGGAGGTGGGGGAGAGGCCAACTCCTGGGACCTAGACCTAGGCGGGGCAGTAACCTGTGGGTGGGATATAGACCTAGAGGTGGGGCAGGGGCCTATGGGCTGGACATAGGCCTGGAGGTGGGGCACAGGCCTGTGGGTGAGACATAGGCCTGGAGGTGGGGCACAGGCCTGTGGGCGGGGCATAGGCCTGGAGGTGGGGCACAGGCCTGTGGGCGGGACATAGTCCTGGAGGTGGGGCACAGGCCTGTGGGTGAGATATAGGCCTGGAGGTGGGGCAGAGGCCTGTGGGCGGGGCATAGTCCTGGAGGTGGGGCACAGACCTGTGGGCGGGACATAGAACTAGAGGTGGGGCAGAGGCCTGTGGGTGAGATATAGGCCTGGAGGTGGGGCAAAGACCCGCTCATGGGACATAGGCCTGGAGGTGGGGCAAAGGTTGGCATTTAGTTCTAGCGCACAGCCTCGTTTTTGTCTGTAATAATTGTTTGTAATTATTTTCAAGGCTAAAATGTGGGTTTTAAAGGATGTTCCTGCATATGTGTCCATGACCAGCGTCACACAGAGGCAGGCTGGCGTACCCTCACTCCGAAACTGGAAAGCTGTCTGTAATCACTTTACCCCAGCTCTTCATCACCATCATCACTCGCTATCAGCTGCCAGAGGATGCTGCGGTGAATTCAGATAGAGCTGAACTAAACGATAATTGATGGTGTTGCTACAGAGAAAGACGGCCAAGAGCCACATCACAGTATGTAACAGGCTGGCGTTCAGTTTGCTCCCGAGTGTCTACTGGACACCCCCTGCATTTCAGGTCCTCGGCCCCGCGTCATAATGGCGTCTCGCTTGCCCAGCAAGTCCCCTGCTCTCATGATTGAAATGTGAATTTCCACAAAAGCCAGAAATGAGCTTCTCAGTAAAGCCGAGAACAGTTTCGGGTTTGTCTTACTGAGGAGATCACAACTGCAGCTAAATGGAGCGCAGATTCACGGCCGCAGGACAGGGTGGCGCCAGGATCAGTTTATACTGTCAGTTACATTGCCGTGAGGTATCCTGACAATAACTCAGCAGGTTATGGGTCTGTGCCTTTGTCTGGGAGGTCGTTGGTTCGATTCTCCTGGGCCAGCCGAGTAATCATGTCACCACTGGGCCCATGAGCATGTGAACAAGGCGTTTACTGCTTCCCTCACCTGTGTGAAGGCACCTGCCTAATTAGCAAATGTGAGATAACACTGGTGTATTCTTGGTAACGGGACCTTGCTTAACAGCAGGCTGCTGCAGCGCTGATGTGGTCGCACACCTTCTGGGAGAGAAATGGATGGATGCCGGTCCTGTGTTACCTGCAAAAAAGCTACTCAGAACCAGGGGCGTTTCTAGCTATTGAAATGATCAGGGGCTAAGTCAAGTTTACCTGGGGCTACAGCCCCGAGTGATCAGACCTAACGACGCCCATGCTCAGATCAAACTAAGGTATACCGGTGAAGCATGAGGAAAAGCTCTCTGGTGACTGTGAGTGGCCCCCCGGCCAGTCCAACATGGGGAATTCCAACCCTACCCAATTTAACAGAGTTGCTGGTTAGTGCCGTGTTAGCTTTAGTCCCAGAGCTAGCTGCATAGAGACCAGGCAGCCTCTGTCTTATAGAAAACATGGCTTCCTGTTTAATTACAATGCTCCCATGCCTGGGAAACACCTAGGGTGCTTAATGGATTCGATCTCTCAGCTTACTTTTCATTGTCTGTTTTCTGAGGAGGACGGTGGGTCTATTCCGTTGCCTCTGGGAGTCATCCCTTCATAACTGTGTTGTTATTGCAGTGGCCCCCGGGCCCCCATCTCGCATTATGACTGCATTGCTGTGATGCATACAGCCTGCGAGGCCTGCAGCTCCCTCTCCTCCCACCGTATCCTGGCCGCTGCCCTGCAGCCGTGAATCTGCGCTTTCTTTAGCTGCGGTTGCGATCTCCTCAATCAGACAAACCCGAGATCTTGTTTTTAACAAGCCTGTTTACCTCACCGAGCCAGGTTAACACTGAAGTAAACAAGCATGCAGACGAAGAAGGCAACATCCCTCACTTAGCGTCAGATAAAATATTTACCTTCCTTCCCCTAATGAACCTCCAGGGATCCTCTTTGCAGAGGCGTCTCCTGCAGCAAACAGCTGGTTCTCTGCCAGTGTCTCTGGCACACCAGACAGTGGTGAGACTTGTTTAATATCCCCCCCCCCCTGCCCCCCAGCCCCCGGTGGACAGTTTTCATCAAGTAACTGGGTCTTTCAGGTGGAATAGCCACCACGGTCCAAAGAGATAGGAAGAAAAGTATGATTTATAGACTTTCATCCAGGTGAGATGTCCCTGGTGGTGGAGTGTCACCAAAACCAAACAAGGGCTCACCGCAATTGCTTCATTTAAATCATTTTGTTTTAGCCCTGCAAGTTTTCCATCTCTTGCTGAGGTTCCTCATGGACACATGCTGTAATTACACTCCGCTAAGGAGACCCATACATGTTCCCTGCATCACCGTAAACCCTGAAGGGGCCGGATGAGGTTCCCATAAGTGGTGGTGTGACACAGGGGATGCAGTCCGGTGCGAAAGGGACCCCGACATTTTATAGGGGCAGGAAGATCGAGGGGAGAATGAAAAATGACATGGAGATGCTTAAGGGTGTAGCTGTCAGAAAGGGAGTCAAAACCAGACTCAGAACAGGAGTGATAACTCGAGTCAGAACTGGAGTTATAATGGTACTCAGGACTTGTTTCCTGGAGGTAAGAAAGAGCACATCATTATTTACCATCAGACATAGACCAGGGTCTGGTGGGGAAAGTGAATATGGATATCCATGGTCACCTGACCATCCCTCCTTTTGTCATATGCAGGCAGAATATCACCCCTTGCTGCAGCTGCTCCTCCGAGACCCTCTTCCTGTTCTCTGTCCCGGGAGCAGCGTGTTTATTCCATGCTCTGGCAGTTCTGTTGTTAACCAGACGGCTGACCTAAAATAACTCCCAAGAAGCTCAGCCCACCCCCCCTCAAGGGTAGAGCCCCCAAAACACCAATCACAATCCCTTTCACAGACACCAGGGTCTGCAGCTGCAAGTGCTGGAGATTTTCTTGAGCAGCCAAGCGTGGTGTGGAAGCAGCCAAAGGGCAGGCGTGGACTGGCCAAGCAGGAGAGCGGCCATCGTGGCCCAGGCCATGTTCGGACTACTCTCCTCACCGTCTGGAGGAGGGGAGGAGGTAGAGGAGACGGAGCGAGTACCGTGTCGGGCAGGTACCTTGTAGAGCAGGCACCGGATCAAGCATCACGTCAATTACTGTGGTGAGTCCCACGTCGGGCGCCACGTTAGGCACCGTATGGAGTAGGCACCGCGTCGGGCACTGCGTTGGGCACCGCATGGAGCAGGCACCGCATCGGGCACCACATCGGGCACCGCATCGGGCACCGCATCGGGCACCGCATCGGGCACCACATTGGGCACCACATTGGGTACCACATGGAGTAAGCACTGCGTTGGGCACCACATCAGGCATCGCATGGTTACTGGATTGGAGCAGCTCACTGCTGGGCGTGTCGAGGGTTTCCTGCTGTCCCTGTGAAATGCTATCTTTCCTCCATGTCCGAGGGGCCTTATTGTGCATCATATATATCACCTCTGAGGCATTTTAGCTCAGGCCGTATGACAGTCGCTAGCAATTCTTAATCATCACTTTGATTTAAGGTATTAATATGAAGTACTTTTATGTCTAAATTTAGTTTTTTTATTTAAGTAATTTTTTATTTGGTTGTTTTAATAAGCCAGACACAAGAAAAACCACAAATTATCCTTTAAAAAAAATCAGCTTTTCAAGATCTTAAACCCACTTTGAAATGTCTAGTGCTTTCGTTTCACCTGACTGGCTGTTCAAATGTACCGTCGGTGTGCAATTTTCTCACGCCCCTTGCCCTCATATGTGCCATGGTGGCTCAGAATGTTTTCACACCTCGTCTGCACTCCTGCAAGTTCAGTTATACATTAGAGGTCTGCAACGGGGTGGGAGGCCCGCGGGACTCGGAGCAAAAGCATGCGGCGTGGGTGTACATTTGAGAGTTTCTTGCGGGAGCGGGACAGAAACTTGCGGGAGCGGGATGAAAAATCAGTCCCGCACAGACCTC
>JAODLD010000040.1:5449877-5477457 GCA_026781065.1 Mormyrops boulengeri | reverse complement strand
GGATTCAGCGGGCGGGAGCGGGACAAACCATAACAGATGCGGGCGGGAGCGGGTCGAAATATTACACATTTCTGCGGGAGTGGAACAGAAACTTGCGGGAGCGTGCGGGTGTGGGATGAAAAATCAGTCCCGCGCAGACCTCTATTATACATTTCCAAGAATACAGGGGCTGAATGGTGTCTCCAAAGGCTGCAGTGTTCATCCATTTGTGATGATCGGCTGTCTGCGATGATCAGCTGTCCACAATGATGATCAGCCATACACGATGATCAGTCTTTGATAATGATCTTTTGTCCACAATGATAAGCCATCTACGATGATTAGCTCTCTGTGATGATCAACTGTCCACAATGATCAGCTGTCTGCCCCCCCCATAGCCTGCTGTGCGTGATTTCCACACATACCCACGTCTGCATACCTGCCCCAGGCTTCCACAGCTGGCCCAGGCCCATCTTGCTGTATGGTCACTGCTGGAAGATACAAGGTCTTTCATCAGTTATGTTTAATACAGGGGGTCTTAAGGGCTTGTCTCAGGTCAAGTGGGTGATCTGTCTTTGATTGGCTGACATACTCATGTCTGTTCAGGGTCAAGGATGAGTGATTTCACTTTAATTCAGGATAAGGGCATGACACCTGCCTAACACTGCATTTCCATTAACAATATGGAACTGAACCATTTAATGAGCTTGATCCCCTTGACACGCAGCTTCGAGAGCTTTTATCTACAGATAATGTGAACAACAGTGAAGAATCACCAGCCGTTTTTCATTTGCGGGGTCATTTTTGTGGTTGGGTGAGGAAGAATCTGAAAATGCAAAGCCATTGGGCCCAATAAGGCTTCAGTCAAGCCCCTTGCTGGCGTTGCCAGAGAAACGTAGAGAGGCTTTCCCTTTAAAAACCCTTAACTGTTTAAGAGGCAGCTGGGGGCCCAAGAAAGAACAACACATTTGTACTGTAATGACCACAGCCTGAGAGTCAACAGCCATTCAGCCAGTAGTGTAAACATCCTTCACAGGAGTGTCCATGTCATAGATGATGGATGTGGGAAAGGAGGCGGGGCTTCTGGAGTGGGAGCCCCTCCCCCACCGCCACTTCTCGTCCCCTGGCTGCCGGTTGGGCTACCCTTGTCTATGTACAAGTTCTTGGTACTCCAGCCACCTCAAAGGACGTCAAGATCAGGAGGGTCCCTGCATGAGGTCCAGACATCAGCCTTTCTTCTTCATGTTTTAATCCTCATTTCCACGCTTTCTCTCCCTTCCTGAGCAGTGGTTATCCTGGTTCCCCAGGGAGATTCCTGCATGGCTCCTATGCAGTTTAATCCCTGTTTCTTACACAGCTGAGGACACCCAGCCCTCCACCTCTGTCCCCGTCCCCCACCCTGCCGCCCGCATCACAGGCCGCCCTGCCGCTCTTCTCATCTGCAGGAGTGCTGTGGCAATCAGTCCCCCTCTCCTGTTCTCCTTTCTGCAAAATCCCTCCGTTCCGATTCAGAATGGCTTGTTTAAAGCATATGTTCCAGTGGGGTGCCTTGGTCTGAAGCTGACCCCAGCTGATAAAAGCAGATTTGCGGGCCCGCCGCCCGTTTGTCGAGCAGCGGTCGGTTGGCCTGGGGCTGTCGTTCATGCTGCTTCATTAATTTGTCATGAGCAGCAGAATGAAGGCGCCACACAGCAAAATCGACGTCCCTGAATGCAAAATGACAGATGGTCACAAAAACTTGATACAGTGACTCAGTGAATAGGATTGAAATGAAGTGGGGGTAAGTCTGAAGTTTATTCTAGAGTTTACTCTGGGGTTTACTGTGAAATGTATTCTGTGGTTTGTGCTGGAGTTTATTTAATAATTTACTAGGGGTGAAACAGTACAGTTTTCCCATGGTTCGGTAGGTGCCTAGTTTATTTCTCTACTATATAAAATCAAGGGGAGAAAAACATTAAAATTAAAGTGCTTTTATAACCTGTAGGTGCTTTGTCTATTCTACTTTAAATTAACAGTGTACATAGTATGTACAGTACTGTAGAGGCAATATTAAAGGCGTATCGTAATACCCGGTTCACATGTGTATGTTAAACTGTCGGGAGCATACCAAACGGCAAACGTTCGGTAATATACCGTGTAGCATTACACTCCTATAGTTTACTTAGAAGTTTACTCTGGGGTTTACTCTGGAGTTTACTCTGGGCTATACTCTGGGGTTTACTCTGGGCTATACTCTGGGGTTTACTTTGAGGTTTTTCTTCCATCAGTAGGAGTATCACAGACCCCTCCTCTTTCACCTTCCACTCTTCAGATGGAGAGCCCGGCTCTTTGCTTTTTGTGGTGCTGCCATTCCTACCCCCCACCACCACCGGATAAGCTTGAACCCAACCTGTTCTTTTTCCCAGATTGCGTCACCAGCTCGTGTCTTTGGTTACACCCCCCCCCCCCCCACACACGGACCCATCCCCTGTCCACTCTCAGCTTCTGGGCCCCTCATACCTAGACACAGACCACTGATGCGTTCTCCTTGCCACTGTTTGCTGAAATTTGTCCTCCCAGACAGTGTATCTGGGGGAAAAACAACCTTTTTAAAAAATGAAAAGAGCAGATATAAAGAGGACAGTGCAGCTGTGTGCCTGTTTAAGATTCTGTTTTCCCTGGCCGGGCTAAAGTAGCATCATTAGCTCTGGCAAATCACGGCGGTGTCATTGTGGTACAGCCATGGTACATTAGTGTGCCTTTAAAAGTGGCTAAACTGCGCCTATTCATCTGTGAAAGAGAGGGACCATTGGCAGATACTTGGCCAGCCACACAGAGAGGCCATTCAGTCCGGGGGGGCGGGCCTGGACGGCTGCGACGCGCACACAGGGGAAATACTTTCACAATTTTAATCACCCCCCTCGAATTGCTAACGAGCCATTTTGGAAATGCCAGTCGTCCACCTGTCTGGTGGTGAGAGTGCCGGACTCGGCGCCGCTCACTTGCAGCCCGCGTGGTCCGGGGCGCCAGGCAAAGGCCCGCTTTCTGACTCCCTTTGTGCTAGCCAGAATCAGGGGTTAACGGGCCACCCGAGTCCCACTGTTCCACTTAATGTCATTTGGATGTGCCCGCGAGGAGGCGTGGCTTGTCCCTTTGTGCCGAGGGGTGGTGTTTTGTCTCTCTCTTCTTTTAATGTCCTGGAAACGCAGGCGAGATTTCAGGGGAGGGGGCAGTGCCTCATCCGTGTGCCCCACCCCAGTGCGGCCCACTCTTGGGTTCTCCATTCCTGACTTGATGTGTGACGATGGTGTGCGCCTCTTGCTATGGTGTGATCCCACGTCTGATGGTTGGCAGGTTGTTGCTTCCATGCAGCCTGTCAGCCTTGCCAGTCATTGGGCTGCAGAGTAGATATTTCTACCTGTGACCCTTGAGCTTTAAAGTTAAGTTCCTGAAGACCAAGCTTAGCTTCTTCAGTCAGATCATCCCCAGCCTTAAACCAGGGCATATCTTGTCACGTTTTCTTCTCCTTTGGAGCTGACGGGCACGGGGGCCTGTATGACAGGTCTTCCTATTAAAAATGCTTCCTGTAAGTCCTGACTGTATCTCTGCAGGCTTCTGTGCTGCGGGTGCATTTTTTACATCAGGAAACCCTTGGCAGGCTGCTGTGGTCCAGCTTGGAGCAGAAGCATGTCTATGTGTGTCTGTGTGTGATGAAATGTTATATAGATGCTCCTCAACGTATGATAAGCCAAATATGAATATGCTATGATAAATAAATACCTATATGATAACTATATGTTAAACACTATGAGATGTTCACGCTTCTAATCGCTATGGAGACTGGAAGTGTGGCTGCATAGGCATTAGTAGAAAGCAGGGTTGAGAACAAGTCTTTTGCCCTCAAGTCCATGTCGAGTCACAAGTCATCAAATTCGTGACTTGAATCCAGGTCAAATTGTGAGTCATGTAACTTGAGTCTATACCTATGTTTTTTTTTTTTTTTGACCTTTTGTGATTAAAACTTGCTGCAGCAAATACCCACCACAGTGCATTGTGGGTTAAGGCCTTCATAGGCAGTGATGGGTTGAAAGGAGAGTCTCCACCATGTCGATGTTATCCTCGCACAGATCTTACAGCTGTAAAAACAGTAGGGAAATGCAGGGAGTGAAGCAGCTTTCCAACAAACTATCTCAGAAGACCTTGCATTCAGCCAAAGGAAAATGCAGATAGCAGAGAATTAATATACAATGAAATTGTATATTAGTTGGGATTAGGGTTATGCCTGTGGAAATGAATGGAGAGTCCCCATGAGATAAGGATATATGAACTGTGTGTGCGTGTTTTATGCTCCTCTGAGGGGGGACACTGGGGACACTCACACTGGGGGACGGTGACTTTTGAAAAGCATGTTTAGGGTGAAATCGCACAGCCCAGAAGATCTCAGAGCTGGAGAAGGATCTCAGCCGCCTTTCAGGTCTTTGCCATATAAGGTGATTTCCCTGCAGTGGTTCAAAAACCAAATGTTTTTTCCTTGGGTGTTAATGGGGGTCAGAGTAAATGCAGGTTTCTCCGGAGAATATAAAGCTACATTTAGTCTACCATCTGTATCATCTTTTGAAAATGCTTAGCTAATTAGTTGCCTAAAATATGTTCAGTTGATGGTAAAAGCTGTGAAAACTATTACAGGATAAATTGGTTTTTCCATTTTCTTTCTTAATATTTTTGCTTTAGTGGATTAAATTTGTATTTCTTCTGGAGGAGTGGTGTGGTTTCCTGGCATCCTGTTGTATGTGTTCCTTCAGATATGAGATCAGGTATGTTCAGCTATGTCCACTGAGTCAGCAGTGTGTTTGGTATGCAGAGAACTTAGTAGGGCTGTGCGGAATCACATCGTGATGTAATTGTGATTATATGGTGCATGTGCAATGATCACCAGGGCTTTAGATAACGGGTGAAACGTTTGTCTGGACATTTAGTTATGCCCACAGTTTGGTAAGCAGATTAGTACTACACTTAAAATACTAATGAGATGCATATTGTGATGCCCTAACGTTATTAATCTGTATAAATTCGGCATATCCCTGTTTATTAAATTAGGTTAGCAGAGCACGCCACATGCTACTGTCTTGGTAAGTTATGGAAGCCATAAGTACTGGAGTGGCGGTGAAGAAAGGAACAGCTCAGCAGGCACATCTTTTAAAAGATGAGAACTTTTGGGTGTCATAATATGCCTCTCATTAATATTTTAGGTGCATTAATATTCTCCTTACCAAATTGTGAGCATAAGTACTGTAGTACTGAAAAGCTGGTATCTAGACAAATGTTTATGCCTGTCATTTAAAGCCCCGGTGATTATTGCGCATGCGCCATATGATCGGGATTAGATCGCGATGTGATTTCGCAGACAGGATTATATAGTTGAGTCAGAGCAGAATGTATAAACAGTTCATCCATCTACTTGTTCACCCAGTTTAATGTTTTTGGACTGTGGGAGGGACGCAGCGTAGTTACACAGCACAGGGAGAACATGCTAATTCACACATAGTGGTTGGGGGGGGAGGTATATGAGGCCATTGTGCCACCTTGTTCCAGTAGTTTTATGGGGTAAACATACTTAAGTTACTATAGCTAACCTGTGTCATTTGATTATCATGGTGTCCAGGTGGCGAAGGCCAGCGTTCATCGCCCCAGCTAATTTCCAGTCAGCCTTGAATGTTCTGCTTAAAGCTGAAGACCAGAGGTGAACAGCAGTCCTGCCCAAGCGTGGTTTTCACATGTCTGTGTTCCCAGCTCAGTGCCATCAGACCTGACCCTACAGGTGGGTTGCAGGGGAGGGGTGTCCCCACAAACCATCCATAAACCCCTGTAGTCCCTGACAAGATTTGTCACACCCTGGAGTCTGAGCGCTGCATTTTCAATCTCTTGCTTGTGAGGAAGGAATATAGGGGATGTTGCATAGTAATGTAATAAGTACTACATACCCTACATAATATGGAAAGAGTATAGCAGGAAAAACATTTGAAAAGCCAGCACCTGTATCCACGCAGCTGCCCTGTGAGCAGCTCTGATTGGCACCGTCCGTCTGATTATCTTAGCATCTTAGCATGCTAAGCGACTCGCCTAGGGAACGAGAGCAGGTAGGGCGCTGAGCCTCTCTTTGTGCAATTCCTCATTGAACATGAGCAATTGTAATAGGCTCGACGTGAACAAGACTCATGTCGAGCATAATGGAGTTGGCGCCAAGTTGCTGTATTACACAAATACGGATGTTAAGGACACTGTCAGGGAATGAAGGCTAATTGTTTTGTTTTTGCTGTGTCATGGAGGGAACTGACTTCAAAGTCACAAATCGCAGTCGATGGTGAGATCAGCCTGTTCCGCTCCTCAGATCAGCAAGTTCCAGCTCAAGAACTTGGGCTTATGGGTAGGATCCATGATGTGTCTGAAAGCAGTAATAACCATTTACCCCAAATACATTTCTTGTAAGGTTAGACCCATCTCATGCACAGCAGAGAAGATCATAATTGCTGTATTTTTCCTTCTGACCTCTGTTTGGTATCCTTTTGCATGCTCACAGAAATGTTTCCCTGAAGGTTCACATTCTGTGTATCCTGCTTATTGAAATGAAAACCTGACCTGAAGTAGCTTCCCGAATGCTCTGTCCCAGCTCCAGTACACGGGAACCCCCCAAGGGGACTATTTGGCCAGATGTTATGTGGCAGTAGCCTGGTGGAGTGCGGTGGTAGCCTGGTCCATTTTAAGCTGATGCGCCGTGGAGGTAGCCTGGTAGAACATGGTGGTAAGCTGATCCACTTTATTCTAAATCATTGTGGCAGTAGCATGGTATACTATGCAGTGTGGTGGTAGCCTGGTCTGCTTTGGCCTGGCATGGCGGTAGTCCGGTTCACTTTGGCCTGATTCAGTCTGGTGGTAGCCTGGTACACGGTAGCAGTAGCCTGGTCTGCTTTACCCTTATGCAGATGGTGGTAGTCTGACCCACTTTGGCCTGACGTGGTGTGGCAGTAGTCAGGTACCTTGTGGTTGTAGCCTGGTCCTCTTCGGCCTGTCGCAGCATGGCGGTAGTCTGGTACATCGTGGTGATTGTCCGGTCCGCATTGGCTTCACGTAGTGTGGCAGTAGTCTGGTTCACTGTGGTGGTAGCCTGGTCGGCTTTGGCCTGACACAGTACGGTGGTAGTCTGGTAGATCATGGTGGTAGCCTGGTCGGCTTTGGCCTGACCCAGTAAGGTGGTAGTCTGGTAGACCATGGTGGTAGCCTGGTCGGCTTTGGCCTGACACGGTAAGGTGGTAGTCTGGTAGACCATGGTGGTAGCCTGGTAGGCTTTGGCCTTACAGAGTGAGGTGGTAGTCCATTTCGCTTCTGCCTGAGGTGGTATGGTGGTAGTCTGGAACACTGTGGTAGTAGCCCAATCTGCTTTTGCCTGACCCGATGTGGCAGTAATCTGGTACACTGCAATGGTAGCCTGGTCCACTTTGGCCTGACTTGGTGTGATAGTGCCCTGGTCCGCTTTGGCTTGATGCAACATGGTGGTAGTCTAGTACACTGTGCCGGTAGCCCAATGTGATGTGGTGGTACCCTGGTCCACTAAGCTCCCTGCAAGTTTTCTGTTTTCAGCTTTGATCGTTTCCATGTTTCATCTTTGTGGAGTCCACATCTGTCTGAGTTAAGCAGCAGCTCTGAGATGAGGACATTTTTCTCGTTCATCTCTAACCAGCACAGCCCTTCATCTCTTTCAACATTCTCCTCAATTAGGACCCTTTGACAAAAGGGCTTATTAGCTTTGCTCATTTTCAGGGTGCAGTCAGAACAGTACAAGGTCAGAGTAGTTAGAGTTGAAGACTTCTGCTTCAAAATAACTTTAAAGATCTGCACCTCAACAGGATTAAGACTCAGTTAGGGTACAAGCAAAAGCTGTGGAATCATGGGAACCATTTGTTCTCTGTGCTGGCGAGCTGCAGATGCTGTTTGTGTTTTCTGCTGTCAGGGGTGGGATGACAGGCGTTCTGGGGAGGAAATGACCCCCAGCAGTCATCTCTGAAAAGTTCATGAATCAATTCAAAATTTGCTGTAGCCATCCATTATTAAAACAAATTCTGTGTTTCTCTTTCAATTATTTACATCGACTTTAGAATTAATCACTGACAGTCATGAAGTCTTTGCCACTGACGGTGCCTTCAAAAACTCATTAATCTGTTGTGTGACTTCATCACCTAATTAATTTAATTGGACAGTTACTGGTTATTTTTGGTGTTTGATTAATTTGTTACTGAGTTACTATATCTACATTTCTGAGGCCGTGCCTGCTAAGCTGAGGTGTCTATTCTCACTCCAATTCCACATGTCTGCGCAGATACCGGGTCATACTCTGGTAACGAGCAATCCTGCTGCAAAACCACGCAGCAATTAAAACAGGAGGCAGATGTTATCTCAATTATTCCACGATGAATTTAATGATTGTTGTTCTTTTTAAGCAGCCTAGCAACGCCTAATCTAAATGTTTATTATTTTTCACGTGAAATTACAGTTCAGCCAAGAATAGATATTCTACAGCTCGTTCTTACCTGCCAGTCCCACGGATGTCTTCCTCATCATGTGTGTTTATGTTGCTTTCACACACTTTGATTGATGACTTCAGTCTTTATGATCCTCCTTCGATAAAAGGCTTTTCCGCCGGCCAGATATGAGCAAGGAATCGTTACAGTGTGGCCATATTTACTGCCTTGAGGGTCTTCATTAAGCATTTCTGTTTTATGGGTGTTGCAGTTCTGTCCTGACGCATTACAAGCGCTAGTAAATCTTTGGACAATATAGGTGCTCACGTTTTACGCTGTGATGATAAACGTCCCTCGAGGTGACCCTTCCGTCTTGCCTGGGCAACCACCCGAGAGAGAGATGTATCCCTTTATTAGCCTGTGGCTTTGCCCCTGTGAAATACGGCCTCGGCGTACTTTGCACATGCATACATAAGGGCAGTAGCTGAAAGATTTACAGTGTCGAGTGTGGCTGTACGTCATCTGAGAGCCCAGCCTGGAGGCAGTGAGTGGTTCTTGGGCCGGTGCTGCCGCGTCAGGAAGAGGATGCCCTAGGGAGAAGAGGCTGAAGCTGATGAGGTCATGTGTTTCAAGCAGGTAACTGATCTAGAAGGTTCATCTTCGGTAGCTGTGTCCAGGTGTTTCCTAAGACATCCCATCATTTTACTCGTTCCCTTGTGAGCAGCGTGTTCCAGAGAACCAAGAATCGATGGAAACTTCACTTTTTGAGGTTATTCAGCTGTCTAAGTGTGATCCCAAAAACTGTTCTTCAGGAATACTTCACCACTGTATGCTGAATTGCTTTCTTAAAGCACCTCTATACTGTAGACCAGAGGTCACCAACCTTTTTGAAACTGAGAGCTACTTCACGGGTACTGAGCCATACGAAGGGCTATCAGATTGAAATGCCCTCCTAAACTTATCTAACCTTCATGTATAATAAACATGTTTTAAATGCTTTTTTAAAGATACTGGCATTTTCAAATCTATATAAATGCAAGTGTGATTAAAGAAGAATAGCAATAGGATAAAATTAAATTTTAGATGCTGCTCACTGGTGAGTTGTGCTATAGAACAGGTCCGCGGGCGACTCATGTGGTCCTTGGGGGCATCCTGGTGCACGATGTTGGTGACCCCTGCTGTAGACTGTATGCTCCCATTACATGTACATGTAATTACCATTGTAGATGTAAAGTTAAAAGACATTTATATTTTTATTGTTTTCCAGTGAATATTCTAATCAGTCTGTTTCTTGGGCTGTTTGTTTGGTCATCTTGGCACCAATCTTCAGGCACTTCGGATAACAGCACAGGATAATTAAATAGAATGAAATGTAAACTGTGACTGGTGAGAGAGCTGATGTTTAGATACTGTCAGACTAACAGCCAATTCCGGATATATCTCATTGACGGCTGTGAAGGGGTCTCGGGGTTCCACAGCAAACAGAACCACATGACTCGGCCGCGGGGCCAGGAAGGCTCAACAGAAACTGTAATTGTGAGAAATAAATGACTTGTTTCAGTCGATGGGGTGAGGGGCAAAATGGAACTGTGTGGGTGACAAGATGGACTGACATTGCGATTAGTGTTGGGCGGTATACCGGTTCAAACCGAACCCCCTTTTTTCATTATTGTTATGATATGAATTTTTCTTATACCGCATTACCGATTTAAATACCCTGCACAACGTTCGGAAAGTGGCGCAGCTGGAAACTGTTTAAGGAGGGACCTTTTTCACTGCTGCACCGCTAAAAATGTGCCGCGAAAGATCAGAAACAGAAGCCATAGAAAAAGAAGGGTCCATGCAGTAAAATAGCAAACATTGGGAGACATAGTCTCTCACCAGCTAACTGCTGCAAATCGTCACCCACGTACCCTCCTGCTGGGCTCTGAATCGAATTTGAGCAATTCACAGCGTCTGATGAAGTCCATCCGCATCAAAGCATTTAATTTTGTTTTCTTTCGTCCTGATATTCAATGAGTAATTGGTTTTTAGGTGTGGACACAATTTCCGTCAGTGTCACAATGTCAGATGTGGATCTCCGCTAGACAGTGTCACAACAATCCCTTCAAAATGGCTTATCTGTGATTAATAGATTTTTTTTGTGGGTGACAAAAACAGATTAATACTTCTAAAATTGCTTTTTATAACACAAAAGTTCCCCAAAAGATGCGTGGTGGGAGTGTGGGGTTATTAAAATTGCTTGTCTGTCTCCAGCCACACCGTGCCAATGAGGGAAGGGTACTTTCGACTGCAGTTCAATAAGGACGTCCAGCAGGCCGCCTGCATCGCATCACTCTTGGCACTGCGAGGGCCTAAATTGCTTGTCCGCCACTGTTGGCTGTCTGAAGCCTGGTGACAAATGGAAGGCAAAATTGCAGCCTGTCGCTAAAGTGCCTCCCTACCTTGCCCACCACTGACGGCCCCGGGGGGCCCTCGCAGTGAACGGCTAAGTCGTGAGTGGATGACGTTGAGAAGCGGGGGTCAAACGGTAGAATGGGCCCCGAACACAGCTGAGCATGACAGCCAGGAGAAAAGTTGCCCAACTGAAGAAATATCCCAGCATAGCAGATTAGTAATGAGTCGAGGAGCCGCAAGACCCTGCATTCGGCCATTTCCACATATCCCTGAGACCTGCAAGCGGGCTTTTGCATGCATCCCTCAGCTCTGGGTGAGCAGAGAGCAGGGACGGCATCCATGGTGGCCCAAATTAGTAACAGAGGTGCACTTTAGTCCTGGGAAGACAGATATTTTGACTGCATGCCCCTTTATCTCTGTGGATGGAGTTATGGGAGCTTATGAATGATGTATTCCATGTCCATTCTGTCTGTCCCTTTGCCTTTTCAGGCCCCGTGAGGTCAGCATGTTTTTGTGCAAAGCAGTGATTTTCTGCCTTGGGACGCTCTGCAATTTAAAGACGAGTGTTTCTTTAATGCGTAGCTAAATGGTGCAGCCAGGGGCACTGGCCTTGGTGGGCACAATACCCATGGCTAATGAACGGGACGGGGGATGACAGCTACTGAGAGTGGACCTCAATGCTGCCTTTGTGCCCTTGGTCCCATTGCCTCCCTCCGGCTAATTATGCAGCCCCCTGGTGTCACTCTGCGTGCGTCAGGTCAGGCCGCGATTTTAGCCCCGAACTCCCCATTTCTGCCTCTTTGATTTATCATTTGAATCCGTGGGGCCTTCGGCCTCAGCCCTCTGAGCTCAATTTCCTTAAGAGAATCAATATTTGTTTTCCCATGCATGCAAAGCAGCTCGTTAGACGAACGTGCACAGCTGACAGGAAGAGGCAGCAGCTCGCTTGCACTGACATTTCAGCTTGATCCATTCTAAAGCGAATTCATGAAATTCATTTTGGGGAGAAGTTTGTATCCCCTCCCCCACCCTGCAAAGCATTATTAGCAGCATGCACTGGCTTCTGCCATCTGACCATGATCTTACGGTCAAGATCATTTTAATATAAAACCAACAAAAGCAGATCGTCATTTTCAACCACTTCAGCTTCTCCGCTTGATATTTATTTAGCTAATCAATGAATGAGGGTTTCCTGTCATTACGTACTGGTGAATATTAAGAGGAAGCTAATACGATCAGGGATTATTGAGATTTCTCTAATAACAGATGAATGGAGCTCTTAGTAGAAATTTGTACTTGGCCTACTTGATGGTTCACGCACCTTCTGCATGCTTCCTGAGTATCACATGGGGGTGAGCACCATGAGAGAGGATCTCCCTCATGACTGGAGAATGGTGCAGTCCATGAATGATCTACGATCTGGAGTATATGAAGGCTCCATTTGGTCAGTTATTCTCTCTTGGCTACTAGAGGATCCCCGTCATGACTGGAGAATGGTACAGTCAGGAATGATCCATAATGTGGGGTGTATGAGGACTTCATTTGGTTAGCCATTCTTTCTTGGGTATTATCCCCATCATGAGTGGAGAATGGTACAGTCTGTGACCTACATGACCACTGGACAGCCTTCCCATAGTGAAACTGGTCATATAATGAGCTCTCCATCTCAGGCTAACCTTAACTTTACCTACACTGCTGTAGGCACAGCAGGTTGCACACATGGCTTCTTGTCTGCATTGCCTTTCGCTGTGTAAACACAGGTCCCTTGTGTCGTTGTTTGATTTTACAATCTATGTGGAATGTTGATTTAATGTGATTTTTTTGATCTTGGAAGTAAATAATTAATCAAAATCTCCCTTGTCTGTCTGGTTTTATAATTGTACTTAGGACTAATTAGTATGCCTTGTGCACTTGAGATTGGAATTAACGTGTGGCCTTATTAACTGTTATTTTTGTTCCAGTTTTCTGCCGAGACTCTAATCATGTCCAGTTTGTAATCAACATCATCTAAGTCCAGCAGAAAGCTTGACAGCAGCTTAGATGTAGTTTTCTAATTTGTGTTCCTATGAGCTTGACTTTCTTTCCACATGGCTGATTTGCTGGAACCATGTGGGAGGACCCTGTAATCATTGGTGGAGTGGCGTGACGCTCTCTACTGGCAACCAATAACAGGCAGCCAACTGACCATATATGGTGATGTGAAGAAGGGGGAGAGCAACCCTGGCTGGTACCTTCGCTTCAGTAGAATGAAGCCAACTGCTTCAAGCGCACACTTTCAAACAGATCTGGCTGGCGTGACAATCTGCATGCAGAAGTTGCCTTAGCTGAGCTGCTGTGGTGTCCAGTATGTCACTTTCAGTTTGTACAGTGACAGTAAAGAGTTTATCCTCAAGGCACATCAGCCTTCCAAGTTATTGCACTTTTCGATTTCAGCCTTTCAGCGTGGCCCCGGAGACACGGCGACTTTTGACAGATCGGCTCTTTCAGATGTTGCCCATTTGGAACATGGGTCGTCTTGAATAGGTGCAGCCTACTGAAGGGTGACTCCGAGTATCAGAGCCTTTGTGGTGCCGCAGGTTCCTGCAGTGGTTTTAATTGGTGCCTGATTTACATGTGAAACACCGGGTCAGGTGACCCACTGTCTAAATAATTGCTTTCAATAAAGCATTTAAATGCTGTGGTGGAATAAAGAGCATGATGCTCAGGCCTGAAATTGCCCACTCCTGCTATGCCACATTCATTTATCTTTCTTTATTGTTTCCAGCCCCTATAACCTCCCTTTAAAGCCGGGCCCAGGTCGTCACGCCAGCTTCCATAACAGCCTCAGTGCCGGTTCAGACCCGCTTGCTTGCTTAATGTTCTAACCTCAGTGCTGCCTTTGGGGTGACGTGTCTCTCTTGGCATTGTCGTGGACTTTCTCCCAGTGACTGTAGCCTGGCTCTGGTTGCCTTTGTTCTTTTCCTCCCTCTGATCTGCACCTTCTGAACCTTCCCCAGTGGGAATTATAGCTGTCTTATGGCCAGTGTGACCAGCTTAATTAATTATGTGTTTTCTGGAGGCAGGTCCGGGATGTGGCAGGGAAGTGTAAGGCTCGCTGTGTCCCCCCCCCCCCCCGTGTGTGTGCAAATTAAACAGGGCCTGCTAATGGTGTCTAATAATGTTACAGAGTCTGGGGGGGGCAGAGGGGGAACTCTGTGGATTGACTAAGGGACAGGAAATCAATGAGTCGGTCTGATTTGGAGGGTAAACTTTGGGAGAGGCAGAGCTGTGTGTGTGTGTGTGTGTGTGTGTGTGTGTGTGTGTGTGTCTGTCTGTCTGTCTGTCTGTCGGTGTATGTAGGTGTGAGTGTGGGTGATGTATATATTACCAAATGTCCCCACAATGTGATTAAAAACCTGTCCTAGACATTGTGGGGACCATTTTCTTCAGTCTCAGAACTCAGTTTTATAAAAATCTGAGATTGCTGAGACCTGCAAGCGGGCTTTTCCACGCATCCCTCAGCTCTGGGTGAGCAGAGAGCAGGGACGGCATCCATGGTGGCCCAAATTGAGCATTGAGCCCTATAATGACATGACGACAAAACTTGCATAATACTGATAATTAGCTCCATGCTGGATGATTTAAAACCAAATCAGTTCCAAATAACACAGATGCCCCCCTTTTTTGGAACAAGAGTCTCCTCTCCAGTTGACGCCTCCACTGATTCCGACATTCCACTCGTCTTTTCTTTATTATTCCTCTTTCCCACCCTTTTTTAACTTTATTAGCCTGTACCTAGCTTAAGTGGCTAATTTTGGCACGACATCACCTTGCGTTGTTTGGGCAGTTGTGCCTTTTACCAGGCGCCTCACATGAAGGCAGCGGCGCATATATATGCTGATTTAGCGAATATGTTTAACTTTTGAATTTGCTACCATATATATGTAACTGGGTATTTTTGTTTAATGTGTATAATTACACAAAATCTGTTTTATTTAGAACTTGTTAATTTGCCATCATGTCATGGCGTCAGAGGATTTTTAACAGAAAATTCACACAATTTCACACACGTAGATAAACCAATTATATGTACTATATAAGGACAAGTATTCAGACTACAAGCTTTGAAAAAAATAAAATGATTTTTTTTATTGCCTGTTGTATAATTAGGCTGTTGATGTCTCGCGGTGTTACCTGTATAGTGCAAATCCTAAGACACCGGTAATGACTATGGCACTGGTGTACCGCCCACACCTTGTGTGTGTGTGTGTGTGTGTGTGTGTGTGTGTGTGCATGCGTGCATTTTACAGAGGAGGACATGCTGCTGTACACTGAGATTAGGAACTGGGCTGGTGCCCAGAAGGTTGTGAGTGTAATGACATGCCTCTGATTGGGCTTTATGAATTATTCAGCTCTATAAATGGTAAAAGAAGAAAAAAAAAGTCACCTTTTTACGCCATGGTTTAATAAACAAATAAAGTGAGACACTGGCTGGTCAAAGGGACTGGAATCCCAGCTCATGTGTACTGGGTGTCCTGGAAAACAGCTCGATGGATGGATGAATTTCCTTGTAGGAAACGTGAGATTTCTAAAATGAAATTTTGTTTCACCTTGATTCAGATGATTGCAGGTACTGGGATTTCGGGTTGAAGAGCAAGCTAATGCCGCTGCTGATTGGGTACTTATTCCTCATATTGTCGCTGCTGATTGGGTACTTATTCTTCATAATGGCTGTGCTGGAATTTATTGAACGGTGCTGGGCCAGCCTGGACTTGGTAATTTACCAGGTTTCGGTCCTGTGGGGATGTGGTGTTATACACCAAACCAAAGCTCCTCAGACTTCACTGAAGAAATGCCACCATGTGGAGTGCTGTGGTATGTGTGTGTCTGTGTCTGTGAGTCTGTGTCTGTGAGTCTGTGTCTGTGAGTCTGTGTCTGTGTGTGTGCCGGGGGGAGGAGGGCTCCAAAGTCTTTTCACACTTCAGGTGTCCAACTGAGTGTGACCCGGCAGCGAGGCAGCCAGTCGCGGGAGCTCGGCCATGATGACCTGACTCTCCCCAACGTTTAGGCCATACCTGCACCGGCCTCCGCTCCCATGAGGGAGGAGAGCGTATCAGGATACGGCATCTGTAATCTGTGGGCGTGTGTGTGTGCACAGGGGCTGTCAGACATGCACAGCACGCCATGTCGGGGAGGGAGGGGTGGCCTTTGGAACAGCCTGTGTACGGTGTGCGTCCTCAGAAACACGCAGGAGCCCTCTGCTTCACACTTGGCGTGGGTGTCCTGCCTCCCCCAGCGCTGTAGGTGGCGCTGACCTTCTTCTGGCCAAAGTCTCATTGTCGGGTAGGGGTGTTTTAATACACGGGCTCACCTGGGCTGAAGCCCAGGGGCCTTGACTAACCTTGATCAATATGATTTTTTTTTTTCTATCACCACCTTGCAGTTGACAACTTTTACCATCGCTATCCTCAGTGGTATAGGAGACACTTTGATACTGGGGGGGCACAACATAATAATTTAAAATTAAAGAGGGACAAGTGGAGCCAAATGTCTGCCTCAGCCCCGGTCAGCAACTTATAGTGTAGCGTCAACACTGACCCTCCCCACCCCCCAAATTGCGAAATGCACCACGGTACAAAATAGTATTCGCTTTGGACGGTATTTTGCTGTAGGTTGTAACCATGATGATGCTCATACAGTTTACAGTCCACACCACATAAAAAGGACAAATGTAGGTTTCTACATTAAAACATGTAGATTTTAGTCTCTCCTTTAACCAATTTGCAATTTCTTCTTCTTCCGGTCTAATTGAGTGCAGGGAGCAGCTGTTTTATTCTCGCCCTTCCAAATCAAATTACACTCTGCCAGCACGATTCATACCAGTAGCGATAATATTGTTTTGATATTCAAATTGAATGACACGTTTTGTCAAAGTGTACTCCCAACAGAAGACTTTTCATATGTGTAATTATGAAGTTGTTGACACAGGGAGAATAACAAATCAAATAATGTTTTGGATTTTTGGATCATTTATGCATTTATCTGGGGAATAGAATCAGTACTACTGTGTCTGAGATGAAGGATTGCTGTAGTTTAATTTAGATGGGAATTTTAAGAAGCAACATGACGAGCAGGTTTGTGTAAAACACAGTGAGTCTCTCTTCTGATGTGAAAGGTGTCATGTTTGTAGGCTTCAGGCCCTGATGGGCCAAAAAGCAATTTAATCAGCATCTAATTGATTCAGATACGATTCAGATGAGCAATTTTCCATTGAGCTGTAATTAAGTGTATTCCCCTGAGCGAGGGAAGAAACCTACCTTCTGCGTGAAAGGGCGCAGCACACAAAAGCCAGGCCGGATGGGAGCGTCATTTGCTGGAGAGCCGCGATCCAGGTTTTACGGTGTGTCGAGAGAAACCGACGACCCCACAAGTTTCGCGACCTCTGCCGAACAGCGTCTTCCAGTCGCCCCGTGCCCCTGTTGGGCTGGTGCCGGAAAGTCCCAGTGGGGGCACCATCTGAGGCCCGCCCCGCCCCCCCCCCACCCAACATGAGCTCCATAAAGGGGGAGGAGCCTGTCGATTTGGCTGCATTCCCTTGGTGATTCACTGTGGAGAAATGAGCAGGAAAATGGGCCCTGTCCGTTAGAGAGGAATCGGGAGAGAGGGGTGCTTTCCGGGGACAGTCAGCAGGTCCTAACTTGGAGGCTTTACTCAGGTTCCTAAATGCTGTCGCCATGGCTACTCATTGGTATCCGTAGTGGAAAGCAAAGGCCTGAATTCCAGATCCTGTGTGGGGAGCTTTTACTGGACTATGTGTGCATACATTGCTGTTGCCCCCCATTGTGTGTTGTTATTGCTTGTGTGCAAACTCTACTCATCTTTCCCTGGGGGGGGGCTTCCCTCAGTACTGCAGGTGTGAGTGATCAGCTCGATCCCAGCTAATAACAGCCTGAGTCTATACTCACACATCACAGACTGTTCCTGGAGGGCGGTCGTGCACCTTTACAGATGCCGATTCAGCCTGGGCCCCCTCAGACGCCGGGACCGTGGGCAGAGCTGTGACCTTCTGCTCACGGCTATCACCAGCCATCGTAGGCCCCGGAATGCCGCATCTGCGTGTGTCACATTTACACGGCTGTTCTGATTCGGTCTACTGAGCAGGAGCGTGAGCTCTCGTCACACTGTCTCATGTAGACTGGCACTGCTGACAAGAATCGCACATCAGCATTCCACTGGCTAATTAGCGACGGCTTGTGGCGTAAATACACGGTAGGTAGCTGGCAGGGGCTCTCGCTGTACCACTTATCCAGGACTATTTATTACCCAATTAAGAAGGACGACACTTACAGTGCTGAACCATAAGCATTTTTGCTGCTGTAAAAATTTTAAGCATGCAGTAATGGGCCATGAATTATTTACTGTTAGCTGAATTGCTCAGCCATGACAGTAATGGCATGAATTCTTTTCATGTTAGGAAGATTCCCCTGTGCTGAATGGTAAATATAAGATGTTTGGCTATTGTCAAACAGGTATCATTACAGCTGGGGTGTCCATCTGTTAGCGAATCCTTAGTACAGGTGATGTGACATTTCAGGTATAATTAGGGTTCTCTCATCCACTGGACACCTTTGAAACCCCTTTCTTGAGGTGAGTTTCCAGGCATCCCAGGTCTCTGATATCCCCAATGATCGGTCCAGAGAAACATCAGTTTTTCTCAGCTGCAGAATTGACTGATCTTCCTGTGTCCGTCCTGTTTGTTTGAGGGGAGGCTGTGTGCTGCAGTAAGGTCCATACAGAGTCGCACTAGGGACGCAGCGCCTGCTGAATTCAGCCCTCGTATCCTGCGGCTTTTGCTGTCATTCTCATCATCATGTTTGTTATGGATCCGCCTGAAACAACAGCCTGAAAGGCTCATAATTGGCCCATCGAACAAGATTGACAATCTGATTACAGACCTTTCAGAACCACAGCCGAATAAGAAAAAGGAGTCGCTTTCTTTGGCTGTGTAAATTTTTCCTCAACCCTGAAGGCGACATGGCTGCAGCTTAGCGCGGGTAGCCCTCCTACCCTAACCGGCCGGCCAAGTGTTTGTGTGGCGCCTCGTTTAGCATTCGGGTATGGCCGAAACGCTGCCGTGGAGCGCGGCTCCTTCTGAGCTCTATTTACTCTCCTCATTTACTTGCTATTTTTGACTGCTTTTAAAAAGGTAATGTACATTTGACAATGTTAAGGTACGCTGCAGTGGCTGGACTGTTTGGTATTGGTACATTGTGTATAATTAAGGACTGCTGGCATGACGAGGCCGGGAACTGAATCTGAAGCAACTGTTTTGTTGATGGTTCGGCTCAGAGAGGATGCCGTGACACTTCATTCTCAAACTTTCCATATCTTACTGATGTGAGTCAGTATGACATTTCTGCCACATTAGGGACCTCCTCGAAGGTCGGGGGGGGATCCAGCCGGGGTCTTTGATAGCTGTAGTCCTACAGAAATCTGCTCTCCTGATATTGACTTTGATGCAGTAGTAAAGGGTGGTGGGCTGAAATTAAGCTCTGGGATGGCAGCTGGGCATGCCTGGTAGCTTTAGAGCTTGCTTGGTTCTCATCATTACCTATTGTCATTCGCGAGCCTCGTTGTTGCCCCCTACAGGTACTTCTTTGAAGGACCACCCTGCCAGCCAGAGGAGCAGTCGGCTCCACCATGACCGCGCTGCAGCGGGACGCCGCCCCATCCAGGCCCCGCCGCCTGCTGCTGCCCTCGCTGCCACTCCTGCTGCTGCTGCTCTTCCTCTCCTCCCCCTTGGCGCGCTCCCAGAAGCCCCTGCTCTCCTCACCTCCCTCGCTCACGCCAGCCACTCAGCCCCCCGAGGAGTGTGCCAGGCAAGAACATCCCGTCGTTCCCTTCCAAGGTGAGTCAAGGCGCTGTCACCTGCTCTGCTTAGGCAGGCTTGTGCTTCCAGCTGGCAAACGCCCCTGTGCCCAAATATTCCAGCAGGAGCTACATTTCACAGAGAATCCACAAAATTTCACGAGGTTATACTTGTGGCACCAGTCAGCAGCAGATAGACGAGGCTTTTTTAGGCCTCTGTGAGGGAACGAGCGTTTGTGCTTTATGTTTATCCTCACGTTTATGTTCACATGGCGTGGCGCACATCTCTTAGCGTTTAGGCTAATCTGTTTTTTATCTAGTTCATAGCATCCAGTGGGGTGCATTGAGTTTTACATACCTGGAGTTAATGAGATAGAATTAGGTTAACTACCCCTGATTTCTTCAAACAGCGTTACATGAAACTACGCCGACGGTTATGAACTCAGTAAGTTGAATCGCAGTTTGTCAATGCCCACTCACATGAAAGGGGCGGTGTTGGCATTGTGAGCAAATGATACACACTAGGTCTCGCCCTTTGATAGGTAGGAGGTAGGTAATATCTGGTAAATAAATAAATGGTCTGATTTCAGAAATTCATATTTTCCCTGTATTTTGAGTTAGGTCTACTTGTTGAGAGTACATTGCTTAGGAAACAATTATTTAAGTGCAATTGCATATTGTGCCAGAAATTGCACATTGAATGTGTGGAATAATTTGATGCCCCTGGGATGGCATATTTCCTGATGTGTCTGTTATGCGGGCGCTGTCGAGCCACCAAGTGGTTACCTGTGAAGTGACATCCTCTGTCTTTTGGCAGCAATCATGGCTCCTGCTGTGAGTCTGTGCCTGGAAATGCCGTCAGTATTGATCTGCCACTGGAAGGAAACGGGCGGTTATGCAGCCGCTTCAGCAGCGGCCGTTTCAGAGTATTCCCGAGTATTTCATGGAAGGTGTCCTTATGTTTTACTTAGGAGGATGTATACAGAGCATGGGGTGGGCCAATGAACCGGGGCTCATGAGAATCAGCAGACCTGCTCATTGATCTCTCATTGGTCACAAGCCTGCTCATTGATCTCTCATTGGTCACAAGCCTGCTCATTGATCTTTCATTGGTCACAAGCCTTCTCATTAGTCACTCATTGGTTGGTCATGTGCCTGCTCATTGGTCACTTGCAGTTGCTGGCATGAGGTGGACAAATCGCTCCCATGTGACTTTGGCTGTACTGCCTTTACTTTTACATGAAGACGACGTACTGCTGCTCTATTTGCAGGGGTCTAACAGAGACCGGATGTTGGCTGTACAGTGTGGCTTGTGTGGGCTTGTGACTGTACTATGAAATAATACAAAAAAAAGCTAAATCCAGTTCATTTCAAACCATTTATTAAATTTAAGGCACTTCTGGAAAGCTGAGTTTGGTCAATGAGGGGCAGCTCAGGGTCATTGCTAACGGGATTAAAGAGTCAGGAGTGGCTTCACAGGCTGCTGTGGCCCCCTGCCCCATATGGTTCTGCTCAAATCAGCCAGCCCTGTGTTCCGGACCGATCCTCACTCCACCCCCCTCTGACCCCTCCCATGTCCCGCTCTTCCTCCAAGCGGTGAACATCACAAGCATTCGCTCGCACAGAGAGTTAATTATAGGTGTTATTTATCATTTTTAAATGCAGCTGCGCCTGCATTAATCACTGTTTATTTAGCGTTATTGTGTTTGTGCCGTGTGCGTAACTCTCAGCCAGGTTAATGAAGCATGGACATGAATCTGCAGACTCCTTTGAGGAGCTGCTGCCCCCCACACAGGATGGGACGGCTTCTTGGGTCAAGTTGGGTCACGTCACTCCGGTTATTACTTCCGCCGTTTAAGGCACCGGCAGCATAGGAATTGGGGTGAGATGGCACGCGGCACGGGGTCTCTCGGCAGGTTGTGTCACAGTGACAGCACGATGCCGAAAAGGAAATGCGGGTTTGGGGGTGTCTGGGCGCGCATCCTGCCTGGGACCGAACACACATCGTCCGTGAGGCTCGAACCCTAGATGTTTCAGAGGAGCTGCTGCTGAAGGGGGCGCAACTGCAGGTTCAGAGGGGGCTGGAAGGGGCGGATCATTAATAAACTAGCATTTCAGTTCATCACTAAAGCCTGGTCACTGTTTGGTAACTGTCCCTTCAAGGATGTCGTGTAAATTGTCCGTGGTTTGAGACACTGGTGTCTTTTTACTAGCTGACTGCATGATAGCAGACATGCCGCAGGTGTGGGACCCTCTGGACGAATGCATGGTTTAGAGAACTGAAAGTTTGTTTTGTACCTCCTGCATCCAGTTTCCTGCGAAGGACAGGTGCTTAGACAGAAACGGCCGCTCGCCCAGCACTGGGAGCCAGTCCTTCACCCGTGCACCACACCGCTATAATCCCCGTGGATCACAAGATGGGCCTTTTCATAAGAGGGGGTTGGGGGAACAGTGGGGGAGCAGCTGACCCCAGAGGCCAAAAACCGGTTTGAGTTCGGCCAGCAGACCCCACTGCGATTTCAGGGGGTCGCTCTACCAGCACCCTGTCTCAGGCCTGTAGCTCTCGGTTACTCTGATGACCATCTGTAGCTGCTGAGGATAATTAGCTCAACTTGCTTTATTACACCCTTCTTGTTAATGTTTGCTGTTCCTGGTTCTGGGAGCTGGTAGCAATCACACTCCTCTGGTTAAAGTCAAAGCCGAAGTGTCGAACTGACTCATCCAAAAATTACCCTCACTAGTTGTTTGTCACACTTCAGCCTCCCCATTCTCTGCCCTGTGAATATTTTGACTTCGTCCCCCAAATACCCGGAGCGTACCCTCTCCCTGCCCTCCAGATTCCACCGCTTTCAACCCCTCCCCCATCCCCCTGTCCCATTGTCAGTGGGCACTCTGGAGGAGAAATCGGATTTGCCGCGTCGCTGAGGCTCGCTGCCCAGTGCTTGGCCTCGGTGCCTTTGTGAGACAATTGGAGACCCCCCCACCCCATCCCGCAGGCCCCCAGGGATTCACGTGCAGAGAAGAGCGAGCTGGAAGGTACGCGGGCCGTCCCGGAAGGAAAATGCTGTACCAGCAGCCATGGAGGCTCTAAGAAAAAGACTGAGGGCTGTCGATAAGTCACCACTGCGCCGTAGGCTAAGGACAGGATGAAAGCTAGTAGAATCTATGTTGCTCCCTCTGTAGAACAGCCTGAGCTGTTGTATTGGCCTCTAGCTGAGCCTCAGAAGCACTGTATACAGATCAAACTGCATTGAAATAAGAATTCATTACGAATAACAGGCATTGACGGGGTTACAAAAACGCCCATATTGCACTGGTGTGCCACGCCATCACCGCGGGACCTCTCGGTGTCTCCTGGGATCTCTCGTGCATCTTAGTGCTTAGTGCCTTCATGACCACTGGTCTGACAGATCCCCATTTTTCCAGGCAGATTCCACCTGACGCTAGAATACTGAGCGAGAGAGAGCCCTGCCAACGGTGCTAGCGTCTCTGATATGATATGCGTCTCAAGTATTTGTCCTTCATTAACAGTTACGCTTCAAAGGATATTGGAGCAAACAAGAGACGCGATTATAATGCTAATTAGGAAAATCTTTCTGCCAATATTGTTTCTCCTCCTGAAATCTATTAAGTAAACATTATAACCCACTAGCTGACTATAGCCTGTGATGCGCAGACCATTTGTGGGACTTTCTGGGCTTTTGGGGCTTTTCCCAAGGTTTCTGGTCATAATTCAGTCACAAATATTTTATTTCCCTCCGTGCAACTTTTCCGTCAACAGAAAGGTTTAATTGACACAACTTGGCAAGACCAAGCCGAGGGAGAACATTGAACGAGCGTGCTTGACAGCTAATTAACGTTAAGCTGCTGTAATTAGCATCCAGAATGCCGTACAGATATCATGTGGTGAGTGAGCCTCTGATGTCGACCCCTAAGCCTGTCACATTTTCTGAGGTCAGTCTGTAACGCTGCCACATTGCTGCTTATTTGTTCCTTTACTGTCAATTGTCACCTTAATTAAGTCATTTCCTAATTCCTGGTACGTTGACACTGCACTAGAATACTCCCAGCATAATAGACGACTCAGTTTACACAGTCCCGGTCCGACGCAGATCATCTGTCGCTTTGGGATCCGTGGGTATTTGGACATCACGGTCTGATTTGGTTTTTCTGTAAGGCCTTGCGATTCACAGTACATGCGTGAAAGGGATCTTTTATCAAAGTCTCAAAGTTCTGTTGAGAAATCCATCAGCATCTTTCTGTCTAAAGGCCAAGCATGAAGGCTTCCGTAGGCTGGCTCTTTGTGCAGGATGCCAACCGAAGGAGATGAAGTTGGAAACACATTCAACCAATGTGGCCTTTGGGTTAAGGGAACATTAAGAAGCCCTTTATAGAGTGAGTAAGCACCAGCTGGGTGGACGTGTGAGTTATCTTACTCGGCTTTTCCACGCCAGCTTGTCTACTGCACTCAGCAGCATTGCTCTACTTTGGGGTTTTACGTGCTACCTGATTGTAACATTTTACTCCAATCTAACTTTACGAGGAGCCACTTGGCAAGCGTGACCGTTTGACCAAACACCTTCCTGTAACTGCATCGTGCGTTTGGGAGCTCGCGTGGCACTGCTAGTGTTTTTGTCAGACTGAACTGCGCAGATTCGCTCGCTGACGCAATGTTAGTTTCGGGTTTGTGCCGATGAGCGTCCTTTCCTTTTTTGCATGTTCCGTAGTCCACTACACCTCGTCCATCACACGGCCCAGGCAGTGACTCCCAGCACCCAGCTCATCCATGACTGAGAGGTCAAGGGTCCAGCATTTTTGACTCCTTTTATGTATATTTATATATGAAATTCTTGTAGTTTTCTTGGACATGTGCGTTCACCCTCCCGCAGCTGCATTAACACACCAGTGCAGCGGTCGCCAGTATGTTGCTTGCGAGCTGCTAGCAGGGATAACATGAGTAGCTCACATAACACTTCTTAGAAATAGGATCAATTATGTTAATTTTGTATGTTTTTTTTTCTTTTTCTCTTATACACTTGTACATTGGGGCATTAAGAGGAATGTCACTTTGTGTCAACAAATGGCCGCGACACTGTCACTGCACTGCAAAATGGATGTGAGAATCAATCCAATCGGCAAGTTTCGTCATTACCACTGTTTGGTAACTGTCCCTGTATAATGTGTCGCTAATTGTAAATTCTACACCTTTGACAACTAATTCCATTGCCCCCACCCCATCCCACCCCAAGATAATCTTGTATTGAATGTGTAGCTCCCCAGATTGTGTTCTTTGTAGAAATAGCTCTCACTATAAACATGGCTTGAGACCACTGCACTACACTGTGAATGTTTCTCCCAATGACTGTGGACATCTGACTCAAACTGTCAGGTGAGAAAAACTTCCAGAAAAACTACGGCCTCCCAGTCACTGAAGTTGGTTGGATTTACGGCGGCTGGTGTCAGGCTGCCATCTGTTCCCGATCAGTCCCGAAGCACTTCCCGCAGTAATCCGTGGAGTGGAGGAAAGCCGTCCCCTATTTGACGTCCCTGGGGTTTTGATGCGACTGCGCGATTCTCTTCCCAATTAGCCGTTGTCGGCCCAGCATCTGGCTGGGCCCAATTATCCCACACTCGGAGTCACAGTCAGATAAGCACCTGCATTTCCTTGTCTGGGTTTTAAAACTGATACAGATGCTCTCACCCCCCTCCCCCCCACCCCCCCACCCTTGATGCAGTAGAATAAGCTCCTGAGTGGATACGCGAGGGGGAGAGTGGATCTGGAAGTGAGACTTTCATCATAAGGCCGAAGGCCCGTTTCCTCCAGTCCGGAGTTTCGGGCTTGAGGCTCTGGCTCTTGCACTCCGGCCTGATTCAGCGTTACAGTGCCCCTCGACTGAGGTCACAACGCAGTGTGAAGCTGTTCCACTGGCTTTCAAGAGGAACTGCTGCTAAAAATAGTTAAAATTGGTAAAAAAAAAAGAAAAGCATTTCTCATTCTGTCTGATTAGTGCAAGTCTCAGGATCTCTGTAATCAGGCAAACGTCGTCCGTGAGGCTCATACCCCCAGCATTGCAGAGAAGCTGCTGCTTTATGTTTCTATGCGTCTTCTGTTAGGTCTGTTGAGCTAAATGCTGTTCTATTTTAATTTGTTTTAATTGTTATACATGTTCTAAAGTCCGGGAGAGGGGCCCTCCCTGCTGTCTCTGCCCCCATCCCGGTGCAACTCCATCCCCACCCTGCATCACTGTACATATGGTTGGAGCCTCCAAGGGCTGCAGGTGCTAATGACCCTCCAAGTCATTTGGCCTCCCTGTCTCTTTGTCCCCCCACAGTGCTCAGCCCCTGGCTCTCCATCTTCTCCCACCCCACTGTGAGAGACTTCTCCCAGCTGGCCCTGGACCTCACTAGGAACCAGCTGATCGTGGGAGCCAGGTAATGGATATGGGCCCTTTTCTGCGGATGGGAAGTGTTCCCATAGCCTGTCTCTGCTAACAGTGTGTCCTCTGGCTGCTTCCTGCAGGAATTACCTCTTCAGATTAACTCTAAGCAACATTTCTCTGATCCAGGTGAGTAGATCTTCACGCTGAGCTGCCTTTTTCTCCTGTTCAGACCTGCCCACGGCCCCCGGATCAGCAGTAATGCTGCTGGCGCTGGTTTCAGCTCCTCTCCCATGATACCCGGCTGCCCTAGGGCACCGGTGGTCTGGTTCTGATACGGAAAATGGTCAGGTGATGAGCACCTGTGCCCTGGTGCAGTGCGACTCCTCTGTGATTCGGCCTAGAGAGCCGAGCTTAGTGGAACATTTGGGTTTCCATGGTGACCAGGGTTTCGAATGCAGGGAACACCTCAGGGGGTCAGTGTAGTGGCAGCGGCCGTCTTTGGCGCCGTCATGTGCGTCTGTGTCTGCGTGTGTCTGTCTGCATGAGTGTGTCTCTGTGTGTGTCTGGCATGTGTCTGCATGTGCATCTGTGTCTGCATCTGTCTGTGTGCATGGGTGTGTCTGTGTGTGTGTTTCTACATATGTGTCCGCATCTGTGTGTGTGTCTATGCTGGGTTCTTCTTGGCACAGAGGTTAAAGAGAAGCAGAGAGTGACCATTTCCAAGAGACAAATTCACCTTTTACCGAGACAATGATCCAAAACTCAAGGTTAAAGCTTCTCTCTGAAAAGGCTGAAGAGCTGGATGGGGAGCATTCCTGAGGGAGTCAGTCCCGATTTCAATCCCGTTAGGAATCCTACTGTGGAAAGATCTGGAAACTGCTGACTGTGAGCAACCCCAAACCACTGAGCATAGCTGTAGCAAATCTCCTAATTGGAATTCTCTCTATCAATATTAGGTCTAAACTCTTGAATATTGAGATAGTAAAATCTTCCTTAATCTCATCATAACAGCCATTCTGCTCACCTGCTGTAATTTGGGGTTCCAGTAGAACCCCGGGAGGAGTGCTGTTTCCAGGGAATGAGGCGTTTCGGATAGATGGGGACGGACAACCCAGAGGGACCCAGATGTCCATCCCAGGGTGGCGTCCCGCTGATCCCCTACATTTTGCACTTCGGCAGCTGGTCCTATGAGTGTTCTGTGACACTCTGGCATTAATATCAGCTCCACTAATGTTTAAAACGGATACCCCCCACCCCCCTGAGAGAGCCATATCTCTGTCCCACCATGGTCGGGAGTGAGCAAGACTGATCTGTCTCCATTTGGGAGCTTTGGGTGTGGTGCTCGGGGGGCAATGTGATGGCAGAGTGTGTGCTGGGGGGTTGGGGTATGGACGGGAGCAGAATGGTGACCAGAGGTGGCAATTTCAGGTCCAGAAAGTAAAAATCCAGACCAGGATTTTGTTTCAACCAACCAGCTGAGAGTAA
>JAODLD010000040.1:5439291-5449777 GCA_026781065.1 Mormyrops boulengeri | reverse complement strand
CCAGAGGTGGCAATTTCAGGTCCAGAAAGTAAAAATCCAGACCAGGATTTTGTTTCAACCAACCAGCTGAGAGTAAAAAGAGTCACTGTCAAATAGTACTTAAGTGGTTGGTTGAAACAAAATCCTGGTCTGGATTTTTACTTTCTGGACCTGAAATTGCCACCACTGATGGTGACAGTGCCTGTCTGCATTCCTAAAGGGCCATTTGACAAAGAGGGATGTGCTTCAACATGACAACGTAAACTCTTGCTCTGCCATCTTAGAGAGGGTGTGCAATTCTGTCTCTGAAGTTCAGGATTTATTCGTTTATTCCAGGTTCCTAGGCTCTGTGTGCAAGGCAACTAATGTCTTCCTTGGGCTGTATTTGTGTCTTATTTCATGTATATGTATGGATTGCTGGAGTGCTTCTCCTTGACCACCCAGTGCGTTCTGCAGTATCTGCATATCTTCCTGGGCTCCGAGGCTCACGGTCTGCAGTGCCTGGCATGTGTCAGTCTTCACTCGTAGCATCAGAACTTTTCCAGTGGCTTCCTGCCAGGAGATTAATGGGTCTGGAAGAAGGTCACTTCATTTTTAGGCTCCCCGCTTTAAATACATAACATTCTGGCCTGGCAGGAGCACATATAGAGGAGCGCTGATTTTACCCTCCAAGCTTTCCTTAGGGGGGATGGGGGGGAGGAGGGTACTGACCTTGGTTGATCTTCCCTTCAGCTTCACAGAGACCGCAGAGAGCGATTGCTACTTCATTTGCTGCCCTGTCACCATGACCCGCACCCTGCAAAGTGCCAATAGGAAGATGAAGAAGGCCCCTAACGCCAAACTTAAGTGAAGCCAAGCCAAAGGATGGCAGACCGCGGGCAGCAACTTCGTGCTGGACGGCACTTTGCAAAAGCCCCATGCCGAAGGGGCCCTGCCTGCACTAAACGCATGCCTGGAAGCACTTGAAAGGATTCGCTAGTTTATTTTCTTGACCCATTTTTTGAAAGTCATGTACACTTTGCATCCACAAGGAGAACAGAGATCTAAACCATGTTGGGGGACATTGAATTTAGAAAGAAATAAACTGAGGACAACTCACAGATCTCAGATGTTGCCCGTTCCTGCGGTCCGAGATTTGTGTCACCTAGTCTGCATAAAATGTCCTGAAGGGCACCTTTACTAAAACATGATGCCTTACAACATGAAGTATGTCATCTTAACTGGTGAAGAATGTAGCTGACTGTCCCTATCAGAATTATACCCTTTACCCCGGTAAATGACTTTTTATGACCATTTATTTGTACTGTCTTGGGACATCGGCATTGGGCGGACATCAGAGCAAGCGTTTCAGGTCGGCTATGAGGCAGGGCTGTGCGTTTGCTACAGGCTGCCCCACCAGCGGCCCCAGAAGCACTTCAAGCCCCCAGGATGACGTCTGGCCACAGGAGCCGAGTCTCGAGCTGGCAAAGCACGAGGTGTGCAAATGGGAGCCTACAGTAAGAGGGCCAGATTTTGGCGGCTGAGTAAATGTGGAAGGTGATGCTTCTGCTCTTTGTGCTCCACAGTGTAAACAGGGTCAAGTTTGCTAGAGCAGATTGGTGTTTGCCTGAAGAAACATTACGCAGGGGTGGAATGTACCCAAGTAGGAACTCGCATCTTCTTCTCATCTTCCATACCTTGCTCTCTCTTTCTTTCTGTCACTCCCTTGACGGCACCCCCCCCCCCCCACCATGGAATGTGGGTGGAAGATCCAGCAGGACTCTCTGTGGCATGACTTCATGCACCTAACAGTAGGCCTTCCTGAATCTGAATGTGCTACATTCAAGATGTCTCGAAAGCACCCAGCTGCGGCTCCCCAAGCACGTCTTCATCATCGCCCATCAGCTCCTAGGACGGGCTGGATGGCCCTGCATCTTCTGAAGAACCAAATAAACGTGTCACTGAGCAGGTGGCTGCTGTATGGTTGAAGGAAGGGGACATCACTACAGTGTGAGAAGGAGAGAACTTCCTGGTGCTTTCAGTAGAGTGTATTTATATTAGCAGGTATGTGAAGGGCTGAAGGACTTTACACAAGAACGACGTAACCACCTCACGTGCTTATGGGCATCATTCATCAGGAAGGCCCCGGGTGAAAGGCGTCTTGATCATACCTTTTTTAAAAAAAATTCTTGGCTGCATGGACACACACAGTGACTTTCTCTCATAACCGGCAAAGATCAAACCTGGCTTTCCCTTTCTACTCCGCTGAAGAATGAGGAATTAGCAGAGCGCTTTCCCTCCCGCTCCTGCGGTTTTTCTGATGAAGCCTTTGGTTTTCCGCGGAGCACTGGGCACGTCTCGTTCACCTCCCGATCTTTAAAGCACAGTGGTGCCCTTTCCAAATCTTATCGGCCTGGGAGCCGTTATCCACTTCAGAGAGCATCAGCGCTGCCAAGGCTGCAAGGTTACGAGCTTACATTTCCAGGGTTTCAAAGACACTGCATCCAGGAGCCTGCCTGTCTAACCCATGTAATATTCTTGCTTTGTTTAAAGACACATTTTCCCATCTCTACCCAGTGAACTGTAACAACGCGTGCTGCAAAAATATCATGATTTTAATTTGTACAGGTGCGAATGTAGTACTTTTTCCTTGTTGAGTTCTTGGATAAACCACTTCCAGTCCATGTCACAGGCAGGCCTGTAGTAAGTGATTCTTTTGGACCTAGAAAGCAGTATAGAGCCTTATGAAATTGACATGTCTTTAAGACTTGCATACTGCAGCCTATCTATTGTCTAGGCCCTTTGTGCCCCAGTCTATGTCTTGGTCTTTCAGCACACAACCCTCTTTATCTTCTTCCTCGAGGCCCCCCCCAGCAGGGTTGAGGCCCCCAGGCATTTCAGCTTTTAACCTCAGGAGCGTGAATTTTCAGCATGCATTACTTCGAGAACTCTGGGCTACAGGCGGAGGGGCGGCTTGTGTGGGACTTCATCGCAAAGCCCACACCTTTGCTGTCAAGGGATGACTGACCACTGAACCATGGTCACCTCCACCCAGGTAGCTCAGAGAATCCACTTTGACAAAGAATTTCAGGCTTGATTTTCTTGTGCCTTGAGGTTTCTAGATGTGTTCTTGGGTGCTCCCTGTCCTGGCAACTCAAATCCGGGAGATTTTAGATAACACCATTGTCAGGGTTGTGATTTGGTTTGATAGTTGCACTCATCTGTTAGCAAGAAGGTTTAAAGACACCATAGTTTGAGAAGATATGCCTAATTAGTTGCTTTTATGATTCATGTTCTTCTGTAATTTGCATGGATTTAATTATTGATGCAGTCATTATCATTTTGGGGCTGACGGCTTCATAGATGTCGGAGAGCTGAACTCATTATTCTTAGTCATCCTATTGTATATCCAGGTAATTACTTTGTGCTTATGTGATTTTTACTCAGCATCACGTAGCTGTAGTGAATTGTGACCATTTGTGGTAAAACAGTTCACCCATCTACCTTCCAAACACATACCCTGAGCAGGGTGGTGGGGAGCCTGGAGCTTGTCCCAGGCAGCACAGGTGTACACCCTGGATGGGGTACCCATCTATCGCAGGGTACATACATACATCGTCTTGGCAAATCAGACATGCCAGTTAGCCTAACTGTATGTCTTTGTACTGCGGTAAGTGGGTTTTGAACCCTCAGTCCTGGAAACGTGTAGCAACAATGTTATCTACCAAACCACCATGCAAGCCCTATTTTCCTCAGGTAAAGGTGATTTAAGTTCATTTCTTTAATCCCCTGCCCCCAGGCTTCCAAGGGGAAGTGGAGCACGTAGATTGTTACACATCCCCTTCCAAGAATTCTGGTTCTTCATCATCTGAGAAGAGTATGTAGCGTGGACACCTCCACAAAACTTTTACAGCAGAAATCAAAGAAAAGACTATTGCTCTCTTAATCAGTTTCTTGTGAACTTTTGGTTCGGTAGAAAGATGGCTGTGACACTCACTTGGAATTGCATGAAAAAGGCATGTGGTGTGTGAAGCGAAGCTTAAAAGTGCTTGTTTTATGTTTTATGACTTATAAATTGAGGAAATCCACATTATAATAAAGAGCATGGTTTAGTCCCCATTGAGACCTGGGGTCACCTCTCCCCCAGCATTTGCACACCTTTCCATGAGTTATCTTTTTGGCAATATGGCGATATTGCCTCAGTGTCGTAAAGATGTTGTGCTTATATCGAGAATGTGCCCGGCTGGAGTACCTTCAGAAAACTTTAATCCTGAAGGAAAGTGTAGTAGCCCCCCCCCTTTCCATTTCCGTGATGTAAACATGCCTCCATGGGCTGCCCTCACCCCCTTAACTCACCCCCCAAAAATGCCTCATGTCTATGAGGCCGAATGCAGCCATTGAGTTGTGCAGCGGGGCGGGCGGGGGGGCTACTACACTGATTCCATCTGAAAACCAGCCAGCCTACTTCCATAAAAGGAGGCTGAGGGGGCTCTGATCCCCCCTGCGTGGGGATCAGTGTTTGGGGACAATGCCCAGCCCCTTTGGGAATCCTGTCACATCCATCAAGTCTGTGTTGAATGGGTCTGAGCGGGACCATGAACTGGGGGCTTGGTTAGAGGTCGGGGGCGGCGCCCCGTTGAAGTTCAGGAACCTTGAGAAACACTGTGGGCCGAGACCGTCTGGTCGCTTGGTCATTGGAGGGGGGCTTGATGCGCCATGATCAACTGCCTCGCTGGGTGGTGTTAATAACTGAGAAAACCTATGGCTGTGAGTTGAGGGAGGAGGAGCTGTCTGCCTGGCCTTATTCTGAGGTCATCTCTTTCTAGAGAGCAGGGCCAGGTGCCAGATCAATTGTAAAAGTTGTATTTTTATGATAAATAAAGAGACATAAGAGTGTGTATTTTTTATCGCTAGCTAAAGGAGTCAATTGAAAACTGTACTCTTCTCTAATTCCCCATATACTTTGCTTCTCTTGACATTTTATTTTTGTCCGAGGAATCTGTGGCGTAAAATTTTCTGACGCTCCCTTCTGTGAAAAACGTCAGCATGTCTGCAAGGGCAATTCTCGCTGCTTATGAATTTCACTGGATGCCATGCACCGGTCCAAGGCAGGAGAGGGATGAGGGCTGTTATGTGCAAATGGAATCTCTTGTAACAGCTAATGGAATGGATTTGGATTGGGAGCTAAACGCTTCTGTCACCCAGGAGCATAATCTACCAAATGATTGACAACCTCATGTGAACTCTGGAATTGAAGTGAAAGTTCGATAAAAATGCCCTATATCATTTTGGCAGCCTAATAAAATATAGAATAGTATCAGAAATTATTTTCCTTCAATAACAATATAATGTGACTGTAAAAATCCAACTTATTGGATCATTACAGAAGTTGTCAATTTTTGTTTAAAGTTCAGTTTTCTAATGAGCAACAGTATTTCATATTAAGTGGTGTAAGGAAACCAGCCTCCATAATGTCCAGTACAGCCCCCAGGCTCTTTTGCCACGCCTGTCACTGAGGATTTATCACCTCTGACTTGAGAGAGCCAAGCCCTCCGATCGATCCAGGCTGTACTGACAACATAAGCTCCAAGTGTGTGTTGCAGGTTTGAAGCCCTGTGGCTGAATGGCTGCTTAGAGCCTCTTTCGGCGCTGGTCCCAGGCCGTCTGGTCCACGTGCATTCTGGGGCTTTGCATTGAACCCCGCATCCTTGCCGATACTATGGCAACGGCCTAACTGATGAGTCACCCCAAAGGTATTTCCTCTCTCTATCCCAAAAGCTCCGTTTCTGAAAACAAAACACAAACAGCCCAAACTCCCAGGCTGCTTTGTGGCCCTGATTGGCATTACTAGGTTTTTGCCCCATTTTTTTCCCAGCCCATTACCTCATCATACGATCCCCCCGCCCCCCCCAGCATGAGCCCACAGCTCTTCTGTTGCAGTCACCATTTCTCCTCACTGTACTGTACACACTGTAGAATTTCCCAGCGTGTTCCTTTGGAAGGGGCCGCCATGTGCTGTTCTGCTCTCGGCCCTGTAGGCCTCTGGCTAGCAGTTCATGTGGCTGTGGAGTGACGGGACGTTTGACCCACCCGGTGAAAAGCGAGTTGGTTTTGCATTCTATGGGCTGACAAACTACAGGCGGCTAATGCTGTTTGTCCTTAGCATCGTCACACACAGTTATAAAAGATACAAAAGCAGGACTGTTAAACTCATTTTGATTTGGATGAAATGAGGAGCTACGCTTTCCACCCATTATGATGGCCTCCTTTCCCCTGGGTGCAGTGTAAATATAGTCTGGACACTAATTAAATCCTGCACAAACATGACTCTGGCTTGAGCCTTAACTGCTTGAGCTCGTTTTCACTCTGTGTTTATCTTTGAGTGAAGAAGGTTAATTGAACAGAGTCCCTTAGTCGGGTAGCTCAAAGGCAGTGGTGGGTACTCAGAATAGGCCGCCTGACGCTGACTTTCAGAAGGCGTGGTGATCAATTCCTGGTTGCACTGAGCTGATCAATGGTCTTCTCCTCCTTCCTGCCCAGTCCTTTGATCTGCTTCCAGGCTCCAGGCTGTGTTTTGTAGTATGTGATGAAGTCCAAGCTAGTGTGGTGGAAAGACTCGGAAAGGCACCTTGTTCCCGGGATAGTGGGATCATACTGGCCGTGTGGTGGAGAGAGTCGGAATGGCACATTTAGCCCGGGATAGTGGGAGCATAATGGCCGTGTGGTGGAGAGAGTCGGAATGGCGTATTTAGCCCGGGATAGTGGGAGCATAATGGCTGTGTGGTGGAGAGAGTCGGAACGGCGCATTTAGCCCAGGTTAGTGGGAGCATAATGGCCGTGTGACGGAGAGGGTAGGAATGGTATGTTTAGCCCGGGATAGTGGGAGCATAATGGCCGTGTGGTGGAGAGAGTCGGAACGGCGCATTTAGCCTGGGATAGTGGGAGCATACCTGCCGTGTGACGGAGAGGGTAGGAATGGTATGTTTAGCCTTGGATGGTGGGAGTTTAGCTGATGTGTAAACGTAAACATGAAGGACAGCCCATCAGAGGGAAACCGGGAGATGGAGAGACTTCAGAATCACCATTGAGCCAGCACATGCCTTCATTAGAGGAAGGAGAATGTTAGCCTTGGTGATGCATCCATAATTAAACACGGGACACTTAAAAGAAATATAATTGGGGGCCAGGGGTGGGGGGCTGGGGTGTTGCTGTGCTCCACTTGAATGATAAGAAGCGCTTGCATTTATATGCAAATGACATGTGGTTTGCCGGCTATCTAGTCGCCTGGCTCTTTGAGGCAGTGGCCCACTTATTGCCGTGTTAGCATAGCAAACAGTCCGAGGTACGGGTGCATCCTCAGTAAGGCTGGGCAAGTGCAATATTACCACAGATAGCTGGATAATAGCTGCAAACTGTCTGTACACTCCAGCTCTACACTGGAGGCTAAAACTGGAATGGGAATGCATCCCTTTTCTTTATTTTGGTTTCCTAGGCAACAGAATGGGGCCCAGACGAAGACACCAGGAGGTCCTGTCAGAGTAAAGGAAAGACAGAGGTAACGTTTAATGCTGTCCCCTCATTTAGCCAGCAAGGGGAAAATGCAGTTTGTGGTTCCAGACGTTTACTGCCTCATGGTTTCGCTCTCTTTGCATGACATTCTGATTGCATGAGAGCCAGAACAATAAGGCGAACCTCTTCAGCAATTTGAGGATTCACTGTGAAGCACTATTTTCATGAGAGATGAAACGAGGAGAGCTCTAATATTAGCCGCATATCATTGAAGATACATATATATTGATGCAGGCAAAGAGAACCAAGCCCAGGTTCAAAATCTATTATGTGCCAAAAGTTGTCATCATGTACAATAAACATGCATTAACCTTCCAGATGAAAATGTCTGACAATAGTGTTTATAGCTTTGTAGAATCATCTTACTCAACAATATCCATAAATCACCAGGCTCCATCTTGGTGGAATGATGGAGGTCTGGTTGGCTTATTTCGGTCTGACAGTAAATCCCTGTGGATAACTCCCTCCGCAGGTGGAGTGCCAGAACTACATCCGGGTGCTGCTCATCAACGGGAAGCGGGTGTTCACCTGCGGCACCAACGCCTTCCTGCCCATCTGCACCACGCGACAGGTGAGGGGGGTCTCTGCCAGATGTGGGGGGCCCATGTAGCCGACAGTGTGCCACGTTACACATTTAAAGGGCTGGAATCTCATAGTAAATTCTGGGATACAGCCTGCTCCTGAGCGTTGCTCAGCTGTCGGAGGTGTATTCACTTATTTGAAAACACTGAAGCCGGGAAGGTTTATGGATTTTCAGGAAGATCTGTTTGCGATGTAAACAGAGCAGAACAAATGTGTTCTCTGAGGGCTGCTTGACTGTCAGTGCTGCTTACTCGCTGGAGGGGCTGCTGTTTGGGGTTTATATTTGAGTTAGAGTTTGGGTTTGTGTTTGGGCCAAATTTAGGGTTAAAGTTTGAGTTCGGACTGCTAGACTGTGAATGTTTTTTTCCGGTTTTTCAAGTTTTTCACAAGATGTGAGATGACCAAATTAACCAAATTACTGAACAATTAGATCAAGTGTCCCAGTGGGAAGCAAAGCCCCCCTGTCTACAGGTGGTAATACCCCCTGCTCTTCCCCGCATTTTCCAGGTGGGAAACCTGAGCCGTGTGCTGGATCGGGTCAACGGCGTTGCACGCTGCCCCTACGACCCGCGCCACAATTCCACAGCTGTGGTGACGGACAAGGGCGAGCTGTATGCGGCCACCGTTATCGACTTCTCGGGCCGGGACCCCGTCATCTACCGTAGCCTGGGCAGCATGCCGCCCCTGCGCACGGCGCAGTACAACTCGAAGTGGCTCAACGGTGTGTGCACGTCTGTAGGACGAGGCGGACCCACACATCTATGCACACACATACAAACACATACAGTCCAAGTATTCATATCTTTATAGAGAGATTAATTTCTATGGGCATAATCCTAATCCCAACTGTGATGACCTTAACCCCTACCCAGCCCTAACCATAAGTAACCAAACAAAAGACAAGACTTGCTTTTTTAGTGCATTTAGTGCATTTTTAGTGTTTTGATTGCATTCACAGATTTTTTTATAAAATTGAGGATATCCTTGTGGGGACCTAAAAATGTCCCCACAAGGTAAAAAGTTTCCCCACGATATAAAAATTACAAAAATGGGCACACACACAGGCAAACACATGAACACACGCCGTGTCCCTTATTTGGTTTCTCTGACTGTTGTCTTGGTTTCATCGTAAGCTTTTATTGTCTTTGATCCTAAAATTATTATCACTAATTAATTCAGGATCTCTGACATTAGTCATCAAGCCTTGCAGGTGGTCAGCAGATCCTTTGAAGATGGAGAGATGGGCACTGACTCTGCCTTCCTCACCCTCAAACCCTATACATTGGAAATTTTAGCATCATAATATAAACAGAAATGTTAATACAGCTGAAGGCAGGTGCAAGTTGCTACTGTTTGTTTGTTTGTAGGTTTACGATCAGACACACGCTGTTCGTAACAGATCTGACAGCCAGGTGTGTGTGTGCGCATGTTATAATTATTACATTGTGGGGACTAGATCTCCCTGCAATGTGATAAAAACCTGTTACATTTTACCTACATTACATTTTTTCACTCGCGAGAGTAGGGAAATCAGAGAGCCCCAGGGAGACACCAAGTGAAGGGGGTGGGTGGGTGGGTGGGTCACCTGTATGATAGTGACACCCCCTCATGCTTATGGACATGAGTCTATCTAGTGTCATTCTAATAAGCCCCTCCTCCTAAGGCCGGGCCTTGACCTCTCCTACAAGTAAACACAGGACATCTGGCTCATCCTGAAAGTGACTGATGATAATAATCATCGCAGCCGGTTTTAGGTACCTCCCTGGATTTCTGATGATCCTGGGGATCACTGCCTGGCTTCCTGCCTGTCAGGCTGCACTCTCTTCTTCTGAGGTCTCTGCCACACCCAAGGTGAACATTTTCACAGGCTGAAGTTGCAGCCAGGGCCACATGGATTAAAACCATATATTAAGGAGTGATATGCAACACGATTGGTTATAACAGTGATATTATTTGCATCAGAACTATGTCTGTATAAGTTGTATGAAATCAAAAGTATTTGGTAATAATTTTACAGTAATAATGATAATTGCAAACTATAAATAAAGCACAAAATCATCAGTCTAACAAGCAGTTAACACCATTTGAACAAACCCCTGAACACAGATTAAAGCACACGCTGAAGCCCCGGCCCCACCCTGCTCTGTCCCATCCATCCTGCTCTGCCCCACCCACACAATGCAGCCCTGCCCACCCTGCTCTGCCCCGCCCACACAATGCAGCCCTGCCCACCCTGCTCTGTCCCATCCATCCTGCTCTGCCCCGCCCACACAATGCAGCCCAGCCCACCCAGCACTGTCCCCTCCCACCAGCACGGGCCCCCCCACACAAGGCAGCCCCCGCCCCCCCCCACCGGGCCCCCCCACCCCAGGCGGCA
>JAODLD010000040.1:5421784-5432370 GCA_026781065.1 Mormyrops boulengeri | reverse complement strand
ATTACAAAACTGTGTGTGTGTGTGTGTGTGTGTGTGTGTGTTTGTGTGTGTGTGTGTGTGTGTGTGAGACATGCATCAGTTGCCAGGCCCTTTCCCTGGTTACGCTCATAGCAGCTTAAGCTAACAGAGGTGTGGGTGAAATTGAAAGACAGGATGGAGAGATCCATGGAGCCCGGGACTTATTTAAAACACAGCAGGGTGGAACAATCACAGCAGGCACCAGGAACAGGCTGGGGAAAGGGCTTCTGGATCCTTTTCATTCATTCCGGAAGTTTCCACAGCATGGGCAAACAGCGCATATTGGTGCTGAGTCAGTCGTTGCTATAGTGCAGGGTGTATTAAATATGTAAAAGGGCTGTTTTTGAATCTGTGTAATGCCGGGGGGGGGGGGGTTAATTTATGTACATTTAAGTGGCAGCTGTCTGCTTGTGGATAGCACTGACCAGGGAGCACTGACCACTGGCCTCCCCATTGGTCCTGCTCCTTCTCATGCGCTTCCTCGTTGGTCCCAGTCTCTCTCACACACCTCCCTACTGGTCCTGCTCTCCCCCATACCTACTCACTGGTCCAACTCACTCATGTACTAGTCCCAGTCTCTTTAGCACCTCCTCTTTGGTCACACTCTCTCTCACATGCCTCCTCACTGGTCCTGGTCTCTCACACACACCTCGCCATTGGTCCTGCTCCTTCTCATGCACCTCCTCACTGGTGCCACTCTCTCCACCTGCCTCCTCCCTGGTCCCACTCTCCCTCATGCACCTCCTCACTGGTCCCACTCCCCCTCATGCGCCTCCTCACTGGTGCCACTCTCTCCACCTGCCTCCTCCCTGATCCCACTCTCCCTCATGCACCTCCTCACTGGTCCCACTCTCCCTCATGCGCCTCCTCACTAGGGATGGGTATCGTTTGAATTTTTTTGATTCGATTCCGGTTCCGCTTAATCGATTCCGGTTCTTATCGATTCCACAAAGGTAAAAAAAACAAAAAAAGAGGACAACTGTTTAAACATACCTAAATGACGGAGATTCGACAACTGAAAATGGATGTAGACCTTTCACCACAAATGCAGTTACTGCTCTGTGACACTCCTCAATTTTTTCTTTGGTCATGTTTCCTTTTATTGCTAACGTGAACGGTGTGTCGTGGCTAGTAATCCGTGATTGCGGATTGGTAGTAATATCGCTAGCTGAAGAGGGCTTACTCGTGCTCAGAGACTGCAAGACATCAAACACTGTGCAACTCATCAATTTTGTGCAACATATCAATTTTGTGCATATGTTGCACGCTGCCTTATCGTTTCCTTTTTTAGTTTACTGAAGCCACACTTTTGACCGTTTGCGATCCATGTCGAACACTGTTAGCACTCTTCTTCTCTGGCAGTAACGTTTAGTGGTGATGTTAGGCACGCGCTATTTTTTTTTTTAACAATTTGCAATTTTACATTAAATAAATAACTGAAGAAAGTAACATCACATAAAATAAATGTGTATTTGGGTTTAACTCTTTTTTAACAAACCTAGCAAATCTCAACTAAAACAGGTCCTGGCAGATAACCACACATGTTCTAGCAGATGCGGTGTTTAAGAACCGATTTACAGATCCAAAATTTAAAAAAAACCGAGTGGGTACCCGGTATTTTCAAATCGGTCATTATTTGGAACCTAATTTCGGTTCTCATCCCTACTCCTCACTGATCCCCCTCTCTCACATGTACATCCTCACTGGTCTTGGTCTCACTCACACGCCTCCTAACTGGTCCCGCTCACTTTCATACGCCTCCTCACTGGTCCCGCTCTCTCACCGCCTCCTCACTGGTCCCGATCTCTCTTGCGCGTCTCCTCACTGGTCCCGATCTCTCAACCACGTCCTCCCACTCTCCCTCGCGCACCTTCTCCCACTCTCTGCTTTGGGATTGTCAGATCCTTGGATGTTTTGTAGTCTGCCGCTTGCTTACACTGACCTCAGACTTAATTAACCCACTTGCTTCATTTGATTCAGTTAATCACACAGTGTAAATTTAGTCAGTTCAGTAGTGCTCATGGGCTATAATTATTCACTGTGTGGTAAAACTGCATTATACCTTTAAATTATAACTAAAGCTATTTATCCCTCCTGCTACATTACTTTTTAACCCCTGAACAATTAAGCAGGCTATAAATCACTGGAAAATTTAAACACTCTTTCTTCACTCTTCTTAGTTAAATTTTTACAGCTAATTAAATAAAGCATATTTTATTAACGGCGCCTGTCTTAGTTTTCTAACGACAGTTAAAGGTCTTGGTTTGACTCGCCAGCTTAAACTTGCACTGAAGGTTGGGTGAACTTGCCCCAGGCCTGTCCCGTCCCTGTCTGCTCGACACCCCCGCACCCCCCGTCCCCGTCCCTGCCACGAGCCCTCAGAGATGGCAGTTATGATTGTCTGGCAGTTGCACATTCTTCTCCCCCCCAAGCCAGAAGCAGCTTGCTGCGATGAGCTGACGTTGATGATGACGCTTTTTGTAATGCAAGGCAGGTTTTTTGGCCGTGCAGTTTATCATGAGGCAGACTGGGGGGGTGGGGGCAGGTTATGTAGCCATGTTTCTGGTCTCTCGTGTTGCAGTCGGGTTCCAGTCGGCTGTTGGCTCCATGCAGAAAGCCGTTCAGTTTGGAACATCGAGCGGTCAGAGCATCTCAGGGGGGTACAGGCTTCAGCACAGATGGGGGGCTGAAGGCTCCACAGCCAGGCTAATGATGAATGTGACACTTACACCAGCTTGGGGGTGGGGGGGGGATTCTGGTAGTGAAACCCTCATCTGATTGGCTGACTCCTCCGGGTGGCTCCTGACTGACGAGCTGATTGGTTCTCGACTCGATCAGCTGGTATGACATGCGGAGCTCACATGTTTCCTCAGATTTCACCTTGGAGCGGGGCCACTGGCCTGGTGACATCAAAAAGGTGACAGTCTAATTGCGACAGCCTCCCCTGCTCACTTTCCAGAAGTATTTGATGCCCACTAAGACCGTAGCAGTGAGGGGATCTTGGGCAGGGGGGGTTACAGGACGTTGCATGTCTCATAAACATTCGCTGGACATTTGTGTCTGTTGCTTTGTGTGACATCCTAAAGCAGGCAGATTGACTGAGAGGTTCCCTGTGTTTCAGATCTGTTTCAGGGGGTAGGGGGCCTGGGGGGTGTCTTTAAATGGTGACACTGGATTCTGGGACAGAGTTGAGCTGGACATCCAGGCTTTACACGCAAACAGATCAGCTCACTGTGATCAGAAGGCCTTTTCCCGCTGGATGTGAACATCACGGGTGGCTGAATCCTGCCTTGTTCGGTGGAATCGTTTCCCACATCTTATGTGCTGGTTGTTTTCCGATCTGCTTTTCCCATCACTAGATTTGTTCAATCCTTCTTTTTTATTTCCCTTTATCTGACAGTTTAATCCAGACCCTAATTCAGCTAATTATTTAAATTAGAATTTAATTAATTTAGTGAAGTTAAACACTTCGTCGTCCAACCGTAAGGCCGATCTGCTAAGCGCTACAGATCCAGCATAAACCCCCCGGCTCTCATCAGCACCCCCTGCTGGTGCAGTCCTGCACTTGTGATGCATTAAAAATGCAGGGTAATCACTCATCTCCTTTACCAGCCTGTAAAGAGGCCTTGGCTTTTGCTGTAAAATGTCAGTTAAAGGCATAGTCCCCATGAGTATTGTGGGTAAGTGCTTCTCTCAGAGCCTCAGGGATCACACTTCATCTCTTTGTTATGTTATCGAAGCAGCAGCGTCTCCTCTTGTCACCTGACTCAGGTTTGACGTAGCGACTGAAGGGTAGTTTATCCCAAGGTGAACGATACGCCACGGCAGTCTCATCACTGCGCCTCCCCACATCCCCACGCCGACAATCCGTCCTCTGGCCGTTTCTGTCGGCTTCCCGCGCCCTCTGTGAAAACCATGAATCAGCCAGCATGAACGCTGTGAGCGGAATGACGTGCGGCGCTGCGAGAAGGCGATCCCGGCGTTTGGGAGGTGATGGCGTTTAGCGCTGAGAATCGTGTTTGGACGTTAGGGCTGGGTGAATACGTGTCTACTATGTCTATGTCTATGTCTGGCACAGTGGCCGTCTTCTGATTCACGCTCTCGTGGCTTCGGGTGGCTCACACTCACCCGCAGCACGTGTCGCCGTGGGTCTTGGCGTTTGTTTCTGTGAGGATGCAGGAGAGCAGCATTACTCAGAGCTGCTTGGGAGCTTGCTGGCACCGCCTGGCCTGGCCTCAGCACTGATGATTTCTCAGCTTGCCATAATTAATGGAGTGTGGGCAGGTCTGTCGGTAAATGAATTGGCCCCAAGGTCCCTGTCCATGGGGTCTGTCTCTTGCTCTGGCTAATCCCGGGTCATAATGACGCTTTTAATCAGCAGCAAGGGCCTGCCGTAAATGTCATTATTTTTGCTCGTCTAAAGTGCTGATCTGTCTGTAAATAATGCGTGTTCGGTGAGGGGATTCTATTACCCGTGTTTATTGTCACGATATGCTAAATCGGTTTCTGGGATGTTCAGGCCAATTGAGCTGCAAAATCATATCGTGGGCGTCGTACAAAGAAAGAGCCGGATCGTGACGAAGTCATTATGAAGTAGCGCGGGGCTGATTGGAGGTCACCGTCACACCTCCTGATTTGCAGTCTGTGTTTCGCTGGAGTGTGATGCAGAAACACATTTTGTGTGGCCAGACAGGGGCTCATTCCACAGCAGGGAGGTTTGTGTGTGTGTGTGTGTGTGTGTGTGTGTGTGTGTCTGTGTGTCTGTGTGTCTGTGTGTCTGTGTGTCTGTGTGTCTGTGTGTGCGCGCGTGCATGGGGTTTATATATATATTAGATTGTGGGGACCGAGCTAGTTATTTTGATGTTGTGGGGACCACAAAAAATGTGTGGAGACATGAGTGCGTCACACCAAAAAATGTGTATGTCTGTGATTATGTTTATATTACATTGTGGGGACCAAATGTCCCCTACAATGTAATAAAAACCTGTTATTTCAGGTCTCCACAAATATCTGTGAAGGCAATCAAAAAACTAAAAATGCCTCGTATTTTGTTTGGTTGCTTATGGTTAAGGTTAGGGCTGGGTAGGGGTTAAGGTCATCATGTTGGGATTACAGTTTTCCACCTAGAGATGAATGCAGAGTCCCCACAAGGATATAATTACAAACCTGTGTGTTTGTGTATGTGTATGTATGTGTGTGTGTTGTGTTGGTACTACACATGCATTACCTGCACACACCCTACACCACAGCTGGGTTCAAGTGCTGACAGCTTCATTTCATTAACAGCATTTGAGGTTTAATTGCTCCTCAATTAGCCCATTTTTGCACAGCTTACGAACGTATAATTGCTGTGGGAGACCCTTCGCTGTGGCACATTTGCGTCGATTTGTTTCCCTCTCGCTGTCTGGTGCCTTGTCACACGTGACAGCTCGTAGTGTGCGCGCATGTGTTTTTGTTGTGTTCGGCCGTCACATACTGTTATCTCGCCGTGGCCCCCTGCAGGCTTTGCCTTGAAGCGCGGGACCCTTACTGTGGCTGGGACCGGAAGCAGCGGCGCTGTACCACCATTGAGGACAGCTCCAACATGAGCCAGTGGAGCCAGAACATAACAGAATGTCCAGTAAGTCCTTGGGGTGGGAGAAATTGTAATGATGATGGAGGCTTTAGCTGCTGTGATAAGTGTTTTTCACTTAATGAACGTGTTACAGTGTAACTTCAGAAAACACAACTCCCTCGTTTCTTTCTGGTGTAAAATCAGTCTCCACTTGTGATCTGTGGATTAGAGTCAGTCCCCATCTGTTCCCCAATCCAGCTCCTTACTTTCTGCTGCAGGTGAGGAACTTAACTGTCAATGGTGGCTTTGGGCCCTGGGCTCCATGGCAACCCTGCAGCCATGACGACGGGGACAGCAGCAGCTCCTGCCTGTGCCGCCTGCGCCCATGCGACAGCCCCGCCCCCCGCTGCGGGGGTCGCAACTGTGAGGGACCTACCATGGAGGTGTCCAACTGCTCCAGGTGAGGGGAAAGAGGCGTGTGGGTGACGATACGGCAGACAGTGGTGCTCCAGGTGACCCACTTAAGGAGCCTGATTACCGAGAGTGTAGAGAAGCCGTGTCTTAGCGAGGGAGAGCAGGTTCACAGGGACGGCAGCAGGGGAGAGACGGGGCCACTGTATCAGCACCTGCAGGATGAACAAAGGCGGCGAGCAGGGTGCTGATAATCAGAGGTGAGCAGGGAGACCCTCGGCCCTTCCGGGAACTTCCACACCCTCCCCACATTGGGGCTGCTAATGGGCAGAGGCGACAAACCTCCTGTGCCGCTTCTCCGCTGATCTCTTCTGTCCAGACCGACATTCTGCGTTCTCTGCCTTCCCCTGACAGATTAAAAGTTACAGCGGGAGCTGAGGTTGGGTTCAGCTTCACAGGAAGCCGCAATTAAATCACGAAACGGAGCCCTGCCAGAACAAAGCACTTAGGCAAATTGAAGGAATTTTAATGTACTTAGAGCTCTCCCTGAACCTCGCTGGCCTCGCCTTTCCATGTGTTTTAGATGATGACCGAGAAAGATTCTGCAGTTCTGTTTCTCTGTGTCGTTTAAGAATAAGCCAGCATTTATGGATTCGAATGCACAGCATAATATATTCATTAGGCTTTTCGAAGTCGAATTGGGGATCATTGTCAAACCTGAAGGGTTTGGTGAGACGTCAGACCTCCTGTGCCACTTGGAGGAGCTGGGGGCGGAGGCTGACCCTCCCACCACGAGGAGTCCCTGTCTGCAGGCTGTGGGAACTCTGCACCGCAGGAACAGCATTTACTTGACTAACGCTTCATGTGTGCTGCAGGAACGGGGGCTGGACCCCCTGGTCATCCTGGGGCCAATGTAGCACCAGCTGTGGAATTGGGTTCGAAGTGCGACAGCGATCTTGCAACAATCCCTCACCCAGACATGGGGGTCGGGTCTGCGTTGGACAGAGCCGAGAGGAGAGGTGAGCAGCTGGGACTACTTGGTGGGATTTAAACCCCCAGTCCTGGACCTACAGTATGAGGAAGTGCAGTAGGTCTTTGTGATGATCTCTTACTAAGACTGTCTATAAATGAACCAGCCTGCTTGATACCATTTAGCAGACACATTAATGATGTGTGAATGCAGTTGCTGCAGGGACTCACAGGGGTTAGTGCTCAGGCGTGGGAGCGGTCTGAAGTGGTGTGACGTTGGTGCTAACAGCATGTGACTGTCTGCAGACTGTGCAACGAGAAGGTCTCCTGCCCACTGCCCATCCTCTGGTCCAGCTGGGGCTCCTGGACTAAGTGCAGCACTGAGTGTGGAGGCGGCGTCCATTCCCGCATCAGGAACTGCGAGAACGGAAATGGCTGCCCTGGATGTGCGCTGGTAAGTTACCCACAGTGCCCCTGGCAGACAAAGTGGCGCTAGGGGGCACCAGGGAGCTGGATGGAAATGGGTATGTGCTGGTGCATAACTACAATGCCCCAGGCAGAGAGAGGCTGTTTTCTGATGTCTCCTTGCCTGTAGTTTAGGGGGGAGGACAGGGGCTTATTTAACCTACAGAACTGTCCATGTACTCCAGTAAAAGAGTAATTTATTTTTGGGATGACCATGCTAGAGAATGAATCAATAGAAGCTGTCTGAAGAGCTGTGGTGAGTGTGGGGTGGGGGCTGAACTCAGGGCTGAACATGCAGCTGAACACAGCTCCATTTCTCCATGGTGGTGGGAGGCCCCTTATTCAATATGGCATTTCTTTCCAGCACACCACCTTAAGTATGCCGTTCGATATCAAGCCACGTGAGTCAGGCCTAGTGTCATGCGGGGGGGTGGGGGGGGGGTTGTAACATTAAATATCCCCTTAAAGTGATCACTGGTGTTAAAGAGCTAAGATCCATTAAAATTTAATTACACTACTTAGGGATTAAATGAAGTCATACTGAGCATCTCCAAAGTGAACTAGGGGGGTGGAGGACTGAGGTGTTTATCCCTCCGCTTGTGAGACCTGAATGTGTCACAGTGTGTGTGTTAATAACAGGATGTGAAGGACCCCCCCCAGACATGTCTCACAGAATCACCCCACCCCACAGGAGTACAAGATCTGCAACCTTGAAGCGTGCCCAGAGGTGCGTCGCAACACGCCGTGGACCCCCTGGATGCCCGTCAATGTGACACAGGGTGGCGCCCGCCAGGAGCAGAGGCTCCGCTACAGCTGCCGCGCGCAGCTGGCCGACCCCCATGAGCTGCAGCTGGGCAGACGCAAGGTGGAGACGCGCTTCTGTCCCAACGACGGCTCCTCCGCCTGCGAGACCGACAGTGAGCCTCACAGTCCGGCCCCGTCGCATTACGGGAGCTTGAAATGTCTGTTCATTCTTATGCCTGCTGGGTGCATTTATTTGTGGAGGTTTAGACATGTGATGGAGGGAAGCAGGGAAGGAGGGAGTCTGCACATCTGCCAGTGTGAGTGAGGGGTCCCTGCTTACATTAGCAGGACGGTGTTTGTTGTGTAAACAGATAAATTTGTCTTCCACCTTTAAACAAGGAAGTTAAATGTCTTTTAGGAGACTCAGATTGGCTGTGAGCCTCACTTGTAATCACAGAGGACGGCACGTTGGAGTGGAATGGGTGTTTCTGGGTCAGTGTGTGTGTGATCAGCGTGCTAAGGGCCTACCCTCCTCAGCGCATGCCATGGTGTGCCGTTTCAGGACAGAGCGAAAGCCCACAGCTCCTCTAACCATCTCTTTATTCTCATACCAGCCTTCAGAGAATGCCAGCGTTTGGCTGTGGATGCTTTAAGGGGGAAAAATGAGGCTCTCAGGATGAAAAAACAAGATGTAAACAGGACTGTCGCGAAATGCTAACGAGTGTGCAGCTCTGTCACCACTCAACTCGAATACCCCACAAAGCTGTCTGTCCTCTGAAGAATAACAGGCTCACGGCTTGGTGAAATCTCACTGCCACCCTGCTGTCCCTTGCAAACGGTCTGCGGTGCTTTTCAAAGTTATTGTGCATCGGAGGACTCGCCAGCAGAAAAAGGCCAAAGTGAAACGGGAGTCAGAGTAGCGGCTCTGGGGGAATATTGGCAGTACCATCCACCCAGGTGACAGAACAGTTAGTGTAGAAATAGAAGGACTGCCTCCAGCGTCAGGCATACATCAAGCAAATGTCTAATGTCCTCTTAATGCGTGTGGAAAACAAGAGGAGCTGTTTGCCACAATCACCAAATAAGTAAATAAATAATAATTCTTCCCCAAAGAAGCCAGCAGTCCAGAGTTAAAATAATGAAACCTCCAGAGCTCTGATAATGAACTGAGTCATATCTATGATTTTTGCTGAAAGGGGAAGCACTTTGCAGGCTAATACTGATCCAATTCCCCTTCTTGTCTGAGCACTTAATCCCTTTTGCTAACTGCCTAATTCGTCATGGCAGTTCCCAGAGTGCCACTGATGCGAAACCAACCGCAAGCCCATGCAGAGGGTGTCATGAACGTGTATATGTCTGTGTGTGTATATGTTTGTGTGTGTGTGTGTGTGTGTGTGTGTGTGTGTGTGTGTGTGTGTTTGTGTGTGTGTCCTGTTTTTTTTTTTTTTATCCAGTGCTACTTAAACATCTTATTTTAAGCCTCGTATGCACAATTGGGATGAATATCTGGGGCTTCCTTGGGGGTGGGGCTTATCTCAGGGACACCCCCCGACTATGGGTCTTCATGTGATGTTCTGTGCTCCTCCTCCGCAGCTCTCGTAGAGGACCTGCTGAAGACGGGCCGGCCCGTGGTACGAGTGGCCGGCACTGGCTGGACACCATGGGAGACGTGGTCCGCCTGTTCGCGGGACTGTGCCACTGGATTCCGAACCCGCAAGCGCACCTGTGCCACACCCGAGGGCAAGAGCGCCCCCACAGTGTGCAGCGGCTCTGCTGTAGAGTACCAGGAGTGCAACCCCCAGGCCTGCCCAGGTTCGTCTCTGCCTTGTCCTCCCCCAACCTGCCCCATCCTGCCTTGCCCTGCCCAATCCTACCCCATCCTGCTTCGTCCTGCCCCATCCTGCCCAATCCTACGCCATCCTGCCCCGCCCTGCCCAATCCTACGCCATCCTGCCTCGCCCTGCCCAATCCTGCCCCATCCTGCTTCGTCCTGCCCCATCCTGCCCCGCCCTGTCCAATCCTGCCCCATCCTGCCTCGCCCTGCCCAATCCTACCCCATCCTGCTTTGTCCTGCCCCATCCTGCCCCGCCCTGTCCAATCCTACCCCATCCTGCCTCGCCCTGCCCAATCCTGCCCCATCCTGCCTCGCCCTACTCAATCCTACCCCATCCTGCCTCGCCCTACCCAATCCTACCCCATCCTGCCCAATCCTACCTCATACTGCCTCACCCTACCCTATCCTTCCTCGCCCTGTCCCATCTTGCCCCATCCTGCCTTACCCTGTCCTATCCTGCCCCACCCTGCCTCACCTTACCCCATTCTGCCCCAGCCGGCCCCAACCGGCCCCCGCCGAACCCCATCAGCGGAATCCTCCCCTGCCGCAACTTGGCCCCGCCGGCCCCCACCGGGCCCACACGGCCGCTCC